>OZ010788.1:491729557-492979557 GCA_963932465.1 Maratus speciosus | reverse complement strand
CCACTAAAATTAGGTCTTTAGGTGGTTTCTACCAAGATATGACTTAACAGACCAGTTGCATTTAAATATGCTAATTTAGTTTTAACTAATCCTAAAATTTTAGCTGTAAACTCGATGAGGAGATGGTGTGTACAGACGCCTCCAGGGCTATTATAAATGTCGGAATTCTAATCTCAATAGCACTCTGATCAATCTGGCAATTATCCCTACTATTTATGGAACACTATTCCTTTAAGTGCGTTTTAGTGATGATAATGAACTTTATGCATATGCATCATAGATATTATACATATGCATATAATACGTAATACATTTGCATCATACATATTATAGGTATGTGTATAATACATAATATATATATATATGCATCATTATGACGTCAGAATTAACAAAACATTTTTTGTCGCCAAATTTGAGAATTGACATGATATATTACCAAATTTCGCGAAACTTTGCTAAATGTCGCCAAGTTTGGCGAATATTTGACGCTAGTGGCTATTTTTCAATGAGTTAATTATTAATGCGAGCCATCTATTTGTATTTTTCCGCATATATCATCTGAATAGTTAAATGATATAACGTACTAATATTTCCAAAGTGCTAATAGTTTCGTCACTGTCCAAAACATCTGCCATTGTTATTATATTGTACTGTTATTATACTTACTGTGACTATGTTGTTAATCTTTACACCACTAAAACTTCTGTATTATATAAAGAGAATTTACGGAAACTATTAAAGCATTGAAACTGCCAGTTCTCCTTATGATTATTATAATTCTATAATATGTAACCTGTTAATCGATATGTACGTTAGAATGAATCTTCTATAATCCAGTTCCTCGCATTTTAGATTTCAAGTTTCGAATAAAATTAGCTAAAATCTTAAAACCATGGCACATTGATTAATTCTTCAACGCGATCAGATGAGAAGAATGATAGATTTTCAAATGGATCATGGCAGTGAGCCGATAGACCTTCTATTCTTCCGTAATCGAGTCTATTGAAATGGTTAACGTGAAACAAAAAGATATTAGCATCAATATGGTTTAATGCAAATGCAGATATTGTCAAAGGATTTCATAAGAACCATTTCACTTGTACCCAGTCGTATCAGTTAAAATACAACAATTGACAGTGAGCCCAATTAGAAAAGATTACTTAATAGGATTAAAAATTTCCGCATTAGAGAACGAATCGTAACTGCTAAGGAAACATGCATAAGTGAGTTAAGAGATATTTGTCACGAAAGATGAAATACTTAAAACACAAAATATATGATGTTCTTCCATGATCGTAAAGAGTTCTTGATTTCTCTATCAAAAGCTTCCGACTTGGGAAGGAATGGGCAAGTAAATTAAATTATGAATAACAGTAACATGATGCAACGTTTAACATGGAATTAATACGGCAAATACTGCTTGCTAGAGGCGGCTAGTACTTTAATATAAAAAGAAATAAAGTATAAATTTGTAAAGCTCAATAAAATAAATTTAGGTATTTTTATGTTAGCCGGGCGCAACTGGCAAATCGCCAAATACTGTTCCCAACTCCATTGTTCATATTGCATTCATTTCATTTAAAGATATATACTTTTCAATCATCTCATTTAAAATAGATGCATTTCACTCATTTTATTTAATAGAATATTTAACATAGAAATAAATAAATAAGAAATAATAACATAAAACAAAATATTTTATTTGAAAATCAAAGCATTGTTTCTAATTTACACATGTGAAAAATGAAATCTGCTATTGGCGAAAAAACAAAAGGCTAATGAGGAGATTTGCTCCTGGCTAACATAAAAGTACCGAAATTTAAGTTTTTTCATATTAATATAGTTTAGAATAACAAACTTGAAAAAACATACAAAAAGTAATGATATCCCAACAAAACGTTTTCGGTAAAAAAAAAAAGCGCCAAGTTCTCCTTAATGTTTCGGCCAGAAAAAGTAATGATATCTGAAGTTCGCACAAGTTAAAAGCCAAACATCCCAAATCTTTCATTGAAAATGGCTTCCTGCGACTTGGCCGTTAATGCTTTCGAGAGAGTTTTTCAAATTTTAAAATATGTAGAAATGAGCTACATGCCAACTACATTTTTTTTATTATTTTAGGCATTTTGCGGCATAGAGTACAGAAATAAAATACACATTTGAAAAAAGCATTTAAACAACTTCAGCCTATTTAAATGCTTAGAAGTTAAAAATAACAAAATAGTACTTGTATTCAAAAGATAATATCCCTAATTGCTAAAACATAATTAGTATCAGCTTTTAACAGTTTATAAATCGAATACCTCTTAATGTATGCAAACAAACTATAATAAATGGTCAAACGAAAAAAATCTCTTTCGTCAATACACAAGATGTCAATATTATACAATAAAATATAATGTAACATATTGTGAGATTTGAAGTAACTAAATTTTGTTTTATTTCTTGGGTTTTACGTTAATGACTTTAGCCGTACAAAATGGCAATTAAACCATAAGTGGACTAAATTATCTGTAATCAAAACTAATGCTTGCTGAAACTGAATGGTAGTTATCAGAAACCTTTTACTTATCATGTCTTTACAGGGTTCGTACGGGTGCTTGAATTTCCCTATTAAGAAATTCTTCGGTACCAGTATTTTTTTACGGAAAATCTCTCCTGAAATAAGGCGACATTTCATCCGTTTAAACTAGATTTATTTTTCTATAATAAAATTCTGATATTTGGCCTTGAAAATAACGGTACCCGTACGAACCCTGCTTTATGTGAATTTGCTTCTTTGCATTCTAATATTACTTTTAATATTTAAAAATAATTCATAAATGCGTAATTTCCAATCATTAATTTTGAAATGCTGTAGAAGGCATTAACGGCCAAGTCGCAGGAAGCCATTTTCAATGAAAGATTTGGGATGTTTGGCTTTTAACTTGTGCGAACTTCAGATATCATTACTTTTTCTGGCCGAAACATTAAGGAGAACTTGGCGCTTTTTTTTTTTTTTTTTTACCGAAAACGTTTTGTTGGGATACATATTTCCTGAAACGGGATGCAGCATAGATAGGAAAGCCATATGTTTACAGTTATGAATATTTCTACTAATCATTAAGGTTCTGCTATAGATCATGTTATCACGTATTATTAACTGTTGGCCTGGAGCACGGTGGGTATTTTGAATACAGTGAGTGACGTCAGATTCTACATGCCTTTACTGATATGTTAGTCCTACGTGTTTTGTTAATGGTATTACGCATGTTTGAGGGATCCTGAATTTGTCTATGTATGCTATGCATTTATAAATTTACACGATGTTATTTTGCATGATGGTCTTTATTTACAATGCCATTTTATATGCATTACATGAGAATGCTCATTGCACCACATTTGCACTCATAGGACACTGTTTTAACAAACAATTTTTTATTCAATAATCTTATTTTCCCATTTTCTAAAATGTATATCCTACAAATAGGAGTATGCAGACGTTATAACGTCCATGGATAATCTCTCTAGATCGTTTCAAATACTGATACTTTAAATTGAATCTCCCCGTATATGCTATGAGTCTGTTGCAGAGCGTTTGTACTAAGATGTATAAATATATAAACATGGCATGTATATGTACCAGTAGCGAAAGTAAAATGAGACAAAAATATCTGTCTATAGGACAGCCATCCACTTTGCATAATAATATTAACTGTGATAGATTTTTTAAGGAATGAAAAATGTCTAGAATTTTGACATTAAGGTGCTATTGTAGTTAATGCTATATAGTTGTAATATGCATATTATTTATAAATAACACAATTAGGTTAACACAAAACACACCGCGTGATTTTGCTTGTCGGACTACTACAAATAGGCCTCCACCGAAAGAAGCCACATGGTAAGATGTATGTGGATGTATGTAAGATGTATGTAAGTGGAAGTTTCACACAAGGTTTTTACATGCCATACAAAATCCCCTACCACGGTGAATTATATTCTTAATAACGTATGTCTCTCCAACAATAGAACTTTTACTGTCGTGTTTTATCTATACATAAATACGTGTTTTTATCGTTTCCTAGATTGTTCCTTTAATATAATTGCCCCACCAGTGGCTGAGAGGTTCTGCTCTCGAAACTGGTAGACGGGAAGTGCTGGGTTCGATCCCAATCGCGCCCGTCGGCCTAATCGTTCGGAGTTTTCGTGGTTTTCTTCGAACCATGGATTTCCATGCGTTAATACGGGTTAGGTTCCCTTAGAAAGACCCCCACGAAGGGCGCTCCCCCTCGGGCCTATATCCCTAGTGTAGATAATCGGCCGTCATAAAATCAACCAACCAACCAACCTTTAATATAATTTCAATAACATAATGAGGAATATTTGTCATGAATCAGAATGTTCTAATTTTTACATATAACATATTTTTCATTTGAGATATTAGTTATATTATTGGCTTTTTAAGATACAAGTGTTTGTGAAATATATTTATACCGGGTGTTTCAAAACTCCGGTGTGCAAGTAGAACGGGATAGAAAAATATATATGGGTCATAGAGTCCTGCGGATTCCAGATAAATATTCAGCGTAGTACAGAATTTTGTATTACACCAACAAAACATTAGTTTGAAATCTCGACACTAGAGGGCGCTACTGCAGATAATTTCATGGAATAATTCCCTATTGCTCACGCAATGCAAGATTTCGATACAAAAAAGTATACATGCATGTTCTGTAATTTTTTTGTATCCAAATCTTTCATTGTGTGAGCAATATTGAATGATTCATTGGAATTATCTGCAGTAGCGCCCTCTTTTATAGAGATTTTGAACTACTTGTTTTGTTGGTATCGTACAGAATTCCGTACCACGCTAAATATTTACCTGTAGACCGCATGTCTCTCCGATCTATCGATCTTTTTTCATCGCGTTTTATTTTCGCACAGAACTTTTGAAACACCCGATATTTTGATTTAAACTGCATCTTGGATAAATAATGGTCAAAATATTCGATCCAATGCAAAGACCAAAGGCTATTTAGTCCAGCGGTTATTTAATTTTGCTGAAAAGATTTTTTTATATATAGACATTTACGGCTTACAGTTACTCCAAATGTAAGTGCAGATTTTGTTTGTGAGTGGCTATATAAAAGCGAAACTCAAGTATCATGAATGTATTAACACACAGAAAAAACATTTTTTTTCTTCAAAATTGGTGTTTTTAGTTTTTAAAAATTACCTGTATTCAGTTTTTTCAAAATTTATCTATTTAGCGATTTTAGTTCATTCATCCCTATAGTATCTTATGCATTTAACTTTTACCAATTTCAGAATCGGTTTCAACCAGTTCCGAAAGTGAAAGGAATTTGTTTTTAAATCTGAAACCAAATTCGAAAAAGTAAAAACTAGCGTTTTTCGAGATCGTCCTTAGCTATCCTATGCAAAAAAAAAAAAAAAAAAAAAAAAATCATTCAAAAAAATTAAAATCCAAGCGAGAGATTTGAAAATAACTTCTGCATAGGATTAACATTAGCTTGCGAGTCTTTTCGCAAGACTAGTGTAGAACCTTAATGACATGTTGAACCTTGCTCTCTCAAGCATGATTTTTTTTAATGGCTGGAAAGTATTTAGCTTTTAAAATAGATCCAAAATGAATTAGTAAGTACAAATAATGTTATTTTTTTAATCTTACATTTGTTACAGAAATACAAAATGATCCTGGTATGAATTTTATAATCAATAAAAACGTTATTAACCTCTTGAACGACGGTGGGATATTTTTTATACTACTTAATTTTAATCAAGATTTGCACCAGAATTTTGCAACAAAGTTTATCCTTATAAATTTGGTGAAAAAATTTCTTATTTTGAAAAGTTTTCCAAATTTCTGATGTGAATTCAACATTATAGAAACACAATCACTTGACCCTAAAAGTGTTAAGATACTTTGGTCGTAATTTAAATATTGAATACATTAAACTCAAAATAGAAAATAAAAAAGGCAGATGTCGATGTTCTTGTTTAGGTTAAAAAACAGAAATTATTTATTATAATACAAAACAGAAAATTAAAAAAAGGAAATATTGATGTTCCTGTTTAGGCTAAAAAATAAAGAAATTCTATGATGTAATAAAAAACAGAAAATTAAAAAAGGAAATATTGATGTTTTTGTTTAGGATAAAAAAACAGAAATTTCTTGATGTAATACTCAATTATGCAGAACAGAAGTAAATAGCATAAGTCGAATATTTTAAAATGAATAGTCGAAAAGAAAGTCCCTTTGACTTTTATTATTCTATTTTAAAAGCAGTAATGAGCATCATATGAAATATATATATGATAAATGAATAAAATGTGTCAATGCATAGTGTCTGAAGGATGTTTTGGAAGGCAATTTTATCTGTGACTAACATCCATAAGAGTGGGAAATTAAACAAATACGAGTTTTTTTTCTTTAGTATCTAATAAATTTTCTATGCATTTCGCTGTGCAAAAATAACAAAAGTACATGTAGTAAAAGGGTCCTTTATTCTTAAGAAAATGTTCCTTAAAATTATGCACAAAATATAATTATGCAATATTAATAATTTTCATAATATTACATTTTTATATCTTTCTGCTTTACCCAATTATGTGAATCAATCTTCATTTGGAACATCGACACTTGACACGATAACATGCACAAACAACAACACTCAAACTTGTACTCATATGTATGATAAATGCATAAAATGACATGTTATTTTCCTTCATAAATCAAAGCAAAGCAGGAATACAGATTAGTTTATTAGGGCGTTTCTACGGTAATGCATGTATACACTCTGACGTAAAATGCCCGTGGCTATTACTCAGAACAAACACAATTTTTTCGCTTCTTCTTTTAGATATTGATAGACATGATAAGACAGAAAATTAATTCCGTCAAAGTAACTTTCAACTTATCCTCAAAAATTCAATAATGCGTCGAAAGGGATTTACTAAAAGAAAGTTAATTTTTATTTTGTAATATTTATGTATTACTTAAAGAATAAAATTGTTTACTTTTTATTAAATGCGTTCATGTATGATCTGATATTTGAAAGTATCTATGTTATTATTTATTGTATCCTATGATTCTCAGGTTTATTGCATTTAATAAATTCCCCAGTTCGAAATATAGGGGAGCTAGGGGATGTATGGGACAGTGGATGGATGGGACATTCTCAATATTTCAGGCAATAAACATTTATTTTAAATTGCTTCCTAACCCCATACACCTCTACCACAGTGTGCTTCAGAACTAAAAGTAGGACCACATTGCTGTTTTCATTTTCCTTCAAAGTTGCATTTTCTGAAATCTCTGCTTAAAAGTAAGTTTTTTTTACATTTGAAGATGTGAAATATCTTATACAATATAAAAAATTAAGCTATGTTGTAGTTATTTATTCTAAGGTTCAATATCAGTAATTAAAATGAATGAATAGTAACCATTGTGACAAAATAATTTTTGAGGTAAAATGGCTGAGAAGGGATATTATGCATCATGTGGATGATTGGGACATTTCAAATGGGGATGAATGGGACATTCTCACTCCTCCCTAGAGATGTTGAGAATTTTATTTATTAATTAAATAGTATTATATAGGATGATAAATCAATAATTTACGTCAATTTATAATATTAAATAATATTATATGAGTTGTTATTGTTTAAAATTTCTGAGTGTTAGTTATTGTATTGTAATAATTATTAATGGATTATCAAAAAATTGGTACAAAAACTTAATCAAAATAGATAAAATTGATAAAAATAATATACGTGTATTGATCAAATGGGGGAAATTATATTGAATTTTGAAATGTTGCACAAATAAATCCCCACCCCTAAGATATTGGGTCAATCGGAAAGTCGGGTCGTGTTGGGAAAATCAATTCGTACCGGAAAATTCAATCATTTAATTATTAGACATTGATTCCGATATCTAATGTCTAATAATTATTGGGCAGAATTTTCCGGTACGAATTGATTTTCCCAACACGACATGACTTTCCGATCGACACAATAATTTCCGTTCTCCATGTTTCTACGATACATTTAATTAATATTTATTAATAAGTTATGATTGAAAATTATTAGCTATGCTATATTTAAAAGACATTTTGCACTTTCATTTCAAAACTAAAATGCCTCATAAGTGGAAAAAAAATAACAGGTTGATAGCCGAAGTCCGCATTAAAAGTTAAAACTGCAATAAAAGAAATTATTGAAAAAAAAAAAAAAAACATATCGATTCGTGCTGTAAAATCATATATTACAAATATAATTTTCATATAAGGTTATAATTATAAATTTTAATTTGGTAAAATTGATTACAGGGAGGAAAATCTTTGTGTCCCATCCATCCCTATTAGTGTCCCATTCATCCCTGCTGTGGGCATGATTGGGACAGGGAGGAACGTTTTTTTTGAATTCATAATATTTTTATGAATAAATCATAATCTAGAATAAATATTGTTCGTATATGTTGGCAAATACCTAATGTATGAAATGTGATATATAATATTGATAGTAAATTAAATAAAAAAATATAAAAAAATATTTTTGTGAAAATGTCCCATTCATCCCCCACCTCCCCTATAATTAAAATGTATTAACATACAAAATAATTATCTCTATTCTAACATTCGATGTATATAACTTATTATTTGCACACAGGTTTGGTTCAATATAAAAGATTTTCAGGGTACACATTTGCATTTAAATTAAACGCTGTGATATAAAATGTTTCCAGTTTATGTGTTTATGATATAAAAGCAACGATACATGAAAATTTATGAAAAATTATCGAAAAAGAAAGCAATTGCATCTTCAAAACAAATAATTATTTATTTTTGGTTATAAATTGGGTAATTTTATGCATTAAAAACTTTTACTTTTCAAAAGGTTTGCTTTAACCCGAATGTTATTGTGTCATTCTTGAAAACATTATAGATCACATGTCGGTCTTTCCCTCGTCATTGTTATTCTGATTGAAAATAAGATTTAAAAAAAAAAAAAAAAAAAAAAAAAAAAAAAAAAAAAAAAAAAAACTTATATAATGAGCAGTCCATGATCACAAATCCAGTGATCGTGGCGATTATCACCTTGTGCTTACTGTGTGCTCAACATAAATCAGCTCACGGAAACGAGCATATATAACATTCCGTGTGAACCAAAAGTTCGTTACAACTTTAAAAACTCAGAAAAAGGGAAGAAATTATTATAAAGGAGTGCGGTTTGCAAGAAGGGTTCACAAGATAGTCGGAATGTTTTAGCAGCTAAGAAAAAGGTTAAAAAATCACATATAGAGGGAGCTGACGACCAGAAACACAATGAACAGGATAACAGTTATGTCGTAGAATGTTCTGGATGTCATGTTGAACATTTGTTATTAGAAGAACAAAGGAATGGAGCATATTGCCGTCCTGTTCATTATATTTCGAATCGTCAGTGATTTTTAAAAATTCTATTTTTACTGCTAAAAAAATTACGACTACCTTGTGAGCACTTTCTTGCAAACCGCACTCCTTTATCACAATTTTTCCCTTTTTTATGAGTTTTTGAAGTTGTAACGAACTTTTGGCTCACGCAGTATATCCCAAGACGGGCAACAGACGCTGAACTCACGGGAAAGGTCTTCTTTTCCCTTTAGTAGATTTCTTTGTTTCACCTTTCCATGCCAATGTAAAGTTTTCGTACTTACCAAATTACTCTTTATTAATTTTAATTAATTTTTCAACTACTTTTCAGCAGTGAAATTAGGCTTGAAATTATTGAACATTAAAGTTGTGATTTATCACATTGCTAACAACGCGTAAACCAACTTACAAGGGAACCATATTTGGTGTTGCTCGCACCTATCATCGAGACCTGGTGCGTTTTGTAGCCCTATACATAAAAAGTTAGAGAACCGAAAACATTTCTCTGTTAAAATAATATTTTATATACTATTTTATACTTTTAATTTTTTATTATTACATATTTATTTGTTTATTTCACGCCAAAAGTGAGTTAAGTCGCCCAATATGGCACTACAATTTTTCCGCCCGCTTTATCCAAAGAGAAAATGTATAGAACATATTACTAAAATTATATGAGATCGCGATTTTTTTTTTTATTGATAGCATAAGAAATAAATATTAGGGTTTTTTTTATGCAGACGATAAATATATATGTAATAAATATAATTCTATAAAAGCTTCGAAGATCATTGAAAACTATTTTTTAGTGAAATACAAAATAAGCAAACTATTTTCTTTTGAAATCGAATGAAATAAAGTTTCGAATGTTTAAAATGAAATGTTGCTGTATTAAATGGTTCTTCGGTAAAAGTAATCATAAAGTAAATTAATATTTTTACACAATTTAGAAAAATTATTTTGGCGAAATAGGTCTGACATTGCAATTTATAGCTATTACAAATTCAGCTATCACATTTTGCTAGGGTTGCCGGAAAGCTCTACTTTTGAAAATAAACGCTAACTGTTTCCTGCCAAAAATATGAATATAAAGTTGCAATTTTTTAAAATCAAATTCGTGGGTTTTTGAAGGAATTTTCAAACTTTTTTCAATATTTTATACTTATTATTAACTAATTTTTATTTTTAAATGCTTTTCTTTTAAAAAATTCAATGTTAATAGTCCGATAAGTGGTCTCGAAAATTGCATTATCAGAAAGTTATGCTGCTGTATAATCAAGAAATATTATTTTAACAGAAAAATTTTATCGATTCTCAATCTTCATAATATAGAGCTTTAAAATGCACCAGGTCTCAATGCTAGGTGCGAGCAACACCAAAAGTGGTTCCCTTGTTAGTGAAAAATGTCCAAGCTAGGAATATTCAATAATTTCAAGCGTAATTTCACTGCTGAAAAGTAGTTGAAAAATTAATTAAAATTGTATATTCACAGATGCTGGGTTCATTTGCGTCTCATGTTGCGCCGCTAGATTGTGTGCTCATGAAGACATTTCCATCTAGTGCTGCGGTAGCAGCCTTACCGACTTATATAAGTGAGAGATGCCAAGCTGGGCATCGTCCTTGTGGCTTAGTGGTAGAGCACTGGAGATCTATTCCAGCGGACTGGGTTCGATTCCCGGCTTGGACATTTTTCACTAAGTTGGTTTACGCCTTGTTAGCAATGTGATAATTCACATCTTTAATATACTCTTTATTACTTTGTTCATTTTCCTGTATTTCGTAACCTGTTTTTAGTTACGCATCCTGCATATCTGAATACTTGTTCTCATATTACACTCTCAAAAATTTTTTCGGGAATAAACGTAAAAAGTCTTATCTACACAGTTGCCGAAACACCCCAGTGATTTGAAGAATTTTTTTTTTCTTGACGAAATTTCCGTACTTTGATTGGAGTATTTCAGGATATTTTGAGTTTAAATTCTCCAAGTTTCAGTGATTTAAGGAAAAAAGGACAGAAATAAAAATTCTGTTTCTAAAACTTAAAAGTGTTGTCAACACAATTGCCCGATCTCTCATGTTATTTGACAAAAATGCCGTTTAAGTTGGAGAATTGAACTTTATTTTTATGTTAGAACGGTGAAGTATCGGTATTTTGACGAAAGATGCATGAATCCATCTGGAAAATTTTGTATTTTAACGAAAAATGAGCAAGGGAAAAAAACTTTAATTCACGGATATTTTTTTGAGAGTGAAATGAATGAAATTAAAATTATAATTTAACTTCAGATAATCAAAACAAAGAGCAAAGTTGCTTAATAGTTTGCTTCTTTGGATCTTTAATTTACTAAAAAGTATATACTAAAAATCACTTACATCAGTAGCTGTTCTGTGTTGCAAAGTTAAACAATTATGAATGCCTTGCAACACAATTTTTCTGATATTATACGGAAACTTGTGGTTTCATTCTTTTTTAATTTAATACCGCATAAATTATAGAAAAATCTCGTTAATTTTAAATCAGGATATTTGGAAAATATGGTTCACTTGAATAACATTTAAAGTCTTCTTACATTGTGTATACAAACAGTTATTAAATATTCCCCTTAATTCGAATATCTCATGCAAAACGTTGGTTAATTCAAAAAATAAATTTTTGTACTACGCAAATTTCCATGATAAGTCAAGTTTATGAGATCGTCAACAAAATATACTGAAAAGCATCTGATTTACTAATTCCGTGCACATATTCATATGTTATTCGCAGCATGGATAACTTGTGACTTTTTTTTCTATCATTGCAGCGTTTTTGTCATAGGTGTTCTGTCGAGTTGCTAACAGATTGATAATTTGTTAACCAACCAATCTGTGAGCCGATTTTAACGCCAATTTTACCTTGAAAAGCGAAAGAAGCAATAATAATTTGAAATCATTATATTTCGAAAATATGGTCTCTCGAATAACCTTTAAAGTGCTGTGTATACGAACAGTTATGAAAGATTCCCCTTAATTCGAATGTGTCATGCAAAACGTTAGTTAATTCAAAAAATAAATTCTCGTACTACGCAAATTTTCATGATATGCCAAGTATATGAGATCGTCAACTAAATGTACTGAAAAGCGTCTGCTTTACTAATTCTGTGCACAATTTCATATGTTATTCGCACCATGGATAATCGTGACCTTTTTTTCTTATCATTGCTGCTTGTCTTCTTTTTTATGGGTGTGCTGTCAAGTTGCTAACAGATTGGACAAATTTTTAACCAACGAATTTGTGAGCCGATTTTCACGGCAATTTTATCTCCAACAAAGTGAAAAAAAAAAAAAAAAAACATTGCAATTGTCGTTGAAAAATTGAATGAAAAACCTGTTATTACTATGAGAGGTTGTACTTTTTATCGCCCTTTCATGGACATTCCAAAACGCATATCTCTCACTGCGTTATCAGGGGAGAAATTGCCGTTAGGGGCGATTTTTTATGATCCGTGGATAAAAAAGTGTGGGATATTTTTTGTTGTTGTTACACTGGGAATTAAGACAATTTCTCTGAAAGATCGACTCAAATCAGGAGTTGGTTCAAAAACTGCGCGATTTTTTTTTTTATCTGATGGCAACTTTAGAGTTAATGAACGATGCTTGTGCAAAAAATAAAACGAAATGCGATTGTTAATTATTTCAAAGCCAGGGTATACTGAAGATTTACTTTATTATCCATTTTTTAAAGATATTGATTTTTTTTAAAAATAAACTGGATAGCTTAAATTAAATTTAGCCGGATCAACTATAAATTACATTGCATATTCTCGTTAAAAATCAGATAATAACAGAGATTCAAATAAAAAGGTCCAATATATTATGTATGTGACTTTATTAGAAAAGATGGTAAGACATCATCGCCGGGGGAGACCCCGAGGTGATTGAAAATCCCTTCTATATATTTTCCGCAGCGTGGTCAGAGATAGAATTATGAACAGTAGTCAGATTTCATTCTAAGTGTATCGAGCGACCAATGTTTGGACAATTATAAACTCAAAGAATGCGTCACTTAAGGGAATTTTATGAATTCTAAATCAGTCCAAAGATTCATTATCTTACGTAACAGAAATTTTAACGTACTTATTGTATGTTAAGGCTGATTAATGGCAAATGTATATCTAGGAGTAATAATTGAGACATCATTGAATACCTGACGCCTTCTTTTACATAAACAGAGTGTATTTTTTAATACAGAAAAAAACATTTGTGCTGACTACCAAACTGAGCGTTAATAAAGTGTTTAAATTACTGCTGTAAAAGAGCACATGGTAGGAGAATATTTTTTTTATTTATTCGTTAGCGGAAAGGAACGTATGCGCGCACAATTAAGGATTTTAGGATGAGAGAGTAGACTTCATTTTGATTTATTTTATTAAGTGGTCTCAGGACTCTTAAAGCTTCAAAATTTTAGAAATTACATTTTTTTTAGATGTTAAACTACTATCTTTACTGAACATTTTGATTTAATTGTTTCCTTGAAATCCCCTTTAGAACAGAAATTATAGCTTTTAGAATTATATCCGCTCAATTTCTGAAGCGGTGTATTCGAAAGTTTCAAAGGCATTTTTCTCCAAATGACGTTTTTGGACATAACGCGAACTATATCTAAAAAACTTCTGAATATTTTTCATGAAATTTTCAAAATATATCTTTCATATTAGTCTGTATAAACTGAACATAAAATTTCTTTTTTATTGTTCAAAAATATATTTTCTTTAGGCTAGGGTCTACACTGTTGAAATTTTCAAATGTTTGCATTAGCTAAATACAACTCTGTATTAAAAATATAAAATGCTTTAAATGCAAATTTATTTAGGTTCAGGTTAATAACTACAATCTGAAGTATAATTAGGCACCAAATTTTTCATTCTAGTTGCAAAATTTATTTTGTAATCCCGAGCGTAAGCTGTTATACCAATTTTCCGCTCGTCAAATGTCTGAAAGTTTGAAGATATGCTAATTCTGCATCTTGCATTTTTTAAATACATGAAATGAAAGAACATACTCATACCTTTATCCCAATAAAAATTTTGTTCTAAAATTATATGCATTTTAAGATACTAGGACTTCCCTCAGAGGGATTAGTCTGAGCGATATTAGTGAGAACATAGATTTAATAATAACATGTGGAAGCAAAGAAAATGAGATGTTATATTTAATTGTCCATATACTGCGATAAGCTGAAATGATGAAAATAAACGAATCGTAGAATTACAAAATCTTATATATAAATTCGTATACACTGTTTAAAAAAATGGGAAATCAAACCATTCAAGACAGCCATGCATGGATATAAAATTGAAAGTACGCAATATATTAAAAGTAAAATAGAAAATGAAACACTAAATTACTTATATCGGAATTTTAACTGTATAAAATGATTCAAGAGCATAATCAGATGCTCCGCACCAATTTGAGTAACTTTAAATGACCAATATATGATGTTTAAAAAGAATGGACTATATTTTATATAGTGTGTGCTCCCCCGGAATAGTTAATATTGTACAATATCTGTTTTCCACAGATGCAATGAGGTTGTCGATAACATTTAAGGAATTCTCTCCTCAAAATCTAATATAGTATCAAAGTACCGAATACATGAACAGTGGCATGCAATGCTTCGTTAGAGTGTGTTTTAGATATGCTCGATCGAATTTAAATGATGAGGCTATGCCGGCCACTACATACGCTGTATTGTTTTGTTTTCAAACATATTCTGCACAATTTGAGCTGTATTTAGCCTGTGTTAAATAAAGGAAATCGGCAATGATTGCAACATAAAGTATGACACAAGATCTGAATATATCGTTTGCATAACTTTTGAGCTGTCAAAGTGTCATTTGAAGTAATTTACAAATCCATACATATTTATTCAGCAAATCATGCAAGCTAACATACGCCAATATGATCCCGATTATAAAATTTCAACAGAAAAAGTTAATATCTAAAAAAGCTACTAATGATAATTGAGAATATGACCTTATGATAAAATGTCTCGAAAAATGAATCGGATAAAAAATTCATATCACATTTAAAACGGCACTTCCCTCTGTTAGTGGCCTTGGCGAGAGAGAGAAAAGCCTAGAGAAGGAACACTTTAACAAGTACTTTCGGCAACCTACTCACTGTTTCATACAGGACTTTATTTAATATTTACACAATTTATTTAATGCTAGGTGGGTATCTATCTGTTTTGTTGCATTTAAATTGCATGTTTTGCGGAGGAAATGCAGCTTTATGAAATATTTAAAGTTGCTGTACCTAATAATTCCAAATTAATGGTAATTGAGATCGCTTTCCGTTAATTTCATCTTTTTAAATTTTAAATTTTTTAGAAACCATTCATAGAGACAATTGTATATTTTAACCCTAGAACTACCGGAAATTTTACTCAAGTTTTATAAAAACATTCTATACCAGAATTTTTACTTAAAACTATTTAATTTGTTTATTTAACTTATTATTGTCTGATTTTTACATTTAGTTTGTTTTGAAGAAATTTTCTGGTTTGAATAGATATTTTGAATATACATGTCGGGTCCATTGGACCCTTCTGGTAGACAGAGGGTTAAAACTAACCCGAAGCAAAATTTCAAGATTTTGGGCTCAGCAGTAACACAGAAATAGAAAATTTTTGAAAGTTTTTTGTTTTTGCACTGTTTTATATTGCGACATTTTTAGAAATTGTTCTATTGCGATAATTTACGCCATGATAAATACAGTCAGGTCAATTTTCATGTTTATATTCCTAACAATTCCATGTACTTCGTTGCTTAGATCATCTTTAGATCTTTTTCCGCTTTGTTTAGTCTTTCTATTTTTTAGAATTCGTTCTACAACGAGCATTTACATCTTATTATTTACTACCATGCCAAAGTTCTAGTTTCTAACCCCAACAGTATCCCAAAAATTTCAGTATTCCAAATAAATCATAGTTTAGAACCTTTCTAGAAATTTTTACGTTTATCCGTCAAATTGAACCTTTTAGAGAGCGTTCATTACGAGTATTTACATCTTAAAAGTAACTACCGCACCAAATTTAAAGTTTCTAACCCAATCAATATCACATAAATTGCAATTTTAGAACTTTTTTGCTCCTGCAGCGATGTAAGTTCTTGCACTGACATAAAATAGTCTTTTTTTCGGAGCAGAGATGGCCACCAAAATTTTTTTAAGTTGGCTATGTAGTTTCAGAGATAACACCTCACAAAAGTAGAAGCATTATTCATATTATATACTTTATAATATTATAACGCTTTATAATATTAGCATTAGATGTACAGATACAAAAGCCATTTATCTGTTACAAACTAAAGTGCCGGCGTTGCCCAGAATTTGAAGGATGTTTGTTCTGAAAAATCAATTTCAAAATTTAACATACAACACAAAACAAACATTAAAAAAAGCAGTCGAAATGTTGTATGAATGAATAATATGAAAACGCTATATAAAAATGTATAAATGTATATAACAGACGCAAAAGAATACAGCTATAAATGAACTTATTTCAATTTATAATTGGAGCAATAATGTTAAAATAGGCCAATATTTCCCTAATCGGGTTTTTATCATGCTTCAATACATTTTTCACACTCATATGACGTTATACTACATCCACCGCGTCCTTTATATTTCCAAAATGACGTAATATTTTCCTCTTTCACGTGGAAACCTTGAAATAGAAAAATTATGAAGTTATATTAACTTTAATTTAAATTCGTCAAACCATTTATTTCATTTTCATATTTCACGTGAATATCTTGCAATAGAAAAGTTATGACGTAATATTCACCTTTTTTAAAAATTCGTCAAACTATTTATTTCATTTTCATTTTTCACGTGGAAATCTTGCAGTAGAAAATTAATTGTTGTAGTAATAATTTTATTGTGTTTTTTAATTGTTGGCAACTGCTTTAACGAAAAATGTTTCAATTTGATAAGAAATTACTGTTAAATTGGTGGTTTTTTATTAATTAAAAATTAACTATAAATTATTTCGATTCCGGATTACTTTAGTTGCCTCGGCCATGTTTTAATACACATGTACGTATCTTTTCACAAATTTGGCGTCCAAATTGTGGATTTTTATAGAATTACAAACTGACAGATAGACAAGTTTTCATTTTTATATATCTCTCTATTCTAAAAAAATTAACTAACGCTGTCACTGCCGCAGCCGGTTTTGAATTTTTTGTGACCGGAGATCTTTCTGCGTTAATATTAAGAAAACTATTGCATACAAAAAATATGAAAATCGGTGGTATTATAGCGAAATGTTTGATCAACACGCTAATGCATACAGTTTTCAAATCGAAGAATTATTTTAAGAGATATTTAATGCTAAGGTTGGACAAAATTGTTCCATTAAAAAAAATTTTATAGGAGCAAAAGCTATACATGTGAATTTAATAATTTTTAGATCATTTTATTCAATAGAAAATCCCGGTGTGCAGATTTCATTAACTTTTTTAATTTGACTCATTTTTTAAGGTTTTATTTCTATCTTAAATTCAAATATTCAGCATCTTGACTGATATTTTTTACATATTTTAGAAAATGGTGTTAATTTAAACTGTTGCCAACTGTATAAACAGTGCAAACAATAAAGTTTGCTTCAAATAAAAAAAATTATTTACACGTTACTATTATAAACAGAAAAAACCCTTCAAATTAGAATTAAATAATTAGGTATAAAAAGCAGGCACTTATTGGAAATTACGCCATTAAAACTATATTTACATGTGAATTTTGAAAGAGAAAGAATATTGTAAAATAAATTCATTAACATGCGTTAGAAGTCTGAAATAGAAGAAATTGCGTCACATTACACTTATTATGCAAAATGAATAAAAAATAGTATTGCAAAACAGTTTAAATTTAAAAATTGCGCGAGACAAAATATTAGAGGTTAAATATTAGATTTTTTCAAAATTTTATTATTTGTCGTTTGATGTGAGCTGTTCAGCTATAAGTATGCAAATTTTCATGTCTCCAACATAGTTAGGGGCTGAGTTAGAAAAATTGCTTAAAATACACAAGTTAGATCCCAGAGGGTTAAATATTAGACTTTTTCAAAATTTTATTATGTGCCGTTTGATGTGAGGAGTTCAGCTATAAGTATGCAAAATTTCATGTCTCCAACTTAATTAGGGGCTGAGTTAGAAAAATTGCTTAAAATACACAAGTTAGAGCCCAGAGGGTTAAATATGACTTTTTCAAAATTTTATGATTTATCGTGTTATCGCAAGTGTTCAGCTATAAGTATGCAAACTTTCATGTCTCCAACTTAATTAGTGGCTGAGTTAGGAAAATTGCTTAAAATACACAAGTTAGAGCCCAGAGGGTTAAATATTAGACCTTTTTCAAAATTTTATTATTTGTCGTTTGATGTGAGGATTTCAGCTATAAGTATGCAAAATTTCGTGTCTCCAACTTAATTAGGGGCTGAGTTAGAAAAATTGTTTAAAATACACAAGTTAGAGCCCAGAGGGTTAAATATTAGACTTTTTCAAAATTTTATTATTTGCCGTTTGATGTGTGGTGTTCAGCTATAAGTATGCAAATTTTCAAGTCTCCGACATGTATAGTCTCTGAGAACGGGCTCTGTGACAGACGGACAGACAGACAGACAAAGGAGTGAGACAGGTAGGGTTTCGTTAGACGAACAACTCTAAAAACATGCCGCGGATGACTGTAACAACATCCTAAAATTACATTACCATCAGCGATCTACCAATCCCGAATTTAGTTTATATTCATTTCATATATTCTTATTCTTTTGTGTGGCCCTGTAAAATAACTATCAATATTATATACAGTAAAACCTCTGAATAGCGGACACCCCGAGAATGCAGAATTTGTCCTCTATTTAGAGGTAACTGCTACTGAGAGTAAAACATGTACAGTTATTTAAGAGTTGGTAATCGAAAAAATGTCCGCTATAAAGGTATCCGCTAATCGGGTGTGTCCGCTATGGAGGTTTTATCAGTAAAACATCTGAATAGCAACACCTCGGGAGGGCAGAATTTGTCCTCTATTTGGAGGTGTCCGCTACTGAGACTAAAAAATGTACAGTTATTTAAGGGTTGGTAATCGAAAAAATGCCCCCTAAATAGAGGTGTCCACTAAACGGGTGTGTCCGTTATGGAGGTTTTACTGCATAATAATATCATCCTTTACAAGAAAATTGCATGCTGTATGATAGGCAGATAGACGTCCAGAGAAAGATAACCTCCTGGAGCAATAAACACTCATGTCTTTTGTTTTAATCATCCACAATTGTATGTCATACAACAGGCCAGATTTTATACAACAGGCTAAAAACGGTCATCGTGGTACGGAGTACTGTATTATTATTTGTTTGCCCACCAAAACTGGTTGCCACGGGTTGTTGCAAGGTTTGTGATCACGTGGTTGAAACTGATCTATTCAATATTAATGCGTTCGTATTTTTTTTTATTTGCTCCATGTGTTCAAACCAGTTGTCTACGAAAACATCAACCGGTGAAAGTGACGCACACCAAATTTCTGTGACGTATGCAGATAAATTGTGCTTTTTTATCAGTTTTTTCTATATAATATTTAAACGGTTTGGAACTTATTTTTCATAGTAGGTGCATTCAGTAGGCGACCCTCATAGGTACCTTCTGGTGCAATAAGAAACTAAATCCGACAAATATTTTTTGAGTTATGCTTGACGAAAGGTTTTTATTAGGCTTTTTTTTTAGTAAGACATGGCGTTAATATCCATCGTAGTAGTAATGTGTCCGGACAGTAATATTTCGCTGAGTATTAGCCTTCGCTTCGCTCAGACAACTAGGACTTCCCTCAGAGGGATTAGTCTGAGCGATATTACTGAGAACATAGATTTAATAATAACATATCGAAGCAAAGAAAATGAGATGTTATCTTTAATTGTCCATATACTGCGAAAAATTGAAATTATGAAAATAAACGAATTGTAGAATTACAAAATCTTATATATAAATTCGTATACACTGTTTAAAAAAATGGGAAATCGAACCATTCAAGACAGCCATGCATGGATATAAAATTGAAAGTACGCAATATATTAAAAGTAAAATAGAAAATGAAATACTAATTTACTTATATCGGAATTTTAACTGTATAAAATGATGTCAAGAGCATAATCAGACGCTCCGCACCAATTTGAGTAACTTTAAATGACAAATATATGATGTTTAAAAAGAATGGACTGTACTTTATATGGTGTGTGCTCCCCCAAAATAGTTAATAGTGTACAATATCTGTTTTCCATGGATACAATGAGGTTGTCGATAACATTTAAGGAATTCTCTTCTCAAAATCTAATATAGTATCAAAGTACCGAATACATCAAAAGTGGCATGCAATGATTCGTTAGAGTGTGTTTTAGATATGCTCGATCGAATTTAAATGATGAGTGTATGCTGGCCACTACATACGCTGTATTGTTTTGTTTTCAAACATATTCTGCACAAGTTGAGCTGTATTTAGCATGTATTAAATAAAAGAAATCGGTAATGATTACAACATAAAGTATGACACAAGATCTGAATATATCGTCTGCATAACATTTGAGCTGTCAAAGTGTCATTTGAAATAATTTACAAATCCATACATATTTATTCAGCAAATCATGCAAGCTAACATACGCCAATATGAACCCGATTACAAAATTTCACCAGAATAAGTTAATATATAAAAAATCTACTAATGATAATTGAGAATATGACCTTATGATAAAATGTCTAGAAAAATGAATCGGATAAAAAATTCATATCACATTTAAAACGGCACTTCCCCCTGTTAGTGGCCTTGGCAAGAGAGAGAAAAGCCTAGAGAAGGAACACTTTAACAAGTACTTTCGGGAAACCTACTCACTGTTTCATACAGGTCTTTATTCAATATTTACACAATTTATTTAATTCTAGGTGGGTTTCTATCAGTTTTGTTGCATTTAAATCGCATGTTTTGCGGAGGAAATGCAGCATTATGAAATATTTAAAGTTGCTGTACCTAATAATTCCAAATTAATGGTAATTGAGATCGCTTTCCGTTAATTTCATCTTTTTAAATTTTAAATTTTTTAGAAACCATTCATAGAGACAATTGCATATTTTAACAAATAACCCGAAGCAAAATTTCAAGATTTTGGGCTCAGCAGTAAGAGAGAAATAGAAAATTTTTGAAAGTTTTTTGTTTCTGCACTGTTTTATATAGCGACATTTTTAGAAATTGTTCTACTGCGAGAATTTACGTCATGATAAATACAGCCATATCAATTTTCATGTTTACATTCCTAACAGTTCCATGTTCTTCGTTACTTAGATCATCTTTAGATCTTTTTCCGCTTTGTTTAGTCTTTCTATTTTTTAGAATTCGTTCTACAACGAGCATTTACATCTTATTAATTACTACCATGCCAAAGTTCTAGTTTCTAACCCCAACAGTATCCCAAAAATTTCAGTATTCCAAATAAATCATAGTTTAGAACCTTTCTAGAAACTTTTACGTTTATCCGTCAAATTGAACCTTTTAGAGAGCGTTCATTACGAGTATTCACATCTTAAAAGTAACTACCTCACCAAATTTAAAGTTTCTAACCCAATCAATATCACAGAAATCGCAATTTTAGAACTTTTTTGCTCCTGCAGCGATGTAGGTTCTTGCACTGACATAAAATAGTCTTTGTTTTCGGAGCATAGATGGCCACCAACATTTTTTTAAGTTGGATATGTAGTTTCAGAGATAACACTTCACAAACGTACAAGCATTAATAATATTATATACTTTATAATATTATAACGCTTTATAATATTAGCATTAGATGTACAAATACAAAAGCCATTTATCTGTTACAAACTAAAGTGCCGGCGTTGCCCAGAATTTGAAGGATGTTTGTTCTGAAAAATCAATTTCAAAATTTAACATACAACAAAAAACAAGCATTAAAAAAAGCAGTCG
Organism: Maratus speciosus; assembly: GCA_963932465.1. Taxonomy (NCBI): domain Eukaryota; kingdom Metazoa; phylum Arthropoda; class Arachnida; order Araneae; family Salticidae; genus Maratus; species Maratus speciosus. Next base: position 492,957,145 of record OZ010788.1, on the reverse strand, counting down.
AAATGTTGTTGAATGAATCATATGAAAACGCTATATAAAAATGTATAAATGCATATAACAGACGCAAAAGAATACAGCTATAAATGAACTTATTTCAATTTATAATTGGAGCAATAATGTTAAAATACGCCAATATTTCCCTAATCGGGTTTTTATCATGCTTCAATACATTTTTCACACTCATATGACGCTATACTATATCCACCACGCCCTTTATATTTCCAATATGACGTAATATTTTCATCTTTCACGTGGAAACCTTGAAATAGAAAAGTTATGAAGTTACATTCACTTTCATTTAAATTCGTCAAACCATTTATTTCATTTTCATATTTCACGTAAATATCTTGCAATAGAAAAGTTATGACGTAATATTCACCTTTTTTTTTTAAATTCGGCAAACTATTTATTTCATTTTCATTTTTCACGTGGAAATCTTGCAGTAGAAAATTAATTGTTGTAGTAATAATTTTATTGTGTTTTTTAATTGTTGGCAACTGCTATAACGAAAAATGTTTAAATTTGATAAGAAATTGCTGTTAAATTGGTGGTTTTTTGTTAATTAAAAATTAACTATAAATTATTTCGATTCCGGATTACTTTAGTTGTCTCGGACTTGTTTTAATACACATGTACGTATCTCTTCACAATTTTGGCTTCCAAATTGTGGATTTTTTATAGAATTACAAACAGACAGATAGACAAGTTTTCATTTTTATATATCTCTCTATTCTATAAAAAGTAACTAACGCTGTCACCGCCGCCGCCGCCGGTTTTGAATTTTTTGTGACCGGAGGTCTTTCTTCGTTAATATTAAGAAAACTATTGCATACAAATATATGAAAATCGGTGGTATTATAGCGAAATGTTTGATCAACACACTAATGCATACAGTTTTCAAATCGAAGAATTATTTTAAGAGATATTTAATGCCAAAGTTGGACAAAATCGTTCCATTAAAAAAAAATTATAAGACCAAAAGCTATACATGGGAATTTAATCATTTTTAGATCATTTTATTCAATAGAAGATGCCGGTCTCCAGATTTCATTAATTTTTTAATTTGACTCATTTTTTGAGGTTTTATTTCTATTTTAAGTTCAAATATTCAGCATTTTGACAGATATTTTTTACATATTTTAGAAAATGGTATTAATTAAAACTGTTGCTAACTGTATAAACAGCGCAGACAATAATGTTTGCTTCAAATAAAAAAAAATATTTACACGTTACTATTATAAACAGAAAAAAACCTTCGAATGGGAATTAAATAAATAGGTATAAAAAGCAGGCACTTATTGGAAATTACGCCATAAAAACTATATTTACATGTGAATTTTAAAAGAGAAAGGATATTGTAAAATAAATTCATTAACATGCGTTAGAAATCTGAAATAGAACAAATTACGTCACATTGCACTTATTATGCAAAATGAACAAAAAATAGTATTGCAAAACAGTTTAAGTTTAAAAATTGCGCGAGACAAAATATTAGAGGTTAAATATTAGATTTTTTCAAAATGTTATTATTTGTCGTTTGATGTGAGGTGTTCAGCTATAAGTATGCAAATTTTTGTTTCCAACATCATTAGGGGCTGAGTTAGAAAAATTCCTTTAAATACACAAGTTAGAGCTCAGAGGGTTAAATGTTAGACTTTTTCAAAATTTTATTATTTGCTGTTTGATGTGAGGTGTTCAGCTATAAGTATGCAAAATGTCATGTCTCCAACTTAATTAGGGGCTGAGTTAGAAAAATTGCTTAAAATACACAAGTTAGAGCCCAGAGGGTTAAATAATAGACTTTTTCAAAATTTTATTATTTGTCGTTTGATGTGAGGTGTTCAGGGTATAAGTATGCAAAATGGCAAAATGTCATGTCTCCAACTTAATTAGGGGCTGAGTTAGAAAAATTGCTTAAAATACACAAGTTAGAGCCTAGATGGTTAAATATTAGACCTTTTTCAAAATTTTATTATTTGTCGTTTGATGTGAGGTGTTCAGCTATAAGTATGCGAAATTTCATGTCTCCAACTTAATTAGGGTCTGAGTTAGAAAAATTGTTTAAAATACAGAAGTTAGAGACCGGAGGGTTAAATATGACTGTTTCAAAATTTTATGATTTATCGTATTATCGCAAGTGTTTAGCTATAAGTATGCAAACTTTCATGTATCCAACTTAATTAGGGGCTGAGTTAGAAAAATTGCTTTAAATACACAAGTTAGAGCCCAAAGGGTTAAATATTAAGCCTTTTTCAAAATTTTATTATTTGTCGTTTGATGTCAGATGTTCAGCTATAAGTATGCAAAATTTCATGTCTCCAACTTAATTAAATTAGGGGCTGAGTTAGAAAAATTGCTTAAAATACACAAGTTAGAGACCAGAGGGTTAAATATTAGACTTTTTCAAAATTTTATTATTTGCCGTTTGATGTGTGGTGTTCAGCTATAAGTATGCAAATTTTCAAGTCTCCGACATATATAGTTTCTGAGAACGGGCTCTGTGACAGACGGACAAACAGACAGACAAAGGAGTGAGACTGGTTCGGTTTCGTTAGATGAACGAAACACTAAAAACATGCTGCGGATGACTGTAACAACATCCTAAAATTACATTACCATCAGCGATCTACCAATCCAGAATTTAGTTTATATTCGTTTCATATATTCTTATTCTTTTGTGCGGCCCTGTAAAATAATTATCAATATTATATACTGTAAAACCTCTGAATAGCGGACACACCGAGAATGCAGAATTTGTCCTCTATTTAGAGGTGACCGCTACTGAGAGTAAAACATGTACAGTTATTTAAGAGTTGGTAATCGGAAAAATGTCCGCTAAATAGAGGTATCCGCTAATCGGGTGTGTCCGCTATGGAGGTTTTACCAGTAAAACTTCTGAATAGCGAACACCTCGGGAGGGCAGAATTTGTCCTCTATTTGGAGGTGTCCGCTACTGAGAGTAAAAAATGTACAGTAATTTAAGGGTTGGTAATCGAAAAAAATGCCCCCTAAATAGAGGTGTCCACTAAACGGGTGTGTCCGTTATGGAGGTTACGTTATGGGTCCGTTATGGAGGTACTGCATAATAATATCATCCTTTACAAGAAAATTGCATGCTGTATGATAGACAGACAGACGTCCAGAGAAAGATAACCTCCTGGAGCAATAAACACTCATGTCTTTTGTTTTAATCATCCACAATTGTATGTCATACAACAGGCCAGATTTTATACAACAGGCTAAAAACGGTCACCGTGGTACGGAGTACTGTATTATTATTTGTTTTCCCACCAAAACTGGTTGCCACGGGTTGTTGCAAGGTTTGTGATCACGTGGTTGAAACTGATCTATTCAATATTAATGCGTTCGTATTTTTTAGGTAGATTTCGTATGAAATACTACCTATTGGGATCGTTCCTATGTTGGAATTTCTGAAAAATTTTTGCAGATCTACACCGATTATGACTCCTAGAACCCAAAACCACCCTCAGTAAATAACTTTATATATCTATCTATCTATCTATCTATCTATCTATCTATCTATATATATCACTTTCTTCTGGACACGATAACTTTCGTAATTCTGCACCAATCTCTTCCAAACTGATACATAAAATCAAAGGGCATAAAATCTCGGTCAAGTTCGTTAATGGGCAAAATCGGACCAAGGGGATGGAAATAGGGAGGGGTTTTGTGAAAACAGAAAACCCCCCATAACTTCTTAATTTTTGTACATATCAAATCAGTTTAAAGTTTTTATTACTTCTAAAAATAGGGCCAAAATTTTATGTATCACAGATTTTTGATAAAGTTAAAAATGGGCTCAAGGGGTGCAAAAAATAGGGTTTTTGGGAGAAAAAAATTCATAACTTCGTCAATTCTCAAGATATCAATTCCAATTAATTTTATTATAAATTTTCATAATATTATCTACAACTTTTATATTCACAAGTTTTTGATAGGACCAATTCGTACCGCAAAAAAAAATTAAAAACGAAAACAAAAAGGGGGTTTGAAGAAGTAAAAAATCCATAACTCCGTCAATTCAAAAGATATAAAATCCCCATGAATTTATCATATATCTTCTTAATATTGTCTACAACATCTATATAGACAAGTTTTGGATAGGACCAATTCTTACAGCAAAAACAAATTAAAAAGTCCTTCCGGCCAGTGCCGGGAGGAAGAGGTAGCTTTCAAATACCTTATTTTAAAAAAGCCAACTTATATTATTCAAACACACGAAGCTCAATTTAGTGGAAACCGAATATAGGAGATTCAATACTAATTTTCATCAATATTAAATCATTATGAATCAGAATTTCACGAAATTAGTCAGCTTTAACCAAGCTGATTTTATTTAAAGTAACTTATATTTGGCTGAGATGTTGATGTATACTATCCACATGATTTCTCACATGGAAATAGGCGAATACGTGTGTTATCGCGTGACAAATACAAGATCGTTTCAAAATGTTAGCCATACTAGAAATTCAAAGTGCTATAATTCAACCATTTTTTAAGATATAAACAAAAGAACAAATTTTCAGAAACAAAATCTGCTCCGGAATCTTTGTATCAAGGCCAAACACATAAAAAAATCTTTTTCATTTTCCAATTTTTTAATACCTCATTTTAAATTTAAAATTTAATTTTTTTTTAATGGCAACCCTTTTGAAACAAGATGGCGAATAAAGTTGGCCAACGAACTCGGTCGAGACATTGGTATGTACTATGTACAGACCAAGTAACATCCAAATCGGTTCATAAATACGCTTGTTATCGCGTGACAAAAATCAGGTCGTTTTAAAATGTCAGCCACAATAGAAATTGAAAACGCTATAACTCAGCCATTTTTTTAGACATAGACGAAACAAAAACTGTTCCGGGATCTTTGTATTAAGGTCAAACACATACAAAAAAAATCTTTTTCATTTTCTAATATTTTGGTATCTCATTTTAAATTTTGAATTTTTAAAATTTTTTTAAATGGCCGCCATTTTGAAACAAGATGGCGGATGAAGCTGGCCAACGAACTCGGTCGAGATATTTGTATGTACTATGTACACACCAAAGTACATTCAAATCGGTTCATAAATACGCCTGTTATCACGTGACAAATATCAGGACGTTTCAAAATGTCAGCCACGCTAGAAATTCAAAATGCTATAACTCAGCCATTTTTTGAGATATAGACGAAACAAAAACTGCTCCCGAATCTTTGTATCAAGGTCAAATACATAAAAAAAATATTTTTTCAATTTTCAATTTTTTGGTACCACATTTCAAATTTAAATTTTTCTTAAAAATTTAAATGGCTGCCATTTTTAAACAAGATGGCGGATGAAGCTGGCCAACGAACTCGGTCGAGACATTGGTATGTACTATGTACAAACGAAGTTACATCCAAATCGGTTCATAAATACGCCTTTTATCGCGTGACAAAATTCAGGACGTTTCAAAATGTCAGCCACGCTAGAAAATCAAAATGCTATAACTCAGCCATTTTTTAAGATATAGACGAAACAAAAACTGCTCCGGAATCTTTGTATAAAGGTCAAATACATAAGAAAAAAATATTTTTCCAATTTCAATTCTTTGGTACCACATTTCAAATTTAAAATTTTTAAGAAAATTTTAAATGGCCGCCATTTTGAAACAAAATGGCGGATGAAGCTGGCCAACGAACTCGGTCGAGACATTGGTATTTACTATGAACATACCGAATTACATCCAAATCGGTTCATAAATTCGAGAGTTACAGTATGACAAAGGTCAGATATATATATATATATATATATATCAACTTTTGAACGGAGGGTGGTTTCGGGGTCTGGGTGTCATGATCGATGAAAATATGCCAAAATTTTTTGAAATCGCTTTCCTCCGAACGACTGCAATAGGTAGCTTTTTGTAATGAAAGCTACCTAAAATACATAGCGGTTGAAGAAAAAAATCATCTAAGTAAGGGTGTATTCAAATCCAAACTGCTTATTTTCTGACTCATTTTACAATTCATTTTTGCTCTCAAAGGCTTCCAATTGGTACGTTTTCTTACTCAGAAACTATATAATGTACCGTAAGGGTCGATGTTTTGATAGAGGCAGAATATATTTTAAAAAATGCTGTTAAAGTGATCATTTTGAACCGAATTTCCCGAAGCGGATTGTGTTGGAAAAATCATTGCATTAAGGATGCACTCAAATCCAAACTGCTTATTTTCTGACTCATTTTTAAATTCATTTTTGCTCTCAAACGCATTTAATTGGTAGATTCGTTTATTCAGAAACTATATAATGTACCACAATGATAGATTTTTTTTATAGAGGCAGAATATATTTCAAAAAATTAGGGCAAAGTGGGCATTTTGAACGGAATTTCCCGAAGCAATTGTGTTATCACTTTCTTCTGGACACGATAACTTCCGCAATTCTGCACAAATCTCTTCCAAACTGATACATAAAATCAAGGGACATAAAATCTCGGTCAAGTTCGTTAATGGGCAAAATCGGACAAAGGGGATGGAAATAGGGAGGGGTTTTGTGAAAACCGAAAAAACCCCATAACTTCTTAATTTTTGTACATATCAAACCAGTTTAAAGTTTTTATTTTTTCTAAAAATAGCGCCAAAAATTCATGCATCACAGATTTTTGATAAAATTTAAAATAGGCTCAAGGGGCGCAAAAAATAGGGTTTTTGGGAGAAACAAATGCCTTACTTCGTCAATTCTCAAGATATCAATTCCAATTAATTTTATTATAAATCTCCATAATATTATCTACAACTTTTATATTCACTAGTTTTTGATAGGACCAATTCGTACCGCAAGAAAAAATTAAAAACGAAAACAAAAAGGGGGTTTGAAGAAGTAAAAAATCCATAACTCCGTCAATTCAAAAGATATAAAATGAACATAAATTTATCATATATCTTCTTAATATTGTCTACAACATCTAGATAGACAAGTTTTGGATAGGACCAATTCTTACAGAAAAACAAATTAAAAATACATAGCGGTTGAAAAAAGAAATCATCTAAGTAAGGGTGTATTCAAATCCAAACTGTGTATTTTCTTACTCATTTTTAAATCCATTTTTGCTCTCAAACGCATCCAATTGCTAGATTCTCTTATTCAGAAACTATATAATGTACAGTAATGATCGATTTTTTGATAGAGGTAGAATATATTTCAAAAAATGATGTCAAAGTGGGCATTTTGAACAGAATTTCCCGAACCGATTGTGTTAGAAACGAAAAATATTGCCCTACTAAGAAAATAATTGTTTATTAATCGAGTTTTAATTAATTGAAAGAAAAATAAAAACACAGGTCGCTTATAAAACTTTTCAAAAATCATGTTTCATATATATATATTTTTTTTTTATTAAAAATTAATCTGAAAATGTGCCAGAAAATTTCGAGTTGTTGAGTATGGAAAAATATTTTTTTAATATCGCCTTAACATGATTCTGATAAAACCATCTATTTTATAAAAAGGAAATAAAAACTCGTCAAAAACAGACGGATAAAACTGTTAAAGTGAATTTATATCTAATAATGATTTAGTTTTTGTTGGTGAAATTAGTATACTTAACTTCGAAATCTACCTCTGCCTGTAGGCCGGGCCGGCAGGGATTTTATTTTATTTGCTCCATGTGTTCAAACCAGTTGTCTACGAAAACATCAACCGGTGAAAGTGACGCACACCAAATTTCTGTGACGTATGCAGATAAATTGTGCTTTTTTATCAGTTTTTTCTATATAATTTTTAAACGGTTTGGAACTTATTTTTCATAGTAGGTGCATTCAGTAGGCGACCCTCATAGCTACCTTCTGGTGCAATAAGAAACTAAATCCGACAAATATTTTTTGAGTTATGCTTGACGAAAGGTTTTTATTAGGCTTTTTTTTTAGTAAGACATGGCGTTAATATCCATCGTAGTAGTAATGTGTCCGGGCAGTAATATTTCGCTGAGTATTAGCCTTCGCTTCGCTCAGACAATTAAATGTTGAAAATGGTCTTTATTTTTGCATTTTTTCCAATTTTAAGAGACCTGAGACCCCTTCATGGCTTTGATTGAACTTGGGAAAGCTAAACTGAATGCTATTTATAAAGTGAAAAGAGAAGAAGAAATAGATACATTTTTAACAGAGGAAATGGATTTTTTTAATTAACTGCATCTGAGAAAGAGGAAATATAATTTTAATTTGAATATTAATGATATGTGATAATTAGGTGATTACCTCATCACACAGGGGATTTAAGGGAGTCCGGGACACATTTTCAAATAATTTTTATTTATTGAGTTAAAATTCTGAATTTTTTTGTGGTGGTTTACCTTATCATCAGTAAACAAAATCACATGATAAAACTTCTCACAATTTTTTTTTAATTTAATTAAAATTTTTTTTTTAAAGTCGGGTAATTTAAAATCGTTATAACTCGAAATATTATTTATAGAATTTAATTTTTTTTTCATTTAAATAAACAGAAATATATAAGTTTTAATTTTGATTCAACATTTTTAAAAATATTAGTTTATAAAAAAAATTAAAAATTTTTAGCGAAAAAATTTAGAAAAAAGTGGTGCAACATTTTTTTTTTTTTAATCATATTTTCAAAAGTAAATATTGTTTTCGAATATGCTGAATCAAAATTAAAGTAAAACAATTGAAAAAGATACGATCCAAGTTTGAACCGTTTATCTCTAACAGTTCTCGAGTTATAAGAATTTGAGTACGAGAAATGGTGAAAAAACACATCATGAAGAAAAACGCATTTTTACAAGAAGTTGTTTCTATGACAACCATTGCTTGAAAGCTAGATCTTGAAAACAAACCAAAACAAAAAAATTAATATGTTTTGTTCTAATTCGGATAGAAACACGATTTAAATGTCATTTTAAGCATGAAACAACAGAGAAATTTTTAATGAAATAAAATTTTTTAGCAAAATTTGAAGATTTTTGTGTTCCGGACCCCCTTAAGATGATGAAAAATATGAATTCATACTGAACTTTGGGAACTTTCATAAGAACTGAAAGTATAGGAATATGAGGCTTTTGCAGATTATTATTCTGCGATGGTTGCGATATTTCTGTTGTTATAAAAGACGAAGACATCGTGAAATTATTTGGAAAAACTGTAATTGTTAAAAAATGGTAAGGAGGAAGAAAGAAGATATTGCATACTGGTAATCTATTCTAAAGCACAATATTTAAGATATTTTATCCTAATAAAATAACATGCTATGATTAATTTAATTGTGGATAAAAAGATTTTTTTAGAAAAGTTTAAAAATGTAGCTTTTGCTTTTGAGGTTGAATGGACGCAGAAAATTGATTTTATTAATGGAATATGAATATCTTAATGCACATTTATTTGAGTTTTGAAAATTTCCTGTGATGCATTATCTATACATTTTATTTATTAATTTGCATTTGAATACTGGATTTAATGAATAAAGATGTGAATAAAATTTGAATGGAACCCACCTGATTTTTTTTTTCGTGGCATATTTTAATTTTATCATATGCCTAGTTATTTTATGTTCCAAAAACATGATATAGGAATTTTCTGCTGAATACAAAATTTTTAAAAATCGAAATCGTTTTTAGTTCTTGCTGATTTCGAAAAAAAAATGGTAAACCACTGTACACTAAATAACATCCGAGTATTTTATTATTACCTTCCAATAAATCTTGCATGGATAGAATATATCAGATGGAATTAAAATTAACAGTAATGAGCTTCGTAAAGTAGCTTTTTAACACTTTTCAAGATAGTTGAAAAGTGTTGAAAAGTGATTTTACTAACAGAATATGAATATTTTAATGCACATTTATTCGTGTTTTGAAAATTTCCTTTGATAAATTATCTATACATTTATTTTATTAATCTGCATTTGAATAATAATATAATAGTTGTAGAATGTATGTATAAGTGTTTATGTATAAGTGTGTTGTATAAATATATTTATTAAATAAATTATTAAGGTTTATTAAGATAAATGTGGATCATATACTGATACCTCTTTAAGTGACAAATTTTATTTGTTCAATGTTTTGCATGATTTAATTTTTATTTTATTTAAAAGTTTAATATTAGAAATGCATTTTAACAACAAAGCACTTTTAACATTCTGAAGTAAACATCATTATGTTTCTAATATTTAACTTAATTAAATATTATAGGAAATTATTCATGAATACATAATATAAACAAACTAATATTCTAAAATATTTGAAGAACAAAACAAGTACATAACACAAAGTCTGTCAACCATTCTTTTTAATAAGAAATATACTTAGGAGATATTGAAAAATAAATCTGAATTTTTAATTTTTGCTTGCTAATGGATAGTTTCTGGTAAATATAGTTTATAAAAATATAATTAAAAATTCAGCTTACCATCATGTATTATGAAGTATGTCTTGAAGTATGTAAATCATATCTGCTAAATTCACTTTTGGTACTGCATATTTGATATTTTTATATTACATTATTCATGTTGATATAATTTCTATAATATTGTTTTAGTAATAAGGTTTAATTCTATTCTTTAAATTTATGTACAAATATTGATGTAAATTCTTTTGAAATTTATATGTTATTTGGAAACTTTATTAGCAACTGCAACGTAAATATACTAAAAACGTTTGGGGAAAATTGTTACTAAAGAAAACCCCGGTGATTTTTAGTGTTTCAAAAGGAAAAGAGCAACTTTTTCAGTATCAAAGTTAGGAAGGTTTTTAAAAAATTGTTATAATAAAGATGAAATGTTTAATGAACAATATTAATATTTCAGAAGTTTAATATAAGAACGACTTGTGTATGAACGCAAGTGCCAACACAATGAATGCTAAAAGGTTATCTAGGAACTCAGAAACAAAATTAAGAAAAAATAAATATATATATATATATATATAACATTTACACAGAATTTTAGAAGAGGATCAGAAAATATGAAAATTGAAGGGAGGGGTTAGCTTTAATGTGTTCTTCATTCTAAAGGGTTACATGAGAAAATGAAGATGTGAAATTCCAGAAAATTATAGATATGAGCGCAGCATGATAATTTGAATGTACAAGAAGATCTAACTAATCTTATGAGGCTAATCTTGTATTTTATTAATATATTTAATCATTTTCACTCTGATAAGGTGCTTTGTGAATAAAATAATAATCTTTATTAATAGAATAAACCTGAAAAATTTTCCACCAGTTACAGTTAACTTGAACCGGAAATTAGACTAACAAAATAATTGATTCATATTAAATGCACGCGAGATTAAGGGACATGTGTGTCTTAATAAGTGAAAATATTATCCTTAATCAATCTATTCACTGTAAAATCATCTGTAAACATACAGTCCTAATGGGTTAATACTAGAAGAAAGGGGATTGTAAAAGACCTCGTATTAACCGTTACTCTTCATACTCGTAAAGTTAATAAAAATATTATAAACACAAACATAATTAAACTAATTACTACTAGTAATTGATCTAATTATCTGAATACTAAAAGTAAATTAAGGGACCTTGGACGTTCAATTTTTATGCAAAACACATTAAAAATGAAATTTCTAATCTTAGTATACGTTTAAGATTAAAAAATAAATAAATAAACTAAATTTTAAAATGCTTCATGCGTCATATTTTTTCCCTCGATTTTTCATTTTAATCACCTAAAATTCTATTACAAACAAATTTGTCCGTCTATTTTTTAACCCCCTGATTAGTTAACATTTCAGAGATTTGTTTTCCAATTTGATATCGGTTTTCATCAAAATTTTGCCTTTAACTAGTTAAAAAACAAATTTAATTATCTGAAGGAAGACGAATTTAAAAATGCATGCAAACAGTTCGTGATATTGCTTACAAAGAAACTGTGGATTGAACAGTTTCTTTGTAAGGAATATCAGGATTCTTCCTTATCAATTTTATGAATTTTGATAAAAAATTATGAAAATGGAGCATTTCAAAAATCTAAAAACGTTGAAAATTCAGTTTAGAGAAAAACAGATTTAAAGCATATTAACCCTCTCGCTGCGCAATACGAGATTTCCTCGGGCAACGTATAAGTAGCAAAATTTGCGCAACCCGAGATTTCCTCAGGGAATCATTTTTTCCACTGGCGACTATTTTTTATTCAACTCGGACCACTTTTTAAATGCAAAAAATTACATATAGACTTTAACAACATCTACAAGAGAAATATATTACAAAATTGATTTTCTAAAAATAGTGGTGCGAGAATATAAAAATAGTCTCCAGTGATAGTCCTGTTTTAGAGTGATTTAAATGTAATGTGCGAAATTTTTGAACCTATTCTGATAAAAAAAGAAAAAAAAAACGCAGCGAGAGGGTTTAAAGGGCCGAAAAATTGTTTTAGAGCAAAATTCAAATGCTTGTAACTTTTCGAAATATAATCGCATCTGCATGCGGTTTTCCGCAAATGTCTCAGAATATAATTAACAACATTAATAATATGCACAAAAATAATTTTCGATTTTTGGGTTGATTTCTGCTCAAATAAAGATTCACGGTCCCCGTAATACGATCAAGTTCACATAAAACATTCAATCTTATCTTTGTGAATGTTATTTGTTTAGTTGAGTATTTTCTACAGACAAAATCACGGAACTGAAATAAAAGCCTCTAAACAACTAATAATTCCAATGGACATGAACGGCGTATAATAAAGAAACTAACCACTTCTTTTTTCGAGGCTATCAGTATAATATTCACATCAACTTTTGAACTATTGATTTTACACACTCTTTTCATTTGAACAATTCAATAAATGACCTGAAAATTCTAGTTAATATGACCCAGGATCCATATTTAAAGAAATAAACAAATAAAACCTTTCTTCTCTACTCCTATCTCCCCATGGCTCAGTTGCAAATCTTACAAAGAGGCGGTATTTGAAGCGCCCCTTTGTAAATCTCCCATTTCTTTCTGTCAAGACCTCATTACATTCCTTTGCAATTTATTGGGTGGAAAGATCTCCTTAAATATTCAAATTCTTTCTGGTAAAAATGATAATTTATTGCATTTTGACAGGCAGTTGTAATATAGAAATATCATCACTGAGAAAGAACATTCTTCAATAAGAGTAGGATTTATTTCCTGATTCTAACCTACTTGCCACCAAAAGTCGCATTGAAATGGATAGATGTTTTACCTGTATTAGTTGTGTTCCTTTTTTAGTTGCTCGCAAAAAACGCAAAAATCTTTATATAGTTTTAATTATGAACTATTTGTTAGCATGCAGCTTACTCGTTTTAACCGTACTTTTTGTAGCCGAGCTCGAATTACATTAGTTCGGCTGCATATGTAGTGTCAAGAAAATAATTAACCATATTTAATTTTCATTAATATGGAATTCAAACATTATTCTCTGGGAGAGATTTTTGCAGTTCGGTGGGGGGTGTGGCATTAAAAATTCCGAAAGGGTGGAGTTGCACTTCAAAACTTGACAAATCCCCCCCCCCCCCGGAATTCATCACTGATTTTGAAAACATAATTGACATTTTACTGTACAGTGGAGAAATGAACACAATGTGAGATGAAATATATCATTTTTTACAGAAAACAGCTCTATATTAATAAGAAAAGGAATTGTGATTAAATATGAAGGATACATATAAACATGCACACAGATAACTTCTTTTATTTAACTCGATTCGAGTGTCGTGTACTTTCTAAATAAAAAGTCATTTATTTTAAATTTATGCATATTAAGATGAAAGGAGGATTAATTTTTATAAGCATCTTTAAAAAAAATATTAGAAAATATTTTTGGTGGTTAAAATTTTTTTAATAGAGTTTTAATATTTTTTAGACAATCACTATGAATGTGCAGTACATATATGTTTCTCGCTTAACCATACTAAATTTGCGTATTCTTAAAGCCAGTTTTGAAAATAATGTTATTGATTTTGTGTAAATGCTCTATTTTTTAATCGTAGTGGGTCGTATTAAAATATATATTACTTTGAAACAAATTTCGGACTGCGAATGGTGATAGCAAAGACTTTAAAATATCTATGTATTGATTTTCTTATACATCTATTCATCGAGACAAAGACATCCATATCTGAATAATATTCGAAAGAAAATATCGATAAAGAGTATTTTCATTGTTACTCAACGTTTCAATACGCGAAATGACTTATTTCTGTTCATACTAAGTAATGGGTTGTATAAAAATGGCTTTTAAGCATTTTAACACATTACTTTAACATTAATGTTAAGTCTACGAAATTATATCCAACATTTTTAAGGCAATCCATTTAAAAAATAACTCTGATAATAGCTGCCAGTCAGGGGGTTCCTTTTTTTGTAATGCTGAATGGGACATTAGAAATTCTGAAAGGGTGAAGTTTCACGTCTAAATTTGCCCCCCCCCCCCTCCACTCTCCCAGAATTCACCACTGATTTTGAAATCATCAGCAAACATTAACGTGTTTAGTATACAGTGGGGAAATTTACACAATGTGAGAGAAAATACATCACTGTTTGCAAAAAACAGCTCGATATTAATGAAATAAGGAATTTTTCTTAAATATACAGGATACATATTAGGGTGGATCGAAAAATCGAAATGTGCATAATAGATTTAGCAAGGGATGGAAAAGTTGCCTTTTGTATACTAGTTTACATGGCTTTTTTTATTAAAATCAATTTATATCTTCCGGTGCCCCAAGCGCCCCAAAAATAGATAAAATTGAAATTTGTATGAAAATGTTATTTTTTTTTTTTTTTTGGCGTGGGTTGTGAAAGTTGTCTTTATATATATATTACTTTAAATTTTTTTTATTGAAATCCATATTCATTCATTCATTCATATCTTCCGGTGCCCCAGGCATTTCAAATGTAGTTAAAAATTGTAGCTCTTATGAAAAATTATAATTTTTCTCTTTTTCTATTTGTTTGTTAAATTACTTTTTGAGCATGGTGCAAAAGTTGTTTTTTAAGCATGCTAGCATACATGCAAAAATTTTCAAATTCGATAAATTTCTTCCGGTGTCCCAAGACACTTAAGTATTTGCCGAAAGTCGATTTTTATGCAAACTTTGAAAGAAAAATATAAGTAAAAATAAGAGTTAAAGAATCATTTGTATAGATTAAAAACTACTCTCTATAAAAGATGCAGAATTGTTTATCATTTATTAATCCACTCAAAAGTGCAAGTCATGAAGACAACACAGTTCTAAACAAAAACCACAAAAGAGGAACCTGATACTCTTGTAAAGAAACTTACTCTCAGTATATTGGACACGTTTCAGTTACAACAGGAGAGGTTAAAGCCATAATAAAGAAATAATATATATATTTTATAAAATAACACATAATTATATGGGCTTATAGTAATTGTATGCCACGGAAAAAATGTAAATATTGGGCAGAAAGGATTAATTATCAGCCTGATGGAGATAAACCTAATAGACTCTTATATTAGTCATTTGCTTACTTTATATAAATGAGTTGCATTTAAGACATTTACTAAATTCTTTACATGGTGCAACAATTAGTTCTACAGCCCTTTGTGGGCCAATTTGTACAGCAATCAAAACCTGCGAGGATCTACCTATAGTTTCCTTTTCTTCAATAAGTGTGGAGAATATGCCAGATAACACAGATAGAAGGGTTCTCAGGAATGATGAGCAATATTTATATGATATTTGCATAGCAATATCGTCTAATGAAAATGGTTATGATTTAGCATTGAAAAAACCTGGTTCAGTTGTTCTCCCTAGATGGCTGATAACTGCAGGTAGAATTTTAAGGTTGTATGTGACCACAGAAAATCGATTTGAGAATCTCATTATTCTTACAACATATATTATGGAGGTATATGTCCCTGTATGGTGAGATATCAAAACAAAGCCCTTCATAAGAAAAGAAGCGCGGCATATTTGGAAACTTATCATGTATTCTAGCTGTTTTGAACCCAATCTAAGAAAGGTAATAGACGTTGTTGTTCAGCGATATAGCTTCTTTTGTCAAACTGAAAATTTGTTATTGTCAATGCTCTCAGATATCAGAGAGCATATCAGGTCTTCAGCAATACGAAAGCTAATTTGTGCTACAAATGAAAATAGAGGAACACCAGAAATAAGAATTTTTCAAGAATTGAAAATGCATTTGAAAACAAAGCATTATTATGGAGTTATTAACCGGCAACGAGTTGGACGTTTTGAACCACCTCTTTTGACAAATGTGCCTTGTAAATAAATTGAGTCCATGGTAAAAAAAGAAAAAAAAAACGGAGGAATGATCAAATATCCATGCTGTTGAAAGATGCATTCACCTAGTATCTGTGGCATCAGAAAGCGTATCTGTACAAGGGACGAGACAAGATTTAAAATTGAATAGAATAACATCAGGAAATCATATCAAACATTTTAACACCAAAAATTATTACAAACTTCAGAAATATGTAAATCTTCAAAATCAAAGAAGCGAAAATTTTTCTACGTAAGTTCAATTTTTATAATTTGTATGATTTATTGCTTTTATTTTTAAATTTATACTGCATGCATTATTATAAAATTATTATTATTTATAAGTTTATTTTTTATTAACTAAACACTTTGCCAGATTTGTAAAAAAATTTCATAAATGAAAAAAAATTAATACATTTTCATAAAAATTACAATCTTTAAATATAGTTGGGACACCGGAAGCTATGAATGGATTTAGTTAAAGAATTATCTAAATTACACAATTATATAGTACACCCAATACACAACTTTCTCACCAGGCGCTAAATGTAATTTAAAGTAAAAAAAAAATAAATAAATAAAACAACAAAAAAATTATAAATTTTCATACAATTTTCATTTTTTAAATATTGTGGGGGCGCTTGGGGCACCGGAAGATATGAATGGATTTCAATTGAAAAAAACATGCAGAGTAATATACATAAAAGACACTTTCGTACCCCGCGTCAAAACTAATTTTAAAAAATATATAAAATTCAAACATTTTAACACGAAAAATTCTTACAAATTTCAAAAATATGTAAATCTTCAAAATCAAAGAAGAAAACATTTTTCTACGTAAGTTCAATTTTTATAATTTGTATGATTTATTGCTTTTATTTTTAAATTTATACTTCATGTATTATAATAATAATATTATTATTTATAAGTTTATTCTTTGTTAACTAAACACTTTGTCAGATTTGTAAACAATTTTCAAAAATGAAAAAAATTTAATACATTTTGTTAAAAATTACAGTCTTTAACTATACTTGGGACACCGGAAGCTATGAATGGATTTAGATAAAGAATTATCTAAATTACACAATTATGTAGTACACCCAATACAGAACTTTCTCACCAAGCGCTAACTGTATATTAAAGTAAATAAATAAATAAATAAAATAAGATAAAATAAATTATAAATTTTCATAAAATGTTCATTTTTTAACTATTTTGAGGCTCTTGGGGCACCAGAAGATATGAATGGATTTCAACTGAAATAAACAATTAAATTTAAAAAATAAAAAATGCCGACTAAGTAAAAAGCGAACTAATTAACTGTTTCTCATCAGTGTGAAACTATTTTTTTTCTCATTCTTACTCTTAGCTCACACTTTCGCTATATATATCTTGTTCAAATTTTCAATCGTTAATAAAATACTTATTATTCATCCATTTTCAATAATAGAGAGAGCTCTAAAAAACTTTCTTGATAAAGGTATTTTAAGACCGAGAGAGCCCTCTTCTTGATCAAGGCATTTTAAGCGCCACTCGAGGAAAGAAGAATGGGAGAAAAAAAATTCTCTTATTGGCCTAAGTAAGAATTGACTTAAAATATTTTTTTATATTGCTTGTTTATATTATTTACCTATTTTTTTTTATTTTCTTGTATTGATGACTTTTAAGTTGCATTTAATTGTTAATTCCTATCTATAAACACTGTTTTGATAAGGTCTATAGTTGTCTATGATGGTTAGAGTTGCAGTAAAGTTAGAGATCCTCCATACACAACTTCCAGGTTGTATTAACTGAGCTTCTGACTGTAAAATAGTCAATGAAACATCGTCTTCATTTTGAAAGACCTATCCAATGATATGCCACTCAATAGGGTGCGTAAATTTTCTTTTTCGTCTCTACCGCCATTTTTGTATTTTACGGCCGCCAGTTTGAATTTATAAAAACAAAACCTAGTCTATAACCATCGGGCCGTTAAGACGAATTGATAGAGACATCATTCATTAAAATCGATCCAGCCGTTGGGATGTTTCGATGGTATAAAGAAATCCACATACACAGATACGCGTGAAACACATAACCCTGCTTTTCAGTCGGGTAAAAAACATGTAGATTAATATACATAAAAGACACTTTCGCAGCCCGCGCCAAAACTAATTTTAAAAAAAAATTATAAAAATCAAATATTTTAACACCAAAAATTATTACAAATTTAAAAAATATGTAAATCTTCAAAATCAAAGAAGAAAACATTTTTCTAGTAAGTTCAATTTTTATAATTTGTATGATTTATTACTTTTATTTTTAAATTTATACTTCATGTATTATAGTATTATTATTATTATTTATAAGTATATTTTTTATTAACTAAACACTTTGTCAGATTTGTAAACAATTTTCGAAAATGAAAAAAAAAATTAATACATTTTCTTAAAAATTACAATTTCTAACTATACTTGGGACACCGGAAGCTGTGAATAGATTTAGATAAAGAATTATCTAAATTACATAATTATGTAGTACACCCAATACACAACTTTCTCACCAGGCGCTAAATGTATATTAAAGTAAATAAATAAATAAATAAATAAAATAAAATAAAATATAAATTTTCATAAAATTTTCATTTTTTAACTATTTTTGGGCACTTGGGGAACCGGAAGATATGAATGGATTTCAATTGAAAAAAAACATATAGAGTAATATACATAAAAGACACTTTCGCACCCCGCGCCAAAACTAATTTAAAAAAAATTATAAAATTCAAACATTTTAACACCAAAAATTCTTACAAATTTCAAAAATATGTAAATCTTCAAAATCAAAGAAGAAAACATTTTTCTACGTAAGTTCAATTTTTATAATTTGTAAGATTTATTGTTTTTATTTTTAAATTTATACTTCATGTATAATAATAATAATATTATTATTTATAAGTTTATTCTTTGTTAACTAAACACTTTGTCAGATTTGTAAACAATTTTCAAAAATGAAAAAAATGTAATACATTTTGTTAATAATTACAGTCTTTAATTATACTTGGGACACCGGAAGCTATGAATGGATTTAGATAAATAATTATGTAAATATGAATGGATTTAAATAAAAAAAAAATAGGTGTAAACTAGAATACATAAAAGGCAACGTTTGCTCCCATCAGGGATGAGAGCGCTCCGACCCAAATCGTTGATTTTCAGCACTAAATTTTAATAGTATTCTTTGCTTTATTAAATTTCAGAAATTCTGTCATTAAGGACTGCGAGAAATACTATTAAAATTTAGTGGTAGCAATCGGTCATTTCGGTCGGAGCACTTTCATCCCTGACCCAAAAAAGTAATTAAAAAAAAAAAAAAAAACTTTCTTCGTGCACTTTTCGATCCACCCTAATACATATAAACATTCAGAAAGGTAACCCGCTTCTTTTATTTAACTTGATTTAAAATGTCGTGTATTTTTAAAATATATATATTTTAGTTAAATTTATACATATTAAGATGAAACGAAGATAAATTTTTATGTCATGTCTTTAAAAAAAACTTTTTAAAAATATTTATGTGGGTAAAATGGTTTTAATAGACTTTTAACATTTTTAGATAACCATTATGAATGTACACTTCTCGAATAACCATATTAAAATATGCGAAATCTTAAAGCCAGTTTGGAAAATACTTTTATTGATTTTATGTAAACAATCTATTTTTTAGGCGGAGGGTAATGTAATAGAAATATATTACTTTGAAACAAATTACTGACGGCAGATAGTGATAGCAAAAAATTCAAAATATAGATGTATTGATTTTTTTATATATGTATTCATCGAGACAAAGGCATCGATATCTAAAAATGTCCGAAAGAAAATATTGATAAAGATTCTTTTCATTGTTAGGGGAGACCGGGACTGGTAGTCGCAGTTTTTAGCTATTAATTTGTTTTTGTTTGTTTAAATCTTTTAAAAAATTGAGCAAAATAACAAAGTTTGAATCTCAGATATTTGGCTATAAATACCCGGAGTTCTGAGTTTGTAGCGTTTGTGGTGTATGTTTGAAACCTGGAATAAGAGAAAAAATGTGTGCAAACCTACCCCATCGCGAGGCAAGTTGCATATACGTATGGGATAATTTGGCACACTGTTTATAAAAAGTTAAATAAAACTCAAATAAGACACACAGTTAAGAGAAATCAATTTTATTATTACCACCAAGTTCAAACAAAGGAATTATCCCCGTATAATGTAAATTCTAAATTATACAGACATAAAAATAATGAATAAAACTTTAACACTGAGTAATTTTATCATACTCGATATCATCATCAAAGTTACAGATATCACACATATAAAATAGAATGTCCCCTTTTGAGCATACCTCTCATGTGTTCAAAGCTTGCACTGCAGCCACTTTTCTCAGTAATTCCTGTTTTTCAAATTATCAGCATACAGCAGACAATAACATTCCTCGTCATCTGAGCTATTGTTAATATCCGTGCTTTTCTCAATTACAAGTTTTCCTTTTTTTTTGCATGTAGATACAAAGTTTCCTTTATTATGTCATTACCTATGGCCAACATTTACTGTTGTCTTTGCTTTCTTCTTTTCTGTACTTTATTTTTTCCTGTCTAAAGCTTCCTTTTCCTCTTTCAATGCCTTTAGATTTAGTGAATATGTCAATATTCCTGTTGTTCCCTATTCCTACGTCTATTTTTCCCTATTTACTCTTTTCGCTCTGTCTTTTTTAATGGTTTAACATCCCCAGAATTTAATGATCCAACATCCTTAGCCGAAGTCATAGAAATCCTGCGACTGCTGGAGATAAAACCGATCTTGAATCTTTTGAACATACAACTCCTCGCCTGTTATAGATGAGTTATGAACACCGGCATTTGGTTGAACTTCATTCTACGCAATTTGGTAATATCGGATTAGGTTTTTTGTAGGAATATTAAAAGTTTTAGCAGTTTACCTAAATGATCGCCCGTTAATTAATACGGTATCTGCAGCATTCTTATAACATTCTTCGGTGTTTTAGCCTGTACTATTTTCCCCTGGTAATTACGCATATCATATGCAAAAAAAATAATTCATTCGTCAAACGGGATAAAACAGCAGAAAATTTTACAAAACAATGTAACTGGGTTAGTTGCCGCACCAAGTCAACTTACCCCGTGTTCAATGTGTCTACTAGCTCCAAAATATTTTTTTTTCACAAAATGGGAGTCTTAACCGTCTAAACATAAACAATCCAAGTAAATCACATATAGAATAGGTAGAGTTAATCATACATTAGGAAAAACAACTCAAGTTAAATCCCAATTATTAGGATAAGTATTAGAAATTCGAAAAAGCATTAAGCAAGAAAAAATTACTTATCAATTCAAAAAGAAGAAAAGATGGTAATAAATGTCCATTGGAAGTGAGTAACGCTGCAAAACTGCAATGAGGATTATAGAAGGAAAGAAGAAAGGTACTATGTGACTGGTTGGGCCATTTATCCAAAAACAAGTGAATTATGAGGACGTACCCCTGTAGCCAACTAGTCCCGGTCTCATGTTTTAATACGCGGGATAGTTTATTTCTGTTTTTATACTAAGTAATGCGTTGTATAACAATGAGTTTTAATCTTTTTAACTTGTGGTTTTCACATTAACGTTTAGAAAGTCTTCGAAATTATTTATAGTATTTTTAAGGTAATCCATTTAAAAAAGCAAGTCTGATAATAACTGCCAAACGGAGGGTTTCTTTTTTCTCTAATAGCACGTTCGACTTTAAAAAACAGACTATCGTCAGAAAAAGTATTCGCATCACCCTTTACAGTTTTCGCACACACTATTTTCTCCAAATCGTAAATTTTTGGATAAATATGTTTAAAGTTTTCCCAGATTTCGAAAGGATTCCCTTTTGATTTTTAACTAAAAGGAAATACAGAAGTATTTCAGGATACATATAAGGTTGAATCACAACCACGTGAAATTAGCAAACCTAATTTATTGAATGATCCTTTTAATGTTGAATAGTGAATAGTTACTTGTGATAACATTATAGATACAAGAGTTATTCAGAAACTAAAGTCCGATTTCTTATAAAACATACACTATCACAGAATTTACTAGAAAACTTTTTATTTAATTTCTTATATGTGTTTCTATTTTTCTACATAGTTTCCATATTTGTTTAAAAATTTGTCATAACGTTCTACAAGCTTTTGTATGCCCAAGTCATAGCCGTCTGTCGACTGTGAGTATAACCGATCTTTAACTGCTTCTTTCACCTCGTCATCTGGTTTGAAGCGTTTGCCGCTGAAAAACTCCTTTAGGTAGCTGAACAAGTGAACATCGCTCGGCGCCAAGTCTATTCTAGACGGTGGATAGAAAATCTGTTTCCATCTAAAAGATGTTATAAGATTTTGGGTGTGAATGGCAGAATGGGATCTTACATTGTTATGTAGCAACAAAACTCTAGACATCAGAATGCCATGTCACTCATCTGTCGATGAATTTCCGCTGTTGAAACGATTCTTGCTATGAAAAACCGAACCACTGACCGGATTTCACAGCCCGCGAGCTGATCAACCGCTTTAAACATTTTGAACTTACACTATAAACAGCACACTGTAACAATAAAATGCAAATGGCGCCGTTTCACGATCAAGGTATACCGGGAGTCGGTGACATGCGCGCTTCAATGTTCACTCGACATTCGATTAGCTACGGAGATTCGGAGCTTAGTTTCCGTATAACCCTCATATTTTTTTTTCGGTTTAAAAAGTCATTTTACAATAGTTTTATTAACTTGTGCAACTTATCTTCAAACTTTTTCTAAGAGTTGCATTACTTTTATAATCTTAAATTTTTAATGATAATAACAGAAAAACATTACACAAACAAAGCTACAACATTTATACATTGGTGAAAAACACAATAATTCACCTATCAGATAACATTCACAAACAAATTAGGATGAAACACAAAGCACGTCCAAGCAACAGCTTGGCGAAATGAAAAGCTCCCCTTCGCAGGTTTGGCATCGCTAATGATATGAATTCAAAAATCATGTAAATTAACCTCTTCGCGCCCTTGGTCAAATTTGTGAAAGTTTAGTTTTTTATAATTATAATTGTTATTCAAAATAAAAAGAACAAAAATTTGATAACTTATTCACTACAGAATACCTTAAGAAGAGAAATAAATATTTCATAATTTAGTTGCGCCGATGTACAGTTAGAGATTTTTTAGAAGCCTGAAGTAATATTTCGGCAGACAGTGTTATAGGATTATTTTAACAAATCGTTACTATTTTATAAAAATAATATCAGATATACTAAATATATTAAATACATTAAGTTTTAATAATTTGTAGAAATGTAAGAAAGAACTTTACTGTCAGTTTCTTATTTTATAAAAAAAATCATTTCACTCATAAATTACCATTAACGCTCAGCAACCACAAACGTGGACGTTATTTTTTGTATATTTTCCCTTTTTTTCCCTTTTGAACCCTATTAATATAAAATAAATAAATCGTAAAAAAAAAAAAAAAAATAAGTCATTTTTTCTCACAATAAAAAATTGTCCCTAAAGAGGTTAAGATGAGATTCTTTTCTGATTGCGTAAAAAGTATTTTCACATCAACTGAAACACATAGCCATACTAAACGACTAAGCCAAACAAAAATATACTTAAAGATTTTTAATTTAAGTTTTCATTTTTTTTAACAAAATCGATTGAATTGGATTTATTTAAGAATATACGTGAAAAATGCTTAAAGATAACTTTCACATAAAAAAAAATAATTTCTATGTGATATCAATATATCGGATTTTAAAAAGCAGATATATCGATATATATCAATTGTCTAAAATCGCTGCCAAATTTCAATATTTTTTAACCTGATATATCAAAATTTTAGATAATATGGCAATATTATGACATCCAATATCAATGATTGTTAATGGGAATTATTATGGAAGTGTAATATGTATCAAATTATATATGACTCGTAATCCTTTCTAAATAAAATTGCAATTGATGTACACATGTGTAAATATTTATTATTTTCCAAAAAGTTTTTTTTAATGTATCTCACTCTCTCTTTTATAATAACATTGAGCTTAAATTCTAAACAAAAATTTAGATAATGCAATAAAAGGAAATCGGGTTTTTATTTGTAAAAATTCTTATTAAAATTCTTTAAAAAATCAGATGTTTCGAAGCCATACTAAAGTTCAGTTTATTTACAGAAGTTGTCATATTTATAAAAGTCAAACAACGTCTTTGTCACTTTTAAATATTGCTTTAGACAGGCTAACTCGGTGGTTCCCAACCTTTTATTGGCCACGCCCCACCAAATCCTCTGTAAAGTAACTATGCCCCCCCCCCTCCTTAATCTGTAAATTATGTCTGTCATTATTTTGAAAAGTTGACTCTAATCACACTGTGGAAGCGTAATAGAGCCGTAACAATAACTATTCATTTCACATTTTTTTTAAAACTTATCAAAAAGATTAATGTTCTTTCACAAATAAGTTTTTAACAATTTTATAAATGCTTGAGATTATGCATCTTCGCCTTCGTACCAAAAATAGTTTTATTGTACTTTTCTAACTTACCTCAGCGTTAAAGAAAAGTGTTATACGGTCTGCATTTTTATCTGCACAAAAAATCTTGAAGAGAGACTTTTATTTAACTTTAAAATTGATATCATTCACACATTTTATAATTCATTTTTCTGACTTATTAAGAGTTAGTGGAAAATCTTTGGACACTAAATTTTCTTTCTATGGGTAACACAATACACAAGAAGCATTTCAAGATTCTTACCTTTATTAAATTTAAGTAACCATCTTTCTCCACCACAACACATTTTTCTGATTTTTCTTTCCCAATATGATTAGTTGTCTTCCATGTATTATCTAATTGTAAAATTTAAAAATGTATATGTCATCATGTAAATTTCTTTACTTAGAAGGATGCCTGCACTAGAGCCATAGATATTTACTATCCACCCATTTCCTTTTCTAGTGCTATTTAAGATTTATAAGTTTTACAAAGTAGGCAGTAGCTCGCTCAGATATTTCAGATATTTTTAAAGTTAAATATGTTCAATACAGTCAAATTTATATACACTTTTAAATAGTTTCCATTGCAAAAGAATCTTTGTGTGACATATAGCAGAGCGAATACAAGTAGAAAGATTATTCAGTAAATAATAGAAAGCGTTCGGAAATTGTAAAATTCAGTTTCAGAAAAATTATAATGAGATTCAGTAGTACAAAACAATGTCAAAATATTTAAAAAAATATATTCGTATAATTATTCTGGTATTAATTTTATTTTAAATACTTTCATTAGGAACATTTAAAAAATTCAATAACAAAAACTGATTGTTTAAATTTTACTTGTATTCCATTTATTTTTCATATGCAACGTTACATAAAAAAGGCAAAAGAAACTGATAGCGAATGAGTGAGTAACAAATTTAGAATTGCTCCGCAGTGGGGCGTACGCCCCACGTTGGGAACCGAAAGTCAACTAGCTGCGCAATGGATTATATTATGGATATTACCGATGGATTATTTTTATGTTACTGTTTAAAATTTTTTTGCCAAACTCATTATTCAGAGAAGCGCATGGTTTTCTGTGCTCATTTTTTCTTCATTTCAAATTTCGGTACATTTGTTTGATTTGCCTTTCTGCGTTTTCATTTAGAGCTTCGAGTAAGTTCATGTTTGTGTAGTATAATCATATTGTATGTTTTCTGAAAACTATATTAATTTTTAATAGTTGACCTGAGATTGTTGCTAATTTTATATTTATTTCCATGAAAAATACAAATATTTAAAAAACAAATATTGAAGCAAAAATTTTATAAAGCGACTGACTTCATACATTTTGTATTAATACGTGTATATACCTGTTGGAATGTTATTCCATATGGAAGGCATGAATACGAAATTCCTCAATAGTAAACAATACTAAAGTTAAAAGTTTTACCTTTATGTTTTGATGTATTATTCAGTAGAAATATATTATTCTTATGATGAACAAAAAATATTTATTTGAAGATTAGATACACTAGAATAATATGCTGCACACAATACTGATAAGATTTCACAATAAAACAAAACAGATGAATATTCTTGAGACTATTTACAAACACAAATATAAAGAAATACTTTGAACTATGTATTAAATATTAGTTTGTTGCAGTTTTAATGTATAATATTATTCCTTTGGAATATTATTGGATTTTTTTAATCCAGCAGCTTTTGCTGCACAACTGCTACGAGCCATGGAGGAACACTAACTATTCTGAGTGTCTGTCCCAGAAAACAAAGAGGATTGTCTGATGCTGCCATCTGGTGGAATGTTCTTGAAACAAAAGAGCAATTCTCTAGCAATACCTCATTGGTCGTATAAGATGTATTTGTTCCTCCGTTTATTCGGATTCTAATGACATTATTTATTTTTGTGACTGAAAAAAGTTACCGATGTTAACAAGAATTATATCAATTTCAAAACAAATTCTAGTTGAAAAATTTAGTGTTAAATATATAAAAAAATCTTCAAAGAAATCGTGTGAAAGAAAATGTAGACAAACAAAAGTATTTACTTCCTTAAATTTCAGAAGCCGCTTACTTGTTCGGTTCTTTATGTCGTATCTAATGAATAATATACACAAAAATGCAATATTACGTTAAAAAGTTACGAATTGATATTTTAAAATTCACACTGTTAAAATAAATGTTCATGTGTATTTGGAATACTCTGTTGAACAGTATTTAAATGTAATACTTTATAATGTACGTAGCATGATCGCTCACGGAGTACGGTTCTAAAAATATTAATTTACGAGGAAATCAGAGAATATTTTTAAAGTTTATAGAGAAATGTAAATAATTAAAAAAATAAAATTAGGCGTAAACATCTGTAAACATAAAAAGGCGTAAACATAAAACATCTGTAATTGTAACTAATAAAATCATTTAAGTTATGTGAGTAAGAAAGCTAAACTATGAGGTGTGAATAATTTCATAAGTAATAACTTAACTATGTGAAAGACATCGAAGTTCTTAGGCTTAGATGCCTAATGTTCCCTCAGCCGTTGTTTTGAATTGTTTGGCAATTTTTTGTTGGCGTGTTGGCGGTGTTTGTGGATGAGGCATCCTCGATATGTGGAACGCCGTGTGACGTGTGTGTTTTGGCAACCCGTGAGAAGTGGTGGATTTTGTGGATGTATTTTGATATCGTGTTGTATCGTGCTGTATTTTTATTTTTATGTTAAATTTATTGGATGTATTTGACTGACTATGGTTTCTGTAATCCGTTTAAACGCTTTTGCTGAAGTAATTAAGTAATATGAGGAAATTTTGACAAGAAAAGCAGGTTTGTTTATAGTGTGCCTGCCAATGCGTATTCATAAACATATTTTGGAAAATGAGGGTGATGTTATGAGAGAGATTCCGTACTGGAGCTTTCAAGAAAGCAGATGTCTGTTAAGGTATGTTGATAATTTAATGTATATTTTTCTGCTTTAAGAGTTTTTTACATTTTGAGATTGCTAGAAAGCGAGAACTGCTGAATTTTGAGAATGCTATACAGCGAGAAGAGATGAATGCAGTGATGTTTTTTTTTCGGTTAATGTGCGCGAAGCGCTCATACAAGATTACTGATTGCCATTTTAGCGAGTTTTGTTTTTTATGTATATTTTGCTGCCTTAAGAGTTTTTTACATTTTGAGATTGCTATAAAGCGAGAACTGCTGAATTTTGAGAATGCTACACCCCGAGAAGTGCTGAATGCAGCGATTTTTTTTTCGGTTAATGTGCGCGAAACGCTCATTCAAGATTACTTATTGCCACTTTAGCGAGTTTCGTTTTTTATGTATATTTTGCTGCTTTAAGAGGTTTTACATTTTGAGATTTCTAGAAAGCGAGAACTGCTGAATTTTGAGAATGCTATACCGCGAGAAGTGCTGAATGCAGTGATTTTTTTTCGGTTAATGTGCGCGATACAAGATACTCATACAAGATTACTGATTGCCACTTTAGCGAATTTTGTTTATTATTTACATTTTATTTTAGTGAAGCGAAACATGCGTATAAACCGGTGCTTGGCGACATTTACTACTTGGCCGAAAAGGGGTTTTCACGCCAAGAAAAATTCCAAGATAGCGGTCGTGGGAACTTATGACATCTGTTCCTTTTTTAATTGATCGATTTCAAACAAAAGAGAGAGACTCCGAAAACAATATTATTTTGTCTTTACTGAGTTTGTTTTAAGAACATTGTTGTAACTAAATTTTTATGAAATTAAAATTGGTATTTTTTGTGTCCTTTTTTCGGTACGTCGATTAAAAAAAAACTTTTGTTTACAAACAGAATGCTTACTCTACCGCAGTAACGCTTCAGTTCTTACTATTGTATGTATATAAAAAGAAATCTTTTACTTTTAGAAGCCTTTGCACTTTTCTAATTTCTGTTCATCATTAGTTTGAGCTTACAGGGGTACCTTTTTATGGTGGACCAACACCTAATTCAGATATAATTCACGAGAACTGCTGATAAAGCAATTAACGAGGCTGCATCTCTACCAATAGAATATTCAGTTTTGTTTTAACTATAATTTTTTGGCAACTTGATGTAATGTTTTCTATTGAACTTTAAAACCTAGTATTACTTTTACGTTAGGAATTAGCTGATGAGGGATTCAGAATGAATCCGAAACGTCCTTTTATATTGTTTTAGTGTTTTTATCTTGCAATGTAATGTAATGTCTGTTATTTAGAAAAGTTTTTATAAATAATTCAGAGATAGTTCTCCGTAAATTGTAATAAGCCCCTTAGTTTCTAATGCAACTTATAGGATACAGTGTCTGTACAAAAATTTAAATGCCGTACTTTTTTCAAAAATAATTATTTTGACGAAAATGCATCTTGACATGCTGAAAAATTTTTACAATTGGAACTATACCTCTAAAACATACAGTTTAAGAATTATGTATTCGTGAGCGATCCGATTACCCCTCTATATATATACACGGTGCTCTAAATTCAACCGACATATTCATAGGGGTGATAGTAGGCATCATGAGAATGAAAAATTGCCGTAGAATATTGGGTCGCAAACAACTTATTTAGTCACAAATTCAAGGTCTTTCAACCTAACTCAACTCGGGTTGATGGCAATAATTTCTTGAAAAAATGAAATCGTTGAAATCAAAATGCAACGATATGTACCTTGCTTTGTGTGAAATATGATAACATCACGAAAAGGTCTGGAAAAACATGTTGCATAATTAATCGATGATACCGTATGAACTGAAAATCACAGTCTAAAATGCGGGGCATCAAGTGCATACTGCTGACGCGTATAATGCAAACTTATACCACTTTTGTTCGGCGTTATCACATTTACAACAAAGGTGAGAATGACTGTTAACCCTTCAATGCCTGAGTTTTCAAAAATCATTTAAAAAATGCTTTTCGGCTTTCTTTTTTTAAATAAATCATGGAAAAAATACTTTAAAAAATCATATTCTGTTTTAAGTATGGTTTACGGCTAAAAACTGTTTATTACTAATCGGTAATACTGGTGTTTAATTGAGAAAATAATTTTCCTTGATAAAATTCTATAATATTAAACACACAAGCATTTTGGGAACTGTGATATAAATTTTACTTGCTCACTGCAGAACACAATAGGGTATTTCGCAAGCTTCCAAACAAAACAAAAAGAACATGTATGAACAATGGAAAAAATAAATCTATTTTCATTCATAAACAGCACAAGTGTTGCCATCTAAATGTTGAAAATCGATTTAATAATATTTTCAGAATGTATTTTATTGGCAAAATTAGGCATTATAGCTTCAATATTATTCTAATTGTATTTATAACCCTAAATTGGGTATGTTGCCGAAAGGCAACACCCGGCATTTAAGGGTGAATGTTTTATTATAATATACTTCAGTTTTATGAACCTTATTACTGTCAACCCAAACTGAGTTAGGATGAAATACCCTATATTTTTGATTAAATATGTGTTTTGCGACTCCCTGTTCTATGGTAATTTATCATCCTCTTGATATCTACTATCACCCTTCTGAATTTGTCAGTCAAATTTTGGAACACCCTAAAACGAAAACAGCTATTTTTCCTGGAATGGTAAAATGAGCCATATTAAATTTTCTTGTCTGTACTGAAATAAAGTAATATCTTGTTTATAGCTACATTATGAGGTGTTTTGCACAGATCTATGCCGCCTATATGTTTGTTTTTTATGTTATTAAATGATAGATAATGCTGTTATAAAGATTGGCTATTTGCAGAAATGTACACTGACACATCATGTAGACTTTAATTAATTAAATAACAATCAATTCTTCATGTACGTGATTCTTGTGTAAATTGCAAGATGGAAAGAACTTCCAGCTATCTTGATTATTTGGAAACTTACGAGTTACAGAATGAGAAGAAAAAACAATGAAGATTATGCAAAACAAATGGAAATTCGATGCATAAAAGGAAAACGTCCTCTCTCAAACAATAGTAATATTCCGAATTTAATTGTGTTTCTTGATAAAGATGGATGTTAAGGATTGGTGGAAGAGTGATGTATCGGAATATTAGTAACATCAAAAAATCTTCCTAATTTATTCTAATTTACTAATTTATTGATTGAATATTATCATAAAAAGTTTCTACAGTCCAGAACGTAGAAAAGTGTATCTTTATTAAAACAATGGATTGGGTAATATCTGGACAAAATCAAATAAGACGAATTAAAAGTAGATTTATGAATATGACTTGTCTTCGAATAAAGTATCCGATTATTCAATAAATGATTGGTGACTTGTTTCGAGACAGGATTGTACCACCTAGAGCACTTGAGAAGACTGGTGTACATTTAGCTGGCTCTATTATAACAAAGCCTAGTATAAAACGATCAATGATAATATCAAAGACTTACATATCTATATTTATCTGCTTTTATACCAAAGCCATTCATTTTGAACATTCGGGCGTTGTTTTAGGCTTGCCTTCAGAAGCTTTTGTACTATATTTAAGAAGATTTGTCTCTCGAAGACTGAAACGCTGTGCTAAATGGAGTGATAATGCGGCAAATATTTGGGTTAACTATGCTCTTTTAAGTTAATTAGTGCTGATTAGGAAATTATATTTCATACATGCATTACATTCTCCATCTCTACAGGATCTCTCTCTTGATCCATTATAATACTCTAGTAGATCGCATCACACGCAACATTCCATTTTAGGAACGTAATCAGCACCATTCAACTCATTTATCAGGAATTATTAATTGCAATGGACGTATTAAAGCAGCTTATATGCGGTCGTCGTTAGCATTTTGGCATGAAATCGAAAGACATTTTGGACTTTGTCCAGTCAGTTGAGACAGAAAACATCCATTCAGAAAAACATTTATTAAAAGTTACCTGAGTAGACTAAAACTCAAGCACCCGTCATAATTCTATAAATAGTTGGGCATTTCCTCCACTAAAACTTTAGCAGTTAGTTATACCACCATAAGCTACATTCTACAAAGATTTTAATATAACATTCTATTTCTCTGACGATTTCGCTTCCAGGCAGCAGCTTAATTTTAGAAGACAACAAATGGTACGAAATCTCTGGGCTCTGTTCTCATGTTCGGTCTTAAATACCAAGGGTGCGCAAGATTTTTTCCGTATAGCAGATACGCGGGTGAGTTAATAACGGTTCGAAAAAAGCTCGGAACTACATTCTAGTGGCGTACGAATTTAGGACGCATGCAGTGCTCCGGAGAAAGAGCGCGAAATTGAATTTTGGAATAAAATAAGGAAAGACAAAATTATATAAAGCAGATAACTTTAATAGAACAAATATCGGTATTTTATGATTGAGAAATAAAAAGGTCTTTGAGAAAAATGATTACGAAAAATGTTTTTTAGAAAGATTTTGAAAGGGAAATAAATATTAAAATAATATGAATTTTAAATAGAAATGAAATTAAATGAACGGAATGAATGGGATATTGTTTAAGATAGCAAACAATTTTATTAACTAGGATTGTAGAATAAAGTTAGAAGGGAAATTTTTATTGAATAAATCTTAAAAGAAGCGAGGATATCTAATTTTCGTAATATACATGTGTGCATATTTTTATACAAATGTGTGAGTCATTGGATTAATTTTATTTTTTAAGAAAAAATGTCTTAAATCTACTTTGCATCTGTATTCATTGGTGGTTTCACGAGAACTGTAAATGGAATTACTAGTTCTTTTGTCTTTATTTATAACTAGCAAACCCCGCGGCTTTGTTCGCGTAATATTTGAAATATGCCAAGTGATATTTATATGTCTAATTTTTATTAAAAGGTACTAACTAAATTTTTATTTTATTAAAATTTAATATTTATTTTATTAAAAGGTACTTATTACTTTTAGGAATA
Source organism: Maratus speciosus (assembly GCA_963932465.1). Taxonomy (NCBI): domain Eukaryota; kingdom Metazoa; phylum Arthropoda; class Arachnida; order Araneae; family Salticidae; genus Maratus; species Maratus speciosus. The sequence goes on along the minus strand of OZ010788.1, from coordinate 492,924,469 downwards.
ATTAAAAAAATTACTATTTAAAACACAGTTTGATTAAACATCATTGTTACACTGAATAAGGCAGAAATGAGACTTAAATTAATAAAACGAAATAGAACTAAATAAATATTAATTTAGAAAATATTTTGAAACTTTCATGCTCAATTAATACGCTCATTTCAGTATTCATTTGAAGTTTTGAATTTTTTTGAAACCATCTTCTTACATCTTAAAATTAACCATCATGTCAAATTCCAAGTCCTACCACCTCTCTCAACATAAAGGGCTATGTTGAAATAGGAACTGTCACCATTAATTTGCCAACATCAATTTTGAAATTGGTTTGTTATTTCCTAATATTCCACAGAAACGTAATTTAGAAAGCTTTTAAAGGCCTTTTTTAGAGCGTTTGTTGTTCCTGCGAACCCCAGGTGGTAGAATCATCGGCATAAAATATACCCTGTGTAGGATCAGAGACTGTTACCATTGATTCGCAACTATTACTTTTATATTTGGTTTATACTCCCTGAAATTGCGTAGAAATCGTAATTTAGGACATTTTTAGAATGATTTTCACACCTCCCCTTCACTTCAATTCCTTTTTAATTCGAATTTATTTTCGACAGTCCTTCCAGGGCATTTATATTTTATAAGTAACTACCATGCCATATTTAAAGTTTCTAGCCTTTTCAGTATCACAGAAATCGCAATTTAGAAAGTTTTTAGCTACTGCAACCATCTGGTGGTAGTGGCACAGACATAAAATATAGCTTATGTTTGAGCAGGTTCTATCACCAACAATTTGTCATCATTATTTTTTTAATCGGTTTGGTATTTGATAAGATTACATAAAAAATGTAATTTATAACGCTTTTCGCTCACTTCATCTTTTTAAATTTAAAATTTCCTTTCGACAGTTCTTAGAAATCAGTTGCATCTTGTAAGTAAATACCATGCCATACTTCAAAGTGTTAGACCCTTCACTTATGCAAAAAACGTAAATTAGAACATGTTTTGCTTTTGCAACCGTCAGATGGTAGTGACAGAAAAATATAAAAATATATAACCTATAAAATATAACCTATGTTATAGCAGGGACTGTCATCATTGATTTGCTACCATTACTTTTGAAATAGGTTTGGAATTTCCCAAAATTGAGTAGAAATCGCAATTTAGAAAGTTTTTAGAACGCTTTTCGCGCATTTTCACCCCTTTTTAAATTTCCAATTTTTTCGAAACTGTTCTTAAAGATCATTTATATGTAATAAATATGTACCTTGCCTAATTTTAAGTTGCTAGCCCCTACCGATCACAAAAATCGAAATTTGAAACGCTTTTTTGCTCCTGCAACGTCTAGGTGATAGTGATACCGACTTAAAATAGCGTCTATGTTAGAGCAGAGGCTGTCAGCATCAATTTCTTACCATTACTTTTGAAATCAGTTTGATTCTTCCTGAGATATTGGTGACAAATCGGCATTTAGAACATTTTTAGAACGCTTTTCGCTCATTTTGCTCCTACATCTCCTCTGGGGTAGTGGAAACAGATATAAAATATAGCCTATCTTGGAGCAAGATCTGTCCCCATCATTTTTACACCATTATATTTGAAATCGGTTCAGTATTTCTTGAGAGCAGAGGCTGTCAGCATCAATTTCTTACCATTACTTTTGAAATCAGTTTGATTCTTCCTCAGATATTGGTGACAAATCGCAATTTAGAACGTTTTTTACAACGCTTTTTGACTCCCCTTTTAAATTTCTACTTTTTTAGGAAATGTCCTTAGAGATCATTGATATCTTATAACTAACTACCATTCTAAATTTCACGATTCAAGGCCCTTCCGTCACGCAAAAACCGCAATTTAGAACGTTTTTCTCCTGCACGCCCTTTGAGGTAGTGGCACCGACATAAAACATAGCCTATGTTGGAGCAAGGGTTTTCACCATCATTTTGACGCCATTATTTTTTTAATCGGTTTGGTATTTCCTGAGATTGTGTAGAAATTACTATTTAGAACGTTTTTTAGAACGCTTTTCGCACATTTTCACTTCTTTTAAATTTCGAATTGTTTAAGAACAGTCCTTAGAAATCCTTTATATCTAATAAGTAGCTGATACTTCAAATTTCATATTTCTAGGCCCTTCAGTAACACATAAATTGCATTTTTAGAACGTTTTTTGCTCCTACACCCATTTGGGGTAGTGGTACCGACATAAAACATAGCCAATCTTGGAGCAAACGTTGTCACTATCATTTTGACACCAATATTTTTTAAATCGGTTTGGTATTTCCTGAGATTATGTAGAAACTACCATTTAGAACGTTTTTTAGAACGCTTTTTGTGCATTTTCACCCCTTTTAAATTTCGAATTGTTTAAGAACTGTTCTTAGACATCATTTATATTTTATAAGTAACTAATATTCCAAATTTCATATTTCTAGCCCCTTCAGTAACGCAAAAATCGCATTTTTAGAACTTTTTTTGCTCCTGCACCCCCTTTGGGGTAGTGGCACCAAGGCTCCCAAATGGTCGCCAACTGAATACCAATATTATTTTAGAAAAATTATCTTTTTAGATTTTTCTTATAAACCACCTCGAAACCACCTTTGAAAGTTAATTCTAGCGCAAACCTACCATAAAATTTTCTGTTAAAAGTTATTGGTATTCAGTTGGCAAAACCATTTGGGAGCCCTGTGGCACCGACATAAAATATAGCCTATGTTCTAAGTAGGACTAACACCATCATTTTGATACCATTACTTTTTAAATCGGTTTGGTATTTCCTGAGATTATGTAGAAACTACCATTTAGAACGTTTTTTAGAACGCTTTTTGTGCATTTTCACCCCTTTTAAATTTCGAATTGTTTAAGAACTGTTCTTAGACATCATTTATATATTATAAGTAACTAATATTCCAAATTTTACATTTCTAGGCCCTTCAGTAACGCAAAAATCTCATTTTTAGAACGTTTTTTGCTCCTGCACCCCCTTTGGAGTAGTCGCACCGACATAAGATATAGCCTATGTTCTAAGTTGGACTAACGCAATCATTTTGATACCATTACTTTTGAAATCGGTTTGGTATTTCCTGAGATTATGTAGAAACTACCATTTAGAACGTTTTTTAGAACGCTTTTTGTGCATTTTCACCCCTTTTAAATTTCGATTTGTTTAAGAACTGTTCTTAGACATAATTTATATCTTATAAGTAACTAATATTCCAAATTTCATATTTCTAGGCCCTTCAGTAACGCAAAAATCGCATTTTTAGAACGTTTTTTGCTCCTGCACCCCCTTTGGGGTAGTGGCACCGACATAAGATATAGCCTATGTTCTAAGTTGGACTAACACCATCATTTTGATACCATTACTTTTGGAATCGGTTCGGAAGTTCCTGAGCTTACCTCCGACAAATAAACAATTTTTTTCCTCTTTATAATAGGAGTATAGATAACTAATATTTTATGCATAACTTTCTGAATAAAATTTTCTTAGAAGTTTATCTATAAAAGTCCTGTTTCATAATAAAAATTCCACTTATATTTTGCCCTTTTGAAAAGTAGAATAAACACAACGTCCATTCCAATTTATAATAAAGAAATATAAAAAAACATAATAAAGAAATAAAAAAAATAGTTTTTCGTACTTTAAACTTATATTGATACAGGCATACACATTCAAGTTTCCGCATCGTAGATTCTTTGTGACATAAAATATTTAATATAAGTTTAAAGTTCATGTAATACACAACATTCAGATTGTTTATAGTGTCTGTATTTATAATATAAAAAATTAAAAGAAAACTATTTGGCATATTTTAACCCTTTGCAGTCGAGGGCTCCCGAGCGGAGCCATTTAAAATTTGTCTCAAAACTCGAGGGCTCCGCTACGAAGACAATGCAAATAATTTTGTGATACCTGTCTAGAAAAGCCAAGATTACATATTGGCAATTGCTTCGAGAGGTATCACACTTTGGACGATTACAAAATGCAATAATTATATATATATATATATATATATATATATATATATCATAACATTTGTATTCATAAAGAATTTAAAAAAAAAAAAAATAAGATATAACTAAAATCGCTCCAAGTTGCTGGTAATACGAATGAAAAAAAACTTCGAGTGCAAAGGGTTAATATTCAATAAAAAATCAAGCAATAAGCGAGTGAACGTGCAGTTTAGGAGAAAATGCTTATCCTGGTCGAAAGCTTTGAAGCAATTAAAAACAAGTCGAAAATTGTACGTCAAACGTGGCGAATGAGATGCATTCGTACTATAACTAGTTTTATAAATATTCAGATGTTGGTGCTATAGCTGTTGCACTCTTATGCAAAAATACATGAATGCAATATTTATTACGATTATATATATTAAATTCGGTAATACGGAAATCATACGACTCCATGTTAAATAGGACGTAATCTTTATGGCAATCTAGAATCATTACCTATCATGGGATATCATTAAATTAATTGCATATGATAGTATTTAATAGAATGAAGAAGAGGTTTATTAATATCTTTTTAAGTTTACATTCGATTTTCACAAAATTTGAAATGACTCGACAAAATTCTGGAACGATTATATATATTAAATTTCAAACCATTCGGTTCGGTAGTTTTTGCATTGTTACATGCGGATAAACGAACAGAGAGACGGATTGACCAGACGATGACTATAGGTGCTATGTATTTATGTAATTGTGAACTCACCTAAAACTTGTTGTAAAATTTACACGTAGAATTGCGAATAAATTTTACGAAATACCACACTGTAAAAAAATACATGTTTTTACAGGAAAAAACTGCCAGCTGGAACACCAGTGACAAACTGTTTTTACAGAAATAATCTGTATTTATTACGAATTTACGGACAAAATTTGATTAAAAAAAAAGTTCGTAGTAAATTCAGATTATTACCGTAAAATAAACAGTTTCTGACTGGAGTCCTGGCTGACATCTGTTTTCTGTAAAAACAACAGTTTTGTATAGCGCAATGAGTATAGGAGCGCTAAATCTCAAAGGTGCTACTAAAAGTTGCTTGTGATAAAATATCGATAAAAGATCCTCGAAAAAAGCAAAAAAATTATATGTTAAACAAATATTTCCTCATCACTTGTCTCTGAACAAATCAAATGCTATGCAAATCTGTCCTTTTTACTTTCTGTTTTCTAAAGAAGAAATTATTGTAATCAAAATTATTTTGGGTTTCTGCTTTTCGATAGGTTTACCCAGCAAATACAGAGTCATCGGTAAACAATCAGCCGACAGCCGCTTGCCACTACCGGCGGTATTGGCACGATACCGGTTGCCGCAACTATTCCGTACATTTTTTGATACGCTGCTCGAATGCGGCCCGATTCATGAGGCACGCAGCCGGTCAAGTATCGGCAGAATACTATGCCAACAGCCCGCCGAATGCCGGCCGCAGCCCGACACCAGGATGAGTTTAAAAAAACCTCTTTTCATGGCGCCATCGTGGAATGCATGTATGAAAGGAACGCATTTCGGCGATAGAAGACGCTAGGTTTGATCCGACGACCCCAAGGACCGAAAGTGAAAGCCTTAACCGCTTGGCCACTGAGACTTGTCTAGGCGAGTATCCTATGAGGTAGTAATGGGAAGGTATTTCCATTATAGTTTGTCGTTGAAAGTAAATGGCAGATGTGAAAAATTGGAATTTTGAAGTGCCTTCCTTTTATTTTATTAGTTATTTATTTATTTATTTGTAATTGTCTTATGCGTGTGTATTTAAAAGTTAATTTAATATTTAAATGAATCAAATAAATTCCTTAGAGAATTTGTTAAAGCAAACGAAATTGTTTTTTTTTTTTTTAATATAAATTAAGAATAATTAAGTATTAAAAAATATTTTAAAGGTTTTGTTCAGCTAACACATTTTTTTTTATTAGGAATTATAATGTAGTTACACGCGTTGCGTTAATTTATAATATGTAATTTATTATAAATTAACGCAATTTATAATATATTCTGTCAATCAGGATAACTTTGAACCACGGGGTGTAACTTTGCACCACCTCCTATTTTTCAATATTTTTGACTCTAAAAGACTAAATAAACTCCAGATTTGTGCTCTGTTGGCAAGGTTCTAAACTGGGATTTCTACTCTTTAGAAAATAAGGTAGGTATTTTAGAAAATAGGTATTTAGAATATAGGTATTTTAGGAAATAAATTAGCAACATTATGCGCAATTAATTGCATCATCTAACTATTTTTGTAAAGTACTGTTTTCAAGTTAATTTTGAATAATGTTTTGAAGTTGTTGTAATCCAATTAAATTTTCATAGTAAGTAACAATATACTCATTTATAAGACATATTATTATCTAAATGTTGTAAATTTGTTAATATTTTGTGATTATTCATTTATTAATAGTTAATAAAATGTAGTTAATAAAATGTAAAATAAGAAGGCACTAACATTTTACCACATTTTCAGAGCAACTTTGACCCGGCTCAGAGTTATACTGATGCTTATAATTTACTAATTATAGGTGCTACTGTCAAAAATTTCCCATATTTGCACGTATATCTTATATAAATGCCGAAAACGAACATTAGATATAACATGTAAATATTTTCACAAATATGTGTAAAATACATAAAATCCATTTAAAGGCGTTTTTAGGGGCGGAACTACTCAAATTTGACATTTCATGCATTCGACATTTTTTATTCTTCTTTGAATAATACTATCACTAATATATATTACTGTAACTATGGATATATTATTTAGTTAAAACATTGAAAATTGTTTTCCATTGCATTTTTATGTTTTATATGAACAATAAACAGGTTTTTTTTTTAATTTCTAAATGTTCATGGTTCTCTTCTTCCACTTTTCTTATGCCTGATATTTGTTGTAATATCATAAATTATACAAATCTTGTGATGTTGAGAAATGTAAATTCGTAGTCTTTGACATTCGTAGACATTTTTTGGTGTTTAAAGTTGTCCTGACTACAATACTTTTTTTTTTTTTTTTTTTATAATGAATTATTTTATATAAAAATTTATCATATGGTGCAAAATTACCGTAAATGGCTGGTTAACTTTAAACCAGGCTAAAAATCCATTTTTTATTGCTTTTATCCATATTATTCCTTAATTTTTGATAGTCAAACAATAATTTAGGATCATTTCTGCTCTTTTATGCCCCTAGTTGCGACAATATTCTTCAAATAACAGTGTGGTATATGAAAATAGAGAAAATGCGGATCAAATAAGTTACCCTAAATGACTGAAATTATTTATAATATATAATTTTTAGTATGGAAAAAATTATTTAAATAAATAATAAAGTGGTAATTAATATCTTTTCATTAGAATAAGAATTCATTTTATGTTGTTGGATGAGTTCAAGAGAATATATTTTTAATGATTATGTTGCAATATTAATTTGATTCTTATCAATATTTTTAATTTAAAAATAAAATAAAAATATTAATTTACATATTTGTTTTTTCTTTTGGAATATAATTTTTTAAAAGGGGGATATTTCTGAATCTTGTTAAAAATTTAAGAATGCTTATGTGTTAAATAAAATAATTGAATTTTAGAGGTTTTCCTGTTAATGCAATTTTCTCTTTAGGAATTATAATGTAATTAAATGTGTTAATTTAAGAAATATATATTTGTAACATATAAAAAATTAATTTTAATAAAAAAAATTAATAATGGTAATTAATCACTTTTAATTAGATTATGTCGTTTGATGATATAATGCAGAATATATTTTAATGATTATGAAGCAATATTAATTCTTTTACTTATCAATATTTTTTAATCTTAAAATAAAATAGAAATATTAATTTATGTTTTTTTTAATAGTTTTTAGAAGTGGGAGGTTTTTGAATCTTTCTTTTAAATTTTAATGCTAGGATGATGGGTAGGTTTTTATATATATTTATAGCTTTTAAAATAATTTTAAACACTTTTTAATAACTTGATTTTTAAATAAACTAAGAAACATAGCTATTGCTTTTAAAACGACTATATAATTATAAAATAAGTTCAATTAACTTACGAAGTTTTCTTTTATTTCTACGATTAAGTTTATAATGAATAATAATTTAAAGGAGCGATTTAAAAAATTCTTTTGATAATTCAAACAAGTCCTTTTTAAAATGAATTCAATAACATTTATTTTAAAATAATAATATAGGCTATTTTTGACATTTTTTCTGTTTATCAGTATTAGAATTTTATATGAAATGCATGAATTATACATCTCTTATCAAAACTCCAACTAAAAAAAAAAAGAAAAAAAAATGTCGGCTAAGACTAAAAATCCCAAATTCGGACCGATGTTGGCAAATCTAATCAAGCCACTATCATAAATCACATATCGGTCCAGCGTCATTTGCCGGTGTAAGTCGCTTGCCAATATATAATCATAAGGGGACCGATTACGGTAACCAGCAGTCGAACATGCAGATTCTAAAGTTTCAGTTGCCGACATGCTGCCGATAGTTCACCGAAACCACTGTGCCGGTGCCGACACTTAACCGACAATGCCGGCTGAGGCCCAAGCGTGTGCCGAAAGTTGTGTGTTTGTTGGGAAGGAATCATAGATCCCGGAAAATAAGTTTATAGAAATTTTTTTCTGTCCGTCCGTGTGTCCGTTTGCCCATATGTATTTATGTCCGCTTTGTATCATCGAATAGTTTATGAAGTTATCCATAGAATTGAAGAAATTTTTTGTATATGTTTTTGGCTATGGCCAGCAGGCCCTCGTTGAGTTTCAAAATATTTCGCCAGAAGGGGCGCTGTAATAGTAATTTTGTGCCATTTTCATTATTGTATCATCGAAAAACGTGTGAAGTTATGCACAGAATTGAACCAAATTTCATATATATGTTTTTTGATATATCATGAAGGTGCACCCTGAATTTGGAAATTTTTGTTCTAAGGGGTCGCTGTAATACTGATTTTTCAGCCATTTTTAATATTATATAATCGAAAACTGTATGAAGTTATTCATAGAATTAAACCAAATTTCATGAGTATGTTTTTGGCTATGACTATGGCCCACGAGAATTTGGAAACAAACCGCCGGAAGAGGGCGCTATAATAGTGATTTTTCTCAATTTTTCATAGTTCTGTTATGCATCGGTTGTTCATGCAGCGATCGGAAATTCGCATCCAATTAATCGAGCAATTCTCAAGCATCTGATGTGCTACAAAATAACTAAAAATATCGATTTTATATAATATTATGATCGAGTTTAATTCGTTTTTACTCCAATTAGTAAAATGAAATTGAAACTTGAGATGAAAATCAAATTTGGTGTAGTATCGAAGTAATAACATTGAAGAATTAACATGTGTATCAGCATTTTGAAACATTAACATTTATCAGAAAAAGAAAGTTTTGGGATACCCGACTTGTTTTCTAATGTAAGGACCGATAACCAGGAGAGGTTATTTTCCCAGGAAGAAACCATTAAAAACGATCTTCTTTATTATCTGAATACAGAAGTTCATGTATGGCTTCACGTAGATGAGGCTCTATGATCACATACGAAAGAAAGAGTGGAACTCGCAGTACCACTTTAGTAACAATGAACATAAAAAAAGGAACATTTTTCTTATAATAGAAAGGCAAAAATTTTTATGTGTCTATATTGCTGAATATTGATAGTATATGGAATTGAAACGTATGTTGTAACTTGAATTTTTCAAAGCACTGGTGCAATCTCTTATTCTTTGACGTTACAGGGATGTGAAATGCTTTTATTTGGATTTTCATTTGTCAAGTTATCTAAATTTTGAGTATTTGAACTTGCCCTGGTCCCGAATATTTTTATAAATATACCCTTAATTTTCAAAATAGAAAGTTTTTTGTAACTGAAAGTTATGTTTTTCGGAAAATGAATATAATTTTTTCATTTGTGAAAATCTGTTAGGAATATTCAATTTTTTATTCTCTAGATTTTTTTTTGTTTCGGTCAAAAGGGTGAAATAATCTTGATTTGCATTATTATTAGAATATTAAGATAAAACAATTGTTTAGAATTTTACTAAATAATAGTTTTGCATATACAATTAGAAAAAAACACGTTTTATACATATCGTATGAGTATTCATTTGCCATTAAAATTTTTATATACATATCTACCAAAAATTTTAAATTGCTAAAGCAAAATAAATAGATAGTACTATAATATTTTTCTGTACTTTAAAATATATGTACGAAGTATGTATGTCGTAAAATATGGCCAGGTTCGATAATGTATGCATTCGCTAAAAATTTTAAAAGGCTGTGGGCTTTACTAATTACTATCAATAAATACTCGAAAATTGTTCTTTACCATCTTAGTTTATTCGGAGTAAAGATGTAAAATTAAAAAACAGAATACAGATTTTTTTTTTTTTTTTTTTTTTTTTTTACATGAATGAGTTTTTGAAGCGAGATCAAGGAATTGAATTAATCATTCTGTAATTCACGCATTGGCATCACTCAATTAGCGAAAAGAAAGAGCAAAAGAAAAGCAATGAAATCATATGAACAAAAATTATCTGTTACGCTTTAAACAATTAGGAGAAATTTTTAATTTTGTGGCAGGGTAACCAGAAAAGCAGTCTAAAAAAATAAGCCAAAAAGAATTCGAACGTCAATTCGTACGTTAGGACCAACGTTTTGGGAACATAGTGTGAAAGACAAAGCAGACCGTATGTACTGAAAATGTTTATTATTTAACGGGGAAGTTAATCTCAAAAATTAAGCAGAGCAAAGAGTTATTTCTACTGACAGAAAGCAAAGTAAATCTTTATTAATTTTTTTAATCACGTGAGGGTGAATAATCATCTTGACGAACTCTATTTATGTGAGAGCGTTTTAGTGAAAAATGCATATGTTAAATATATTTTCTTTCTTTTCTTTTGGAGAAAAATATAATGGGGACGGAAATAAAAGTTCGGATAAAATGAATAAGTAATTTAAAGTTAGTTTCAACTGAAATTTAGAAAAATAATAATTTAAGATAAATATAAATGTTATTCCACATCACAAGTACTAATTGCACTGGTCGGCAGAGAAAATACTTCTTTTTCGTGCTGGAAAGAAATGGGTGAACTTTGTTAATTTAACTTTCCTGATTATAAATATCTCATGAAAATTGCTCCAACACGTAATGTTTTTAAGAGAGACAGTTTTTAAATAATGCAAATTACAGTATCAAATGAAAAGTTAATATATTCATCAACAATGCTACGAAACAATAAAAACATGAAACGAGACTTACCCTAAATTACGTATGATGGGTAAGTAAAATGATTTCTTTTATTACCTCAGTTAAAAAATTAATAAAATTATGAAAAGATAATTTCGTTGCTGATTTTCTTTTGTATTTCGCTTTTGGAGTCTTTCGCATAAGTGTCAGACATCAATCTGCTAACATATTTTTACTCAATTTTCTGCTGTAAGGTCACGTGGGGCAACTCGGCCATGATTTTACAACGTGACACTGGAAATTCTTGCAAAATTAGCTTATTAGATAGAAATTTAAATTTTCCTCTTTCGTGATATTAGCGACACACAATGCAGTTTATATTTTTTTATATTGTTTGTTAAAAATGGCACAGAGGCTACCGAATTACCAAGTACTATATGATCAGGTACTATTTCTGTTTATATTTTCAAAAACTCATATATCAGAATTCACAGGATTTCTTGCTTCTAACAACTGATTTCATCTAAAAGTGTTTGTATAAAATAGATTTCAATAATTAACATAGTAGTTCAGTGGAGTAAATAAAACATTTCATGCATCTAAAGTGTTCTAACATAAAACAAGTATAGTTTCTTTTTAAATCAATGAACATAGAAAAAAAAATTTAAATGTTTATTGATATCCATGAAATACATTAATTAAATATTTCTAATATTTTTACAAATTATAAGTTAGTTATATTTACTTCAAGTTTGAAAATGTTTTATTAACAAATATCATTTGGCACTTGAATTTCTGTGTTTTATTGTTTTAGTTATGAAACATTATTCCTATAACCTCTTGTAACCTAAACAAAAGACATTTCATCATCGCTAACATCATTTTGCATTTTATTCCACAACGTGGTAAATATTTAAGGAGACCGTGGATTTATTTGAACAAAAAATCGCCCCAAAAATTGAAAATTATTTTAAAGTATAATATTATTCTCCAGTTTGATACGAAAAACCGGATGCAGATGCAATTATTTTTCGCAAAGTTAAAAAGGTTTGAATTTTGTACACAAACAATTTTTCGGCATTTAATATATACTTTAAATCTGTTTTTATCAAAACAGATTTTTCGACGTTTTTAGAATTTTGAAATCCTCCATGCGTCTTAATTTTTAATCAAAATTCCTGCAATTGATTATGATGAATCCTGATATTGCTTATAAAGAAACCGTGTTTGCCTTTTAAAATTCGACTTCATTAAGATACTCAAATGTGATTTTTAGCATATTAAAAGGCAAAATTTCGATGAAAATCGATATGAAATTCAGAAAAAAAAATCTCTAAAAACTTAAATATTCAAAGGATTAATGAATCGATACACAGATTGTTTTGTAATATAATTTTAAGGGATTAAAAGGAAAAATCGAGGACATATCTCAAAAATTAAGGCACATCAATCATTTTAAAATTTCGTTTTAAAATTAATATAATTTTTTTTAAATCACAAAATTATAATAAGATTGGGATTTTCTTTTAAGGTGCTTTATATACTTAGAGTGAAATGTATATTTCCACAAAATTTCATATATCTATGATGAAAATAAAATTAAGATCCAAAATCCGCTTAACAATTTACACATTCATTTTATAAATCACTGCAGAGCATAAATTCTAATCAATTTGTTAGGACGTTTCTTGGGTTATACAGAAATACTTTATGACACTTTATCACCCACACTAATAATGTCAATGAGTGGGGTTTATGGAACTTTAGTCATGAGGCGGAAAAACTTCAGTAACACTACTGGCGCCTAAGTTCTGGAAATCTATGATTTACAGAATGACAAATTGTTGCAGCCAATCAAACGGATACAGTGGCATACCGCATATTTCTTACATTACATAGTAAAATAAAAACACAGAAGCCAATAATATGCAGTTTATAACTCTTTTTTTTTTCTTTTTTTTTTTTGGCAAGCGATAACCACACAGCTCCACATAAGGAAATTTGAGGTAAAATTTTTAATGGAATTAAAAACAAATTTGAATGCAAAATACATTTTAAACTAATTTATATTAATCTCTTCAGGGACAATTTTTTTATGGTGAGAAAAAAAAAATTACTTATTTTGCACAATTTATTCATTTTATATGAATAGGAATTCAAAATGGGAGGGGGGAGGGAAACTTAGTAAAAATTTAGAAAAGAAAAATAACTTCTACATTTGTGGCCAATGAACGTTAATGGTAATTTATGAGTGAAATGATTTCATACAAAATAAAAAACAAACACAACATTTTTCTTACATTTCTATAAATTACTAAAACTTAATATATTTAATATATCTGATATTATTTTCATCAAACATTAACGATTTAAAAATTCGTAATTGACCACTAAATTCATAATAATCTGGGTTACGATTTTCATTCTAAAGTACATTTTTCCTATTGGATTATGTAAACACTACAATTATGCTGTATTTATAAGTAATGTATGAGCAATAAGAATAGTAACTAATTTTTTGGCACCCGTCCAAAATGCACTTTCAACGAAAATATGACAAAGAGTCCATTGTGAAAGAAACATGATCTTGTCGCTAATAAGGTAACATATTAATAGTGTATAAGATAAATATTGCCTAATATTATAGCTCACACTTTACCAATTATATTCCATAATTGTAGAGCTCAGATGATAAAGGTGTTCAATGACACAATAATTCGAGAAAATGAGTTGTAAAATTCCAAATCTTTATTTACGTTAAATGCTTTATAAATTAAAATCTCTGTGAGTAATAAGTTTTTCTTCAAATAGTAATTTAACAGATAGTAGAGGACCAGGGATTGTCTTCAATCATACGATTAACTAATTTTTATCTATTTTAACACATACCACCTTTATCATCTGAGATCTTCAAATTATACACAAAATATTGGCAACACAACTCTAAGAAAAAATAATACCAGTATAAAATTAGTTGAACATGAGAAATCTAGTTTGAAAAATATTTATGGAGAAAATATTTACTAAATAATAAATAACAAGTGTCATGTTTAACTAACCGAACACCTTTTATATTTAGCATATCAAGGACAAACATTTGTAAAGAATATTACAAAATACACTTCCTGCACATACAATTCGAAATAACGCTGTATGCATTTCGCAAGTGTTTCTTTTTTCTTTCGCACCTTTATATATCATATAATAATACAATGGACAATATTCTTCTTTTGAGTCCTAGGCTAAAAAAAAACCATGTGTTTGGGAAAACATGGAAATATCGCTCCAATTGAAAGCATTACGCTTTTGAATAAATCACTAATTATTTATTCTGCTACTGAATTGATACTACACTATGTATCACGTAAATCTGAATTTCATAAAGAATCTTCATTTACTTTCAGGACAATTCTATGTTAATTATCAATATTTATTAGAAACAATACATTAAAATAACTTTGGTTGTAACTTATTATTTCTATATAAATGAGTGATATTTCAAGTATTTAAATCAAGATTTGTTTACAAATTATGTACCTGAAACTTATTTCATATAAATATATTTTTAACTCGCGATTTTAATGTTAATTTTTAGTATTTAGTAAAATTTGTATCCAAAACTTCGAAATCAATGCTTTTACCAAATTTTTCTTTATTTAATTATTAAATAATGATAAAATATACTTTTGTTTCCAATGATTCAACTTCTGAGCTTGTAAGTGGGACAGTAAAATAATGTGATTAAGAGAAATAGCGAAAAAAATGCGACGTGTAAATAAACGATCGCAGCGCCATTTTTCTAAATGTAATGTCACGAGAATATTGTTCACTGTTTTAACAGGAGCTTATTATTTTTTTTATCAAGTATAAACTTATATAAAAACTAATTCATTATATTATGTATATTGGGAACACAATGAAATGATATTTACATGATTTAAAACCTTATTTTCCATTATGACAATGCACTTAAGGTACACCTATGAAACGTCATTTTGAATCAAAATATAGATTTTTCATTTTTGAAATAATATTAAAATCGAATATTTTAACTATCGAATTATGCTTAAATTGTATCTGTATCTTAATAAGAACCAGAGCTACAGCCGTGTATAGTTACAGCTATCACAGATTTTGAATTGTGTTTAACAGTTACTTTTAGCTTTTTCTCAAGATTAAGTTTTAAAGTTCTCACTGCACGCAAAACATTGCATAGAAAAAATTTATGCGTGGAAAGCCTTGAAATTTTGTTTACTTTTTTACAAATATTTATTGAGGGAATAGACTATACTCATGATAATATATTAATTAGTTTTATATTTAAAGTTGCATAAGTGACAAAGTTGCAACGAATTTTACAAATTTTTCATTACTACAGTACTTCAACTGCCACAGTATCTGAGATATAGATGTTATTATAATGTGATAGTCTATTTCATAGAGAAAGTTATTTTCTTTATTATATAACTTACAAAATGCCAATACATTGCATTGTTTTTTGAGTTATCATGTTTTGCGGAAATGCCAATTTTATTAATTATATACTAAATATACTGATTTTTTATGGTTCGGAGACTTAATGAAAAATTATGAAGACTTCACATGATGAAGAGTAAAAACAATATATTACTGTAGCTTCACCAATATCATTTTGTATTTTATTCACGAATCTGATAAATATTTAAAGCAGCATCTGCATCCATTTCATAAATCACTGCAAGTTATAAATATTTATCAATTTGTAAGGCCGTTTCTCGAGTGTTACAGAAAAACTGGAGATGTAAAATATTAATACTGTTTTCTAGGAGAACCAAGAAACCCTTGTTATTAGTCTCGTTCTGTTTTGAAATTTAGAACAGCCAATGAGATTGAAAGTTTATTTTGGTCACACACAAATATAAAAGGAATCATAAGGATGATATGCAGGGTGGCAATAAAATAATTCTCTTTATTTAGAAGCTTCAGCAGCTAAGATTAATCAACTGAATGAGACAAATTTTATGTATATATTTTCAGGGAATGAAAAGACGATTTCCGCGAAGAAAATATAAGTGAAAATCATATATAAACAATACTTTTGTAATAGATCATCTTTGAAATGTTATTTACCGAAATTATTCCAATGTTAATTTTCTAGATAGCTTTCTTTAATATCTACAGATATTTTTTCAACATATTAGCAGATTATTAGACATGTACAATGAAAACAATTTATAAAATGGTAATCTAATAGGGAAAATAAGTATTGGTAGACCCAGGAAGAGACGGATAGAAGAGGTGGGGAAAGATCTTGCACAAAATCAAATTATAAATTAAAGGCTAGAGATCGGAAGGTCTGGAGATGTATATTGAGGGAGGTCAAAATCCTACATAGAATGTAGTACCATTGTGTATGTATATATGTAATTAAAGTAATTAGGACGTGTATGATGCCAGCTGCACAACAGCCAAAATGTATGAAATGATTTTCCTAATGTGCTACATTCATTGAACGGAATTTTGACTATATTGAAATACGATCACATGACATTTTCAATTATGAAATGATATTTACATGATTTAAAACCTTATTTTACATTATGAAAATACATTTAAGGAATCTGTACACCTATGATACGTCATTTTCGATCAAAATACCGATTTTTCATTTTTAAAATAATATTAAAATCGAATCTTTTAACTAGCGAATTATGCCTAAATTGTGTCTGTATCTTAATAAGAACCAGAGCTACAGCCGTGTACAGTTACTGCTGTCACAGATTTTGAATTGTGTTTAAAAGTTATTTTTAGCTTTTTCTCAAGATTAAGTTTTTAAAGTTCTCACTACGCGCAAAACATTGCATAGGAAAAATTTAATTTATGCATGGAAAGCCTTGAAATTTTGTGTACTTCTTTCACAAATATTTATTGATGGAATAGACTGTACTCATGATAATATATTAATTAGTTTTATATTTAAAGTGGCATAAGTGACAAAGTTGCAACGAATTTTACAAATTTTTCATTACTACAGTACTTTAACTGCTACAGTATCTGATATATAGATGCTATTATAATGTGATAGTCTATTTCCTAGAGAAAGTTATTCTCTTTATTATGCAACTTACAAAATGCCAATACATTGCATTGTTTTTGAGTTATCATGTTTTGCGGGAATGCCAATTTATGTAATTAAAGTAATTAGGAAGTGTATGATGGCAACTACACAACAGTCAAAGTGTATGAAGTTATTTTCTTAATGTGCAACATTCATTGAACGGAATTTCGACTATATTGAAATAAAATTCACATGACATTTTTGATTATGAAATGATATGTATATGCTTTAAAACCTTATTTTACATTATAAAAATGCACTTAAGGAATCTGTACATCTATGAAACGTCATTTTCGATCAAAATATCAATTTTTCATTTTTAAAACTGTTGTGGCGATCTAGGCTCCTATAACGGTATTACCGAGCTACCACGAACATATACATATATTTGGGGAAATGGGAGTATGGGGATATTCATAATGTACCATAAAGGCATATAAAGTAAACTTGGTAAAGGTAAGCCGTAAGAGAGGGGGAGACTCAACAACCCATTACCCAAAACCCAAGAGTAAATTAGGTTAGCAACTCCTAATTACTCAACCTGTAATGTTCATAGTGTTAATTGCTAATTAATAATAAAATGAATTGTGATCGTTTGGTCCTGGCTAGCTTCTGAAATAATTATCCCGAAGGGGGCGGGAGACGTCGGCCTCAACACTACCCCAAATTGCGTTGTGAATGTTTTTCGTCTAAGAAGTAGCTTTTAGACCACTTAAAAACCAAAATTAAAAATTAATAAATTTTAAGAAATTAGAATTTAACCTGAAATAAAATTTAATATTAAAGTAATTTACAAGACTCATGGTGGAAAAATGACATATCAAATTTTAACAGTTAACAAAAGATTTATTTACATAATATATACAATTTTGGAATAAGTAACGCAAGACACCCTTGCTCTAAGTAATACATCGAAACAGTCGTTTATGCTAGAATTAATTTTAAATTACTTATCATAAATTTTAAATTGCTGGATACCAATTGTAGAATAATAATCCCTAAACAATGAGAAAATACATAAACTAATACAGGGAACAAAGGTAATAAATCCACGATACCTTTAGTAAAATACCTCGTAGCAGACCACACACATCGGATTCAGGCTTGGCATGAGTAATCCATAACAAAGTCTTTGCGTACACACTCTAATTTTACAACTAAAATCGGTGAAAGACATTATAAAATATATAGCTCACCAATCGAGCATCATGAAAACGATCCCACTATTTATCTAGTGGATCGGTCAACTTAGGATTAACGGATTATGCTAAACCCGCATGTCCAACATACTGGCAGTTATTACGTACTCGGGGAGCATCTTAGGAAAATGCTACATCTCTCAAGTCAAACTGTGTAATATCTCTCGAAGTGTATCGCTCCATGTAACTGGGGTATGAGTCTCTTACATAACCTCTTACGTAAGAAAGCTCCTGGACAAATATAGGGTCGGGCTTAAAAACCCTTCATTCAATCATCGAGCAGTATCACTGACTCCGTTCAAAAACATCCCCGTAAAACATCTGATTCGATGCTAAGGGGCTGACTGGGTCTGCGTGAGCCCCACCCTTAAAGGGGGGCGCATGGGAGAGAGTACGAGCCTAATTACCCGTGCGTGTGGTCCAATTTATGACCAGCCATAAATATGTTCATAAATATACTTTTGACTATAACGTCAATGTACACTGTTAAAACACTATTCTTAAAAATAAATAAATTGTACTAATTATTGAGCACTTCCCGATCTTAAAATAGCTCCGAGTACTTAACTCTTAAATTTGAAAAACGCATGTACTCATTTTTTTGAGTACATACAGGGACTTGAAAATAAGTATGTATAGAAACACACATACACTATAAGAAAAATAAAAGCGAAATTACAGAGAACCGACAAATCACCATTTTTAATTGCGAAGAACTACAATTTTTGCAGTAAAGAATAACGAATTTACTATTCTATTTTTTTAATTTTGTGGAAGAACCGTCCCGTGATTTGAACCCGAGTCCTCTAGGTGGGAGATCAGTATTGTACTGACTGTGCTATAAGAGCAGTTACCAGCTGTTTCCAAATGACACCTTTTATGAATCGGCGACGAAGATCGCTAACAGCACAGGTGAATTTTCCCTTTCTTAAATATTTTAATTTCTAATAAAACAATTTTTAAACTAAATTTTCTTCTTTAACATTTCTAATGAAATTGCAAATAAATTTGAAAAGTTTGTATTATAAATTAAAAATTATAACAAAGATAGACATATCTTTAAATAAAAGCTTGGGAATCCCTACTGTCAATTCGGTATAAGAAAAGGGTTTATCAGAAAACTCCTATTTTTGAGCACATAGAATTTAAACATGAATATTAAGACTTTAAAATACAAAATATATATATTCATTTCTACATGCATTTATAAATCAAGTATAAGTATACACAACTTCAAAATATTATGTACTCGTTTCTGAATTAATTGTACTTAAAAAAATCGAGTACAAAGAAATGCTCATTTTTAAGTAGATTATTTTTAACAATGTACTTCTTTTTGTAAAAATTGTACTTAAAAAATACGAGTACATGGAAGTTCTCATTTTTAAGTAAATTATTTTTGAGAATGTATTGTTCAATGGCTGACTATTTGGCTACAACTCAGAGATTCCCTTTAGAGATGGTCTCCACCTGCTTATTACTCAATTCGTAAACAAATCAATGCATTACATATATATATATATAACCATCTAATAACTTTTCATACATAGTTTAATCACATAAAAATAGTAATAATAATACTTGTGAAATAATATAAATAATATACAGGTACATTAATAATACAAGAAAATGGCTTTAATCCTGTTGGAAAAATTAGTGTTGACAACATATCTACTAATATTAAAATCGAATCTTTTAACTAGCAAATTATGCTTAAAACGTGTCTGTATCGTAATAAGAAACAGAGTTACAGCCGTTTATATTTACTACTATTTCTTGAATTGTGTTTAAAAGTTACTTTTAGCCTTTTCTCAAGATTAAGTGTTTCAAGTTCTCACTACACGCAAAACATTGTATAGGAAAAAATTACGCATGGAAAGCCTTGAAATTGTGTGTACTTCTTTCACAAATATTTATTGAGGGAATAGACTATACTCATGATAATATATTAATTAGTTTTATATTTAAAGTGGCATGAGTGACAAAGTTGCAACGAATTTTACAAATTTTTCATTACTTCAGTAGTTCAACTGCACGGTATCTGATATATAGATGCCATTATAATGTGAATAGTGTGTTTCCAAGAGAAACTTATTCTCTTTATTATGCAAATACTTTGGTTTGTTTTTGAGTTATCATGTTTTGCGGAAATGCCAATTTTATTATTTGTATACTAAATATACTGATTTTTTATGGTTCAGAGACTTACTGAAAAATTATGACGACATAACATGATGGAGAGTAAAATAAATATATTACTGCAGCTTCACCAATATCATTTTACATTTTATTCACGAAGCCGGTAAATATTTACAGATGAATTTGCATCCATTTCATAAATCACTGCAAGTTATAAATATTTATCGATTTGTAAGGGCGTTTCTCGGGTGTTACAGAAAAACTGGAGATGTAAGATATTAATATTTGTTTCTAGGAGAAACAAGAAACCCTTGTTATTAGTTTCGTTCTGTTTTGAAATTTAGAATAGCCAATGAGATTGGAAGTATATTTGGGTCACACACAAATGTAAAATCATAGTATTGTATACAGGGTGGGTATAAAATAATTCGCTTTATTTAGAAGCATCAGTAGCTAAAACTAATCAATTGAATGAAACAAATTTTATGTATATATTTTCAGGGAATGAAAATAGATTTCCTCGAAGAAAATATGAGTGAGAATCAAATATAAAAGATACTTTTATAACAGATCATCTTTTAAATGGTATTTACCAAAATTATTCCAATGTTAATTTTCTAGATAGCTTTCTTTAATATCTACAGAACTTTTTTCAGCATGTAAGCATATTATTAGACATGTATAATGAAAGAAATTAGGTTGTGTGTGATGCCAATTGCACAACAGCTAAAATGTATGAAGTGATTTTTCTAATGTGCTACACTCATTGAACGGAATTTCGACTAAATTGAAATAAAATTCACATGACATTTTTGATTGAATATTTTACTTAAAAGTTATTAATACCACATTTCTAGAAACTAATTAAAATACATTATTTCTGACTCACTAATATTATTTTGCCTTTAATTTATAAATCAATTGAATTTTAAATGCAACGGGTGCATCCAATTTATAAATCTCTCTGTAGATTACAAATATTTATCAATTTGTACAACATCCGCAACAGTATTTCTCCGGTACTGCAGAAATTATGGAGGAAATAGGAATTAAAATAGGAACTAAAATAGGAAATTAAAATAGGAGCCCAACAGAGCCAAAAAAAAAAAAAAAAACTCATATTAGTTTCGTTCTTCTTTGAAATTTAAAATACCCTGTATGATTAAATGGTCAATTTAAGATATTAATTTAAAATATGCAATGAGAAGTTTATTCTATTCAAACTTAAATCTGAAATTATAGTATGGTATACAGAGTGGCCGTTAAATAACCATCCTTTTAATTGGGGAAGGTGTCGCTAAAACTAATGAACAGAATAAGACTTATTTTATTAAGCAATTTTTGAAGACATATTAAGATAAATTTCGCTATTGAACAGAAATTGCGTACAATTTTATATTATTAAATATTAAACTATCTAACGATCATAAATTACTGCTGAATTGCTTATGTTAATAAATATCAGATTCCGCATAATCCTCTCTAACAATCTACAGAATCCAAAAATTAAATCTCAAAATGAAATAGCATAATTGAGGTAAGTGTTGGATTTTTGTACTAAAATGCTACCTACTAAATGAACACTGTAAAAATTTATAAAAATAGGTTTAAGTAAATAATTAAATATTCCAAAATGGTGTTGTAACAAAGAAACAAGGACAGCCCA
Source organism: Maratus speciosus (assembly GCA_963932465.1). Taxonomy (NCBI): domain Eukaryota; kingdom Metazoa; phylum Arthropoda; class Arachnida; order Araneae; family Salticidae; genus Maratus; species Maratus speciosus. Next base: position 492,902,181 of record OZ010788.1, on the reverse strand, counting down.
AACGAAGCAATTATGTTTTGGTTGCACAGCATGTGTTTTTTTATTTTTCAGAATAAATTTGTTTTACTTTTTATATAACACTATTGGGAAAATTTTCTGTTTTTAAAGCTTAAACGGTTGTACGATTATAAAATGCTGTTTACAGTTTATGTTTTTTAAAAGCGGTATTCTTTCTTACAAAATGTAGGCTGTCACGAAACGAATGCAAGTTCAAAATTCAATTTACAGTGAAGTAAGTGACGGCTGATTGCGGGGTTTGGAAAGAAATACAACCCATGAAGAATTTTTTTTTAAAGGAAATAAATGAATTAGTGCTATGTTTTGACAATAGAGTACACTATACCAGTAAAACTAATAAAACTCACCAAAACGACTTACCAAGGAGATGTTGTACAACATTAACCAGTCACAATCTGTTGCATTTACTTCGTGTTAACTGTATATAACTAAACTTCCTTGTGTATGTAATCCCATTTCTTATACAAACAACGCGAGCGATGCATGAATTAAAATTCAGTTCCACTTAGATGTCGTTCAAGTCAGAAAAGCTGCACAAGTTGATGTATGATAAATTCCTAAAGTGAAATGCTCTATGACTGCTTGGTTCGTGTTTTGGGGGATTTAATCTTTGTTTTCTTGCGTATAAATTTATCCATTGTCAAAATTTGGAGCTAATTTTCCTATTTTCTAATAAAAAATATTATCGAAAGTATTTTAATCCAAACACTGCCATCGTACGTGATTAAGAGATCTTATGTTGAAATGGTCCACTTAATTGTATATCACCCTTTATACAGGATGTGTTCACAAAGTTCCAATACTGGTCTGAGAATACAAAATTTATTAAACATATTTGTACAGCGAACTAAAATTCTTCGATGTATCACCCTTGGGCATCAACACACCGCTACTAGCGTTTTTTCCATTATTAATAAGCTCCCAGGAACTCTTCGCGCGCAAGGCTGTTAAGGGACCTCGTCGAAGCTGCCCGGATCTCTGGAATCGTGTCAAATATCTTCCCTTTCAGGTCTTTCTTGATCTGGGGAACAAAAAAAGTCGCTGAGAGCAACGTCTGGGCTGCAGGGGTGCTTGCGGCCGTATTGCTACGTTAAACTTAGCCAAAACTTCGGCAGCGGCGAACGGTCTGTGATAGGGCACATTGTCGTGGTGAATAATGCAATCGTCTCTGATGTCTGGGAGGGCGCGCCGGACTCTATCCTTCAAATAATGGTGCTTTCCAGCGTAAAACCGACCTTCTGGGTGCGTCTGCCCAGACACCAGAGACGATTGGATTGTTCACCACGACAATGCACCCTCTCACACCTCGCTCGCAACCACAAAAGTTTTGGCTACGTTTAATACGGCAATACTGCCACAAGCCTCCCTACAGTCCCGACCTCGCTCCCTGCGACTTTTTTAATTTCTCCGGATCAAGAAAGACCTGAAAGGGAAGCGATTCGATACGATTCCAGCGATCCCCGATTCCAGTTTCGACGAGGCCACTTAACAGCCTCGCGCACGAAAACTTCCAGAGAGCTTGTGAACATTGGAAAAAATGCTGGCAATGGTGTGTTGATGCCCAAGGGTCATATTTTGAAGAATTTTAGTTCGATGTACAAAAATGTTTAACAAATTTTGTATTCTAGGACCAGTCTTAAAACTTTGTGAACGCACCACAACAAACATAAATTAATATCAGTGAAATGTTCAGTACATCCTATTTAGGATGTACTGTTAGGATGTAGATTTAAATCTGAATCAAAGATACATTTCCGATACAAAATATCGAATGATAAAAAAAATTATTTATAACCATCATTCTTATTTATTATTTCCTATAATTTTATTAATGTTTTTTCCAATGAATTGCTGACATACATACAGTCGAATTCGGTTAATACGAGAATCAAGGGAATTATCAAATTCCTCGTATTAACCCTTAATCCCCTTCAAGATAATAAATTCTACTTAAATTCTTTTAAGGGGACCGTAGACGTTTATTTGATCGTAAATTGTCCCCAAAATCGAAAATTAGTTTTGTGCATATAATTTTTCTCTAGTTTATTCTGAACCATTTGCCAAAATTCGCATGTAGATGCGATTACTTTTCGCAGAATAACAAGAGTTTGAATTTCGTAAAAAAACTATTTTTCGGCCTTTTAATATATTTAAATGCATTTTTCTCAAAACTGATTTTTCAACTTTTTTATATTTTTGAAATGCTCCATGCATCTTAATTTTTGATCAACATTCATAAAATTCGTAAGGAAGAATCCCGATATTATTTACAAAGAAACTGTGTATGCATTTTAAAATTCGACTTCATTAAGATAATTAAATTTAATGTTTAACTTATTAAAAGGCAAAATTTTGATAAAAATCGATATGGAATTTGGAAAAAAATCTCTAAAAGATTAAAGGGATTAAAAAATCGATGCACAGATTTGTTTGAAATAGAGATTTTATTGATTAAAATGCAAAAACGAGGAAATATTTCAAAAACGCATAGGGCATTTTAAAATTTCGTTTTAGAATTTAAAAGTTAAAAAAAAGTCTTAAAAGTATAATAATATTTGAAGTTCCTTTTAATATGCTCTATATAAATTGGCGAAATGTATATTTGCAAAAAATTTCATATCTCGATGATGAAAATTACAAAGAAAACTTTGCTAAAGTCCATCGTCCTCTTAAGGGGACCGTGACTTTTATTTGAGTAAAACTCAACGCAAAAAATGAAATTTCTTTTTGTGTGTATTATTATTCTGCAAATTTGTTCCGAGTCATTTGCGAAAAACCGTAAGAAGATGCGATGATTTTTCGCAAAGTTACAAGAGCTGTAAATCACACAAAATTTTTTTGTACCTATAATATAGGGTAGATTGGGTGAAAATACCGTAGTTTCTGACTTAATTGTTTTAAAAATCGCCTGCTGTTTTTATTTGTTATTCATTGATTTCTTGTCAAAGTTTGTACTCCTATGTATGATTTAAAAATTCATTTCATTTTGCAGATATTACACTGAGGAACACACATTTTGTTGACTTAGATCTGACACTTGTTTTTGGCTAATTATTGGCATCTAAATCCGAAAATGACCCCAGTTTTTTTTCTATCGCGTCAACTTTTTAAGCTACAGGATACCACCAAAATCATATTTAATGTGGATACAAAGGAAAAAAAAATTACCATATATTATTCATACAACGGCTGTATAAACTTACTATACACTACATTGTGTTCATACAAATAGTAAAATCCTTTTACAAAACGAAAAAAAGGATATATTTAGGTAAAAATTTTCACCTGTATTGTTTCCTGGAGTGTTCAATTTGTGAACAATCTCGCTTGATGCTCCAATAGTCAGCCATCATATATTCATCCCATCTACCTTTGATACCGTTCTTCCATGAGCTTCAAATCTTGGTGGAATTGCTCACCCTGATCATCACTGATTGCACCAAGATTTTCCGGGAAGTTATCAAGATGGCTTTGCAGAAAATTAAGTTTCATGCTCGTGTTGCAACCAAGCCTTTTGAAGCTCTCTAAAAGTTGCTGGACAATTTTGGTATAATTTTCTACTCGCATGTTTCCAAGAAAGCCTTTGACAAGGTTTTTGAATACCAAATAAGCATTCTTTTCGAGTTCTGTCATTGTTCCGATGAAATGTTCATCTCTAATGAGCTGCCGAATCTGTCGACCGTTAAATACACATGCCTTTATTTTTTTAAAAGTCAGGTTTGTAAATTTCGATATGAGATACTTGGAACAGTATCCTACAATTGACAAAGCTTTCACGAACTGCTTCATGTAATCCGGTTTTATATACAGAGGTGGCAATATGGTGTTCTTTCTGTCAGCAAGTGGCTGATAGAAAATGTTTGGATCACCCACCAGGTTTGAGGTAAGATATTGGAGGCCAATTTGACTGGAACCAATGCATCTCACTAGCTCTGCTGTCCGATATACACAAAAACAAGGATACTTGGTATATCCACGTTGCTGGCCAAGAATGAAGCACACCATTTTAAGATCAACACAGATGACCCATTCGTGAATGTGATATTGCAATAAATCAATGGCTCTCTTTATGTCTTCATATTCTTCGCGCAAATAAACTGAATGGCTTATTGAACTACTCCAAATAAATTTCCATTGTGTAGGAGCAAGCACATCAAGCTCCTCTTTGAGCTATCGATGAAAAATCGCCATTCCGTTGTGGTATAGGATGGAATTCCCAACTCCTCGATTAAACCATGTACGTTATGGCAAAAAACAAATCCACAGTCACTTCCAAAGTATTGAAGAAATTCACTTCTCTTGATCGAAAGTAGGATACATTAGCTCCTTTTCCAAGCAAATTTTTCTCGTGAAGTCTTGTTGCTAAGAGTTCTGAAGCTTTTTTCCTCGTGTCACGCCCGAATTAGCGTAGAGTGGTCACATTAATGTAAACTGTAGAGGAAAAACTTGACGTGATAGAAGAAAACTAATTGCAGTTTTGAAATCAGCACGCTTTTTTTTACTTAAAAACAGCTGAAAAATCGAAGTCAACAGAAAAATTTGTTCCCCAGTGTTATAAAAAGCATCGAAAATTTTGATTTGTAAACACTTGCATTTCGGCATCTTACCAAGGTATTAGTAAGCTGGCCAACTATTTAGAGGTAAGATGCCTTCTTTAATATCAATGTAAACAATAATTTTTGTGAAGCAGTATAAAACATAATGCGACGAATAAAAGTAAATTTAATATTTTAAACATACTAAAGCTGTTAAGTTACTTAATATTAGGAAATTACAAAAATATGAATGGAACAAATGTTGACAATTTAATAAAAGAACAAACTAATATTTAAGAAAAAACGTTATGTTCTACTTAACATTTAAAAGAATTATGGCTCTCAAGTATGCTTATTTTTAAATATTATAACAAGTTTAAATACGGTAAAGCCACTGTGATAAAGTGCTTTAGAGTCAAGCTTTTTTGTTTATGTTTATCATATGTCCCTTTGTTCTTTTCAGCAATATCTCAAATTTGCCACAAACTGAACATTTGTTAAGGAACATTGAGCAAGTTTTACATAACCAACAGTTTCACTGAATGCACTTGATCCAGTCACATTTTTATGGGGGTTTATTGCACTCTGCTAAACAATCTGAACACTTATTCTCATTCACTTTTTAAAAAATTCTCATATTCTCAATCTTGGTATCGAAATTAATCAGCATACATATCATCGTCTGTTGAAGGTTCTCTCTTTCTAGCCTTTGACTTTTTCTTATCTAATTCCTTTATAGAAGAGCTTGAGACACATGGAAATTCGCTGTTGCTACTGTCATACCAATTTCGTTTGGCTTTTATAGGACTTTAATTTTTTTTTTTTTTTTATTAAAATGAGAAATAAAACTTAGGGGAAAATTACGTCATATTTAAAACGATACATTTAAAATGTATAATTTAATTTAAATTTTCTATAGCGCCTTTATAAAATTCTTTAATTAGCCATTTTATACAAAATATTTTTAAATTGTTTGGTTGATCTTATTTAATCAATCACGAAAATAGCCGTTAGCTACTTCAACAGTAATTCATTCGGCGTTAAAATCCTTCAGCCAAAGGGGAATGAATGAAAACCTGGTTACAGGAGATCGCCACTAGTTGTTTAATCACGATATAACATTTCTGTAATCTTTTCAAAGCAGATCAAATTAGTGTGCTTTTAGAGTCTGCGGTGTCTGGATGGAGATTGGCGAGCGTAGCTTGTAGGCGGCGCAAACCCCTATATATCTAAAACTATAATATATACTACGACATTTACATTTATTAAAATTATTTATAACTGCATTTAACATCAAATTTTTAACAATTATTAAAATTAATAGTTATTAAACAACTATTTATAAGGTCAATAAGGTTTATTAATAAGGCAGAATATATATAAAAAACCGTTCAAATTATGTTCACCTTAGATTTTAATATTTATGTACGTCATTTTAAACATTTAGAAAATTTATGATTTTAATCAATGAATTTTTTTAATAAGCTGATTAAAATCATGATTTAATCATTGATTTAAATTATCTGATTAAAATCTTTAACAAATTAGTTAATAGCCAAGAGTAATTTAAACAATGAAGAAACAACCAGAAATTTGGCCGTAACGGACAATAACCCCATATATTACATATTTTTCCAAAAAAATTTCGTCGACTCACCACAAAGTATTGGGCAAGACGCCAGTCCCCCACTGAATTGAAGAAGCTGGTATCGTTTTCATTAAATCGGGCTTAGTCGCTTTACAATACCGTTACCTCACTTGCATAGCTGTAGCTCTCTCCGTTCACAAGTATTTTCAGGTTAAAGGGACTTTCCTTTGCACCCTGTATATATATATATATATATATATATATAATGTGTGTGTGTGTAGTGTTGCCAACCAACGATAAATCGGCTAGAAATGAAATTTTCATTATTATTTTACGAACGCTATAACAAGGTTGCGGCGGAATATTTTTAGAAATATATATATAGATCCTTACGACAAGAATTTTCTGCAATTTTTCTGAATATGCGCTTTTGGAAACGTTCCTTGTTAGTACATGCTTTAAAACACAACATTAAAATTCGCTGGATTCATTTTGGGAACAGGTGAGTTATGACTGCAAATCACAATACTCCAAGAAGCTTAAATATTGTTTTATGTTTTTAAACATGAGGGTGACTAGAAGTATTGCCGTTTTTCACTAAAGATATATCTAATCAGAACGAATCAGTCCTTACACGATTTTCGGGATCCTTGAAATATAAACCCCATTTCGAAAATAAATCCTATCGAAAAATAAGCGCCAATACAAAACTGAGTCCACCTGAGTCCAACTGAGAAAATGTCAATACTGAAGATATCATTCTGATATTGAAATTTTGACAAAAGCGTAGCACAGTTTAAGAAAATTTAAATTTCTGTATTAACAAAATTTGTGAATCAACAATTCCGATTAGAAAGATACTTACTCAGATGTTGGATTATATATCACTTTAAGCATGTGAAAAATAATTAAAAATATTTGGAACATAAAAATAAAATATTATAGACTAAAATTTATTTTTTTAACATCTGCAAGAAAAAGAAAATTACACACTCCTCTTAAATTGTCTTTTATTGTTAATTTTCTAACAGAAAATTGTAAAATATACGAACCTGCGTTTGTAAAAAAATATATAGTTGGACATCTCCAGGCTTTTTAATGTTACAAAATTTACAAAGTTAATTTTAGCAATAACGATGCGAAACTGCACAAATGATAAATAAAACTTTGGCATGAAAAATCAACTTACTATAGCCGTCTGCTGATACTTATATGAACAGACTGTATTAATTACTGTGTATCAATAAATAAAATCGTCTTTTAATGTTCACTATATAAGTAGCATTGACTTTTGTTTATTTTGCAAATATGCTCTTCACTGCATCCAGTTGCATATCTGCAACATGTAACATAATATGTTTGTATGACATTTGGTTGAGTTTCCTTTAACTAATCTATGTTTCATATCTGCAATATTATGTTTTCAGAAGGATCATTGCACATATCCTACAATAGGTGGCACTACAGCTGATATTTAGTTCATTTTGCAGGAAGTAACAAAGAACATCAGATATTCAGAATTAGACTGTTTTGCATAGTTTCATTCGTACTTAGATTTATGTTGTACAAAATAAAAATTCACATACAATAAGGGGTTATTGTCGTCAAATTATAAGCTTAAATGCCAATAATGGTTGTTCGTAAATGTCACATTCACTTGACAACTCGTGTTTACGTTATCAAGGGATTTTTATTTCGACGTTTTATTTATATTTTTATTAATGTTATACTAATTTATTTGTTCTTTCGTTATTTAAAATAAAAATTATGCCAATTTGTATAATTTGGTGAGTGGTTTGGCGATTTATATGATTTGGCGAAATTGGTCGACGGGATAACTAACAAGTATCCAATAAGGTATTTAGATTTATACGTATTAAAATTATTACTAATTTTAGTTGTGATAGTAGTTTTTGTTTGTGTTGAACATGTGCAACATAAAAAAAAAAAAGTTGACGATTGTTGAAAAAAAGTATACAAAACCATACAAAAAATATATCTCTGATTTTGTTTCGTTATTTTTCGTTATAATAAACCTTTCCTAGAATCATATACACTAAAAAATACAAAAATCATGCATTTAAGGGGACACAGTACCTTTTAAACTACTTTTTCTATTTCGAACAATACTGTAACATACTTAAACATAATGTCACTACAGATATTAGGTACTATAAAGCAAATATAATTAAAAAAAAATATCTTGTAGAACAGCCCATTTAACTAAAATTTAAATTAAAAATAATAATTTTTTTTTATTTTTAATCCCTACTACTTTTTTAAATATGGATATTTTTGCTTCAAATTTTTTTTACATATTCCTTAGATTATACTACATAAACCTGTGCATGGATTTAACATTCAAGGTTATAGTTATTCTTTTTTTAAGAATTTCAATCATTTTTCCTTGATTTTGTACTATACAAAAGAGAAAAACATTGATATTAAATGGAATATCCCATACATCTAAAAATCCATGCACAGTTTTATGTAGTATAATCTAAGGAATATGTAAAAAAAATTGAAACAAAAATATTCATATTTAAAAAGGTAGTAGGGATTTTTAAATATATATATATATATATATTTTAATTTAAATTTTAGTTAAATAGGCTGTTCTACAAGATTTTTTTTTGAAATTATATGAAATTATATTTGCTTTATAGTACCTAATATCTGTAGTGACATTATATTTAAGTATATTACAGTATTGTTCAAAATCGAAAAAGTAGTTTAAAAGGTACTGTGTCCCCTTAAATGGTTAAGGTGACAGCAAAGGGAGATCTTCATGCTGGAAAAACAAAAACGAACAAGCAATATATTTAAACAAGAACTATTTATAAAATCTTTATTGAAAGTTATACTACAATCCTTTCTGTATCACAAAATTTACCACGGCTATAACACACACCGTTCAAAACTAAAGCGCAAACGAACCATTCAAGACACGTCACAAAAGTATAAGCACTTACATTATGCACAAAAACACATCTCTATTTCAATTATAGTAATCATGATTACCGGCTAATTAAAACTCGAACAGAAGCTTACATTATATAAGAAAATTATTTGACTGTAATTGGATAAATATGAATTTTTACTTAAGAAAATGCATGAATAAATGTAGATACTTTCACGTGAATGCATCAATAAAGGTAAATTGTTTTCAATGAATGATTGAAAATTATTGTGCATAAAATGATAGGTCATTACCTAAAAAATCCCTACTGCGTCTTTTAAAGCAAAATTTCAATATATCACCGTGCCTTATTTTCTGGGATACAAAGTAATGATGCAGAACCAGTTTATTTGGATCAATATCACAAAATACGGAAATTGCAGTGCACACAATAAAATTTCTATTTAATGTTATGTAATGCCATTTTTTTATAAATATTCTTAGAAGTATTGTCAAGAGATATCATATTCATAATAACACACAAATAAAGCAATTAAAAGATAAAACTTTCAGATTGTCATTTTCTTGGCAAGTCACACTGTGACGTGTGCAAAGTAAAAGGTTTTCTGTGTACAAATACCTTTTTCTAGTTTTTTTTTATTTCTAATTATTAATTATACCTCATATAACACATATATGAAGAATGTAACAAGTTCTGTATTTTACAAATAATTTTCCATAATTAAAATATGATTGTCATTGAAAATAGATGTAGATACTGTAAATAAATGTCATTTTTCTGGCCTGCTCATTTTAGTTCTTTATGAGGTATAAAGATGGCGTTGCAGAGTAAATCTTCTTGTTCTTGACATAGTTCAAGTCAGAAGTATAAAATCCTTGCTACTATCAAGATCTTTTAGATATTCCTTTGAAAATAATGTGTTTAAAGGCTTTGTAAAAATTGAGTAGACTTTTATTATGTCATTTTCCCGGCTTCTATAAATTACAAATAAAACTGAACATTACACTGAATTTGAAGTACTATAGAGGAAACATGTTCCTTTAAACAAAATTAAAATGTTAGATCTAAAAATTTAAACAACAAATATGTGAAAAATGTTTTAGAAGGAAATTATCATTATCCTGGGATATATATCCCAAGAAAATGACACATAATTATAAACTTAATCTCTTCGAACTTTAACAATTTTACATATAAATTTCTTTATTCAGCTGTTCAACCAACATTTTTAAAAAATTAGAAGCTTTGAAACGAATTAAATTTTCAAAATTTTTGTTTTCAAAATCTCACATTTTGTGATATTTACCCATATATATCTTCCTTTAAAATGGTTATTCCTTTTTTAATTTAAGAGCATGCATTTTCAAAGGGTTCTTTTTGTAGTTTAACAGCATTTTTTATGCTATGTTTTAATTTAAAAACAGAATAATATATATTGTATGTGATATCGTTAAAGTATCAATTGGTAGATGGGCAATTTTCTGAATTATTACTTATTAACATATTTAAATTATTTCTCTGAATATTGTTTAAATCTTTGTCTACTGTCGGTACTTATAAGTACCATTAAAATAATTTGTTATAAAATTCATTTAATACATCGATTAGTTGTAATACAGTTTAGAATGAGTTATAGGTACATTCCTTTATCTTGTTCCAAAAGCATTATTGGTTACACAAAACAAGAATATTTTTAAAATGATGAATTCTTTTGCCTTTGCATATTTTCAGCTTTCTTGGCGATGGGGCGGGGGGTGATTTTACAATTCGGAAATATTTCTATATTTCTATTGTAAGAATATTATATTTGTAAGTTTCGTAATTATACAAAATACTAAGAAAAATACTTAAAATAAAAGATTTCAGTGGGGCTATAAATGTTGAACAAAATTTCTATGAATTCAAATTTGATTAATCCTTCTAAAATATTTAACTTATTTCTTTGAATATTGTTTAAATCTTTATCTACGGTCGGTACTTATAAGTACCATTAAAATAATTTGTTATATAATTCATTTAATACATCGATTAATTGTAATACAGTTTAGAATGAATTATAGATACATTCCTTTATCTTGTTCCAAAAGCATTATTGGTTACACAAAACAAGAATATTTTTTAAATGATGAATTCTTTTGCCTTTGCATCTTTTCAGCTTTCTTGGCGATGGGGCGGGGGGTGATTTTACAATTCGGAAATATTTCTATATTTCTGTTGTATGAATATTATATTGTACGTTTCGTAATTATACAAAATACTAAGAAAAATACTTAAAATAAAAGATTTCAGTGGGGCTATAAATGTAGCACAAAATTTCTATGAATTCAAATTTGATTAATCCTTCTAAATCCTTCAATACTTCTAAAATTTATTAAATGATTATGTAAATTATCTAATGCAGTTTAAACAAATCACGAAAAATACTTTAGAAGATAAAATTTTCATGAAGTCATAATTCAGTGCATAAAGAGTAAAAGATTCCTTATCACAGTTTATATGTATTGCTTATAATTAGCTTATTCCTAATCACTACATTATTCTATTACATCATGGATGAAACATATAAACTTGTAAAGAAATATGAAACAAAAATGCAAATAACAATAACAATAATAATAATAATAATAATAATAATAATAATAATAATAATAGTAATTAATGCAGTAGTAATTGTTGATTACTGTCCGATAATTTTTTCCACCTGTAAGTACGAAAACAAATAATAGAACAATCCAGTAGAAGAAGCTTCTCTCACATAATAAATTTATTTGCAATATTTTCCAAAACATATCATTCTCCTTAAAGAATGATGAAAAATTCATGTCAAGATAACAATCTGTATTTCTTCTTGACTTTCTTATTTTAAGTGATGTATATAACAGTATCTTCGCTTTTTTTACGTACATGTTGCTAATGATCCTTATTATCTGGGGTCTACCTCAAGTAGAAAAATATATCTTCTTTCTTTAGGAAAACTATACGAGGATCTTATTATTTACTATGCTACTTGTGCAGTATTTAATGAAGAATAAAAGTTTGAAATAGAATATATATTAATTATCGCCTATTTAATGTAACTTTTGTGGAAGAGCTTTTATTGTTATTGTTCAATCCCATGGAAAACTTTAAAATTTGGGCGTAAAGATATTAAAGGGATCAGTTTAGAAACTCGTTGGTTTATCCATCTTTTGAAGTCTGTTCTTTAGAATTAAAAATATCCATCAAACGTTTCTATAATAATGCAATTTTCCGTAGTTAAATTAATATTAATGAATTTTTAAAGTGTTTCTGTGAAAAAAAACCCTTCCATATGATGAATAATTTAAGTCTTTGTTCACAATACCTTTGTGTCTTTCTTAACAAGCCTTTGTTACAAGGTGAAACGCAAGGTTTTCGTACTTTTGTTTCAAGTGTTATAAAACACAAAACGTACTTAAAGTTTTTGTCGATGCATCAGTTTTAATAGTTTACTGCAATCATTTCTGATTTTTCTTTCGCAGAATGGAAGTACTTTTAATGAAGAATACAACACATGGATGCATTTTGCTTTAAAACCCATCATTTATTGTTTTAGGAAAAATGCATTTCTCTGTTCTTTTTTTTTATATAACTTGTATTGTCATTACATTTTATTCTTGCGAAATTAATATCGAAATCTTAAATTCATTTATAAAAGAACAGCATTTGTTCTTCATCAGAAATATATTTATGCAAAACCGTATTATATTAAAATATCAATTCATAAAGAATGCATTTAAAGTTTTAATTCAAATATTTTCTTTAATAAATATTAAGTTCCTATCTTTATTTACATATGAAATGTTTTTGTTTAATTTATCATACTAGGGGGCTCGGCCCCCTACGAGATACGCTCGCCAACCCCCGTTCAGACACCGCAGTTTCCAAAAGCACGCTAATTTGATCGGCTTTAAAAAGATTTTGAAAGATTGAATTATAATTTAAAAAACAGTGGCGATCTCCCTATAAGCGGGTTTCTATTCATTTCTCTTTGATTGGGGAATTTCAAGGAAAAAACAGCTGCTGTTAAAAGATACTATGGCTGTTTTCCTCTATGATTAAATAAAACCAGTTAAGCATTTCAAAATAAGCTAATATAAAATGAATTAAGTAAACAGAGTCTTTGTCTCCCGATATTTTTTTAACAAAGAGAAAAGACAGTTCTTTTAAATAAGACATTTTAAGCGGGCTCTCATGTGAAGCACACAAGTCGTATGTTTGTTGTTCAATAAATAAATAAAGAAATGAAAGACATTTTAAATGTATCGTTTTTAATCTCATGCAATTTTCACCAAACTTTTATTTCTCTTTTTAATCTTTACGTGAAAATACTTTTGTTAGAAATGAAATATTATTTGCGCTGTCCCAACAAAAATAGTTGAAACGTTCATCTCGAAATATCAAATAAATGTCTCGCGCAATTTTTAAATTTAAACTGTTTTGCAATATTATTTTTTGTTCATTTTACGTAATAAGTGTAATGTGACGTAAATGTGACGTAATTTCACCTCTTTAAGTCTTCTAACGCATGTTAATGAATTTATTATTTTACAATATCCTTTCTCAGTTAAAATTCACGTGTAAATATAGCTTTTATGAATTAATTTTAAATAAGTTCCTTCTTTTTATACGTAATTATTTAATTCTAATTTGAATGTTTTTTTTTTCTGTTTATAATAGTGACGGGCAAATAAATTTTTAATTTGAAGCAAACATTATTGTTTGCGCTGTTTATACAGTTGGCAATAGGTTAAATTAGTACAATTTTCTAAAGTAAGTAAAAAATATCTCTCGAAATGCTGAAAATTTGAATTTAAAATAGAAATAAAAGCTCAAAAAATGAGTAAAATTAAAAAAATAAATGCATTCTGCACATCGGGAAATTATAACGTATAAAATGATCTAAAAATGATTAAATTCCGATGTATAGTTTTGCTCCTATAAAACTTTTTTAATGGAACGACTTTGTCCAACTTTAGCATTAAATATCTCTTTAAATAATTCTTCGATTTGAAAACTGTCTACATCAGCGTGTTTACCAAACATTTCTGTATAATACCGCCGATTTTCATCTTTTTGTATGCAATATATTTCTTAGTATTAACTGAGAAAGACCTCCGGTCACAAAAAATTCAAAACCGGCGGCGGCTGCGGTGACAGCGTGTTACTTTTTTTAAGAATAGAGAGATACTGGATGACGCCATCCGACATTGCCCGGGCCCATGATGAAAAGCTTAAATAACTCTCAAATGTATATGGTTTACATCTTTCACCCGATTTTGTTAGAATTATATTTTACATGAAATTTCGCGAATAAATACTGAGGATTAATGGTAAAAGTAGTCGTAAGAAGAAATGGTCTTCTTTTAATCACGTACAGTCGTTTCATGGTTAAAAAAAAATAGTTCTTGTTATCTGAAATCTTTTAAATTTTTATCGGTTATAACTATAGCTATTTTGAACAGCTTGTTTGAATTTCCTGCAAAATATTAGGTCTAGTTGTATAAGAAATATGTTTTGTTAGCACTTTTTATCGGGTCTTAACAACAACAAAAATAGTTCTCCGCCATAACTCTCTGAAAATTTAATCAGTTATAAATATAACTGTATCCCAACTTTCTTTAAAATTTCGGGCGGAAATCTGCATATTTATTTGCCAACACATGAGCCGAAGACGCACTTAAACAGCCCTCGCTTTGTTGTTTTCATCAAAAATTTCTCTGAATTTGTTTTATTTTTTTAATACGTCTGCTCAACGTATTAACGTAGACGTCTGCCGAACGTCTCAAAATTTTCGAAGGTGATGTAAATCTCGTCTTTCTAGATACTGTAGAAATATTGTGTCGAAATACGGATATTTAGTTACTTTTAATGTAGAAAAAAGACCGTCTCCGGGAAGCGCGAAATGATCTGCAGTTCCGAATTTTTTAAAGTCTTAAAATTCTTATTTTTGAAAACAAAGTGAACAGTCGAGCAGAAAAACTTCTTGGCCATAAAAATGCATTTTTTTAGAATTGGTACCTCTGAAATCGAGATTTAAGAGAGCTTCACCGAAACGGAGAAAAAGGCAAGCACAAAAACAACCCTTTTTACCCGACTGAAAAAAAGGATTATGTGTTTCACGCGTATCTGGGTATGTGGATTTTTTTATACCCTCGAAACATCCCAACAGCTGGATGGATTTCAATGAATGAGGTCTCTATCGATTCGTCTTTATCGCCCGATGGTTATAGGATAGGTTTTGTTTCATAAATTCAAAATGGCGGTAGAGACGAAAAAAATTTTACGCACCTATTGAGTGGCATATCATTGGATAGGTCTTTCAAAATGAAGACAGTGTTTTATTGACTATTTTACAGTCAGAAGCTCCCTTTAAATATTATACAACCCAAAAGTTGTGTAGGTAGGATCTCTAGCTTTAATGCAACTCTAACCATCATAGACATATAAAGGCCTCATCTAAACAGCGTTTATAGATAGGAACTAACAATTAAACGCAACTTAAAAGTCATTAATACAAGTAAATAAAAAAATAGGTATGTAATATAAAAAAAATAGTTTCACATTGATGAGAAATAATTAATTAGTTCGCTTTTTACGCAGTCGGGTTTTTTGATTTTTTAAATTTAATTTACTTTTTATTGAAAATTACGTTTAACCCTTAACCTGAACCGTACCGTCTGTGAGACGGTTGCGTCTACATATCTGCCCTTAATATTTTCTCTCTCTGGCATTCAAATATTATTTTTATGCTGTTATATTAAAAAATTGGTCCTGTTAATGCATTACTATTAAAGATTAAATGTTTAAGTTCAGTATTTGATAAATTATTAAGTGTTCTGTTTGAGCACGGGATTTTCACGTTTCCGGTTAAGGGTTAACAATAATGTTTTTTTCGAACTGATTGCCTCGTTTAAGACGTAAAAGTACGAACTTTAAGAATATATCTTCCTTTTTTTCTGTATAATGAACGATTTGGTCGATGAACATTAAGGAAAACGGACAAACTTAAACATCATTTGTTTTTTCCTGTATACGCTCTCGGAAAAACAGAGACTGAGATACGTAAGTGCTATTGCCGATTTTCTGAAAAAAGAATGCGTTTTCGATATTTTAATTAAAATATCCGCTAATTATCAAAAATTTGAAAATCTGAGACACAGTTGCATTGGGACATGCCTTGGACTAACTTCTCAAAATTTTCAGTTTTGTACTTGCAGCAGATTTCACGAGCCATCACAGACAAACAAACACAACAAAGACAGAGAGAAATTTTCTTTTATTAGTATAGATTTATCATAATATTTTTTTTTTTTTTTTTTTTTTTAGTCAGAATTTCCTTTAAGAATCTTTCGAAACTTTCCGATTTAACTAATTAAATATATGAAATAAAAAGTATTAAATGGCATATTCTCAGTAAATTTTTAGCCACTACTTTATTTATCTGTCCAATTAATCAGGAAAATGATCCTTAACCCCCTGACCGCCGAGAAAAAGGGCAGAATCGTAATGTTGTTTTCCCTGCAATTTTTAAAAAATTCTCAAATAAGATTATTTTTCTAACACGACATAAAAAAATTAATTACATAACAGAGTATAAGCCATGAGAGTATTAATCATAACAAAATATTTTAAAGCTTCGCTATATTTCTAGAATTATATTAATTTAAAAAATGCTTCTGGTGCAGCGAAACCTACAGCTTAGTGAACGGATATATCAGTTCGCCGCGGTGAGAAGGTTAATAATTTAAGAAATTATAAAATTATTACATTTGTGATAAAAAATTAGTTACTTAAGATTTTAGACTTTTTGTGATTCAATACGCATAAAATATTTTAAAGAGAACCATGTTTTGTTTATTGCTCTCTTATGAATTATACTTTTAAATTGTTTGATTTTCTTTTAAATAAAACTATTGAAACGCAAAAGTTCTTTTCTTTACAACAGTTGTGTTATTATCGTTGATAATCTTTTTTAAAATCATCTATTTATCCTCACATTTTTTAATTCAATTCTAAATAAAGAAGTGCATTCTTAAAAACATTTTATTAATGTTTTATTCATGTTCTGAAATCTCTTTTTTTTAAATCTAAGAATATAAATTTTTATATTAGTTTTTATAAAAATATGTTTAATCAATATATCAGGGAGTTTCAACGTTTTAAGGAAATTTTCGGAACAAATATCAGTAATTTTTTACAGAATAATAAATCTAGATTAAACGCGCCAAATCTCGCCTTATGTATAGACAGATTTTCCATAAGAAAATACCGCTACCGAAAAATATTATGTTCTGGAAATTTCAGGATTGGTACGATCCCTGATACATGAGTGAAATCGTTTAAGAATCACAGATCATCTGAAATTTTCATGATAAATTATTTTTAATGCTTTAAAGAACCTAATACAAATGAATGTTTCCGTTAAATGAATATTATCGTATAAAGTCAATAATATTTTTTCTGAATCAAGTTTTATTACTATTCCCATTAGTATGGACTGAATATAATATAAAAACTGCCTTAAGTATTACAGAAAGTATTTTATGTCTGAATATAAAGGCTACAGCCGTATAGCTTTATTTCAAAAGAAGATACATCTGATACAACGTTTTTTTTTTCAATTCCAGCTTATGCTTTGATTAATATTTCCAGCACCATCTTTTGTTTATATTTTTAAGTCTAACGTTTAGGATTTTGATATACTCTCTGCCCCCTCCCCCCATATGTGTTCCAGAATGCTATACAAGTTTTATGCGTTGCTTTTATATTATATTATTTTATGCTGTGCAGTTAAAGTGATACACGAATCTCAGACAAAGATAAAAACAAAAAGTTGCTACACTGTTTAACATTTAGAGAAAAGGTGTCAAGTCATTCAACCGTTATTATAAAAAACGATTACATAACTGGGGTTTATCGCAATCCAGATCATAATTGGAACAATAATAACGTCAGAAGAGTGTTAAATTAAGGTAATGTAACCGTTTTCTATAAAGACGGTCGTATGACTAGAAATTTTTAACAGCAACACGAAATGAGACATTAATAATGTATAATTAAAATATAGCAGCAATTAATTCTAAAGAGCATCAAACTATGTAAAATATAATATAGGAATAGTTAGTTGAAAACGAAGAGGAACAGGGGTTTGAAAAATATAGTAGTTCAATTCAATAAAGATAACGCAGTTTGAGATTCGAGCTTGGAGAACCGCCCGATCCGGGAGATAATTAAATCAATATTTTAAGAACACCTTTTTTGCGAGAAATTTATAAATTAAACGATATTCAAGAATATAATATAAAGAAGTTGATAGTTTAACCCGTATTCAGTAAGAAAAATTTTGATAGAAATCTGTAAAAACCTCTAAAAACCATAATTACCCCCTGGTATCGTATGGTGATCCGACAAATTATGTAGTTCTCATATACCATTAGAACATTCGAGTGGATATCCAAAGGATCTGAAAAAACGACTCAATTATATTCACATTAAAAAGCTTGCGGGTAATTCTGTAGTATGTAAGGTCGTTCAGCTATCCAAAGGTTGTCCGTAGTTATCCCTTACGAGGAGCAGTCCGAAGAGGCGAACGAATAGGCCAAACGAAGAGGCGAATTTTACCCAGGAATAGCAAAAGTCACGCATCTGTAGGTATGTAGCCTCCGAAATTGACTGTTTATTAGACGAAGGGTAAGCAGCGTTAAAAAATTCTGCACACTTATTGATATTTTTCTTTTATATACCTACTTTGAGGTCATATGGGTAAAGTCCATTGTCACGAAGATTCTTCTGAATGTTGTATACAGAGTATATTCTGAAAATGTATACAAGAGAATATTGACTATCCACAGTAACTGGCGGTTAAAAGCTAACAACACCCAACCAATCAGGGATCTCTTTACCTGCTGTGAACCTCACCAGAGAAAGATCGGCAAGCTCAGAGGTCATAATCAGATGACCAAACTACGCAGGAAGCCAAATACTTGTTTTACTCGTTTCCCAATGTTTTGTGATCAATTAATAAAACTGCTATAGAAAGCAGTGGAGTGGCATATCTAGGCTTATCAGTTCAATGAAAGGGGGGGGGGGGGATATAAAGAGAAACTTACTAAGACAAAATTGAAAAAGACAGGGGAATTTTTCGTTTTAAGCAGGTTTTTGTCATGACAGGTAGCGCAATTCTAATATAATTACATCTGCGAAGACGGAATCACATGGGATCAAACGAATTTCGTTTTAGACAGATTCCGGTCTTACAATCAATGTGCAGATTCCCAAAATCTCGAAGGACCCAGTGGCTTCTAAACCCAAAAAATCCAGTGTCCACATTGTGAAATAAATGCATAAAAACAATAGTGTTTATATGGGGAAAAACTAATTAAAAAAACCCCTTCAGGAATTCAAAGGGCAAAAATTTGAAATTGGGTGTATCACATGTATGTCATGGGTAATGATGTTAAATGAGACGAAGGATTACTAGTTTTTGAATATTTAGCAACATGTAATGAGCGCCTGAGAAAAAAAAATGTAAAGTAATTTTTTTTTTGTCTTAGTTCAGTTTATACATGTTTTTGCACTAAACATGTGACAATTTGTTCGCGTGACCTTAATTGATTTATGTACTTGAAACTGTAGTATATAATTTCATTAATATTTCAATATTAAAACAAAAATTCAGTATTTTAATTTTTAATATTTGATATAAAATGGTTAATTCTAAATTAAATTCTAAAGTGTTTAATATGATTGAATGAATTTATTATTGTTGTTGCGATTCATTACTATGAATTTTCAAATTAATAAACAATGGTGCCAATTTTGAGTAATATTTCAAATGAAAACATGACTATTTCGATAAGTGAAAAAGCTATTTTTTTTATAAATATAACAAAATTGGTATTTTGAAGCAATTTTCAGCACAGACAAAGCGAAAAAACTTTCCCCATGAGGCATGAATCACACATGGCATTTTTCAGTACAGACGAAACGAAAAAAAGGTCCCCATGTGACATGAATCACAAATAACCCAAGATGCAATTGCAATACATTTATCGAGGAATAAAAAACGACATTCGATTCCAAATTGCAATCTGCTAATTTCATATTTTTAGGTTTAAGTATGAGTTTGCAAATGTCAAAAACTTGTCACTGTTAAATGTTTTTTTTAGGGAGGGGGGGGGGGGAGATTAAGTATAATCTGCTTTTAAGTATACATTTGTACAGGGCTTGCCTTCACCTTAAAGGTAAAATAAAAAGGAATTTAGATCTCGTTAGTTGCCAGGCATAGAGCAATCCTTTTTATGATCTCAATTGTTTATTTAATTGTTTATTATGTTTTTCATGTAGAAAAAAAAACATTTTTTAGTCTCATTGGTTATGGTTATGTTTATGACGGCTAATTATCAACACGAGGGATATAGGCCCAAGAAAGGGGGGGGGGTGCCCTCCATGGGTGTCTTACCAAGGGAACTTAACTCGTATTAAAGCAAGGAAATCAAGATTCGAAGAAAACCACGGAAAACTCCGAACGATTAGGCCGACAGGTGCGATTGGGTTCGAACCCAGCACCTCCCGTCTACCAGCTTCGAGAGCTGAACCTCTCAGCCACTGGTGGGGCTTTAGTCTCATTGAATGTCCCTATAAGTGAGGGCTCAGTTGCGTTACACCTGCCACATCCCCTTTGCGGGTGTCGCTTTTTTTGTATTACAGTATGCGTTTATCTAAAAATGCGAATTACATTTAAAAATATTTTTGTATATTAAGTACTGGTAAGAATTGTTAAAATTTTTGCAATTCCAGGCTTCGGGTAACATTTTTCAAAAAAGCAATGAACACATCAATTTCAAAACTTTTATGCCTCCTGAAAATTCATCATAAAATAATATTAAGCATGTAATACATATTAAAAATAAAATAAAATATATATTGTGGCGAATTTTGGAAATCATTGAAATATGTTTAAGATTTTTCTTCGCAATTTGTATGCTGTTCTAAAAGATTTTTTATGTATAAAGGAACAAAATAAACTTAATAAGCATTAAAATTTTCAATCGGGAAAAGAATAAATAAATGAAAATTTTCAAAATCCATACGATTCAACACAGTGTTTACATATTCAAGATTAAAAAGATGACATAACATTACTAGCAATAGTAAAAGGCAAGTTATGGGACGTTTACTCATTGTTAATTTAAAATGCCTTATCGCATATGAACAGCTACTTTTGAAATTTTCATTTAAGGATGTTTTCAAATCCAAATTTGTCAACTTTCTGACGCATTTTTTAATTTATTTTGTTCGCAAACACATGAAATTGGCTGTTGCGTTTAGTCGTAAACTATGCAATCAAACAGTTTTTTCAATTTTTTCGATAGAGGCATCATGATATTACTAATTTTTATTAATATTTCAATATGAAAATAAAAATCTAAAATTTTTATTATTCGGCTCAAAACGCATTTTCTTCGGCCTTTATCGAAAAAATGGAAAATACTATTTAATTGCATAGTTCTGACTAAAAGTAACTGCCAATTTCATACGTTTGCGAACAAAATGAATTAAAAAATGCGTCAAGAAGTAGTCAAATTTGGATTTGAGAACAAACTTAACTGAAAATTTCAAAGTAGCTGTTCATTTGCGATAAGGCATTTTAAATTAACAATGAGTAAATGTCCCATAACTTGCCTTTTACTATTGCTGCTAATGTTACGTCATCATTTTAATCTTGAATATGTGACCACTGTATTGTATCGTATGGATTTTGAAAATTTACATTCATTTATTCTTTTCCCGATTGAAAATTTTAATGCTTATTAAGTTCATTTTGATTCTTTATACATAAAAAATCTTTTTAGAACAACATAAAAATTGCGAAGAAAAATCCTAAAAATATTTCAATGATTTCCAAAATTCGCCACAATATATATTTTACTTTATTTTTAATATGTGTTTCATGCTTTTTATTCCTTTATGATGAATTTTTAGGAGGATAAAACTTTTGAAATTGATGTGTTCATTGCTTTTTTGAAAAAGGTTAACCGAAGTCTAGAATTTCAAAAGTTTTAAAAATTCTTACGAGTATTTAATATATAAATATATTTTTAATGTAATTCGCACTTTTAGATAAACGCATACTGTAATGGGTATATTTTCACTTATTCTGTAATACAAAAAAAGGGACACCAACAAAGGGATGTGGTAGGTGTAATACAGCTGGGTCCCGCAATTATAGGGACCTCCGATGAGACTAAAAAACATTTTTTTCTACATGAAAAACATAATAAAGAATTAAATAAATTGGGTCTTAAAAAGGTTTGCACTGTGCCCTGCACCTAACGAGATCTAAATTCCTTTTTATTTTACCTTTAAGGTGAAGGCAAGCCCTGTACAACAGTATAGTTAAAAGCAGATTATACTTAATCTCTCCCCTCCCACGCCCCACAAGTTGGTTGACGGGGGGTGCTGGGTTCGAACCAAATCGCACCCGTCTGCCTAATCGTTCGGAGTTTTCGTGGTTTTCTACGAATCTTGGATTTCCATGCATAAATACGGGTTACGCTCCCTTAGAAAGACAACCCACATAGGGCACTTCCCCTCGGGCCTATCCTCGAGTAGATAAATCAGCCGTCAAAAATCAACTCAACCCAACCCAACCAAACTCCCCCTCCCCCCTTCCTAAAAAAATTCATTTAACAGTGACAAATTTTCTGACATTTGCAAACACATTCTTAATCAAAAAAGTATGAAATTAGCAGATTGTACTTTTGAATCGAATGTCGTTTTTTATTGTTCGATAAATTCATTGCAATTGCATCTTATTTTATGTCATGTGTAATTCATGTCTCATGAGGACCTTTTTTTCGTTTTGTCTGTACTGAAAAATTGCTTAAAAATACCAATTTTGATATATATTTTTTAAAATAGTTTTTGCAATTATCGAAATGGTCATGTTTTCATTTGAAATATTACTCAAAATTGGCCTTTTTATATCAAATATTAAAAATTAAAATATTGAATTTTTGTTTTAATGTTGAAATATTAATTAAATTATGTACTACAGTTTCCAGTACATAAATCAACTAAGGTTACGCGAATAAATTGTTACATGTTTAGTGCAAAAACATATATAAACTAAACTAAGACAAAAAAAAATTACTCTTTTTTTTTCTCAGGCGCTCATAACATGTTCCTAAATATTCAAAAACTAGTAATCCTTCGTGTTATTTAATATCATTACCCATGTACATACATGTCATACATCTAATTTCAAATTTTTCACTTTGAATTCCTGAGGTTTTTTTTATATAGATTTCCGCCATATAAACACTATTTTTTTATTCATTTGTTTCAGAATGTGGCCTCTGGGTGCTTCGAGATTTTGAGAATCTGCACCTTTATTGTAAGACCGGTATCTATGTCTAAAACGGAATTCGTTTGTTCCCATTGGATTCCGTCTTAGCAGATTTCGTTGTATTAAAATTTCGCTACCTGTTATGACAAAAACCTGCTTAAAATTGAAAATTCCCCTGTCCTTTTCAATTTTGTCTTAGTAAGTTTTTTTCTTTATGTTATCCCCCCCCCCCCCACTTTCATTGAACTGATAAGCCTAGATATGTCACTCCACTGCTTTCTGTAGCAGTTTTATGAGTTGATCACAAAACATTCGAAAACGAGTCAAACAAGCACTTGGCTTCCTGCGTAGTTTGGTCATCTTATTCTGACTTCTGACCTAGCTGATCCTACTCTGGTGGGGTTTACAGCAGGCAAAAATATTCCTGATTGATAGCTTCTAACAACCAGTATCCACAGTATATGAAGTATCCTGAATATGATATCTTCTAGATGCTTCAGTGTTTTGTCTGGGATTCAATTAAAATTAACAATGATTTGTGAAAAGTATACAAATATATATTGTTAATAAAAAGAGCGATTGTAACTTTGGAGTAAGGTATCGAATGATATAGGACTATGAATATGGACGGATTCGAAAGAGACAGATCTTTATCACAAATGCACAGCAAATTATTTTCGAACGTTTCTGGAAAATTATCACCTGCGCATAGAAGTGTAGTACCTACCGGGTGGGCAAAAAGTCCATAGAAACTTAAAAAAATCTTAAAAACCTTGGAAATAACCGAAACAAAAAACGGTTTGCATGGCTAGCATTTATAGGTCACGGGAATTTTTTTAAGACAGAGAAAAAAAAACTCAAAAAACAGCCAATAGGTAGCGCTGATGTAGCCAAGACAAAGAAAATATACGCAAATAACGAACAGAATGACTCCAAATCTTTGATTACAGCTCTCTGTGTTCCACATATCCACCACCTCAGGGGATATCACATTGAAGGTGAGTCACAAATCCAGCAATGGCAGAGTGTAGTAGGTCTGGATGTGTACAGGACACCTCTCGGTGGACCGCATCTTTGAGTTACGACAGATTAGACAGACCAGATGGATACTCCCGGGATTTCAAATACCCCCATAACCAGAAATCTGCGGGAGTGAAATGAGGAGGCCATGGAAAGCTGAAACACCTGCTAATGATTTTGTGTTCCGCGAACGTCTGCAGCAGGAATCCCTTTTCAGGAGTAGCAATTTCACTAGGGGCTCCATCTTGCATAAACGTGACGGCAGAAAGCGCACATCTTTCACGCAAACATGGCATGACCTTCTCATGCAGAAGCATTAAATAACACTGAGGATTTACCGTAGCCGTTTTCCGCTCATGTACTGGGCACAGCGTTTCAAAGAAGAAATGTCCTATAATGAACAAACTTGTGAATCTACACCCCACAGTCACTTTTGTGGAACGCAACGGTTTCTGGGTGTACTCATGTGGATTAGACGTCACCCAGATGTGACAGTTATGGGTATTAACGTCAGCATGAAGCGAAAAATGAGCTTCATCTGTCCAGAAGATGTTTAAAACCCAGGTGGGATTCCGTTTTATTTTGAAGAAAGTCCACCTCGCACATGCTTCCCTCTGCACGGTGTCCGCTGGTAAAAGTTCATTGCCCGACTGTAATCTGTATGGGTATAAATCAAGTATTCCATGAAGAATATTCCGTACACAGGATTGCGGTAAGCCCATGCGTCTGCACGAGTACTGCTGGTTTCCGCAGCTAAATCAGACGCTAACGCTTCCATTTAGGCTGAACACGCAGTAAACGTGCTTTCATAAAACATGGTCGTCCGGATCTTACACGATCCTCCAGCGTTCCGGTTTTCTCAAACCGCCGAACA
Organism: Maratus speciosus; assembly: GCA_963932465.1. NCBI lineage: Eukaryota > Metazoa > Arthropoda > Arachnida > Araneae > Salticidae > Maratus > Maratus speciosus. The sequence continues at coordinate 492,876,854 of OZ010788.1, read as the reverse complement.
AGCTTTATGAGTCCTGTCACTGTTAAAGTTCCTTTTCCAGTCCTCACATTTTTCTGAACTCGGAATCTACGCAAAACAGTGGTCGCCAATTCCTCTTTCACGTAAAATAACTTCACCAACAAAGCTTTATCTTTCGCACTCAGCATGTACATGGCTGACAATGGTGAACTAGTTCTGGATTAGGAGCACAAGTTCTTATAACCGTCTCATTTTCATATTTCCACCAAAATCGTACGAAACATTGCCATCTGTCGGCTCTTTTTGAGTTATTTTTTATTTATGTCTTTAAAAAATTCCTGTGACCTATAAATGCTAATCCTGAAAACTGTTTTACATTTCTGTTTTTTTTTCGGTTTTTATGAATTTTTAAAGTTTATACGGATTTTTGTCCACCCGGTACGTTGCCGCCAAAAGATGTCTGGAAGAGCTTGGACTGCATTATCATTGACAGTTTAAATAGCTTTTATTTACGCCTGTCGATCAAGATTGGTATACATAGTTAGCGTTATATGACAACTTATAGAGTAAAGTATGCAGTATGAACTGACCCTTGGTTTCAATTATCACAGACATATTTTTTAGGACAAATGGACATGATTGATAGTTGCCTGTTGATATGGCAAAACGTTGGTTATAGAAATGCAAATGTGGGTCAGTTAAGCACTTCTTTAAAACAGTAATCCATATCTAACGGTGTCCAGACCAAGTCATGTATCCTCATGCGCCATTACCTGCAAAGACTGCGCCTTATTGTTTATAATTTCTGCAACATTATTAAAGTTATGCGAGAAAGGATTTCTTTTAACGATAATTAGATGTCTTTTATATTTAGAAGACATGCACGATATTTGCTATATTCAGTGTCAAAAAAATGAAACATGGGTACGTTGGTTGTAATTCAAATAAGCTGGTGAATGTTCAGCTTATATTAATCACTTATCCCTTCATATAAAAAATGACAATGTTCCTTTACAACTTGGGTACCTTTTGTCCAACTTAATGGTATTTGCTTAGTAATCGCGATTTTTACACTCAAATTTCAATCATTTCTTCTTTATGATTTCATCAATATGTATGTTAAATTTCATCATTGCATGAACAATTTATCTCGCTTCTTGATTTTTTCTTTTCTTTAATTACTCCGTGTATTATTTGTGTTGCAGAGTATGTGTCACAACAGTAAATCAAGAATAACGAAATTATTGAAGGGAAAATATTCTTATAAACTTTTACTTATACAATAATGACAAAAAATAATTTCCAATTTAAACAAATTATTTTTACACTTTATGGCATCTCAGAACTTTTCTCAAGACAAGCTTCAAAATTTTCAAAATTAATTTCTTTTATATGTTAAACTTCTACCTTTTCTGAACATTTTGATATAATTGCTATCTAGAAATTCTCATTAGAACAGATGTTATGTTTTTTAGAATTATACTCGCCCAATAGTTGAAGCGGCTTTTCCAAAACTTTGAAGTCGTTTTTCTCAAAATGGCGTTTTTAGGCATAGCACGCAGGATATCTTAAAACTTCTCAATATTTTTTCATAAAATTTTAAAAATATAGGTTTCATGTATATCTGTATAAACTGAATCTAAGATTGCTTTTCATTGTTAAAGAAAATATATTTTTTTAGTGATTATACTGATGAAATTTTCAAAATTTTGTATTAGCTAAATACAACTTTGTATAAAAAATATAAAATGCATTAAATGCAAACTTATTTAGGTTCAGAGTAATTGCTACAACATAAAGTATAATTGGGCACCAAAATTTTCTTTCTAGTTCCAAAACTAATTTTGTTATCCTGCGCGTAAGCTGTCGTGCCGATTTTCTTCTCGGCAAATGTATGACAGTTTGAAGCCAATATAAATATTAATTTTTCATCTTATAATTTTTTTAAATAAATGAAATGAAAGAACATATTTATGTCTTTCATACCTCTAAAAATTATGTTTTAAATCATATACATTTTAAGATGTTAAATGTTGAATTTTTTTTTCATTTTTTCCCGTTTTAAGAGTCCTGAGATCTCTTAAAAGATAAAATTGTTCTTTTATTTCTTTAGATGTAAACTTTGGCATTTAAATCGCTTTAAAACATTTCTTTAGAATTATTCCTTCTCCAGAATGTTTTTCTTGCTACACGGGAGTGTTCATGTTTATCTGAATTTAATTAATTAGGAATAATTTCCTTTTCTTGGTTTGGGTAAATTGCTTTATTTTACCGAGAAGAAAAAAACCCAAGGCCTTTGAATAACAGATCTATTAGTAAATATATTATATAGAAAGAAGGGAATTCAATAGATCCTTTGTTATTTTTTGTAACACAGATTATATTTTATTATTTTTAACATGGAGTTAAATATTTGTTATTGAATCTAATTATCATTATTATTAATATAGCTCTTAGTTGAAAGAAATACTTAATGAGATAAGAAATTATAGCTATTCAGTTTTATACAATAAAACCTTTTAATGAAACATTTAATTATGTATTTAGTTGCATTTCAAACTGTAATTTATTACTCATAATGTTTGAGAAAATGCGTGTTATACTAATAAAATGTCGAAATTATGTTTTTCGTTTTTTGTTAGTAATGTTCAGTAAGATTCAGATTGCCTTATATACCCCTGTTAAAGTTCCATAAAAATGCAGAAATTTTTATCTTATAAACTTTTAATAGCATTTATTTTTAACAAATTTTGGAAACAAATTACGTAATTTTACAATTTACCTATGTTTACATCAAAATTTAAATGCATTTGTAATTTTTCCTCTTTTTTATAAAAAATCGTGCGTGGGATTTGAGAAATGAACTCATTTAAGTTGACGAAAAATGTAGAGAAACAGACATACTATCGCACAAGTAACATATAAATTATCCAGTATAGAGGAAAATGTTCTGCTAGTAAGAATTCTACAATTAAAATTCAGCATGTTTTTAAACCCTTTATTAAAATACTCTTTATCAATCTTTAATCTTGTAAGTTTTAATCTGATTTATATTCATTAGGCTGTGTTGAATTATATAAATCCGAATTTGTTCAATATTATTCTATTGAAACGGCAACTACTTTCACAAGCAACTCTAATACCAGGAAAAAAATACATATCATACTTGTACTAATCTACGGTAACAATCTTTATAAAAGAATAAAGAGTATTGCTTGAACATTGTTCTAATTACCTGTATTTTCGTATGTTTTTGACAACAAAAAACAGTATGTTATTTAAATGAAAAATATTTTTATTCCTCGCTATTCTTACACTCGTTTTTTTTTCTTCTTGCAAAATTTTTTCGTTACATTGATAAGAGCTTTAAATTTAAGTTTAGCAAACTCTTTTCCATGTAGACTAACTACATTATTTGAATAATTATTTCTTTAAAATTGATGAAATCAATTTATTTTATTTTATAGTAATAGAAAAATCTAATCTTTCTTGGTTCTTATCTTAAAAAGTTCGATTGCTTCAGTGAAGCATATTATTTTTTCTTATCATTTTTATATATTCAGACTTTATTACTGTTTTTTAGATAATGAGATTTATATGTTACTCATTTTTGCACGGTAATTTTTCTCTTTTATCTACTTTTTCCCTTTATCATTGTCTATTACAATTATATTTTTAATTTTTTTTTTTTTTTTACTTTTATGAGTTTTTATTCTTTTATCTCATTGCTTTTACTTTAATACCTTTTTATTTTTCTATTTCTTTTAGTTGTTTTATAAAAGACTATTTCCAATTTTTCTGTTTTCATGTTGGAAATTCTAGCTAATTTTCTGTCTCTTCTATAAGTTTTAATGCTTGGTAATACTGTTTTATAGGTTGAAATTGATTAGGCAAATGAATACAGTTCTCTTTTCAAACTGCGTTACATTCAGCAGGCTATTAATAGACAAATAATGTTATTGTTACAAAAGTATTTATACTAGGTATATCTTTGCTAATATTGGTGGTGATATTGTCATGAAACGCTGCTTCCAAATTTGCGGTATTTACATTTTATCAATATTACTTACAAATTTTTGGTTGTGTTTGCAGTTTCATAATATTGCATCAATATTGACAAGAAGCGTTTAACTGTTTCATTGCCATTATTTTCTAATTTAAAGCCTTTGTTACTACAATATTAGCGTTTCATTGCAATTACTTCCAACAGAAAACCAATATTTAACAAATTATATAATTCATTGAATTTCATTCTATTACATGACTATTTTAAAAATCTTTGTATTTATATTAGGATGTTGGCTGATTTTTGTAAAACGTTTTGCTGTACAATCATATTTATTGTGTTGTGTAGCTGCATCTAGGACCATACTACCTTACAATATAAACATGTAGCCCAATTAAAAAAAAAAGTGAATGGAAAAACATGCGACTGCCGATTTTTTAAATCTATGTGGTTAATCAAAAATTGAAAACAGCCATGAGAACCATGTGTATTGGAAATCTATCTTTGTCTGTCTGGAACCAAGTTGGTAGAAATCTACGTGCTATAGATATGTGTAGCCATCTCTAATACACATATGTGGAACATTCTACCTGTTTTAATTCTAAGCAGCAGTAGATGACACACTGTTAAAAATTTGAAGCATTCTGGAAGGTCATTTGACCGTTTTTACCGATAACAGTTACACAACCGTTAATTTAACACTATTCTGATCATATTATTGGCCATTTTATGGTCAGAATATAGTTAAATTATGGTTATGAAACCGTGTTTTCAAAAAACGGTTGAATGACCTGCCAGAATGCTACAAAATTTTTAACAGTGCAGCATCAGACGATACCTGCTAAGGTTGATTCACGTAATGTATGCAGAGAGAAAGGGAATGTTTGTTGGAGGCACACTCCCGATGGCTAAAGGGAACAAAATTCAGTGATACGACAGCAGTGGTTTTTTTTTAATATAAATGTTGTGACGTAAATTTAAAGACAGTTTTAAGTACAGAAAAGATGTGTTTATAATACTTTTGTAAATATTTTATTTAACTGTAAATATTCTTTTTCTTTTAATATAATTCTCATAACCATTCTGAATAGCTGAGCTCTTTTGATTCGACTGTTTCTTCTGAATGCTGAAAGTGGTGTCCAAAGTGGGATATAGCCAAACAAGTCCTCTGAAGACATCGATGACTGCAAAAATTATACTTATAATTTTTATTTTAACTCTTCAATGGACCCAAGTGGTCTACATGATAAGTATGTATAAAGGTATCTTCCTTTCATATTGAATGAAACAGACTTTCTTGTTTACCATATTCATGGTTAACTAAAATACAGGGACCGCAATTTGCTGTACACTTCTTATTATTTATTTATTTATTTAGGAATGTACAATTCATTCTCTAAATCATTTTATATTCATAAAATGTAATGAAAAAAAGGCGAATATGTATTAGAAAGAAAACTTTCGGGATATTGTGATGTTTAACAACTGTAAAGCAACGACGAATTTTACACCTTTATTAAAGACAATCTTTGACTATTTGTTAAACTTTATTTATTTAGATGAATCTCAGCATTTTTAAACTGATAATTAAGTTGTTAAAAGAAAATAACGTTAGTTGGGGCTTGTCTCTTTTTGTCTTTTAAAGTACTCATGTTAGGCGGCCACCTGAAGCCTAGTTGCCTTAATCGACTGAGGGCGGCCAAGTCGTCAGCATGGATTGAAGTTGTGGGGAATGCTACCTGTTTTAACTCTAGGTAGCAGTAGACGGCAGCTTAAGATGATACCTACTAAGACTGATTAACATATGTATGGAGGGAGAAGGAGAGTGTTTGTTTGGAGAACACGCCAGATAGCGAAATGTAGCGAATCTGAGTTGTACGATAAAAGAGTGTGCTTGGATTTAGTTTAGTAAAGATACCATGCCGAAATTTTAAGGCCTGTTTTAAGTACAGCGAAAAAATGCTATATTATCTTTGTAAATATTTTTTCAACTTTAAATAATCTTTTCTTTTTTTAAAAAGTTTTCGTAAATATTAAGATTTCTTTTGAGTCGCGTGTTTCTTCTCATTTTTAAATAAAAACACATATTTATGGACAATACTTCCTTTTTACTCATATAGGTGTTGATCCTTCTACTAGTAATCATGTAATTAATGCTAGTTTTTCGTATACGAATATCGTGTATCATTTTTTAAAATAGGTAAATAAGTAATCTTTTTCCGGAGATGAAAAATATATTAACTTTCGTTTTTTGTGTCGTACGAGTTATTTTTTTATGAAAATATTGACATTTTCAAAATGTTTAAGCTAATAAATCATTATAAAACATCAATACGTTACTTACAGCGGAATATATCAAATGCCCGGGTGTGAATTAATACTTCAATCATCTTTTTAATAAATTACGGTAGAAATTGTCAAATGTCTCAAACATCTGATTTCTCATTTACTGTAAGATGGATTACACTAAAAGTTTTCTTTCATTTCATATGAAATTCATGTTTCATTTTTTAACGGATGAAAGCTTTTTCTATGATCAATCTAAATCCGACAAAAATGAGTTTGATAAATGACACAAAATACAACAGAGTATACCAAATCGACTTAACTTTAAATTCATCAGTACATTTTCTGAATTAAAAGTTATTGAACAAAATTTTTATAATAATTTTAAGATTGAAAGGTTTGGAAGGCGTTACACGCTTAATAATCAATTTTAATTAATTAAATATAAGATATACCCAAGAGAATGCATTAATTTTAAATAGCAATAGTGACATACACTGCATTTACTTCGTTGTACAATAATACTGCATAATAACTCAATCATAGTTAATACTTTTTACGCCAGATACTTATAAAAATAATGGAAATCTCCACAGTAAAAATAACAGTTTGTTGTTATAAATTTCGCATTACTAAATCAATATATGGACAAAGAAATTATTGTATCACGTACGAGTTATTTGGCAGAAGGGATTGTTTTTAAAATGAAGGTATTTTATGGCTTACTAAATTATATCTGGACATTGCGTTAATAATAGAATTCATGCAAAAATGTTAATAACCTCTAAATAAATATTATATAAAACACTAGCCTACATTCAGTGGAAAAAGGAATAAAGATATGTCAGTGTTTACAGAGGGTGTTTACACATTTTTATAACGATTTTGTCTTTCCCTATAATTAGAACCTAAATTTAAAAAAAACCCATATTGCATCAGTTCTCAAAACGGTTCATTTACGTCTCCATCATTAAGAATATTATTTGTTTTAGATTACTGGAAAAGAAATATTGGATCAAAGAGTATGTTTCCAAAGAAATGATTTTCGAAAGAAGTATGTTTTGCTAAGAGATTCTTATTTGATTATTATAAAAAGTTGTGAAAAGCAAGATTTTAGTATTTCTTCACGTAAAATATGTAACATAATTAATAAAAAGAAACGTCAAAGTTTATATTTGACTGAGATAAAAGTAAAAGATGTATACCTAATAGGGTGGTCACAAGAAATCAATTTTCGAATTTTTTCCGGGGGACCCCCCAAAAAGTTGCCAATTGGCTAGAAAATGAGGTTGGCAAAGTTTCAGCTCATTTGGATAATGTTAACCCGTGCCTCATTGAGGTCAAAGTTTGAAAAAAACGTGATTTTTCGCAAAAAAATGCTGTATTTACTTCATAAAATGCAAACAATTAAACCTAGAAACATAATACTGGTCTCATTTCATAAAAAATGTTTTGTCTTAAAGAACCATACACCATTTTTTAAAAAAAAGATTTATAGGTTCAAATATATGGGCATTTTTCGGGAGCAGACTCGATATGAATCCTAAAAATTGACTTTTTATGAAAATGCGAAAAAACGTTGTAACATTCCATTTCATCTGCTTTTCACCTTTTTGTTTTCATTTTGCGTATAATAAAGGGTTTAATTAAAAATATTCCAACGTAAATGAAAAAAAATCGAAATCTAAACTTAAAGAATTAAAAGAAAAAAAAAAGGTAAAGAAAGTATAAAAATGAGAATAAATGATGTTCAAATGCATTTTATTATTAAAGTTGTGTTACAAGAAAGGAAGCATTATAAAGAAAAGAAATTATTATCCCTTATAATTGTCACAGTAAGATGTAAATGGCTTAGATAATGTGACTTTTGAAGAGTCCTGAAAAGTTTTCTACATTCAGATACAACTTTTAGCAGAAACTGTTTCATTCACCGTCTTTCGTTAAATAGGAATTGAAATCTCAGATTAATTTTATTACAGTTTCAGCTGTGTCATTGACAACCTTAAAACCATTAACAATTTTTTTTTTTTTGCTTTTAAATAATGTTTATTTTCACAACATACATTGGGATCGGTATTTAAAAATTGCATATTAATATAAAATCTCTTAAAATTTACAGTTTAAGATGAAACAAAAACGTCAACTTCTTTGTCCAATAAATAATCCACTTCACTGAAACCTTTTGTTGTTATTACATTAAAACTATCATCATAATTTTCTTCTTCAAATGACATTAATTAATGACATTAATAACATTAATTTTACTGCTGTGCTTGTTTTGACTTTTTTTTTTTTTTTTTTTTTTTTTTTTTGCAAAGTATCATCTAACAATTAAAATGCAACTTGATCCTAGTTAAGATACAAAGGCGGTTTATCATTATATAGTGAGTGCTTTGTCTGTAATCTATTTATCAATTTTTTTGTAGTCAACAAGTCATTTTATTAATTTCAAGACTTGATTGGGGGAAAAGTTGGAATGGGAGCATTGTGATGAGTATACTGTAAAGCAAAATAAGCTCTATACCTTCTTTTTCTAAATGGTCTGTGCCGTCCGTCTGGCATGATGAATAGTACCAGGTTCTCTGAAAAAATGACTTTTGGAGGAAGAAATCTTATAAAAATTACACAAAATTGGATAATTTCTATATAATCATCCCTGTGCAGTTCATTTTTTTAAATGTTCTGCACAAAAACTGGAAAATTCTTCTGAATTAAGTATTTTATTCCAATATTTCATCTTCAATAGCATTTTTATACTTAGTCTGAACTAACTTAGACCCTCCAATCTGAAATTATTTTTAAATATATAGATGAGGGGCAGTAATTGTGCCCACTTTATAATAAAAAACAGCTTTTAGGATATTTTCTAAATTATGGTGGCGACATGGTAAATAAGAAAATATTATCTTTAATAATTGCTATAGCAAAATGCAGGTTTGTCTGAGGTGAAAAGTGTTTACTACAGTGGTATCAAAACACATTTCCTGGATTTTATCAACTTCCTCTCATACTTCAGCTGTTGAATATACGGATTTTGCCTGAGTTATTTCGATACTATTTTCAAACTGGGGAACTTCTATTAACTGTTCTTCATCCTCACAACTAATTAAAACTGCTATCCTCTCTACATTTTCTTTATTCAAAAAAGGAAGAAGTAGTTTTCCATCATCTCTGTGAACAACAGCTCCCTTTATATCGGAATTTATAAATCTGTTTTTGATGAACTCAGTTCTTTGTTTTAGAAATAGTTGCTTCCGGAGTCGTATTACAATTTTCCTTAAATTTAATGTCTGTGGTTAACTGGTGGTTATACTGTAATTCTAGCTGCTTCTTTGATCTTTCGTTTCTCTTGGCGAATATTATAAAATAAAACATGTAAAACTTAACAACTTACTGTCGGTGATTTGATGAGACATGTGGCCAATTAAAAAAAAAATCTTGCATTTCTGCCATCATACCAAAAAGGGGGGGGGGTGCTGGAAGGAATTAAAATACATAACTCAAGTAGGTAACAAAAATAGCCTTGTAATAAGAAGAGAAATTCAAATGTTCAGTTTAAATACGTTTCAACTGCAATAAATGAGAGGAAATTGAGGAGAACTTTCTTTCCAGGCACAGAACTAGATAATAAATAATTAACTAAAATTGATGAAATATTTTTAAAGTTACAAAAATTGTTCAATTTCATTTGTTTTTTAATTCAAATAATACGAAAAAAATTATCAAAAGTAATCAAAATTATTCATTTGTCATTTTTCAATTTTTTTACAAAAATGCAGAGTTTAAGAGTATGGTTCACGAGCTGACCTGAAAAGTACTAAATGTCATTAAATATAAGTTTGATGAGAGCTAAAGTTCAAAGCAACAACATTTTCCGTGAAATAAAACACGAATCAGATTTCTAAAACAAATAGTTTTCACTTAATGAAAGAAAAACTACAATTTTTCGGCAAAAATCACGATTTTTCATGATTTCAACCTCGATGAGGCACTGGTTATTATTATTCAATTGAGCTGAAACTTTTCCAATCTCATTTTCTAACTAATTGGCAACTTTTAAAGGGGTCCCCCGTAAGAAAATATTAAAATATTTTTTCCCATGTAGCTTGTGACCACCCTAATACCCAACAAAGGTATGTTCAGTGTTTATATGTAATGTTGCATCTAATGTTTTAAAAGAAAATCCAAATCCCCACAGTATTACCTCAAAATCTTTAAACATGTCTTAAAGAACTGTAAAAATAATTATAAATCCTAATTTAAAGCTGTATAAAAAAAACCCATCATGTTCTCCACCTACGAGTAATTCAAAACATATTTTTCAGAAGTTATACCGGAATTGAGACTATTCTATTAAAATCCATTCAGAACAAGTACCTTGGCGCGTCTCCTATGGATTTCTGTGCATTTGTACTTTTAAAACAAGCTCTTTATGAACGACATTCCAAAACATTGAAAGGGCTCTATAAGATTGCGATGGAGGAGTGAAATAAAATCAATCTTAAAGTTTAGGAAAACATCTTTTTTCTTGGAAATTTAGATATAATATGATAGTTCAAGAAAAGAGCTATCAGATTGAGCAATTCATCAAAAGAAATTTAGGTTTCAGTGCTCCGACAAAAGCTTGCTAGAGAAAAAAATATATAATATATATTTTTTCGCACTTGCATCTCGGGAAAGGAAACTAAATAATAATATATCTAAAAGTGGATTTCCAGTAATGAGGTTGATTAAAAATAAAAGCAGTATTAGAGCCGGATCTATGTACCGAACCAAGAAAGTTGCGAATAGATAAGTTTCTCCCCTAAGCATCATCGTTACAAGAGGTCAGTATCTTTCAGAATCCTATATGTATGTATGTATTATTATTATATCGGTCTATTGACAGAAACTCAATAATATTTTATCTTAAGTTTAGGTAAAAAAATATATGGAACTATTAATATTTAAAGTACCTTTAAGTTTTTATTAATCTTAAGATTAATCTTTTGATCACAGTCTTGGACCAGCGACTAATTTTTAACTCAATCCTACACCTATTTACACATACAAAAAATGTGGTAGATATCTCTTGAAAACCTAGTATAATTTACCAAGTATAAACCTAGTATAAATGCATGGATGAGCTATAGTAATTAACCTAGTATAAACTTATGACCGAGACATATAGCTTCCCAACACCATAAACAAAAGATTAAGAAATGTGATAAACTAATAATAGTAAAATATAGTGCTGTTTTTTCCAGAAACACGTGAAATAAAATGCCAATAAATATTTTTGAAAAGAAGGTATTTTGTTAAATGTGTGAGTGAATAGCGGGTAAGGGGGGGGGGATATCGTGCAGGAAATTTTAAAATGTATCTTTTTTTTAATTAATGGATGGGCTAATTAATTAACATAATATTATATCCTACTTTACTGTGTATAAATATATTTTACATTTTCTATTTACCTCTAAAAGGTAAAAATTTTGACGGGTTTCAATCTTTTTCAGGCATCCTCTATTTTTGATGAGTACATTAATGAAATTGTAAGGGAAGGATTTTAAATTAAAGTGAATAGGGAGAATAAAAAAATAAGATGATTAATAGATCTAAAGATCGAATCTCTCATTATTAACTCTACAAGTCATATTTCTGTTTTTAACTGATTTTCTTCATTTAAAAATCTCTGGAATATCGGCTTTTACTTTATTTTATTATATATATATAATTTAAATAATATTTGTTGTTGTTAATTCACTGAAAGACGCGTAATTAAAACTTTCTACCTTCAAACATATTATAGAAAATTCATATATGTCATGGATATAAAAATTAGATAACTAATTTTTTCAGTCTTCATCCTTAATGAATATTAAAACGATAATCGTTTTTCTACTGAAACATCCGCAATGTCCTTTTTATTTCCACTATTTAAATATTTGAGAGAGAATATAATATACAAATTTAAATGAAAAGTGCATGAGACATGTCCAATAACTAAAATAATGTAAAGCACAGCATAGAAGAAAATAATATATTCAAGATATCTTGAAGGAAACACATTTTCGCTGGTATAAATATTCTAAAATTGATTATTAAATTCAATATTATGGGACCAGGATGTGACAATACCACAGTAACTTTAAGCCGTATTACATATTCTCAGCTTATTGCCAGTCTGCTTTTTTGCATAAATATAAGATAATTATCTGAAACGAGATTTTAATAAAAAAGACTCGCAAAAAACTGTTTGTTTGAGACTTTATTAATGAAATATTTTTTGGATGTTGTAGATTTAAATAATAAATTCTTATTCAACTGAAAGTTCTATGTTTTACCATCAAAACATATATAAAATATCACGTGTATACATCATTAAAACAAATTTCAAATAATGAATTTAAAAGTGTTGCAATTGTTATAGTAATAATAAAATTAAGTTCTTCAACATAATACATACTATAAACAGTTATAAATGATGTCTTAAAACGACTGTTCAATAATTCGCAGCGAGGTTAAGAACGGAAATTTAATCAGTAATTCCTTAGAAGCATGGGAGGCGCAATATATTTACTTATTCAAAAATGCAGAGCTTTGAACTTAAACTGCAGTCGAATTTATGTAGTAAAATTTTTGAGAAAAGGAAAATTACAATGAAAATTTGAAGAGAATGCTTTTGTTTTATTTCAAATGTGGCAACAAAAGGCAAAATGCTGAAAAAGCGCAATAATTAAATCATTGATGCCAAATGCACTGTCAACAATATTCCAAGATATAGAACGCTGAGCTCGAGGATTTTATCTGTGGCTAGCAGAAACTTACAGCACTTATATTTATGTTATTAGATTTCGCACAAGGTTAATCTCTATATTCATTGTAATTTTTATTAAATTGTTTTTACTCTTACCAAAGTTATTAACAGGAGTAGGATTTTGCAAACTAGAACACCCAATATTTTTTTACTGAATCAACAGATTTAGATCCCAACATGGCAGTGGTATTATAGTATCTTGGTTACGTGCTCTTGATCTCTCTGAAGCCTATTAAATGGTTATTCTGTATCATTCTGTTTATGCTATATTCAACGACTGAAACAGTTTTTCCATAGTTCTTGTGATATGCAGTAGATTTAGGTTATTTGAAGCACGTTTATTTGCCACAAAATGTCACGGACAAAACCAAAAATTATAATTAACTTTACCCCTCAGTCAGCGAAATGACACATATATGCCAATAGGGATGTTTTCATAAATATCTGTAAAGCTTTTTTTCATTCAAAGCCCATATTCTCTATGAAACAAGTATTTTTCTGCAAACAACTAGCTGTTTTGTGATTAGCCTAAAACTGCATAAGCTCATTGGAATAAGTCTGATAAAAAATCAAGCTGTTTGAGAAACAAAAGGTAATTTTCTGCTTAGCCTAACGTGGAATAGGCTCTTCCGAATAAGCTAAAAATATCATGTTTATTGATAAACAAATGGTCTAAAGTTTAAAAATGCATAGGCATTTTACAATAAGCCTGAATTATGTCAAACTGATTAAAAAGCACAGATGTTTCTGCTGTCAGCTTCCGACATACATATATGTTGATCAGCTGTCGTTTATGAGTACGTTCAAGGTCATTTTTTTAAGTCGGAAAGGTCTGACTGCTTTATTTTACAGAATAAAGTTGTTTACTGGAGTGCAATTTCAGTTAAATGTTTATGTGTACTTTTCAATTCTATTGACAATGTAAAAAAAGTGTCGTCAAGTCAAAGTTCTGACTCATCACACAGGCACAGGGGCACTATAGTTGTCTTACGTAAAAAATTTTGTCTTTGGTATACAGCAATTATGAGAGGAGCTGGTGGATATTCGACAATATACGCAGTACGAAATTTTTTTTTTCGCTATCATGATTCCAAATCAATACAAAAAATAATACAAGGAAGTAAATAGCCAAAAGAAGAGCACCACAGCTGTTGATGGTTGGACAATGCAACAAATGTCCCTCTTAGATACAAAAAAGCCATCTGTGGACATTAGCATTGAACTATGTGTACAGAGGATGTTCACACATATTGGGAACGATTTGACAACAAAACTCAAACACATAAATTAAAACAATTATTTATTAATATGTTCTATCTGGTAGCCATTGTTGTGGAGTATTATATTTCAGCGGGATTTCCAAGTTAGTAGTCATTTATAAAACTAGCAGTCGTTTGTTCCATTCCTCCACAACACATCTCCAGGGTCCACTCAATGTAGTTGGCTTTTCACAAGAGCTTTTTTTAATAGCCCAATGGCACATTAATCCATTAATAAAACATCTGGGGACTTGGTTTGAATGTGATTAAATGGTATGCGGTTGATTCCAGTTTCGCTTGTCAATTTTTCGAGAAATTCGACTGTACTTCTGGGTGTATGGCTGCTCGCTTTATCCTGGTGGAACTCAACACTTTTAACATCCGCAGGATAAAGTTTTGGGATTTCTTCTTTAAAAATAGGAATTAGAACATTGTGTTTTGATAATAAGTAGGGTAAATTTTGCTATTTTTTTACAACTTTTCTGAACTTTAATATTCGGTTGTAAGAGACTTCAGCAATCACCATAAACTATTAAGAGAACATCCTTTTGATGTGTTTGAACAAAAGTCTTTTCGGCCTCTTTTCCGGTAATATCGATCTTTTTTTATTATAGCCATTTATATAAATATATGCTTCATCAATTGTGACGATTTGTTTCCACTTATCACCTGCTAAATGATATTCATGCAGATTTTTACAATAATTCTCTTCGGAAAGAGCGACATCTTTCGCATGCCATTTCAGTAGCAGACTATATTTTTTCATAGCAGCCAATATTTCAGTTATCACATTATTACATATTGCCAGATTTTTCCGAATTGTTTCTCTTTTTTTTAATTTATTTAACATCAAAATACTACCCAATATGTGTAAACACCCTCTGTAACTCGTGTTTTTGTTAGTACAAGAACGGTAGGGAGAAGACTAACGGGGGTTTGCCTAAAAAGTAGGATTCCCCAAAAAAGTCACTGCTATATAAAAAGCAGTGGCAAAATGAAATGCAGTTGGTATGAGAACACTATTCATGTGCAGAAATTCAATGGAAAAGGTGATATGGAGTGATGAATCTAGGATATCAATTTCTGGTAGCGATGAGATGAAATATATGTGATGAAGCATCGAGAAATAGATGCATTCAGATTGCATTCAAGCGTAGAATCCTACAAATGTTATGATCGGGGAATATATGGCAACAAATGTTGTAGGCCTTCGTCAGGTCATAAAAGCACATTCAACAGTAGAAAGTACACTGAAACCATCGTTCAACCAACACGTCTATCAGGGAATAATCAGGGACCTTTTTTCAGATAATGCCGCATTTTTTTACAGCGGGATTCAACTACCTCTCATACTGCATACATATGAAAAACCTGGTTCACAGCTGCATAAAATGCAGCTGCTGGGACGGCCAGGAAACAGCTCAGACTAGAACCGCTTGGAGCAATAATGGTTCTGTTTGGAAAACTGGTACATATCAGGCGTTCTGCCAATAAAACAGAAGTGTTTGAGGCTATAATTGTCTCACGGCACCACAAAACAAAGAAGGAAGAGCTCCTAACATTGGTTGGTTCAATGCCACCTGATTGTGGTTTTTCAAAACGAAGCGACACCTAACACAATACTGATAAGACAGGACATCGTAAGTGCACGAAACATTCATGTTGGTTTTACTGCATAATTTCCTTTGTAATGTAAATACTTGGTCTTGGTTAAGTTCACTTTAGAAGTAAATTTTCTTTCCTTTGATATATAAATCATTGGACTACATAAGTGTAACAATTTTTAGAAGCATTCAAAGTTGAAAAACATTCAAATTTATATTCACTCATATATTCATATTCACTCACATATTTATATATATGTTACGATATCTTGCTACATTCAGATGAAAATAATAATTAGACGAGATCATAACAATAACATCGTTCTCTCTATATCCGGTAGAAAACTTCTTGAAGGACACTTTAAAAATTTCTTATTCAGGAACATTAATCAACACCGTTCTACCTCTTATCTGGTAGATAAATACTGAGGTAAATATACTATAACAGCACATTTGCAGTCGTGTTTCGTCGTTTTGCACTGGATCAAATGTGTAGGTTTTCTCCATTAATAAGAGAGCAGAACACTTTTATTTAATCAGTTGAGTAGAATACAACATGAAAGCATTCGCCACTGTTCAGTAGGACATTTCGACATTTCCACTAATTAACTTTAGCTCTTAGTCATGTCATCATGAACTATATTTTAAAAGCTGACGTTATAGTATCAATCTATTATTCAAACAAAGAATAGCTTCCAGAAGACCGGTATGAGTTTTGAAAGCAACTGGAAACACGAAAATCTGCGCTCCTCGTTTACGTTTTGGTATTTTAAACCTCTAAGAGGATTGATTTTCATTGCACTGCAGAGGCTTTGAATAGCGAATAACAGCCCGAATACGCGCAAAACTATATTTTAACTTCGGGAAATAAATAGAGGGAGCCTGTCTTCCCGGGATAAAATCGTCAAATAGTAGAAAACAGATAATTATAATTGAATTGAAATCGGAATTTACCATTAAATGTGAAAGACCTTGAAACAAATAGTAATTATGGAAAATGTATTTTAGAATAAATTTTGAAAAGAAATAAAATATTAAAACACGCATTTTAAATAGAAATGAATTTAAGTAAATATAAGGTTTGGAAATATCGTATGAGATGTAGGAAGAAATTTTATTTAAGTAATTTAAGCAAAACAAAAAAATAATTTTTTATCTGCAATAGTTTAAGTATGTAAGATACTCATTTAAATGTAATATAATTACCTGAAACAGTGTATAGATAAAAAATAACATCCTAAATTATATCTATTGGTTGCAACAGTTAAGCATTTTTATTGAACAATATTTAAATAATAAACAAGTTAAGTGATATATACGTATTTTATTAAAAATATTTTGTTTTTAAATTTAATGGAGCCATATAATGCTTTATGTATTAATTATTAATGTAGTGTAACGCAGTGTACATTTATGAAAGAGTTTTAATACTAAATGTGCAAAATGTTTCTTCTAAAAAATGTTAATGCATATTTAGGGTGGATATATGCCATATTTACATACTGATAAATTTTAAATAAATATACAATGAAAGTCAGTTAAAATACTTTATGCAGAGTTAATGCAGAATTAATTATTTTAGCACGTGATGTATTAAAGTCTAAGACGTTGTTTGAATAAATGAAACATAAAATATGTTTTTGTTATAGTTTAGTTTGTGAAATATCTAGTTTTTTTTATAATTAAATTTAATATTGAAAATGTTTATTTTCTTTTTGAATATATTACATAGCAGATATTCTATGCATTTACCATGCATATAATAATGAATAAAAGCTATTGAAGCATAATATACGGATAAATTCAATTTCTTAAATAAATTGAATAATTTAAAGAACTGTTATACTGTTAACATATCAGTGGAAAACATAAATACGGACCACTTAGGGCGTTTCTTTTCTAATACAAAACCTTACCATCATAAAATAGCCATAGCGGTTTCTCGGAGAACCAAACAAACAAGCTTTTATTAGTTTCTTTCTTGTGTTTAACTTTGAATAGCCCATAAAGTAGAAAATTTTGTCTGGTCACGTCTGCTTATAAAAATGAAATCCCAGACTGAGATTACTAATTTTATTGCTAAGCAACAGAAATTACGTTTTTGAAATTCTGTTTCTGTTGATTTTTATATGCATTATCTAATAACCAAAAATTTTAAATATCTTACATTAAAAATTATCAAACACGTTATAAAATAATCTCTCTATTCTAAAAAAAAAAAGTAACTAACGCTGTCACCGCCACACTGTTAAAAATTTGCAGTATTCTGGCAGGTAATTTGACCTTTTTCTTCCGAAAACGGTTACACAACCGTAATTTAACACTATTCTGACCATATTATTTGCCATTTTATAGTCAGAATAAAGTTAAATTATGGTTATGAAACCGTTTTTTCAAAAAACGGTCAAATGATCTGCCAGAATGCTGCAAAATGTTTAACATTGTACTGTAAATAATTTTTTTGCAACCGGGGTCTTTCTTCGTTAATATTAAGAAAACTACTGCATGTAAATCTATGAATATATGTAGTATGATAGAGAAATGTTTGATAAACTTGCTGATGTAGACAGTTTTTAAATCGAATAATAATTTTAAGAGATATTTAATGTTAAAGTGGGTTAATATCTTTCCATTAAAAAAGTTTTATAGGAGCAAAAACTGTACATAGGAATTTAATCGTTTTTTTTCTAAAGATATAAATTGAAAGCTCCTGGTGTGCTCTCAACTAATCGCCGATTAAATCACATTTCGCCGTTGCCAGTCAAGCTATGAGGTACGTCTTTCTGGCTCTCTGCCCCCCCCCCTTTAATCCAGAGTTTAAATTTTAATTTTATCTTTAATTTTAAGAACTGACGATGAAACCTTAGAGGTTTCGAAACAGCTGTATGTGTTTTATACATATTTATATTTGTGTGTTTCTACGTTGTTTCTTTTTCTTAATAGTTTTTATACATTTTATTAAAGGTTATTATTTTAATTTTTGCGAATTGTAAAAAAAGCACAAATAATAATATTTCCTTCAAATTGAAAAATTATTTACATGCGACTATAATAAACAGAAAAAAACTTTCAAATTAGAATTAAATTATTACGTATTAAAAGATGGAAATTATTGAAAATTACGTCATGAAAACTATATTTACAAGTGAATTTTAAAACAAAATAATTAAAGAAAAAAATTAAAATAATAAATTCATTAATATGCGTTAAAAGCCGTACATGGAGGAAATTACGCCACATTTAAAATGGACGAATAATAATATTGCCAAGCAGTTTAAATTTTAAAAAATATTTACACGACAAATATGTTTTACATTTCTAGATGATCTTTTAAACTGTTGTTGTCAATTCTAAGGCAGCGAAAATGGAAATATTTCCTTTCTAGCAACAGAAGTATTTTCACGTGAATGTTAAAAAGAGAAAGAAAACTTTAAAATAAGATAAAAGTAAATAACATTAAATAGGAAAGTGTAAATAGCAGGAAATAGGATAAATTGCGTCATATTTAAAATGACGAAATAATACTATTGTAAAACAGTTTAGATTTAAAAATATATTTACACATTTATTTCATATTTTGAGAGGATCTTTTTAACTATTGTTCTAATACACTATGTTCTGTAACTATGAATTCTAAGACAGCTCAAATAATATTTCCTTTCTAACAACAAAAGTATTTTCACGTGAATATTAAAAGGAGAAAGAAAACATTGGTGAAAATTACGTTAGATTTAAAACGATACATTTAATCCTTAAATACCTGGTGTTGCTTTTCGGCAACTTACCCAGTTTAGGCTCTAAAATACTATTAGAATAATATTGAAGCTATAATGCCTAATGTTGCCAATAAAATACATTCTGAAAATATTATTAAATCGATTTTCAAAATGTAGATGGCAACACTTGTGCTGTTTAAGGATAAACATAGATTTATTTTTTCAATTGTTGCTAATTGTTCTTTTTGTTTTGTTTAGAAGCTTGCGAAATACCCTATTTTGTCCTGCATTGAGCAAGTAAAATTTATTTCTTATTATAGTTCCTAAAATTCTTGTGTGTTTAATATTATAGAATTTTATCAAGGGAAATTAGTTTTTCAATTAAACACCAATATTGCCGATTAGTAACAAACTGTTTTTTAGCCGTAAACTATACTTAAAACAAAATATGATTTTTTTTAAAGTATTTTTCCCATGATTTATTTAAAAAATGAAAGCCGAAAAACATTATTACAATGATTTTTGAAAAATCAGGCAGTTAAGGGATAAAATGTCTTAGTTAAAGCTACTTTCTTATAGCGTTGTTAAAAAATACCGGGGAGATAAAGACTGTTAACTTAATTCACTTTACATTAGCTTATTTTTAAAATATATTCATTTTCAAAATGGTCGATAAATAGCATTCGAAGTAAATAAGTTATTTCGAGAAAAAAAAAAAAAAAAAACGTATTTCGTTGAATCCAATTCTTGTAAAGTAAATAATCTTGAAAAGCTTTTTATGTTTTATTCTTATAGCACACAGGAAGACGACATTTAGCACATTTAATATTTAACATTTAAATAAGATCATAAATTCCGAGAATGCGATAAATACGCAATCTCGGCCAAACATAAAAAGATTTCTGATCTAGTTACAATAATTCAAGCATTACTGATAGTTTTTCGCGGGCTCTTTCTCTACATGTAGGGTAGACCGGGGCTAGTTGGCCCGCTTTTTCTTCTAATAATTAAAGAAAAAATTACAATTCCACATTTTAAATTTCTTTTTATGTTACCACTATCAGTGTACTTTCAGGAAAAAGTAACAATAGAAAAGTTTGAAAATATTAACTATAAGTATTAGTTTAGAAGCTCAAATTGACACCAAGTCGCTTGGGCCAACCTGCCCCGATTGCGGGGTAAGTTGGCCCACGTCACTTTTTAATTTTCTGATAGTGTAAAAGTTTAAGAAATGATCAAAATTTTGCCAAATCTTAATTTTTATTTCTTTCGAACGAAAACACAATATAGCCTCCTAAATTAAAATAAAAAATTTCGTCAATTCACAAGATATCAAATTCACTTAAGTTTATCATAAATCCTCTTAATATTATCCACAATTTTTGTATTGACAAGCTTTTGATAGGAGCAATTCTTACAGCAAAAAGAAATTAAAAACAAAAAAAGTGTGTGTGGGGGGGGGGGGAGGTCGCAAGGAGGTTGTATAAGAAAAAAAATCACATTTCCCTTAATCCGTTGCGGGCCAACATGCCCCGTGCCAAATGAGCCAACTAACCCCGTATCGCCATTTTTGTTTTTCATGACTGTAACGAATTATTCTGAAAGTATTTCAATAAAAAAACATGCCCTACAATAACTAGGAACAATTATTTTTCTGCATTATTATAAATCAAAATCTAAAATGTAATTTACAAACAAATAAAAAACGATTATTTATAAGAGAGAAAATTTACTCACCTTTGCAAAATTTTGAAATTCTCAATAATTCTTTAACGGACGCTCCGACTTCAATGGTGCTTATGTTGGAGGAGGAAAGCGAAGAAACGCATACTTGGCTGGACTGACAATGTTATCTAACGCAAAGTTAAAAAAAAATATTGCGACTGGGTCAACATGCCCCTATGGCCAACTAGCCCCGGTCTACCCTACTGAGTCACGTGATAGTTGGGCTATTTTTAGATTTTTCCCCCACGCTGACAGGTGAGAATTCGTAACAATTTTTGAATGTTTAACTGATCTTAATTAATCAAAGACGAAAACAACCATTTGATATCTTAACAGCAGCTGATTCGATCTTAAAATTTCTCAATCAAGGGGAAATGAATAGAAATCGGTTTCAGGGAGATCGTCACTTTTTTTTTTTTTTTTTTTTTTTTAATTCAATCTTCCGTAATCTTTTTAAAACCGATCAATCTAGCGTGTTTTTAGAGTATGTGCTGTCTGAACGCAGGTTGGCGAGCGCAGCTTGTGGGGGCAGAGCTTCCTAGTGATTAAAAATTTCCAAATCAAATTTATATTATTTAGACAACGATATACGTTTAACAAAATATAGAATTAACTCTTGTGAACAGCGATGGAATATGATAATATGGTGACACAATTTAGTACATTATGTTGTTTACATTTCGATGAAATAGTCCATTTTTTTTAACCACAAAAATATAAAAACTAATGAAAAATAAATATTGGTATTCTTTTTCTAATCATTTTATTGCTTATAGAAGAATGCAATATAGTTGCTATAATTCATAAATTAAATTACTATTTTTTTTAATACTTTCATGGAACATTTTACATTTTCATGCTATAAATATGATTCGTTTTCCTTTTTCTTTTTAAAGATGATAATCTAAAGTATTAAAATGGTATAAATCTTTAAACCTCAAAAACCACAAACCATTTCTTTCTTGCATGTATCACATATGTTTGCAATTATATATTTAAGGAGTTTAAATTTACTTGTGAAGAAAAGCTATGAATTCCTAAAACCAATTGTTTTCTCATTAGAAAAAAAAAACATATTATCACAGTTCTGTATATATATAAATTTTGAAAGTACGGATACAGTCAACCGGTACAACTTTGGGCCACTTTTTCCTGGTTTAACTCACATTTCCATCATTAAAAAATATTATATATGATTTTTCAACTTCGAAATGGACTTGTAATCAAGGACACAAAGCAGGACAACAATGAAGCAAACTGCATGGTTTTAAAGAGGCAGTTTTTTATTTTTTTATTTTTTAACTATTTTAAAGTTTTGGAACAAAGTAGCCCCTGCTGGGGTCTTCTTTGATCCATTCACTTATTTTCATATAAAATAAATACAATTCATATGTTGGAATATTGAAATCTATTAGCAATTGATTGCAATAGGATCTGCTAATGAATTAACACTGCAAGCCTGATAAACAAATGTTTTTTTTTTTTAAACATTTAAACACAATAAACCGAATGTTAATATTAAAGACACGAGGAACAGTTTTCATCATGTTATCCTCAGCAACTGGAACAAAAATAATTACTGTAACATTTGCTTAAAGTAACATTTGAAAAAAATGTTACTTAATACATTTTTTAAGAAATTTGTTTTTTAAAAGGCATTTCTGAGTAACTGGGGCTACTTCCTGACCAAAAAAAGCCTGGTACAAAGTAGCCCCGAAAAACTAGTTTTCATGTTAGTTTTGTGAAAACGTTAACATTTTTTGTCAAAATAAAAAGTTAAAGGAAAAACTATGATCACATATGGGTTACATGTTACTAAAGATAATATTTTGATACTTACCTTATTTGTATCTCTTATCCAGATTATCTCACTATTTAGGAAGTTAAAATCTACACACGAAAACAGTTGTTTACAAACACATCCAGTGTTGCCCTAAAAAAAATTTTAATTACCCCCAAACTATTTAAATACCCTACAGTAGGGTCTAAAATATTTTTCAAGGGCAAAAACTCTGAATTATCTTGTATTGTGTGTTCAATACAAGGATTAAAATCTTTTTTTATGGGATGGACCAAAGTAGGAACAAAGTAGCCCCAGTTGACGGTACATGAAAATGTGCTGTCAAAATGTTTGCATTGTGACAAGAATTAATAGAATTAAATATAGCTTAATTAAGAAACAGTTTTTATTCTATTTTTAGAGCTATTTAATTTATGTTGTATAATTTGTCATCACGCGTCATAAAAATGCACGAATTTGTTTAGTTAGTGATTGAAAACTTAATACCAAGGAAATTAAAATCAGGATTAGTTCTTATTACCAATAGTACTTTGTCAGTTTGTTTAAAAATAAGACAGCTAAATCGCGTAATACAAACATCCCTTCAAGCGTTTAATATATCATTGCAGTATCAAAATACAATTCTACGTTTCCCTTGTAATAGAAACAAATCCCATTCTGAGATTACTAATTTTTATTGATAATAAAAATGGTACTTTTAGAATCACTTTCTCTTTATTTTCATGTTACTTACGTGTTGTTAGAAGAGTTTTAAATGTCTATTTAGCATTGTCAAACGTTTTATGGCACAGTAAAATGAAGTTTTCGGTTCAAGCTTCTCTTATTTGAAAGTTATAATTTAATTCACAAAATATAAATGTTTATACATATTTACGGTATTTGATAAAAAGAAATGTCTCAAATTTCACATTCATTATTTAACAATATATTAATGAACTATATATTTATAAATCATTATTAAACAATGTATTAATAAAACATTATTTAACAAAACATTAATGTATCATAATTTAACAAAGTATTAATTACTAATCGTTATTTAACAGTAGGTATAGTAAAGAACAATATATTAATAAATCATTATTTAACAATATATTAATATCTAATATATAATTAACTCATTATTTAATAATATATTGATGAAAGACATATTAAAAAATAATAATTAACAATGTATTAATTACTAATCATTATTTAACATTATTAAAAAACAATATATTAATAAATCATTATTTAAAAATATATTAATTACTAATTATTATTTAACAATATATTAATTACTAATCATTATTTAAAAATTTATTAAAGAACTAATAATAAAAATATTCTTTAAATAAATATTGTTAAATAAAATTACAATTTTATGAAAGAGAAACTATCTTAATTTTTATTATTAAAAGACTAGCACCAAGTTAAATATTATTATTACACACGAAAAAAATTACACCATACCTAATGATGATTACAGCAATTGGACATCGCAGAGTTATAAATACATTTCATAAAAATAATACATCCACACATATTATATTTCTCTTGTATAAATAAGGCACTGATATTTCAGATTAAAACTATTGATTTAAAGTACCAGTTGGCTATAACTAAAGTGAACGTGTTTGAGGGGTACAAGCTAAACTATTTAAAATATTTTAAAAATATTTATTATTTATTCCATTTAGCAGTTTAGAATAGTGGAGAAAAAGTTCTGCAATAAAAATAAATAATTAAAACAGATGGCACTATATATACATTGAAAATTTCCTGCTAGCTAAATTTTGATACATTTAATGGAAAATTGCGCACAATAAAGTATTTTTTATCAAAATGATAGTAATTATAATACTACTATGAAACAACTGCTATTGTTATCTCAAAATATATTGATTTAAAATGAGATACTAAAACATCTTTAACCTTTAGTCACCGCCTATTGGTAAAATTTAAAACTAATCATTTTTATTGCATAACTCGTTTCCACATACTTTTAAAAGTATTGGTACCAAAGCTTTTTGTAATATTTCAAATAGTTTAACTTGTAGAGACCTTCAAACACTTATGATTTAATTATGCAATAATTATTCAATAATTCTTTATAAAAAAACTGTCTTTGTGGTATGTTTATCTTAGTTTCCCAGTTTAAGCATTTCTTGGGCTTCCTGGCTAATGCCAACTTTACGGCCTGTCTAGGAGTAGCTATACTTCTAAACTTTATGGAACCATAAAAGAGAACAAGTCTAACTTTAGTATAATCTACATAAGAGTGAGTATAACTATAATAAGATATAGGAAAACGTTTACGATAAGATTAAAAATGAAAATTATAATTAATTTAAAATACACAGAAATTACAATTTTTTAATGGGAAAAATAAAATATTCAATTGTTCAAAATGCATTGTAGAAGCGTGTAACAAAAGATATTCATTTAAAAAAGTGGTACGAAGAGAATAAAAGCAAGAACAAAAAATCACGCGTCCAGAGTAGATTATGAAACACCTTCCATGGAAAACGCATAACGCATTTGAAAACCGAATTTCTGCTATTACCGTAAATAATCGTTAAAAAAAGGCGATTTCTTTTATTATCTCTGTATATTATCTACAGATATGTATTTATACTACATAGAATGCTAAAAGAAAGTTCATTTAAATACGTAGCACAGTTGAAATTTCCCATTCAAAAATTTCCGTCAGTAAACGGATGTTGTTGAGAACTTTTGTGCGGCTCTCTAAATGTTCTATACATACGCTAAGTAATATTTTAAAAAATTACCTTTAAAAACGCATGCCACAAATTTAAACACCCTTCCAGCAATTAGTGTTCGTAGGCTTCAATAGTTCAGTTATGATCCATTTTCCTCTGTAGTCAAATAACTTTGTGTGTCTTTGCAAAGCAACGATAAATTCTTTGCACACCATATTATGTAGTAAGAACCTTGTAGTACACCTCGGTTATATATGTCAATTTCAATATATTTCATATAGTGTAATATCATTAAAATACACCGCAAATGATTTTTTGCCATAGAAAGTAATATAACGGAGGTCTTTGAATGTATCAGTAAATGAAACTAAAATGCTACAAATTTTATTTTCAATACCGAATATGCCATAGTAAACCCCAAAACGTACATAAATTTCTTGGCAATCGGACTAATACGCGAGTTAGAGCAGAGACAGACATACAGAAAGACGGACGACAAACAAACCGAATTCGTAAATACTTTTCACTTTGGGAAGTGTTAAAAGCAGTCACCTGTGGCGACCATGCACATTTAACTGTTAAAAATTGCAATGTCTTTTTAGCCCCCGATGCTATTTCTTTCTCCCAGCTTATTTTGTGCCGCCTCCAAAAAATAACTTTACCTTACAGAAGCCAGCCGTAAAACAAAGTAGTGCGATTAAATACTCTATAGCAATTTTTTAAACTTCTAATCATCGCACATTTTCAATTTTTATACCGTCGTATTGGGAAAAAATGTACTTTAAAATGAAATTTGTCTGAAAACTGTATCTTCATTTATTTTTGAAATATTAATTTTTTTGTAATTTTTAGAGCCATTTGCTTAGTATTCTGTACATTTCTGTAGAAAGTAAAAGAAAAATGGTTGTAAAATAGTAATTATATATTTTTGTTGCTCTTTTCTGATAACAACCGAAAGAAAATGTAATTAAAATACGTGCTGCTTTGAAAAAATATAAACGAAGGATTTTTGTTAAAACATCGAGCTAATATAAACTATATTTAATTTTAAGTATCTTTATTAATGTTATAAACAAATGAAGGCCTATGAATCATTATATAGCCGTTTTCTGTGGAGTTTCTTCAATGGCGGCATTTGTTTGCTGCATTTGTGTAAAATTTTGCGATAGTGACGTCCTATGCATGCTTTACTATAAATGTTCAAGAGTGGATCGTAAATGGGCAATTCTTAAGCGGATGCGAATGACGTCATTTTACATAAAATAAAAGCTTGTGCTTTAAGTCTTAAAATTGAAAAATCTTTTGTACTATTTATATATACATATATTTTTTTCTCATCGGGAGCGGCACTAAATTCTGAAAAAGCAGAATTCGTGTTTTCTAGTATAATCTATTCTAGTTTTAATTCATAAATGTTGATATTTAAATTTCATTATAAATATATATGACAAAACTATAGTTAAATCAAACTGAAACTGACAAAACTAAAGTTATTTACGTTAAATTTACATTTCATATACTTTTATCAATTATTCTGGGATATTTGTATTTGTGACACTTAAATTGTTAAAGTTTAAGTTGTGATAAATATAACTACTGAATTTTAATGAAGAAAGATAAATAAATGTTTCAGTTAAACTCTTCTAATAAAAAATCACAAAGTCATTCATTGTGGGTTACAATAGTTTGGATAAAAACTTTAACTCTAAGTATGTGATCTGTAAGTATGTCACTCCTGTCTTATACAGTTACTCTATAACATGCACATACATCCGGGAGTTTCTAGGGTAACGCACATAGACTCACATTAATGTGTACTAAAAATCTTTCAAATCTGAAACAAAACTTCGGTATTTTCTTCTGATTTTGGCAGATTTTACTCATTTACGATAACTCACCTGCAAAATGATTTATTTTTATTTTATAATTGCCATAGATATTCATCCATATCCCCCATCCCCACAGTGTTATCTCTTTTAGAAATATTTTAAATATTTAACATTTATTATTGTCAAACATTTATTATATAGTAAAGTGAATATTTCAATTTTAGTTTCTCTTATTTACAAGTTATAATTTCTTCCACAAACTGTAACCTTTAATCGCCATTTAGAGAATTTGAGATTCACCTTATTTAGCAATACATTAATGAAGTAAAATCGGATATTAAAATAGGAAACTAAAATAAATACACGAAAGTAAAAACATCGTATATGATGTTATGAAAACAATAATACTAAATTAAATAACATTCGTGCAGTCTCATAAGTATCTACATCTTACCCAAAAAAACATTATAGAAACCAGAGGGTCCAACCTATTTTCCTGAATTACACATGATGTTGCTAGGTATATAGGAGATAGGTGAAACTCATTTTTAAAAATAAATACTAATTGATATTTTTCATGTAAAAGTGCTTTTTAGTGTGGTTAGTGTACTGTAAAAAAAACACTGTAGATTTGCCATCTCAAACTGCTGGCGTCCGAATTGGCAGCACATTGCGCTGTTAATTTTACGCAACTACTGTTATTTTTTCATGTTTATATAGTCAAGAAACCAAAGAAAACTACATCACATTCCACTGTGATCGAGTTTGAGCGCGAGATGAAGAGCAGTGTGTTCTGTAAAAATGTCGTGTTTTTTTAACAGTGTGAGCAATAAAAAAAAGACATTAAATATGAAAATCTAGTAGTTTTAATTAACCTGAGCGTAGTTGCCACTTTTTTAGAACGTTAGTAGTCGCGTTCGGTCCATTTGCCGCTGTTACCAGTAGGCCGAAAACGTAGGGAAAACTCGCCGGTGTTATTAGATGATCGAAAACGGAGAATGTAGTGTAAAAATATTGACTTAACTTTAAAAGATTACAGCACTTATTTGTTTTACATACTTTTACAGCAATTATTTATTTCATTTAAGTATACATTCAGTTGTCATCTAGATAAATGTTTTTAATAACTCTTTCTTCGTTTTGCATAATATATTTAAATGCAAAAAGTGAATGATTTGATTGAATTTCTGATGCTACTATGAATCAATAATTAATAGGTGAAATTTACAAATATGAATCTTAATTTGTGATAGGTTTTTTTTTTTTTTTTTTTTTTTTTTTTTTTTTTTTTTTTTAGAAGGACAGAATCGCAGTTAGGTTAGTTTTTATGATATTTCGGTGCTAGGGTTGAATTGAAGTTGAAAATATTACATCATTATTTATGTAAATTAAATAAATTGTTGTATATTTCCGGACATGTTATTAATAAGTGTTATCAATATTCAATTCTAATATTTCTTCTTTAGAATACTTATATATATATATATATATATATATACTTACATATATATCAATGGCGTGGCGTCCGGTCATCGCTGGATGCGGCGATGACCAAGCAGTATTTTAAAACCCTTAATAAGCTTTTATCTACGATCCAGTTTTAGCAGAACATTTGGATTTCATGTATAAGTGAATGTAAGATTTAAAGTTCCTTTTTTGAACATTCAACCATTGAATTTTAGAGTTAATAATTTTTCACCACAAACTTAAATAATTGCGATGACCACCGAAAATTTTCACGCCACGCTACTGATATATATATATATGTATATTGGTAGAAAGATTTTTAACTACAATACATTTTCAAAAAGTACATCTGCTGCAAGTAATTTTCCGTGTAAATGCAATGACCCCACTCTAAAAAAATATATAAAAATGATCATGGACATATAATCACTGGAAATCTTGATATTGTTAGTGATTTTAAATTGAAACAACTAATGGGTTATGGTACTAAATATAGACTTCCATCTAAATTTAATGTTAAATCTATTATCAAACAGTTTACATATGATATTGATATTTTTATTTATAAAATTTCAATCTCTTATAATAAGCCTATTGAATATTTTAATCAATGGAAAATATTAGTAATTGGAAAATTAACTATGGCTTTAAAAAATAATATTGCTGATTTGGTTTCTATTAATACAAAGCATTTTTTCCAACAAATTACTAAATTACAAAAAAACTACGTTATTACATATGTAGACAAATCTCCTAATAATTATGCTATTATTTGTAAATCTTATTATCACCAACTTCTTACAAATTGTATTTCATCTAATAAGTCATTTCAGAAAACTCATGAAAATGTAATTGTAAATAATCGTAAAATTCGAAGTTATTATAAACTAATAAATATTTTATCTACTAGCTTTAATTATCCATATTTAGTTCTTATTCCCAAATTTCATAAAACTCCAATTAAATTTAGGACTGTAACTATTGGTTGCAATACATATAATAATAAAGCCAATAAACTTCTCTTAAAAATTCTTAATCAATTATATGTACTTACTACAAACAATGATAATACACATTGTATAAAAAATAGCTATCAACTTGTCAATATTCTAAAAAATCTTCATTGTGTATATAATATAACGACATATGACTTCAAAGATCTTTTTAATAATATAGACCTATTAGATTTACATAAAATTATAAATGCATTATTTAAAAAGTATTATAAGAAACTGGAATTACCATCTAATATAGATATTGCATATTTTAAATCTTTAACAAACTTCATTATCTATAATAATTATATTTTGCAAGATAACACTTTATATTTACAGCATGTCGGTATACCATAAAGCGGTTGTACATCCAGTTTACTATCAGACTTATATCATCACGAACGTACTTTTACTAATAATAATCTACATTTATATCGTTATATTGATGACATAATTTTAATTGAATCTGATCAATCTGTAATTACTCAATTTCCAGTAGATTATCCCACTAATTTGGAATTAACGTAAAACCTTTTATCTAACAATACAATTAACTTCTTAGATCTTAAAATTACAATAAAAGACAACAAAACAATCACAGATTTATATGACAAACGTAAAGAATTGAAATTCAAAGTTAATACATTTACAAATTTTAAATATTGTCTACATCATTCTGTTTTTCGAAATATAATACTTAATCATTTAGATAGAATAAAATGTTTATGTTCTTCTCCTCTAATTAACAATAATATTAAAAACTAATTTATGATGCATTAAATCATGGTTTTCCAAAAAAATTCATATATTCATTAATATACAATTAGTACTTTACTTACATGATCTTTTAAAGAAAATTAACACATGCGTAAACAAAATTACAAAAAATATATAAAATATAAAAAAAAATCTATAAAAAATTAAAAATTGTAAAATAATATAAAAAATTATTATAGGTTGGATGGGTGGGTAGATGTTAGAGTACGGAGGAGGGTGGTGTTGTCTGGATAATACGCAATGGTTAATTAAAAAAAGAATGGGGCTTTTGTATTATTACTATATTTTTGATACGTATTTTATAAGGATGTTGATTTGATATTTTATATGCAATTGGTGACTTTCATTAATATTATATTTAGCTTAATTAAAGTTTTATCTTATTTACAATCATTTGTTATTAAATTTTAATTTACTAAGGACAATATCATATTAATTACTAATAGTATGCCATTTTTATGGTGATTAATATACATATTTATATTTAATATATATAGCGTTATACTGTATGTATTAAAATTGGGTAGTTATTTTTATTATTATTATTCTATTTTTTTTAATATTGATCTATTTTCATTTTGTGTTATAAAATTTATTATCGGTTTAATGTGTTTGAATGTCCCACATTCATACTTTTAATATTTTTATGGCTGTATGAAAATAATCCACACACTATATTTCAGATTTTTAGGTAATGGGAATTTAAGTATCTGATAATCTTCTATTTACTTCCATATGTTTTTCTATTTCCTGTTCATTTTATAATTATCTTATATATAATAGTTATTATTAACGATTTTTATATTATTTTTAATATATATTTATATTAATTATTATTGAATTTATTTTGTTTTATAGCATATAGCTATATGCTATATATTATCAATGTTATAGAATTATTTAAATTCTTAGTGTAGTTTAAATGAGTAAGATAATAGAATATTTTCAATGCTTTTTTTTTTAATTTTATTAACAATAGTTTTTAAAAATATATATAGTGGGGTTTATATTAGGTTTATAATTATCTATATATAAGGATTTGTTTGGTTTTGCTGTTAATAAAATTTTTTACATTCAAAGGCTATCAATTGTTCATCTTATGACATTTGAATAATAAAAATACTACTAGATGGCAGCACCAAAATTTGTCTGTTGACGATAAGTTATAAATTTTGTCTTTTGCAGCTCCTTTTCAGTTATAATTTCCTTCACCAGGCGGATTTTTTAGCTAAATTTTGACGATATTGTTAAATAGTAATTAATTAATTTAATTAATTTAATTGTGCATTATAGTTATTTTAAATAATGTAATTACTTTCTATTTATTTTATTTTATATTACATTAATTCCATTTATCGTGGTATTTCAAAATGTATTAACTGCATCCTTTGGTATCAATTACTGTGATTTCTTAACTGTTTTATTCACCTTAATCTTTACGATATTTTGGTAGCCATGTGCGAGTGGATATATTGAAAAATACTGAAATATTAATCGGTACGTTGTGTATTATTTCTATTTTATATCCTATAAATATTTAAACAGGTTTTATTGATTTTTCCATTTCATATTATTTGTTTCTATTCTGTTTTCATTTTTAATCTATTCACTTGATTATAATGGTTGTTCGGGCACAGAGAAAAATAATTTTTAGCTTTAGCTTATTTTTCTCACAGAAAACGACCATACTGCTTATATCATTGAAATCTGTGCCCTTGAAAACGTAATTCAATATATAAGCTTTTCCATTATTTGTCGGTGTCCACTTTCTTATTTTTTCTTCCATAATAATTCTTATAATAAATTATTTGGCACTTTTTTAATACTTACAGCTTTAATTCATAATATTTACGGTTTTTGATGGTGGTAGGTTATGTTTAATTAATGGTTATATATACAGGGTGATTCATAAAAGATGGGCAGAACTTTAAGGGGTTATAGTACACTTAAAGACAAATAATATTAAATAGGAGACTAAGGGTCCCAGACGTATTCCCAAGGAGATAGGGGGCATTAAAGTTTAGGGTCCGAAATTTCAAATGATTATAAAACATGGAAAAATTGGTCGATTCGTTTGCGGTTTTTGCAAAAAATTTTCTTTATGCCAGTATTTTCTTGAAATAAAATTTTAAAGTTCAATTTCAAAAAATGCCGATAGGGGGCGCTTTAGACTTTGGAGTAACAAACAACTATTTTTTAACGTTATTTTTTGTATTTCTTTAAATGATTTCGAAAGCTTAGACTTAAACTTAAATTTTGATCTAAAAATCTGAGTCCTAACGAGTAGTTAAGTAGCATAAACTGAAATTTGAAATTTGAAACCCTTCTCCCCCCAGAACAAAAATCAGTTATTCCCGATCTTTGTGTCGTAGATTAGGCTCTAACTACTGCCGCGTTTTGCTAAAATTATTCTTTATGTCAGTATTTTCTTGAAAATAAATTTTAAAGAAAATTTTCAAAAAATTCCGATAGAGGGCGCTTTAGACTTTGGAGTAACGAACAACTATTTTATACCGTTATTTTTTGTGTCTCATTAAATGCTTTCTAAAGCTTAGACTTAAATTTTCAGCCCAAAATCTGAATCGTTAGACGTGGTTAAGTTTCTGGGGAGAGGGGTTTGAAATTTCTACTCCTGAGCACAGTTCAGTTTACCATGTCCACACATTGTGTGCTGTGATACGAGGTAAAAAGACACAAATTAGGATTATGTTACCAAAGCATATTTATTAACATGTAATTACAATAAATGTTCAAAATTGTGACCACCAGAGGTTATGCACGCAGAACAACGGCGAAGAATGGAACGGCGAACATTCGCGAAAACATCAGGCTTTTCG
This sequence comes from Maratus speciosus, assembly GCA_963932465.1. Classification (NCBI taxonomy): domain Eukaryota; kingdom Metazoa; phylum Arthropoda; class Arachnida; order Araneae; family Salticidae; genus Maratus; species Maratus speciosus. The sequence goes on along the minus strand of OZ010788.1, from coordinate 492,843,096 downwards.
AGCACTTCCCCTACAGCGGCGGAAAGTCTGGCGACCAGTTCCTCGGGGGATTCAATGGGTGTCTCATACATAAGAGCCTTCAATCGTCCCCAAAAAAAGAAATCGAGGGGTGAAAGATCTGGCGAGTGAGCAGGCCAAGCAACAGGACCACCTCGACCAATCCATCTGTTCGGAAATGTGATGTCCAGATAGTTGCGGACGTCTCGTACGTAATGGGCTGGCGCTCCATCGTGCTGGAACCACATGACCCGCCGGATGCGTGGAGGAACAACGTTTAACAGGTCTGGCAGCACATGTTGCAGAAATGTGAGGTATGTTTTACCGTTGAGGCGTTCAGGAAGAAGGTACGGTCCGATTAGGTGGTCTCCGAGGATTCCTGCCCAAACATTGATGGAAAAGCGTCTCTGATGAGCATGTGGATACGTAGCATGTGGATTGACATCCGCCCATACATGTGCATTGTGTGTGTTAAATGTACCTTCACGTGTGAAGGTACATTCATCGGTGAAAAGCACAGTTCGTCCAAAATGTGGATTTAGCGCGTTCTGCTGCAGAAACCAGCGGGTGAATTCAATACGATTTGGATAATCCCCTGGAGACAGTTTCTGGACTCGTTGCACATGAAACGGGAGCAAATGTTCATCCTTCAGTACCCTCCAAGTCATGGACTGTGAGGTATCCACCTGCCTAGCCACTGTTCGTGTACTTGTACTTGGCTGCGCCGCTACTACATCCAGAATGGCTTCTGCAACAACTACTGATGCGTCCTTTTTTGCACGACCTGCGTTCGACCGGGAAGCGAGAAATGATCCCGTCTCACACAACTGTCTGTGCAAGCACTCGAAAGTTTTGCGGTTAGGCAACCGCCTGTTGGGAAATCGCTCTCCGTACATTCGTTGTGCCTCTGCACCATTTCCATCTGCCGCTCCGTAAATTAAATGCATCTCAGCCTTTTCCTTATTCGTGAAGGGCACCATCTTCCGATTCATTACTACAGCGACTTACACTTGACTCACCGTTCAGTGGTTTTTATGCCTGAATCGTGTCGAAATTTTGCATACGTGTTCTTCTTCTTCCCCATTTGACATTTGCATACTTTCTGTTTCCTTCTTCACCCGGTGACTAGCGTCAGGAATGGAGCTTTAACGTTTGCATGAGCGACGTTTCCAACTGTGCCAGTGCCTTTATGAGTGAATTTCGACTATGCAGTCCTTGACGAAAGTTGTATTTTTGCCTCGTATCACAGCACAGAATCGTTGGGCATGGTTAAGTAGTGCAAACTGAACTATGTTCAGAAGTTGAAATTTGAACCCCCTCCCCTCGCTACTGAACCACGCTCAGCGATTCAGATTTTGAGCTGAAAATTTAAGTTTAAGTCTAAGCTTTAGAAAGCATTTAATGAGACACAAAAAATAACGGTATAAAATAGTTGTTCGTTACTCCAAAGTCTAAAACGCCCTCTATCGGAATTTTTTGAAAATTTTCTTTAAAATTTATTTTCAAGAAAATACTGACATAAAGAATAATTTTAGCAAAACGCGGCAGTAGTTAGAGCCTAATCTACGACACAAAGATCGGGAATAACTGATTTTTGTTCTGGGGGGAGAAGGGTTTCAAATTTCAAATTTCAGTTTATGCTACTTAACTACTCGTTAGGACTCAGATTTTTAGATCAAAATTTAAGTTTAAGTCTAAGCTTTCGAAATCATTTAAAGAAATACAAAAAATAACGTTAAAAAATAGTTGTTTGTTACTCCAAAGTCTAAAGCGCGCCCTATCGGCATTTTTTGAAATTGAACTTTAAAATTTTATTTCAAGAAAATACTGGCATAAAGAAAATTTTTTGCAAAAACCGCAAACGAATCGACCAATTTTTCCATGTTTTATAATCATTTGAAATTTCGGACCCTAAACTTTAATGCCCCCTATCTCCTTGGGAATACGTCTGGGACCCTTAGTCTCCTATTTAATATTATTTGTCTTTAAGTGTACTATAACCCCTTAAAGTTCTGCCCATCTTTTATGAATCACCCTGTATATATATACTTACTTATATATATATAATAAAGTAAAAGATAAAAATTGCTTAACTCCGAAATTATAAATGTAAATGTTGTAACTACGTTTTATTTATTTATTTATTTTGTCGAGTGTCTGTGTGTGTACGAGGGGGGGGGGGAGGGGGGACTTTCGAGATTTTGTGATTCAATCCATTTTTTTCAAATGAAAATGTACGATTTGTAGTTTTTCTGCTTACTTCAGGGTGGGAGCAGCGCATTCGGATAAAAATTCTGGATACGAACTTCGTTTATATAAAGTAAATAATAAATAAGGTATTGAAATTATACATTTAATTTAAATACATTTCTATTGTAGATTTAAATCCTATGATGGATAAATTATTTTAATTAATAGAATCACTGAAAGGTTCATTTTCATGTATTTCGCACTTAATTAAATGTATATGTATCCACGTGCGTTATATACATTTCAATTCATTTAAAATTTTTCTAACAGTCAATATCCCGTCAATAGTCGCGCGTCGGTCTTTTCCCCGCCGAAATTCTTTATCTTCCTGTAACTCATTTCTCGTTAAAGTTACAATAGCCAAATTCCGTGTAGCTAACCGTGTAGCTTGAGTGTTCACACTCTTGTGTAGTAAAATTGCAAGTCATTCCTGCTATTTTATCGCATTTTATCGCATTCTAAAGATTCAATCGGTCTAAATGACCGCCTTGCGACCACTTGCGTTAGTTGATTTTTTCCTCCTCCTGTTCATTCTTTCCCATTTCAGCGAAATCTGCGGGGGAAAGATTCTTCGATGCGCGGACCCTCTGCCTCTTGCTATTTCGTCTTCCTTACTTTCTGCCATTTTCCCCGTTCATAGAGTAGTTTTTTTTTACTTTTAGAATGTCACTTAAAATTGTTTAACTATTCAGGAAGCTTTACAACTTTTTGATAATCTATAAGAGTATTATATTAGTTATGAAGTCAGTTCGTATGAAAAACTGATAGATGACCACTTCCATTTTTTTTTTCATTGTCAAATATTGTAGGAATAAATTCTCAAATTGATAATTTTTTAAATATGGAAAAATGGGAAATTCATCATTATTATTTGAAAGAACCTGCTTTCAATTTATTAATGGAACATATAAAAGAAAGAAAACAGACAATAACTCTGTCAAACCATTAAAAAAGAGAGAAGATAATTTTGTGGGAATCAGTAAAAAATTGCCGTATCTCCAAAATCTGAAAAGTATCGTTTTTGTACAACAAAACGAATTCGAAAAATGAAATAATTTTCTCAAAAATGTAGTATGTATATCTGCGAAGAACATACATGTAATTTACTTGTATAATAAGCAAAATAATGCAATTTTTATAATGTAGATTAGAAATTATGCAAATAAACATCTTTTTGGGATAATTCAGAAAATGTTTATACTATAATTAAAAAAAAAAATTAAGCATTTTTCTAAAATTTATCTATTTTTAAAAATTTTTACTGTAAGTAAAAATACATTATTATTATTATTTTTTTTACAATGCCACAGAAAATTTAATTTTTTTTTATTATTGAAATCCAGTAGGGGCTTGGGGACGGTATCTAACAAATTTAAATTTGTTGTCCTTCATCAGTTGTTCAAACTATTTTTCTGAATAATGTTTTCCAGTCTACGAGAGAAAATTCATTCAAATTAAATTATTGTTGCATATTTATAATTTCGGAGAAAAGTTTCTTATGGTTTTTATTATTTTAATGAATGTTAAATTAAAACAATAAATTGTAACATTAATAGCTTATTATGAAATGTACAATTGAATATTTGTTTTAATTAAATAGTTGCTGTAAAACACATCCCTTTATCTTCGGTTGGCGGTTAGTGCTAGAACATCGTCTAAAATAATTTTCGCGGATTTTATTCCTCAAACTAATTTAAATGTATAAAACTGTAAAATCGACTTGTGGCAATTCATTTAATTAATCGATTGCTGCACGTTTATGGTGCTAGATAAATTTGCTATCTCCCTGTTCTTATAATTTCGATATCCCGGCAGTAGTCGCATGTCGATATATTTGCTGCTTATATAAATTATCTTCTCCTAATTCATATCGCCTTACAAATACAATGGAGAACTACCATATGGCTGACTTTAAATGTTTCTTAGCCACCATATTGAAGTAACAAGACATCTCTGTTTTTCCTTCAGATACATTTTTACAAGCATAATTGAAATTGGTGGAAAAGTCTGTGCAACGATCACTGATGTCATTTTATTTTTACGTTTTCCAATTATTCCAAATCTTATAAATAAAATGTATAATTTAATTAAACTGCAAATTTATCACTTCATTTAAATGTAATATTCTAATATTAAGTTAAAAATGTTTCTTAATTTACATTTTCTGTAGGCGGTATGCCGGCACACCAAATTCTACAGTAAGTGCCTGGTAATACACCTCAGTGTTTTCAATATGTTTAAAATAGTGTAATATCATTAAAATACAACGCAAAGGATTTTTTCCCCAGTGAACCGTTATGTAAAGGAAATCTTTTGAGTAGCTGTGTAAACAAACTATAGATGCTATATGCTTTATTTTTAGTACCGAACATGCCATAGAAAAATAAAATAACGTACATAAATTTCATGGCAATCGAACTGTATTTACGCGAGTTTGAATACGGATTGATGGCAGACAGAGTAGACAGACAGTCAAACCAAGTTCATAAACATAAACAGTTTACAAATATATTGGAAAGTGTTAAAAAGATCTCATGTTAGACCATGCCAGCGGTTTATAGCCAAAGAAATCATCAAAAGTCTCACTGTTTGTACCAATGAGCTATTCATTGTTGACAAAGTTTCACTTTCGTTAACACGTTGAGTGCCACGTCCGTCACCGGTGACTGACCCCGGACTTTCCTTTTTGTCCTCGTCAGTCATCGATGACTGACAGTTACAGATTGTGTGAAGGTAATCTTATTTCGTGGCCCAAATGGAAAGACAGACAAAACAAACTTGGCATTCAACGTGTTAAAGAATATTAGAAGAAACAAATGCTGTACTATATATATTTGTTTAATTACAAACGAAACCAGACAGAACGCGATAGAAATATACACTGGTGTCCAAAATTAAGGACCAATCACAAAATGCTAATCTTCAAGTACGCGAATACTCAAAAGGAAATAATATAATTCGAATAATTACTATGTCTACAGCACAGCTAGTCTATATAACATCTCATTCACGTCACACGTGGTCACAAGTGTCACAGTCACTACGGTGAAGCAAAAAAATACGAAATTCCATACATCTCATTATGAGTCTCAAAGGATCACTATATGTGACTCCACTGAGACGTCACTGTGACTGCTGCTTTATGACTACTCACCATGTGACTTTACAAACGTAGTTACATTGTGACTCTCATATGACTGTCATCCGCAGACTCAATTTGAAGTCATCATGAACGCTGCATTGTGATAAGTTACCAAATAATGTCACATTAAAGTCACATGATGACTTTCAGGTGACAGAGAGACTACTGTGAAGTCACCATTGTGTTCTTTTGTGAAAAGTCACCATGTGACTATAATGTGATATTATTTGGTGACTTATCATAATGCAAAGTTCATGATGACTTTGAAATTGAGTCTAAAAATGACAGCTCCTGAGAGTCAAAATGTAACTACATTGTAAAGTCACCTGGTGACTCGTCACAAAGCAGTAGTCACATTAAAGACTTAGTGGAGTCACATATAGTGACCATTTATGACTCATAATGAGACGTGTGGAATTTCCTATTTTTTGTTTCACCGTAGTGACTGTGACACTTGTGACCATGTGTGACATGAATGAGATGCTATATAGACTGGCTGTGCTGTAGGGATAGTAATTATTTGAGTTAAATTATTTCCTTTTGAGTATTCGCTTACTTAAAAATCAGCATTTTGTGACTGGTCCTTAATTTTGGACACCAGTGTATTTAAAAATGAATCATGCTTGATAAGTATTTAAAAAAACATAAAAAATCCTTACTGTAAGATACAGTTATGTAACAAATTGCATTTGGGAAAAAAATCCTATTTGATGTTGTAAAAAGTGAAGTAATGCAATGTTTTGAAGTTAACAAATTTCCGATAAAACAAAATTCGTTGCTCATGTCGTTACCAACATCGATATGACATCCGATTTACTGACAGACAGATTTTAGCGTTAAATATAGTTTGGGTATCACACCGTTAACGTTTTTGCTGTTTATTACTTCATACTTTAATAGTTTCCAAGAGAGGGGTACCTTTGAAATGTTACTGTTATAGAAAACTTTTTAAGTTCTTAAACTATAAAATTACTAACTACAAAATTAAAATTTCAAATTAATTAAAATTGCGAAATAATAAAGAAATATTTCTACAGGCTAAATGTATTTAATTTTCAAATGAAAATGTTTTATTTTAATAAAGGCGTCTCAAGACTCTGAAAGCTTCAAAATTTTCGAAATTTATTTTTCTGAACATTTTAATGTAATTGTTTCCCTGAAATTCCCATTAGAACAAAAGTTATGGCTTTTAGAATTATACCCATTTAAAAGCTGAAGAGGCGTTTCCGAAACTTCGAAGCCATTTTCCTTCAAAGTTAAAAACAACTATTTTGGGGGGGGAGGGGTCGGGGGGGGGAAATTTTGGGGGTAAGTTAAAAATTCGGATTCAGCGACCCAAAAAACATCTACAAAGCCGATTTCCAGTACTACCATTAATTTTGTTAGGTAGAGTCCCTATACGGTCTCTATTGCCTGGACTATAAAAGGCTTTCTGGGATTGCGCGAGCGCTTTTGCGAGTTCGCAAAGAAAAAGCCGATTTTTGATGAGAGTTCATTGTAGTTTTTAATTAATATCTAGGTGAGTTAAGGGGATGGTGGATGTTTAAAAAAATTTATTTTAATTTTCATAATAGAGATTTGAAATTTCGGGCAAATATACATTTCGTGCAAAGAATAGAAATTATGGAACTAATTCTCAGTTACTTGAATATCATGAAAGGAGTGATTCAAAGCTTATGCATGAACTTTGTTTATTGTTTTTGTTTTCCAGCGCACAAACATGGAACCGTATATGACAATCTGAATACTGAATCATTTCTGCTATTTTATTTTTCTTACAAATTAGACAAAACCAATCATCACTGTCTAGTCTTTTCTTTTTAAATTATGAATTATCAGACTTTTTTTTTGCAACAGACGTTTTCTTTACCTTATGTTTGTAGTTCTTCTCTTCCATCATTTTCTTGCTAATTGCATTACGCCTATATTTTTAAACTCAATGTTCCGATTGCTTTTTTGCTGTGAATCAAAACATTCATTTCAAGGTTTAGTTTATATGGCGATGATGTTACCACAACTGTTTCTTGGCTCCCTCTGTACTTTGATTTAACTGAATTTAGCAAGGGAAATAATATTTCTAATGATTGTTTTTGCTTTTGGGGAGGATTTGTATCTGCAGCCTTGTTGCAGGTCAATTTCTTCACAACTTACTGTCTGATTTTTGTTTCCTATATCTTTAACAGCTTTTGCTGTCACGGGTGTTTTTCTACCACACATGTCTTTTTCAACATTTTCATCAAGCTTTGAGATTTTATGTGTTTTAATAGCAAAAAAGTATAATTCCACTCTCCAGAACTGTAAAAAGTCTTCCACCGCAAATATCCTCCAGGAGGAAAATGTTTGAATTCAACTCTGTAAATCAAATATGCCATAGGAATAAAGAATTCAAACAAAATAAATACAATTACATACAATATAAAAGACATTGCAAACAAAATCTATTGCTTAGACATGTAAAAATATATTTTTTTTTGTTTATATAGGCCTAAACTGTATGAAAAAAATTAATCCAGATAAACAAAAAAAAAAAAAAAAAAAACCTTGCATGGAGATAGTAATCCATTATAAAATATAAAAAAATAGTGTACAAAGCGTACCGTCCTCGAAATTCATTACTTACTTTTAAAATTTATGAACGCATAACTGGTCCAATTTAAGCAACTTAAATTGGCCTAATTACGGCAACTGCGACATTTTTAAAAACAGTTAATTTCAAGAATAAGTACAAAAACAAAATCAAACAAATCCGCGTGAAAAATATTCCCAATAAACAGATGAATTCATATATGTATATGAAACCATAACAACTTATCTTAGTTTTAAAATATTCACTTACGTTTAGTAGGAAAGAATTAGATCAAAACAGCTAACTTTAGGTTTTTTTAAATTGTCTGAAACAGCACGTGATACGCTGCTGCTTCTTCTAATCATGAGTGACGTCCTTCTGTTGAGTACTATTTCAGCGGTAGATGGAGTCTCTTCCTGTAATTAACAGCATAATGGCAACGGTCCAATTAAAGTGGCGGTAAATATGGCTACTCTCCCCTATCCTCTCCGTATAGCCCAACGTGGCCTGCTTTCGCTGGTATATTCGAAAGGATTAAAATTCGTATTTTTTAAAGTCTATTACACCATCGATTAGAAGAAGGATTCCGCTTTAAGGACATATTTTTAGTTTGTCGGCATCTATAAAATTGCGCTCGGGAGGGACGTTAACACAAGGCGAAAAAGCGTTTTTCGGAAAAACGACCCTTTTGAATTTTTTTTTTTTATTTTTTTTTATTTTGACTAGGACATTTTTCAAATTGATTGCGGCATTTGAGACGTAATAGCAAGATCATTCAGAATATATCTTCTAACTGTAACTCTACCGAGTGGCTTGGTGGATTAAGGTTAAATCAAAACTATGAAAAGACACAAGGAAAATTGAATGGTCGGTTCTGCGGTATGGTGTTCGCTTCCTCTCAATACATAATAGTCCAGGCAATAGGGAATTTTACCTAGCCAAATTAATGGTAGTACTGGAAATCGGCTTTCTAGAGGTTTTTTGGGTCGCTGAATCCGAATTTGTAACTTCCCACGAAACTTTCCAACGGCAACCTCCCCAAATTTTGGTAAAAAGACCCCCAAAAAAGTTTTTATTAAAAAAATCGGCGACCCAAAAAACTTAAAGTAAGGCTTATAGAGAAAGTTCGGAGGGAAGATGGGAGGGCTAATGTAAACGTGTGAGTGGTTAAGTGGAATTGCGCAACTTAGTCCACGCAGCACTGCGGCGCATGTTCCGAGGTAGAATCCCCCCTTCCCCTTCATCCTAAGTCATAATGTCATATATCTAATTTGTTGGAAAATTTGTCTACTTTCTGAATTTCTAGATACTTTTTCTCTAAAACAACAAAAAAAAATTGATTTTTTTAATAAAAACTTTTTTTTCGGGGGGGGGGGGGGCTTTTTACCAAACTTTGGGGAGGTTGCCAGGGAAAATTTTGGTGAGAAGTTACAAATTCGGATTCAGAGACCCAAAAAACATCTAGAAAGCCGATTTCCAGTACTACCATTAATTTTGCTAGGTAGAGTCCCTATACGGTCTCTATTGCCTGGACTATAAAAGGCTTTCTGCGATTGCGCGAGCGCTTTTGCGAGTTCGCAAAGAAAAAACCGATTTTTGATGAGAGTTCATTGTAGTTTTTAATTAATATCTAGGTGAGTGAAGGGGATGGTGGATGTTTAAAAAAATTTATTTTAATTTTCATAATAGAGATTTGAAATTTCGTGCAAATATACATTTCGCCATAAATATATAGAATTCCTTAAAATAAATTTCCAACCTCATTATAATTTTAAGATCTTTGGAAAAATTTAAAATTTTAAAACGAAATTTTAAAATGCTCCTTGCGTCTTAATTTTTTTGATATTTCCTCAATTTTGTATTTTAATCACGTAAAACTGTATTACAAACAAATCTGTGTATCGATTTTTTAATCCCTTAAATTTTTAGAGATATTTTTATGATTCCATATCGATTTTCATCTAAATTCTGCCTTATAATAAGTTAAAAATCAAATTTAGATGTCTTAATGAAGTCGAATTTTAAAATGCATGCACAATTTCTTTTTAAGCAATATTACGAATCTTCCTTATCAGTTTCATGAAATTTGATAAAAAATGAAATAGAAAGGAGCATTTCAAAAAACTGAAATATCAGTACTGAGAAAACAGATTTAAAGTATATTAAAAGGCCAAAAAATTGTTTCTGAACAAATTGCAAGAACTTGTAATTTTGCGTAAAATTATCGCATCTGCATCTGGTTTCAACGAATGACTTCGTACAAATTTGTGAATAATAATACACACAACACAAAAAGAAATGTCAGTTTTGGGGGTCAATTTTTGCTTAAATAAAGGTCCACGATCCCCTTAGAAAAATATTACAATAGTGAGCCTCAGGTTCACAAGGAGATACCTTAGCGTACCATCTCCAAAATGTTTCGTTTTGTACGTGTGGTAGATTTCGCTAGACATCGCAGACAGACACACACACACACACCAATACCGTCCTACCCGCCCTCGTCAATAACTAAACTTTTTACCGACGTTTGGAATACCCACCGAAATTTTATTAGTATCATTTAAATATTATTATAGAATGTTAAGATATGCAAAATATACATATGAACACCAAAAAAATTTCATTCGAAGTAATTTTTTATTTTTTAGAACAAAAAGTTTGAGGGAGCACAGTACCATTATTTAGAGTAACTCGGGTGTTACTCGTTTTGAAATTTTACACACTCAACCCGAGTAACTTAATCTCGAACTAAGATGTCCTGGGTGGTTACTCTATTATTCAATGAATTGCCTGACAAAGTGTATAATGTTATTGATGCGTTTGAAGGACAATGACAATTTTTTGAAAGGATATTTTAAGCAATGGGGATAGAAGTGTTACGATTAGCGATGTTAATGCTTAATCATTTGCTAATGTTCTTAAATGAAGCTATTTTAGTTAATGAATATTAATTGATGACTATTATTTACAAATAGTAAATTGTAAGTAATTTTGAATAATTGATTGCGGTTAGTTAAACATTGATAAATTTCAGTTAATTATTGTCGCCAGTAAATTTAAATTTATTTGTTAAAAAATATTTAATTTTGTTTAAAATATTAAAATATATTTCATTAGCGATAACAGACTGGTTCTTTAGCTAAGTCTTTTGAATACAGCTGCTTGGTCAGTTCGGTGCGTTAGTTCTAGAAAGATGTTTTTTTACGCAACGTTAAAAGATGTTTCGTATTTGGGGGTGGGGGGGGGGGGGTAAGCAGAGTATCCGCTTCCAATGAAAAGTGTTATGAATGTCATACTCAATAATTTGCCATAGATAAATAAAATAGTACTTAATTGACGCTATTATTAATTAATGATTAGCAATTAATTGGTGAATATTTTTAATTGATAAATAGTAAATAATTGACAAATGTTTATTTGTGGTTAATTAACAACTGATTAATATTATTTAAATTATGTCGAACATAAATAAATTAAAATTATTTTTTAAACAAACTTTGAGGGAAATATTCAATTGCGTTTAAATTAGTAAATACATGTCATTAGCTGTAACAGAATGATTTTTTAGTCAAGTCTTTCGTTCACAGTTGCATTTTTTAATTTGGTGAGTTAGCTGTGGAAAAGTCTTAAAGTGGCGTGAAACAAATTTTCATACTTTGGGGAGAGGGGCAGGGGAGGGGGGTCGTTGCTAGCTGATGTGTTGTTGTACTCGAAATTTTTACTTTAACAGTATAGTGTGACCCCCCCCCCCTAAAAAAAATAGTAGAGCACACTACAATTTTCTTATAGAAACCAGTGTCATATTTAAACAAAAATTACTTTATTTTCAACTTCACTTTCAACTTTATTTATTTATATCCAAGTCAAGCCTGGTGAAAATTTACTTTAATATGGCCAAGTTATGTGTAAAATCTGGGTTTAGAGTAGAGGGACACAACGCCGCATCCGGGATGGCACGGGCGGTGCCCCGCACCAGGCGCCGTCATTTATGTTAGACTTTTACGGCACTCACCGTTATCATTATTATCTGCCCTCCCCCTTCTCTTTTTTCTCCCTTGCTAAATTCTGAAGGTGTTTACGTCATTACTTATTGAGAATAATGCAATCGAAACTTTTTATACTAAAAAGGAAATTTGAAGTCATTTGTATTTCAGAATTTCCTTTGTTAATATCACCTATTTATGTGTTATTAAGAGAAAATATTTATTATTACTTTTTTATTATTTTTTTTCTGATGTTGACAAGAAAATATCGTTGGTTTAATACTGATATTTTTAAAAGTTTATCATTGGCGTTTTACCAACATAATACGATCTCATATTGCATTTTTCAGATAAGAAATCACATTAAAAAGTTTTTTTTCTATGAAATTAAAAGTGTATTTAAAAGGTTTCGTAATGTTATTATTTTCATTGGGAAAATCACCTTTTCTGTATATATTCTAAAATGTGTTAAAGGAATTCACGCCCGAATAATGTATATCAAACTTAAAACAAAATATTTTTGTGGTAGTGATATAAAATCAACTGTCATTGATGCATATTTAAAGGAAGAAAAAATTCTGAAATTAGGTATATGTTCTGCAATAGAATATTTAGAACAAGAGAAACGTTAATGCATCTAACAAATTATACAGTACTTTAATGTTATTTATAAAAAAAATTCTATTATTTAATAATTTTAAAAACAAAACTGAATTTTAAACTCGGAGTAAGAACAAGAACAGATGCACACAGGGTCCGACTTATGCAGGGGCATGCGGGGCAGTTGCCCCGGGCCCCCCTTTTTAGGGGGCTCCCATGAGAGTTATCAGGATTTTCATTAAAAGGTGCTAAGTGATTAAAACTAGCCAAAAGTGACCAAAATTCATATATTTTCAGACATTTAGGAAGGGATTGCGGTCCCCCTTCTCTTCTCTGCTTCCAGTAACCCCCCCCCCCTCCCCGCCCCACTTATGCAAAAAGCAAACTAATCATTCGAAAACTAATGATTAACATTTTATTATAAAAACTTAGTATTCTATTGTTTTCAAAAGAAATACTTTATTAACGCTTTCCACGCAACATGGCAAGTTAAAACCATTAATTATGACCAATTTATGGGATTTTCTTTTACACATCTTATAATGTACGTAGATAAGCGAAGTAAAACTTTGCAAAGAAATACTCGAGTCCACCAATCCATCATTCTTTCTACTATATTATCCTACTAGCATTTTTTCTTTAAAATGTGACAATTTTTTGTGATACTCTGTACACAGACGTGAGCAGACAAAACCGGGTACAAAATTTATGCGTACTTACAGTATGCATGAAGTTTAGTACTAGCCACTTCCACATTATTCACAAAAACATTCTATAGATAGATAGAAGGGGGCCCCCCAGAATGATGCTTGCCCCAGGGCTCCCCATAGCTGAGTCGGTCCCTGGATACATATATGTTCTGATGGCTGTGTATCTTTTATTCGTTTCAGCGAAATTTCAAGTGTTGCACATTTTTTTACTATCCCCCACTGGCCTAACCAGAAACTCTTTGTCAAATGTCAGCAGTATCAGCAGATGTCATAAAGGGGTGTGAAAAGATAGGGTACTAAAAGAGTGTCTGTTATACATCTGTTAAAATGACGGTGAACAGCAAGTGATTGTTAAAAAGGTGTCTGGAATACAAACACTCGAATACTTTTTTTCTTTTATCTTTACAGAATATATTCTTTACCTTTCTTTTAAAGAAAAAAAAAATAGGAGTCATAATTTTTTCTTATTTTTCAAAATGCATGTAAATTTCACAAAGGTTAAAAATGATAATAATCATAATATACCTTATAAAGTTTTTTGTTTAATTCCTAATATCAACAATATTGCATATCTATACATTTATAACGCTCAAATGCTCAGTCACAATCACGAAATAATTTTACAACACCAGTTATAAAAGTTGCAGATATTTTAATTCAGATTCCTTTAAAACTGAAGATTTTCTTTATTATTATTATTTACATATACAATAATCTCTCTATTCTAAAAAAAAGTAACTCCCGCTGTCACCGCCGCCGCCGCCGCCGGTTTTGAATTTTTTGTGACCGGAGGTCTTTCTTCGTTAATATTAAGAACAATAATGCATACAAAAATATGAAAATTGGTAGTATTATACAGAAATGTTTGATAAACACGCTGATGTAGACAGTTTTTAAATCGAAGAATTATTTTAAGAGATATTTAATGCTAAAGTTGGACAAAATCGTTCCATTAAAAAAGTTTTATAGGAGCAAAAACTATACATCGGAATTTAATACTTTTTAGATCATTTTATACGTTATAATTTCCCGGTGTGCAGAAATAATTTATTTTTTTAATTTGACTCATTTTTCGAGGTTTCATTTCTATTTTAAATTCAAATTTTCAGCATTTCGAGAGATATTTTTTTACTTATTTCAGAAAATTGTACTAATTTAACCTGTTGCCAAACTGTATAAACAACGGAAACAATAATGTTTGCTTCAAATTAAAAATTTATTTACGCGTGACTATTATAAACAGAAAAGAAAAACTTTCAAATTAGAATTAAATAATTACGTATAAAAAGCAGGAACTTATTGAAAATTACTTCATCTATAATTACACGTGAATTTTAACAGAGAAAGGATATTGTAAAGTAATAAATTCATTAACATGCGTTAGAAGGCTTAAATAAGAGAAATTACATCACATTTACGTCACATTACACTTATTACGTAAAATGAACAAAAAATAATATTGCAAAATAGTAGTTTAAATTTAAAAATAGCGCGAGACATTTACTTGATATTTTGAGATGAACTTTTCAACTATTTTTTTTTTTTTTTTTTTTTTTGACAGCGCAAATAATATTTCATTTCTAATAAAAGCATTTTCACGTGAATATTAAAAAGGGAAAGAAAAGTTTGGTGAAAATTACGTCAGATTAAAAACGATATATTTAAAATGTTTTATTTAAAAGGACTTTCTTTTCGCTTTGTTAAAAAATACCGGGAGACAAAGACTCTGTTTACTTAATTCATTTTATATTAGATGATTTTGAAATGCCATTGTATCTTTTAACAGCAGCTGATTTTTCCGTAAAATTCCCCAATCAAAGAGAAATGAATAGAAACCCGTTTATAGGGCGATCGCCTTTGTTTTTTTAATTATAATTCAATCTTCCAAAAAAATTCAATTAAAGCCGATCAAAGCAGCGTGCTTTTAGAGACTGCAGTGTCTGAACGGGGGGTTGGCGAGCGTAGCTCGTAGGGGGCCGAGCCCCCTAGTAATATCTAAAAATGGCATTTTTTATATAAAATTAATTAAATATCTCTTAAATCAGTCATGAAACGATCCATCAAAGGAATATGATAACCATCAATTAGCTGTATGATCAAAGATATCTAATTTATAAACAGGAAAAAAATTGACCTGAATGGGAATACATGTATTAATATTGGAATTTTCAAAAGTGTGGTCAAAAACATTTTTTAAGATCACAGAAAATGAAATTTTTTAAGCATTTCCTAAAATATATAGTATTTTTAACAATTGATAAAAGTTTTTTTGATATCAGAGTGCCAAATCTTCCATTCTGTGAAAATTTAGCTTGGCAAAAACTTTTTTACAGGTATAAAATAATGTTTGCGAAAGTATTACATTTGTTTAAGAAATTCCGAGGCAATGGTAATCAAAATATAAATATCTAATGACATTTTCAAAAACGCATGATGTGAAAACAAATTAATATTAATTTGTTACTGTCACACTTTTAAGAGGCTACTTCAATTACGCGGAAACATTCAGTCGCTAATGTTATTCCTAAGGGAGAATTTTTTTAATTATTATCTTGCTTGCATTTCAATATTCTTAAATGGTTATTTTTGCATTGGGTAGCTGAAGTCGATCTCAACAAATGCCTTTGTTTGCTTTTTTTTATTTTGTTTGCGAGGGTTTTTTTTTTTATGAGGATACCTTTACTTTCGAAACCGGTTCCGAAAGTCAAAGTATCCTAATAATAATAATTAAAAAAAAAATGAAAACAAAACGGGAAAATATTGAAATGCAAGTGAGATATTTAATAGAATTCTCCTATAAAAACAACATTAGCGAGTGGGTGTTTTCACTTGAATGCAGTAGCCTCTTAACGATATCAATATAGGCAAAAAATAATAATAATAATAATAACCAGTCATAATTGTCACAGGACTAGGACATAGGCAAACGGGGCACTGGTCTAAGGCTTCATAAACTTGGGGTATCTCAATTCTATAATTCTATACGCTTTAAGCTTACCAACTTAAGCTATTGAACTGGATCTGAGTGATCAGGGGGCCAGATTAAAGTATGATCTATAATCCTATAAGCTTGGAGTGAGATAATCAAAAGACACAATTTTAAAAACTGCCTGTTTAGTTTCATTATTAACATAGTTTTATATTGTACAATACAAAGATAATAATTAACCAGTAATTTTCGTTGTTAGGTCCCACGAACGCATATGCCTAATGCATTTCAAAATGAACAACAAAAAAGAAAATGACATCGCGACTTAATGATTGATCATGATAATCATATCTAAAAAATATCCCATGATACATGCATTTAAAAGTTATATTAGGGTGTTCTTGTGTTTTTTCTTTTTTTTATCTGCAATTGACAATGCACATCTTCCTGACACATGACAATTTTATATCTAAAGGTGAGCAAATTTTAGATATCAAACATCGTTTCCGCTATAATTTATAAGCTTGAGTTAATACTTCACCGAAAATAACATTTTCCCCACTGCGCTATCTCCAAAATTTTTTTCAATTTTGAGAACATGTTTTTTATTTATAGAAAAATTATAAATACTATTTAATTATTTGATATTTGAGTAAAAACTAACGCAAATTTCGTGCATTTATTAATAAAATTGACTTCACAAATATTCCACAAAATAGCAAATTTCAAGTTTAATAGAACCATTCAAAATACACATTTAAAAAATATTTCAGCTTACTAACTAACGTAAGCACGGAGGGCTTCAAGTCATATTTGTGTCCCGGACATCAAAAAGTCATAGTCTGGCATTTACTGTTTACGCGCAATAGCGATAACGTACAGAAAAAATCATCAGAGGGTAATATCCTGTTGCTATTAACAATTTTGACACCTGGATAAAAAGAAAACACTTGTGCGTAGCTTCTAGATACTATAAAAACTACGCACTATAGAATCTGTATTAAAAAAAAATATAGATTTTTGTGCCTGTCATCATCTAGACAATAATTCTTTGGCCATATTTAAAAAACATTTGACATTGTATCACGCAATAGAAACAAATCATGTAAGATAAACTGTTATAAGAATCCATGCTTCTGTTTGGTCCTAGGACTCTGAATTTCTAAACCAGACTTTGAGCTTACATTCCATACATAAAAATATCTTCTTCCTTCTCTTCATTCTACAATTTACAAGAATACTTTACACGTTTATTTAAATACACATGGTCATTCATATAAAAATTCTGTACGACTGCAAATTACTCATTACTTACAGGGCGATCTTCGGAATATAATATTTCTTATTGATAGACAGAAATTCTACTAGAATAAACAAAAACTATAATGAAAGTAACAAAATATTAAACATGCATTAATAAAGCTTTCCTGGGTTTTTTGGGAGGGAGGAGGGGGGAGATAACTTCAAGAATTTTAATAATTGTTTGATATAATTTGCATTCATTTGATATAATGAGAAATATAAACACATTTTAAAGATTTATCTATTTATTTTTTTTCTGCATACAAAACAGAAAAATAACTGGAGAACAGAAATTCTACTTTTTCAGAATGTAATGTCACCTCCGATAAAAAAAAAAAAAAATGTATATATGTATATATAAATAGTACAAAACATATCTCAATTTTAAGACTGAACCCCTTGCGGACGAGCGATCGGTATACGTTCCACGTAAGGTGCTCAGAATCAGTGATTATTCTCACCAGTAAATTTTGCCTTATTTAATCCGAGCCTTTTCCCTACTCAATAAGGCAAGATTTTCTGTTTCGAAAAACTGGTGATAAAAGATTAAAAATTCTGCAAAAGACGCACATCCCGAAGGGGTTAAAGCACACGCTTTTATTTTATGTAAAATGACGTCATTCGCATCCGCTTAAGAATTCCACATTTACGATCCACTCTTAAACATCTACAGTAAAACATGCATAGGTCACTATCGCAAAATACTACACAAATGCAGCAAAAAGATGCCATCATTAAAGAAACTCCACAAAAAGAACGGCTATCTAATGATTCATAGACCTCCATTTGTTTGTAACATTAATACAGGTACTTAAAATTAAATATATTTTATAATAGCTCCATGGTTTAACAGAAATCATTCGTTTATATTTCTTCAAAATAGCACGTATTTAATTACATTTTCTTTCGGTTGTTATGAGAAAATGGCAACAAAAATATATAATTACTATTAGAACTATTTTTTCTTTACTTTATACAGAAGTGAAGTACTTCCGTGGCCAAAATTAAGCAAATGGCTCTAAACACTACAAAAAAATTAATATTTCAAAAATAAATGGAGATACAGTTTTCAAACAAATTTCATTTAAAAGTACTTTTTTTCCCCAATACGACGGTATGAAAATTGAAAATGTGCGATGCTTAGAAGTTTAAAAAATTGCTGTAGAGTATTTAATCGTACAATGATACATCTGCTTTGTTCTACGGCTGGCTTATACAACGTAACGTTATTTTTTGGAGACGACGCAAAATAAGCTGGGAGAAAGAAATAGCATACCGGGGGCTAAAATGGTGTAATAATTTATTAGTATGACTTTCAAAATAGAAAATACCGATAAGAATTTTTATAAAATTAAGAGTAGACACAGTAATTGTTTATCCTAGGAAATAAAAATTTAACAGTGCAATCAAAAATAGAACGGCGCACTCGGAAAAGAGAACAGCACACGCGAAAAATAATATTGTGTGCTTGAAAAATGGCATGGCACTGCATGACGCTAATTATACCTAAAACAATTTATAATTCCAATAATGAAATTACTTCATCTATTTTTTAATATATTAAATTAATATTTTCAGTTTCAAAATTGCGACAATATTGCAACGTATTTCATTTATTTATTTTGGTAATAAGAAGAAATACAAAGAAATGGAAACACAATAAACATTCTTAATATATATTTTTAACAGTTATGTTCTTTAAATTTGTTGAATTATGAAAAAAAATGTCTTTTCCTAAGTATCTTTTAAGATTGACTATAGGCAGAAATGTGTAGTGGCTTTTGGCAAAATTTGTTATTCTATTTATAGATTATATGCAGGTCGAAAGGTTTTCTGTTTTTGAAATTGTTCAGATTTTTTTGAATGAAATATGACCAAGGGAAATGTATGTATAGTATATTACTATACAGGTAGAAAATTACATAGAAAGAATTGCGCTGTTCTTTCCGATTATGAAAGATTAACCCATTTACACATGAAACAATTTAAATTAGTAAAGCATTTATTTACGGATAGTATTCCATAAGGAAATTTAAACTTTATTAATAAATTTAAAAATGTATAAATAATAGGAATAAAACACAAATTTAACAGACAAGTATTCTAATTATTAGCTAAAACCATTAAAATGATCAGAAACAAAAAGGCTGCTATGAGTAGCGAAATCTTTATCAATTGCTTCGATTATTAACTTCTCGTACGGTGCTAATACAAAAATATTGCTTTTAATAATTTTGAAAACTTTACTTGAATGCTTTAAATTTTACTTGAATTTGATATATTTTATATAAAATGGTTTTAGGAGTTTTTAGTGGGCAATCTAAAAAGGTATTGATTGTAAGAAATCTATTAGAGTTTTTTTTTTTTTTTTTTTTTTTTTTTTTTTTTTTTTTAAGAAAAAAAAAAGAAAGATTTTACCAATGCTCTGTAAGCCGCGATGTCCGAATTAGATCCCCTCTTAAAAATAAAACAAGTAAGAAAAATCATGCGTTAAGCATAGATTATGAAACACTTTCCAATACTTCCTGAATGCTTTAAAAAAACTTCGTTATTTAGGGAAATGAGGTATATAAGAGAACTAAGTAAACATTTTAGAAAACGCATAAAACATTTCAAAAACTGATTTCAGCAGTTACCCTCCGTAGCAAATACGTATTCCAATTTTTTTGAACAGCTCTGTATTTTACCCGTAGGTTGATATACATGCTATATAACGGGGAAATTTAATTTAGTAAGAAAACGAATAACAGATTGAAATTTAGTTTAGTAAGAAAACGAATAACAGGCTGAAATTTCTCTTTCAGTAATTTATACTAATAGATAGAAACATACTTGTATACTTTTGAACAACCCTGTAGTTAACCTTAGTACCTTTATTACACGCCACTATTTGGCTAAAGTTTAATTCAAAGTAAAACACTCTTAAAACTACTGGAATCACATTTCCAGAAATTATCATTTATAGACGGCCATGTATTCAATTCTTTGCGTGTCCCTGTATATAATTTTATCTATGTTCTACAAACATTTCTTAGTAAACAAAATGCAGTTCATTGTAAAAATGCATAACTCATTTAAAAACTACCTTTTAAGCAATTTGCAATCATACCCAGTAACCATTACGAATTATTTTGTGCAGCCCTGTATATGAATTACACCATTTATACACACCATATACAATGCATAAATATAGTGAAACATAAAAGCGCATACATAATTAAAAATGCATTTCGAGCAATCATCGCTACCGTACAGTACTTCGGATACAATATAGTATCTGAAATCTTTTGTGTGTCCCTGTAAATCCTATGTACTTCGTATTATACATGAAATAAGTTATAGTAAACCTCAGCGACGTATATCAATTTCATTATACATGAAATAATTTAACATAATTAAAATACGCCGGAAACAATTCCCTTCACTCGTATATCATTATGTGACAGAATTCTTTTGTGTGGCCCTGTAAATGAATAATATTTATTCTTTGTACCACATATTCTACGGAATGCATATTTTAGTGGACTTTGATAAATGCATGTCAATTTTATTATGTTTGAAAGCATGTAACATCATTAAATATCATTTTTAACGATTTTTTCCCATAGGCCGTAATGTAACGGAAAAATTTAGACTGTCCCTGTAAATGAACTAAACGTGCTACAAACATCATTTGAAATAGGGTTCGTTATATGGTAGGGGTCACTAACATCCAAAAATTTCAAAACGATTCGAGTATAATCACGGGAGTTAGAGCGCTTACAGACGGGCAGACGGACAGACAAAACGAATGCATAAACACTTTTCAACTTTGTTGGAAAGTGTTAAAAAATGCTTGATTTTCTTTTAAGTGAGTTTTTGTATGTAATGAAATTGTACGGTAGATGTTTATATACATGTAAATTAGTCTACAAAACTGGATTTACCTTCCACTTCTTACAATATCGGTCATATCTGTGAGGCATTTTTCTAGATTTTGTGGTGTTTTTTTCCATATTATTTCATGTCATTATTAAATATTCGAAAATCATTAGAAAAGGGTATGTATCAATGAGACTACCATAATTTTTTTCTGATATGAAAGGCGACAATACAACCAGTGTGCAAAAATCAGAAAAGGTGTCTTTCATTCAAGTCGCTTGTTCATTTCACCTAAAATCCGTTTTTCTGTTCTCCGGATTCTTAGATTCATGGTATTTAGATTGGGAACAAGAAGTCGTCTTTCGTGAAAGTTTATTATCAATTAAAATTAAAATGTTTTCTATAATAACGTTTTTTTTCTCGGATTCTATAATTAAAAAATGAAATACATATTCCAGTAAGACATTAAATTGTTACATTGTTTTTTCAATTGAAGAGCTCAGATGATAAAAGTGGTAAGTGACACAATCATCATTTTGAGAAAATGAGTTGCAAAGTTCCAAACATCTATTTTTATTTATTGTCAAATGCCTCCTTTATCAATTAAAATCTTCAGTAAATATTGGTTTTTTTTTATTTTAAATAGTAATTTAACAGATGATAGAGGACTATTTATTAAGAGGTTTTGCTTCAGTAAAGCGAAAAGACCCGTTCGCTAATGCTAATCCTATGGAAGACATTTATAAAGATATCTCGGTTGCATTTCAGTATTTTTAAATGATATTTTTTGCATTGGGCAGCTGAGATCGATCTATACAAAGACCGTTTTTTACTTTTTCGATTTTGTTTACAGGTATTTTTAATGAGTATACTTCCATTTTCGGAACCGGTTTCGAAAGTGTAAGCATAATCATTAAAAAAACCTGCAAGCAAAATAGAAAAAAGTAAAAAACGGTCTTTGTACAGATGGATCTCAGCTATCCAATGCCAAAAATATAATTTAAAAAATATTGAAATGCAACCGAAATATCTATATAAATTTCTTCCACAGGATTAGCATTAGCGAACGGATCTTTTCGTGTGACTGGAGTAGCTCCCTTTTCCTTTTCTTTTTTTCTTTTTCACGTACCACCTTTATCATCTGAGATCTCCAACTGATTTGTGTACCATAAAAGGGTGTTATTATTAAAGTACATGAAATTTATAGTCAATAATTACGAACAGTTTCGTATATACACATACACATATTTTTATGTACGTTAATATGTATGCATTATTTTAAGTTAAAAGAATTCAGTTTATGACATTTTTCGCGTCAGAAGCCATTTTCTTTTAGACTAAGCGGAAGGAAATGCATTAGTATTGTATATTATTAAAATATTAAAATTGATTGAAATAGATTTACAATAGTGCATTCCCCGTGTTATTTATAAAAATAAAATTATGATAGAAATGTATATAATAAAAAGAAGAATCAGAATTTTGAATTTTTGCTTATTTATGTATTTCTAACATTTATATAACATATTTTAGTTGGACACTTTATTTATTAGCATAGTCTTTTTAATCAACATCAACATCTCCCTTTTTTCCTCTTTTACGCATTCTAACTCGTTTGAAATAAAATATGAGTACGATGTTTAAAATTATAATATCATAATGTACACTGAAATCAAAAAGGGAAAAAACATTTAAAGGAATAAAATTGAGAGAAAGTTTATAATTCTTATTTTTCTTTATATACATTATGTAGTAGACAGCACTTCGCATTTTTAAACTATCTTTTCTCAATACTTGCTTCCGGTTTTTTTTATCTTTCTTTGCTAATTATAGCGGGAGTGAGTAGTAATTTCCCACAGATGTGAAAAGTCATGTCAAATAGTATGGTATTTGAAAAGGCATTCCTTATTGCTTTCTTGTTTAGCCAGTTTTTTGTAGGATATCAGCAGAAAAGGGATAATCCTCGACGATCTTCTGTAATCTGCGGTCGAATTCAAAGCGGCACGACGCGACGCTTCGCGAACATTATTCTAGAGAAAGAAGAACAATTATTTTTATTATTCTCGGGGAAATTTGTATGGAAACATTATAAAAACTATCACATTTATATCCTTTCACTTTCATACTTCTACTTATCACCATATGTCATTCGGTTGAAAGTTGTTTTAGTAACATTTTGCACTTTTACTATGCTGAAATGTGCAGCAAGATACATTTGAAAAAATATATTATACATGTATTTCCGTAAAAAAGTGAAGTGTAATCTAAAAATTAGGTGCGAAAATGCAAAAGCAAATGAGTTTTTTTTTATAATCAATAATATATTTTTATTTGTTCTTAAATCGCTCACATTCATTAAATTTTTATATAAGTATTGTGCTACAGTAAAGAGATAATTTGTATACGTTCATATATAAATACTTCAAATATCCAAATTTAGTTTCGCAATAACTGTTTTATTAAACAATAAATATGATTCTGGTTGCAAAATTATTGTTGCATTTAAATATATATATATCTCTTTAAATATAACAGAGAGGTTTAAAAATGCAAATAAATAATGTTTTATTAGAGAGACAGTGTGTGTGTGTGTTGGGGGGGGGGGGGGCATTAGGAAAAAAAACAAGAGGGAAGAAGTACAGGGGGAAATCGATAAATAATACAGTAAAAACTATGACATTGACTAGCGTTTTCCATTGTTCTATAAAAGAAAAAAGCCTTTCCGGAAAATTATGTAAAATATTAGTTTTTTAAACTGAATGTCCGGCCACGACAACCAAGAAAAGTCGCCATGATACAACAATCCCTTATTACCCAATATGTAATACATATATCAAAAAAGAAAAAAACGTTATTCGATTCCAAAACACTTCAATAGTTATGCTTTAATATTATCTGCTTTTACGTTTAATTATGAATTGATTCCGAGAATATGTTAAAAATTTCGTGTTGTTAAATAGAGGGAATATATTTGTTTTTGAGAACTATTAATTTGTTAGAACCTTAAAAATGCCCTAAATTTCAAGTTAAAGCATTCTGTATATATTGTAGTAACTAGTTCCTTTTTTAATCACTTTAAAAGAAAGAAGTATATCTCAGCAATAGAAGAAATGCGTCATTGATTGCTATAGTATGTTTGTAAAACTACTCCGAAAGTATAAAGAAAACAACAGAAAAAAAGGAAAAATAGAATGTAGCACAACTGCTTAAAATAAAAATCAAACTTAAAGAAACAGCTTAAAATATTTAAGAAAAGAGAAAAGCTTCTGATTCCTAATATTAAAGGAATTAAGATAAGAATAATTTCAATATAATAAATAGACCAGAATTTTAATAGGTTATTTTATACATACGGTAAAATATGTGAAAGCTTAGGTGGGCTGAGCCCCCCCCCCCTAGCTTCCTCTAGAGCCCCCCCCCCCCCCTAATCATTTCACTATTTATTTATTTTTTTAAATGTATATTTCAACTAATGTAAAAAAAAAAAAAAAAAAAAAAAAAAAAAATCTATATTTGCAAGAAAAACATTTTAGATGTTTCAACTTTCAACTGCCTTGAATCCTTCAATGCAACGAAATATGAAAAAAAAAAAAAAAAAAGAAAGAAAGAAAGAAAAAGAAAAAAAAAAACCTTCTATTCAGAAGCGTATCAGTTGTGTTATATTATCTTGTGGTACAATTCTCGAATTGCAAGATAATTAGGAACATTTTTTCCTCCTGAAGTCCAGATGCATAAACCGGTCCCCACATGCGTTAGTACACCTGATTCCCTCAGTGCGAACGGAAATAAGCATATATTTTTCAAACTGATCAGAATTAGTGCAGCAATGGGCAAACCGTCTTCAAACTATTAACTGAAACACGTTTCTTTCTTTTTTTTTTTTTTTTTTTTTTTTTTTTTTTTTTTTTAAATGGTTGCCTGTTGACAACATGTGTATTACTAAAGAAAAATATTGTCAATTTATACAAGTGGGAGAAAAAAAAATAATTGAACGCCGTTTCTAGCTATGGGTGTTGGCAGGAGTATAGTATTAGAAAAGCGTGGGAAAGACGCATTCCTTTTTTGCTTTTGATCCCTTTTATCGAATTCTTTGTTTACATTTGGTGATTGAGAAAAACAATTTTTCTTTTATCTTATAATTAAACATTATACGCAAAAGTATTATGTTAAGTTTAAAGTTATGTGTATTATAAGGTTTATACAAAAATCTCTTCGTGTAAACAGTGGCTATTGTATTTAAATCTGTTTTCATGTTTAAATCAGTTACTTTCTGACACATTTGTGGGGAAAAAAGGGAAAAAAGAATGATAAAGGCATAAAATGTACAGATATAGTTATTCAAGCTCAACAAATTTTACGTTTTAGATGCTTTTTTCAAATCTAAACAAGCTACGTTCTGACATATTTGCAAAAAGTAATTTTTTAGTGATTAAATTTTAATCCAGCGAATTTCAGGAAACGAAAAACACGTAAAACGTATGCTATAGCTTTCTCACACCCAACCCCCTGCCTTCTGATAAAAGTATTGAAAAATAAAGAAATTGGAATTATAATAGATTTATTATTATTATTATTATAAAATCCAGTTATGTGTTGAAAATATATAATTAATATATATATATATATTTATAACGATTCATATTTTAAAGGATATAATAATATGCGGAATTTAAAATTCAATTCTCGCGAAATCTTAATTTTTATTGCGAATGAATGTACACACATTTTTGTAACGATTTTGGAAAAAGAAATATATAAACAAAGATAATAATTTTATTTTCGAATGTGTTTTTCTGATAGCCCTTTTCTTGAACTATCATATTACAACTTTTATCTACTGTAAAGGTTTTGTTCCATTCCTCAACAATCTTCCAGAGTCCATCTAATGTTTTAGAATGCTGCTTATAAAGAGCTTGTTATAAAAGCCCAAAAATGGGATAGTCTTAATTTCGATTTCATTTCTCATTTCTTTTTCTTTCTATAAGTATAGCAGTAGATTTATAGGTATGGCTGCTGGATGGTAGCCAGAGCCGGATTAAGCATTTCTGAGGCCCGGGGCTAATGAAAAGTTTGGTCCCCCTCACCCTGCTACTGGAAATTCCCCCCGCACACACTCACATGCAACTTTTTTTTTTTTCTTAATCTTAAAATACCAATTTTAAAAGTTGAATATGTAATTTTTTTTTATATATATTTTATATTATATATTAATATTATATATATATATATTAACAAAAACTTTTTTTGTTATCTTTAATAGTGCTCTTAATTATTTTATTTAAACGTATTTATTACACATATAATTCAAAGATACTTTATAAACATATTCTAGATTTTCTTTATTTAAAATTAAGCTAATTAAAAAAAAAACTTAACGAAACATGGAAGGTCTATGATTTTTACAACCTTTCGACCACATAGATTTAGAAATACTGTAATTTGGGGAAGATTTTTAAGAGAAATTTCTCGATCTCTGAGATGGCTAAAGTTGCATTTCACTATTTTTAACCTTCAAATACACGCGCGGCGTATTGCTTACGCCAGAGAAAACTGTACTTTAACACCGATACATTCAAATAAAAATCGCCATATTATTTAATTGCTGACATTTGTTACAAATTCTGCGATTATACAATTTGAAGGTTACTTTTCGAAAAATAGTGGTGACAAATGTAAATACCGTACCGTATATATTCTGGATATGTCATACCTTGCGCGTGTATTCTAGGGTTAAAAAGGGCTGGGTACATTTAGCCCATTTTAGAAAGGTCAGGGTAGCTTAGACAAAACACTGTGTGCATATATATCAGTGTATATATATATACACTGATGTCCAAAAATTAGGGGGTAATGCCCGGACGCTTTCGACAGTACACGATTTCTCGAATATATGTGAAAATCTTGACGAAATGTCATCCAAATTCAAGGGTGTAAAGAACATGTTTGACTTCACATTTTTCAGTGAAGATGTAGACGAGGAGACAATTAGGGGCAAAACAATAAATTTAATAATAAAATAATGCTCGTGATCATCCATGTGACAGAAAATGCTCACAATGGTCTGTCACTGTAGCAAATGACTATGTTGGTCCTGTCTAACGTTTGTGGGCATATCTGGAAGCATAATACGCATAGGCGTGAAGATTTTAACATTTCTGTGAAAAATTTAAATGTTTTTTGTTTATAGCATGTAGATTTCAACCAAATCTAACAGAACATAACGAAAATATGAAAAAGAACAGTAGAAAAAGTATACTGCGATTAAATCATGAATATATTGAATATTTCATGAGATATGTGCATTTGTATGAAATAATTTTTAATTATGCATGCGTGAAAGATTCCAAAATTTTTATTTCCTAATTTGGTAGTCAGCTAATAGGGCAACTTATATAAAAAGTCCAGTCAAATATTGCGAAAACTCAGAAAGATACAGTGAACTGATTGACAAATTGTGAAAAATCCTTTATAATAAAGCTACTTTTAGGAAGCAACTCACTCTATCGCCCCTATCTTTCTGAATTTTTGCAATTTTTGACCGGACTATTTATATAAGTTGTCCCAAATAGCTGACTACCAAATTATGAAAATTTTTGGACTCTTTCACGCATGCGCAGTTAAAAATATTTTACACAAATGCCAAAGCCTCATCAAATATTCGATATATTAATATTTTAATTCCAGTATACTATTTCTGCTGTTCTTTGTGAAGTTTTTGGAAAGTGGTGTTAAATTTGGTTGAAAACACTGTGTTGTATAAGCAAAAAGATTTTACATTTTTCTCAGAAACGTTAAAACCTTCACGAATATGCGTGCTATGTTTACACAAATGCACACAAACGATTCACAGGACCCACATAGTCATTTGCTACAGTGACAGACCCTTTTGAGCATTTTCTGTCACATGGGTGATCGCAACCATTATTTATTATCAGAGCTTAATTTCTAACAAAAAAAGTACCGGAGCCCTAATATTTTGCTGTACCGGTACAACAACCGTACCGTCCCCCCCCCCCCCTGTCACTCCAATCTGCATATTTATATTTCGTACATTATGCGCAAAAATTAAAGCATTTTTTTCTTCTTTTAGCAAAATAAAAATTTCAAGTATATCTATCAGCATATATTTAGCTATCAACTGTTCCACTTTTTAGTTATCACTCCTTCTGAATAGAAATCTTTGCCTAATTTTAATGTTAATTAATTGCAGAATTTTGCGATTAAATATGGCAAGGATTATGATGAAATAGTGTTAACTCAAAAAGAGATAGATCGCAGCTATGCATTTTTAAGAAAAAATAAAGGAAATTTACAGAAATTAATATTTATATGCTGAAGAATAGAGCAATGTTTTACAATTTCCTATAAAAGGTGCATATCTTAAAGTATAATGGATTTCAATCTTTTGTGGTGAGTCCCTGAAAATCAGATTAAATTAAACATTTGACACCGTTGTCGGAAAGAATTGACGCTTTTATAGAAAAAAAGAAAACACTGCTCGATTGCTTTCTATCAGAATAACAATACATGGCAATTATATCTACTTACAAATGAAAGTGACTTCGTAAATGTGCAGAGCAGAGCCTTAGCATGGGTACCGTTCATGATACAAAATAAATAGAAAAATCACTAACGTGATTTTTATAGTCGCACGCAATAGAAGACAATAAACGTCCAACAAACAAAAACCCAAGCTGATGCTCGTTGGCTAACACAGAAAATATTCTTTTCATGTTATATCTAAATAAAATTTAAAAAAAAACAGCCAATAAGAAAAAATTCCTACTGTCATTAAAAGGGATCGAACTGAAAGCAAATTCAGTCTCTTGAGTGGCGCCATATCAACACATCGCCGACATAAATTTGAAATAGAAAAACACGATTTCTGTTTCCCCTTCATTCGTCTTTCGATCAAAACAGCATTAAAATGATTTGAAATAGAATATAATATGTAATTTTAAAGGACGAAAAGTTTTTTTTTTCTATACATGAATAAATAAGAATTTAAATGTAGTACAGATTGAGCTCGAGTCAGTCCAAGACCAAAAACTGATATAAAAATCGAGTCCGTTTTATCTCCATCTCCTGCGTGTGCGACACATTACGTTACATATAAGTGTTTTGGCAAAAATAATGCAAAAGCTTCGAGATAGGAATGGGTAATTTAGGCTTAGGTTTTTCGGGAGCGCTTTTCATGGGGCTCCGGAGCCCTGTATTTATGAGCTCCGGTGAATTCCGACAAATATTTAAACATTTACTAAAAACAGAGAAGTACCGGAGCCGGGCTCCCGTGGGCTCCGGCGCAAATTAAGCCCTGTTTATTATTAAATTTATTGTTGTCCTCCTAATTGTATCGCGACTAAATCTTCCCTGAAAAAGATAATCAAACATGTTCTTTACATCCTCAAAGTTCAAACATAATTCATCAAGATTTTCAGTAGATATTCAACAAACCGTGTACAATCGAAATCATCCATTCACTGCCCCTGAATTTTTTGAACTTCAGCATATATGTATGTATGTATATGTGGTAACAACATTTTCAATTAATGTATGGAGACAAACTGAATGAGCTGATTAGCACATAGAAAGTTTAACAACCTTTATATATGAACCTGGGTCGAAATCCAATTTTCACTGAGGAATACAAGGTGTTTACACCTGTGATCCAAATTTCAGATATTTGTTCATAACACTAATTGAAATATTTCAATTGAAATTTTGAACATACTTATCCTTCTTTGTGTGAAATATAATAATATCACTTGAAGTATTGGAAGCAGCCCAAGTCCCGTCAGCATACAATCAGCTTTGAACTAGGCACTTAATATTTTGGATTGTAGTTGACATTAGATGTGGTGTTAACTTACATCACAATTCTTCCATTGCACTTCGCAATGCCCCCCAAGCATATCATGAAGTTTAAAATCTTTAATTTTTTTCTCTTTTATTTGTCGTTTTGTTGCAACAATATTTGAATAAACATCTAAATTATCCCCCCCCGCCCCAGGAAAAAAAATCCCATTTTTCCTTCCTCCACCGCTCCAGTACATAGTTTAAAATCACATGTTTTCCCTATTTATAAAGTTTCTGTATTAATAATTAAAAGAGCATCAAAATTACTCTGTGTCACCTGACTCAAAAAAATTCCGCTTCTACCCTTAAATTCCCATTCCCTTTCCTTATAATAATATTTCCAAACATTTTTCAATTGAAAAATATACTTATGCGTGAATATTCAGAAAGACAGGAAACTTTAAATTAATTAAATTATTACACGTGAAAAGCATTTTATGGAGAAAATTACACCATATTTAAAAAAACCCAAATAGTAATATTTCCAAGCACTTTCAATTGGTTGGTTGTGTTTATGACGGACAATTATCAGCACGAAGGATATAGGCCCTAAGGTGGGGGAGGTGACCTTCATGGGGGTCTTTCTAAGGGGACCTAAACCATATTTACGCTTGGAAAACCGCGAAAACTCCGCACGATTAGACCGACGGGCGAGTTCGAACCCAGCACCCCCCGTCTTCCAGCTTCGAGAGCAGAACCTCTCGGCCACTGGTGGGGCACACTTTCAATTGGAAAATCGAAAATATATTTACACGTGAATATTAAAAGGAAAAGAAAACTTTAAAATAATTAAATTTTTGCGTGCGAAAAGCATTAAATGGTGAAAAATTATATCATATTTATATATTTAAAACGATTTCCTTATAAAGTCCAAAAGGAAAAAAAAATTCTAGCCGGGGCCTAAAAAGACCGGGTTGGTTGTATTTACGTCGGCCAATTATCTGCACGTGGGATATAGGCCCTAAGGGGGGAGTGCCTTCCGTGGAGGTCTTTCTAAGGGAACCTAACCCGTATTAACGCTTGGAGAACCAAGGTTCGAAGAAAACCACGAAAACTCCGAATGATTAGGCCGACGGGCGCGATTGCGATCGAACCCAGCACCTCCCGTCTACCAGCTTCGAGAGCAGAACCTCTCGGCCACTGGTGGGGCCTAAAAAGACCGGGAGGCAACAACATTTTTCTCTAAATAATTTCAAACAAACTGATTTTCAAATGTCTGATAGATCCTACTTAATCTAACACGAAAACAACCGTCAGCTATTGCGTTAGCGGTGGATGCGGTCTTGGAAACCGAAAAATTTCCTAGCCAAAGAGAACTTAAGAGCAACGGGATTGCAGCAGACCACTACTGGTTGTGATAATATCATCGAATTTTTCGTAATCAAAATATCTTTTTAAAATACAACAAATTAGCATGTTTTTAGAGACTGCGGGGTCTGCTGCACGTGGGATTGAGAACGTAGCTCGAATGGGTCAGAACCCTCTAGTTTTGTTAGAAAATGTAACTGAGATAAGCTTTTACTGCGAAAAAATATTTTTTTCCTCATTTAAACAAAAATAATAAAAATAAAGGAAAACTTCTTCGAACTTTTCAGAAAATTTACTTTTTTAAGTTCAACCAAGACAATCAACTAAATGTTATAAATGTGTATACTAAAAGTTTTCAGTTTGGCTGAAATAAGTCAATTTTTGTACAAAACATGATAAATTTTAATAAATAAATTATTCGTAATCAAACTTCTGCAATCAAGTAAACTTTTCAAATGAGAACAAATTAGAATATTTTGGCGGTGTCTGCACGAAATTGGCGAGCGTAGCTCGTAGTGGTCAGAACAGTCTAATTTTGTTAGAAAATGTTAACTGTGAGATAAATTTTTATTACGAAAAAAATAATTTTTCCTGATTAAAAAAAAATTCAATTCAAAATTTTTAGAAAATTTACTTTTCTAGTTCAATCCGTATCTTCAGAATTAAAAGTTCTAAATATGAGTGCTAAAATTTTTCATTTTTAATGAAATAAGTCAATTTTGTGCAAAGTATGATAAATCTTATTAAGGCTGTTCTCAAATTCAAAGGAACTATTTTCTGACACATTTCTGAATTCATTTTCTTTCGGAAACGCATAAAATTGGCAGGTATTCTTATTCAGAAACTATGTCATCGAATGGCGTTTCCCCATTTTTTGATAAAGGCAGGTCTTTCAGAAAATACTGTCAAAGTAAATGTTTCGAGCGAAATTTCCGGATGAGGCAGCACGAGAAAGGGGTAAAATATTTGTCACATGACAAGAATCGCTTATTACTTTATAACTTTGTACTTTATACTTTGTAATTAATTTATAAAAAATGGAAACCGTTATTCGATTCCAAATCGCTTCAATAGTCAGACCTGTCAATTTTACGCCAGTTTAAAATTTGTTTGAAAATGCCTCAGTAAGTTTTGCGTTGTTGAGCTAGCAATTTGAAAACCACCTTAAATAAATTAATGTGAGCATCTTAAACAATTTAACCCATGCGTATTGAGTTTTAGTAAATGGTACAAAAGGAAAAATCCATGAATATGGGAATTTTAATAAAATAAGGATGTGTGTATTTAAATAATGTCTGTCTATTTAAATAATGAAATCTGTACTAATAAAAGAAAGTTTCGCTCTGTGTGCGTGGCTAGCGAAATCTATCGCGTGTATAAGTCTGACAATTTAGGTGAGGATAGCCCAAGAAAGGTCCTGATGCACCTGAGGCACAGATTTTTAATTTTTTAAGGGCCGGGGACCCTTTAAGTTTTTATGCCCTAAATTGTTAATAACGTGCCCCATTTTTTCTGATCTTCTTCGTTTTTGGGGCTAAATCTCCATTTAGTTATTCCCCCATTTCTATATTCCAGTTAAGGTCCTCGACACCTGGGACACGGTACAGGGCTCCTTCAGGTTTTTGTGCCCTAAATTGTTAATACATTACTTCCTTTTAATCCGATCTTCATTTTCCACTTAGTTATTCTCACGTTTCTACATTCCAGTTAAGACCTGGGGCCCTCTATGCTCCCGTACGGCCCCCTTGAACTTCTTGTGTGTCATGCATTCCCCTCCCCCCTCTTAATTTTCTCACCTTCTCAGTGCATTGTTTTAAAGTTGAATATTTGACTCTTCTTCCTGGACTAACACTCTCATAATTTTAACTGGAACCCTAGGGCCATGTTTTAAGCGTTATACCCCCCCCCCCCCACCATTTTTGTGCATTTCTTTAAAATATTATTATAAGGATTAATTCATACCCTATGTTTAATTTTGACTAATTGAAGATCTAAAACGCTAAGTACTAAAACATTTTAAGATGATTTCATGTTAGGGCCCTGCTCTCAACTATCAATTGGCTCCTTTTGGGCCCCTATTACAGGTCCCTTAAAAATAGTCCGATTCACTAGCTTTATTTTCTAACAACTTCTTAGCTCCTTCAGCTACCACAAGAAGACAAAAAAATTTCGCTGACTTCAGCTACCACCGATTTTTAATATTAATCGCCTATTTGGGGCCTTTGGTGCAGCTTCTTTAAAAAGGATCTGAATTGCTTGCAATTTTATTTAACATAGTTCTAGCATCCTCTGATTATTTTAAAAACTACTGAAAAGTATCTTTATACTGAACTACATGCCAGTTAAGTTCCTGGCCCCTTGAAGTTTTTGCACCCTAAATTGTTAATAAACTACCCCTTCTTAATCCGATATTCATTTTTGGAACCTTTTTTCCATTTAGTTATTGTCCCGTTTCTAGTTTCCAGTTAAAATCCCAGGGCATCCTAGGGTCTCGTAGGGCCCGATTCGGGGCCCTTTGAACTTTTTGTGCGGTATGCTTTTTTCACCCCTAATTTTCTGGCATTCTCAATGCAAAATTTTAGAGTTGAGTCTTGGACTCCTCTCCCCGGACAAAATACTCTCCTATTTTTATAGGGACCCTAGGGCCCTGTTTTAAGCATCCCCCTATTTTTTCCGCATATCTTTAAAATTTTATTCCAATGACTAATCCATACCCTATGCTTAATTTCGACTAATTGGAGATCTAAAGTGCTAAGAACAATTTCTAAATATTACATTTCCTGAAATATTCTTATAATATTCAAATAAAAGTTTATGAAAAAGCACACCCTTTAAAAAAAACACGCACTTCTTTGTCTCTTTTAACAGTGACTTTATGCAGGAGAAGAAAAGATGTAAAAACAAATCGTTATGGTCGCTTACACAAAATATTGTTGAAAGATACTGGTCAGTGTCATTCCGAAGATCGGAAGTGTAGATTTCAGGCAGTGGGGTGTCGAGTCTGTGCTCGTTAGTAATTTCTTGGAAAACTTAATGCTGAGTATATGTGTTTTTGACGCTGAAGAGGGAGATGAATAAAGATGTTTTTCTGCTTTTGTCTCGGGGAAAGAGGGTAAAAATACTAAACGGATGCCTTAGCAACAGTTACTATCGGTCTCACGAAGCTTTAAAATTGCAAAAGTAAAAGGTAATGGATGTTGACCCTTGAAACACGGCTTTTTCTCGGCATTTCAGAATACTTTTAGCATTTCAGAATTTCTATTTTTTTTTTTTTTAAGAAATTAAGTAATTTTTAAAATGAAATTTTTATACAACTTAACCCACTGGTAAAGGACCCCTCGCGAGTTGGGGCCAGGGGCTGCAGCCCCCGTAGCCCCCCCCCTTTTAATCCGGCCCTGCTGGTAGCTTTATACTTTTGGAATTTAACTCAGTGAACAGTGTTTGGGTAAAGTGATGGAATGTCTTCTTTGAATGCAGCTGTTAAAACATATTTCTGATAGTAATCCGAGTAAATTTTGACTTTTTTTTTTCTTTTTTCCTTATTTTAAGTTTTCTGTTATAAGAGAATCTAGCAGTAACCATAAAACCTATAGCAAAACTTTCTTTGTTTTCACTGAACCAACATTTTAGGTCTTTTTCTATTGCAGTCAGGTAAACATATCCAAGCCTCATCAATTGTAACTGCATATTTCCATTTTTCTCCTGCCAAATAAATTTCATGGAAAAATCTCTACATAATTTTATGCTGATAAACATGATTTCGCATTAGGTGATGAACATTTTTTTTTTTTCCTTATTAACTCTAAATCAGATTTTATAATTTTGTTTACATTTCCTATAGAGATGTTTAAAGATTTTGTGATAGTATTTCGGCAAAGGCGTGGAGATTGGATTTTATTTTAAAACATGAGATACGACTTTAAATATAATAAGCTGTGATAAGCAAGTACCTTTGTTGGGTATGCATTTTGTACCTTTTTCCCAGCCAAACGTAAACTTTGACATTTCTCTTTTTTTATAATTAATTATGTCACCTATTTTTAGGTATAAAAAAAATCATGATTTTTTTGAAAAAAAATAAAAAAATCGGATTTTGATAAAATCAGATTTTTTTTATTTAAATCGGATTTTTATGATTTTTTTTCCCAGCGCTCAAATACTGAATAGCTACCAAGAGTTTTAGGTTTCCAAACCAATTTAACCTCTAATTGCTAATATATTCTGTGATTTTACACTTTAATTAATAAAATTATTATTAATTAGTAAATACATAAATTATAAAAACTGCAAATTAGTAGTTTCATTAATTAGTAGCATACAATAATGTTATATACATTAACATTTTGTAATAATTATGTAAAACTGTATTAAGCACTAACTAGTGATATTTACATTTATTAAAATTATTAATAACTGTATTTACTATTAAATTGTTTAACACTAAAATTAATGATTGTTAAACAAAAAATTAACTCTTTAATTAGGAACATAATATACATTTTTATGCTTTAATTACTAAAATGATCTTTAATAATTTAGTATTCATTCTAGAAAGAAAAAGGGGCAGGGTGCTAGTCCCAAAAAAGGGCGCTATTTCATGAGGAAATATATTAGTCATCTGTTTAGTAATTATATAAGGGGAAAAAAGTATATAGTTTCTTAGTATAATAAAGTGTCATTAATTAATTGTGTCGTTAATAAAGTGTCATTAATTTTAATAATTTTTGAATTACAAATTGAAAAATACAATTAAATAACAAGTTTTAATTTTTTTTAAAGAAATAAAGTTCTATCCTTTTTGCAAAGTCTTGGGCACATGGATTTAGAAATACTGTGGAATGGGGAAGTTTTTTACAAGAAATCTCTGTCTACCACTACTGGTGAATTTCACTATTTTTTAAAAGGGCGGGGCGCATTCTGCCAATTTCATAAAGGACAGGTTGTGGCACCCTAAAAAAATTACCTAGAGAAAAGAGTAAATAATTACAGAATTAATAAAAACTGCAAATAAGTGATTTCATTAATTAGTAGCACAAATAGCAAAACTAACAAATATTATTTGCAGCTCATTTTTCATTTGTACTGTTAATCGCCTAAATCTGAACCTACACACATGTATGCATATGCTAATCCCAGAAAAATATTTTGGGATTAGCATAAAATATGAAAATGTTTTAACCCATTCATATACACATACAGAGTAAATATAAGGAATAACCATGTCATATCTGAAATCCTCAAACCATAAACAGCAGCATTATCAGCACTCAGTGGGGTCTCTCAGCATTCAGTGTTTCAAATAGTTTTGGTGCTTTTTTAATCCCTAGCAATTTTTATTTGGTATATATGAGTTCAAAAATTTTAAATAACAAACATTTATTCAACCTTTATTGAAGAAGCTTTTGCTGTGCTTAATATTTTATACCAATTGCTTCTTTTTCTCTTATACATTCTTTTACAATAGCGGTTCAGCCGATATCATTCTTTAATTCTTCTTTATCTGCTATAAATTTATTGTTACAAACGTAGAATGCGAAAATGAGGTTATGGCTATTTTATTCTTTTACTTGCAGAAATTTACTATACTTGCTATGCTTATTTTATACAAAAGAATGAATAATTTTATTACTAAAAGAAAATTATAACGTTGCATTTTATATTAGATTTAAATATCATTTTAAAATAAAATCCTTTTTATTTTATGTTAGATAAAAACTAGGCTTTTTAGAAAATTACTGTTCTTAAACTTTTTTCCACAGTCTGGAATTAAGCTTAAAAACAATTATTTAAAGCTTTTTTTATGTATTCATAAGTCAAAATACCTGTAGAAACTTTCCAAATTATGTTCATCTTAAATTTTATACTTTCTAATGTCATTTTAAACATTTAGAAAATTTATGATTTAAATCAATGATTTTTTTTTAAAATCAGTCTATTAAAAATGCTATATAGGTTGTATTTATTTATCTGTTTTTCATTTACATTTAAATCACAGAGAAATCCAAAATCATTACAAAAATGTGCGAACATCCTCTACATTTTAACGAAGCTTTAAACGTTATTTAGAAAGTTACTATTTATACTTTACGGAAATATTATGTAATCTGAACTATGTTTGCTTGTTACTTTTACAATGGACTGAATTAAATGAGATCAATAGCATGCACTGTAATATAATAAATTGTAAAGTACAACCTTAATCAGTATTCAATGCATGATTTTTTTTTTCATTTCACTTTTGTTAAGTAAGCAGTTAAAAACAGTTAACAATTTTTACTTATTATACCAATCGTAAATTATTTTTAATCAGAAATATTTTTACTTACTAGGTTTTCTAAAATATGCTTAATAAAGTGAAAACAGTTATAAGCTATGATAATTTTATACACAATGTGCACGATTTTTCTTTATTAAAATTTGAATAAAGCTACTTTTTTTTATGAGATGTTGGATGCAATCTGTTTTCCATTAAATAAAACTAAACCTGTTAATGCAAAATCACACAGAATGGGAGAAAATTCCATTTTAGATAGGTTTTCGTCTTAGCAAACGGTACAATGCCTCTAATTGTTTTGTATTTCTTTTTTCAAAGAATCATAACTTTTTTTCGTTTAAGAAATTCGTTACAGACAGGTTATAGACTTTTTTTTTTCTTTTCTTTTTTTTTTTTTTTTTTTTTTTTTTTTTTTTTATAGACAGGTTACGTTATAGTCGGGTTTCTTTGCCGACAACCCCGTATCCACAGGTTTTACTGTGTTTAATTTAAAAAGAGATATAGATTGTTAAAAGATGTTAGCCCTCCCAAAAATTTTCAGACCCCCCCCCCCCCCCTGACGTGCCTTGCTGGTTACGGCCCTGCACCGCAAACTCTAAAAACACGGTAATTTGATCGGCTTCAAAAATATTGCGGAATACGGAAACATAATTTAAAAAATCAGTGGCGATCTCCTTGTAAACGGATTTCCATTCACTTCCTTCTGATTGGAAATTTTAAGGCCGGATCAGCTGCTGTTAAACCTCTAATGACTGTTTTCATGTTTGATTAAATAAGATGAGTTAAACATTCGAAAAAAAAAAAAAAAAAAAAGCTAATATAAAATGAACTATGTAAACAGAGTCTTATCCTCCTGGTATTTTTTTAACAACGCTATAAGAAAATTGTTTTAAATAAGACATTTTAAATGTATCGTTTTATATCTAATATAATTTTCACAAGAGTTTTATTTCTCTTTTTAATATTAACGTAAAAATACTTTTGCTTTTAGAAAGGAAATATTTGCGTTGTCTTAGAATTCACAACAATAGTTAAAGATCATCTCCAAATATGAAATAAATGTCTCGTGTAAATATATTTTTTAATTTAAACTGTTTTACAATATTATTATTTGGTCATTTTAAATAGGACATAATTTCTTCCAATTACGACATTTAACACAGATTAATGGATTTATTATTTTAAAATTTTCTTTCTCTTTTAATATTCACATGTAGCAAATATAGTTTTTATGACGTAATTTTCAATATTTTCTTGATTTTAATACGTAATCATTTAATTCTAATTTGAAAGTTTTTCTCTGTTTATAATAGTCACGTGCAAATATATTCTTAATTTGAAGTAAATATTGTTGTTTTTTTCTGTTTTACAATTAGCAACAATTTGAAATAATAACCTTTTCTAAAGTATGTAAAAAATATCTCTCAAAAAGCTGAAAATTTGGATTTAAAATGGTATAAGACCTCAAAAAATTAGTCAAACTAAAAAACTAA
Source organism: Maratus speciosus (assembly GCA_963932465.1). NCBI lineage: Eukaryota > Metazoa > Arthropoda > Arachnida > Araneae > Salticidae > Maratus > Maratus speciosus. The sequence goes on along the minus strand of OZ010788.1, from coordinate 492,803,825 downwards.
ATGCAGTCGGCACACCGGAAACTTCTAATATATATCCTTAGAATAAAGGATTAAATTCTTATGTATAGTTTTTGCTAATATAAAACTTCTTTAATAGAACGAATTTGACCAACTTTAACATTAAATACCTCTTAAAATAAAATTTTTATTTAAAAACGGTTTTCTTCAGGGTATTTATCAAACATTTCTCTATAATGCTATCATTTTCATATTTTTGTGTGCAGTAGTTTTCTTAATATTAGCGAAGTAAGGCCCTAGGTCACGAAAAATTCATTTACTGCGGAGGTGACAGCATTAGTTATGTTTTTTTTTAAACAGAGAGAGATACATGACAATAAAAGAATAGGAGTGAGTAACATTAGAAAATGTAACACACGAACTTGGCTGCTTTTATTTCACACGTATTTCATTCATTGTTTTTTACACTGAGAAAGGGACTTTTATTATAAAGTTTTAAAGTAGTTCTTGAACATACTATATATATATAATAAAAAAAATGTTTTTCTGTTGACTTGGGGGGGGGGGGGGTCGAGATAAGGTGGGTGCTCTTTATGTTTTTCCTTCCGTTTTTTAACGCATCATGTATTTATCTTAATGCAATGAGTTTTGACTGCATAAGTTTTTGAGTATGCTGGGAGAAGTTTTAAACCCATTAATTGCCCTTCTAAGCTTCCCTTTAAGAAATAAGGCATTAAGGAATATTCTCATTAAACTTCGAAAACTTATTAATCGTGTTCAAAATATAAATATTTTCTTCTTAAATTTTAATGTTATTGCCTTAATTCTGCTTCATCCCCACCCCCTATTGGGAAAGTCTCCACAATGTAAAGTTACCCTTTGTTCATCAATATTCACCCCCCTTCCCATTATTTCTTTTCTTTTTCAATCTCTGTAGTTGCTGATATTTTATCTCCCTCCCCTCAAAGTCCACTCTTAAGGGTGTATTCGAAAAAATATTTTTCCACCCTCAACAGCTCGAAAATTTCTGAGACATTTTCACACTCATTTTTAAAAGTAAAAACATGAAACTTGCTGAGGTGATTTTTGAAGGATGTATAAGATGCCGTGTGATTTCATTTTTCGCTCAATTCATTAGAATTTGATTTTTAAACAAATATTTTCTCAGTATGACCCTTTTTTTCATTCCCAGATCTCCCGCTTCCGAAAATTCTGTTCAAAACGCCAACTTTGACGGCATTTTTTACAATATTTTCTGAATTTATTAAAAAATCGAGAAGCACGGCACATTATGTAGTTTCTAAATAAGAGAATTTCCCAGTTTGATGCGTTTGAGAGTAAAAATGAATCAGAAAATGAATCAGATAATAACCAGTTTGGATCGGAATACACCCTTAATGAAAATATTGGAGTTATTAAATGGAGGTTTTCTTTTCCTTCTATATTTATACCTAAAACTTTCACGCTTTTTATGCTTGGAATGACTAAAAGCCTGGATTCCGCTTACTTATATTTTAAAAAGGGAAGACTACTAGGGGGGAAAAATGAAGGCAAATTGCTTTCTCTACCTTTTCTACGCATATGCGATGATCCCCAAATGATCTGTGTGAAAATTTTGTTCATTTTCTTGCAAGAAAGTCAAAATTCGGCTTACTTACATTACGTTTCTTTTTTCTTTTGTTTGAAACATTTTTCCGTGGAAATTTATCGAAACCTAGTCCTAGTGATTAAATTAAATCAAAGAAGTTCAAATAATCTCATAGCAACTTCAGAGTATTTAATTTCATTATTTTTTTCTTTTTTTTTTTCTTTCTGTTTTTTTGTTAGAAACAAACCATTCTTAAATAAACATAAAAAATATTTTTAAAATTTGTACAGATGCAACTCTACTTATTATTAAATTACAAGTGCACCACGTGAACCTTTCACACTGCAATATTTAGAATTATTTGTATAAATTTTTTTTTATTAATTTTTATTCAAACAGGCGAATATGAATTGATACGTGAATGTACGATATGAAAATTCTGTTTAAACCTTCCGAATGAGACCTTATTCATCGTCAAAAATAGAACGGCACACCCGGAAAAGGGAACAGCGCAAGCGAAAAATAATATTGTGTGCTCGAAAAATGGCATGACACTGCATGGCGCTAAATATACCTAAAATAACTTATAATTCCAATAATAAAATCACTTGATCTATTTTTTTAGTATATTAAATTAATATTTTCAATTTAAAAATTCCGACAGTATTGCAATGCAATTCATTTAGATATTTTAGTAAAAAGAAGAAATACAAATAAACGGAATGACAATAAACATTCTTAATATTTTTTTCATTGTTATATTTTTTAAGTTTGTTGAATTATGATTTTTTTTTTTTTCTAAATATGTTTTAAGCTTGACTGTAGGCATCTTTTTGGCAAATTTTGTTAATCTATTTATAGATTATATACACGTCGAAAGTTTTTTTGTCTTTAAAATTGTTGAAACAGATTTTTTTAATGAAATATGACCAAGGGAAATATATATATAGTGTATTGCTAGATTAATAAAAAAATTACATAACAGACTTGTGCTGTTCTTTCTGACTACGAAAAATTAACCCATTTACACACGAAACAGTATAAATAGTCTAACGTTTACTTCCGGATAGTATTCCGTAACGAAATTGAAACTTAATAAATAAATAAAAAAATAGTACAAATAATATAAATATAGCACAAATTTAATAAACAAGTAATCTAACTACTTACTAAAACCACTTAAATGATCATAAAAAAAGGCTGCTGTAATTAACAAAATCCTTACTGATTGCTTCGGATATTAATATCTGGCTTGGTGCTAATACAAAAATATTGCTTTTAATAAATTTTAAAACTTTATTTGAATACATTTTGATATTTTTTATACACAATTATTTTTGGAGTTGTTAGTGGGCAATCTAAAAACATATTAATTTTAAGAAATCTATTACAGTTAAACAGTAAGTTTTTACCAATGTACTGTGACCCGCGGTATCCGATTAGATCCTCTAATAAAAATTAAAAAGAATGTTGGATTTTCTTTTAAGTGGTATTTTTAATGTAATGAAATAGTACGGTAGATATATGCAACTTATTCTACAAAGCTAGTGGATTTAACTTCAAATTCTGACTATTGTGGTCGTAGCTGTGAGGCATTTTTCTAGATTTTGTGTGTATGTGGTGGTGGTGGTGGGGGGGGGGGGGGAGGAGGGGGGGAGGGGAGGAGGGGGGGAGGGGGGGGAGGGGGGTCTTGATTTTTTATGCGATTATTAAATATTCGAAAATCAGTAGAAAATGTACAGTATTCATCGAACCACCATAATTTTTTGTCTGAGATTGCGTTTATTCCTATACCTAGATTCATGGAATTCGAATTAGAGCAAGAATATATCTTTCGTAAAAGTTTATTATCAATAAGAATTAAATAACTTTCTCAAATAACCATTAATTTTTCTCTGAGTCTATAATTAAAAAAGGAACTGCATGTTAGAGTAAGACTTTAAATATCTCGTTAATATTGTCAATTTTAATACAGAATGTTATAAATTCTACTTTAAAACTGTTATAAAAGCAAGCATGAAAATCACTTGTAATCAACTGAATGAAGTTACAAATTTCTAAAAGTGATAAAAATAATACAGTTAAAATTCATAATGCCTTTATTTAGATCAACATATGTTTAAATATGAAAACATCGCACAACCGGCGAAATTTTCAAAATTTTTTGCTAAAATGTTTGTATCAACAAGGATATTGACACTTGTCTAAGTTTTTCACTTCTTTGATTTAAGTCACTTATAGCAATTTTTATCTTGATTTATAGTTTAAAACTGTTTTTGATGCATATTTAAAGAAAAAAAAATTGATATTAGTTTTACATTTTGCAACGGAATATTAAGAACAAGAGAAACGTTAATGTATCTAACTAATACTAAAATACTTTAATGTTATTTAAAAAATTCTATTATTTAATAATGTTAAAAACAAAACAGTATTTAAAACTCTCTTAAAAGTCTTTCTGAATGTCCTTCGACACGTGTTTCCTAATAGCAGTATCTTATTCATTTCAACGGAGTTTCTAGCGTCGCACATTTTTTGACCATATCCCGCTGATTTAACCAGATGCCTGATGATATCGTAGACAAAGGAGTGCGGAGACGTGCAAATATCGCTTCAGGCAAAGGACTTGAACTGATACTAAAGAACTAAAAAAGGGAGTAATAAAGAACATCTGTTTAAATACTTACTTCGAACATCTATTAAAATTCTGAGATATTTTTCAAAGAACTCGGAAATAACTAAACTATTACTATTACTACTTTTACGATATTTTCATGTGGTGAACAAAAAATGCTCGTTAAAAAGGGGTCTCAAATAAAGAAAAATATAATGTCTTTTTTTATAATAATACCTTAACAGAATGTATTCTTTAAATTTTTTTTTAAAGAAAGAAAAATGAAATAGGAATCATAATCTTTTTTTCAAATTTCATGTAAATTTTGCTACAGTTACTCAGATACATATTAAAAAAATAATAGCTTATATATATTTTTTTATTTAATAGCTAATATCAGCAATACTACATTACATATGCATTAATTATTTATAGATAATGGTGAAACTCACTAAACATTCTTAATATTTTCCTAACTGTTAAATTCTTTAAATTTGTTGAATTACGAAATTTTTTTTTTTTCTAAGTATTTTTTAAGCCTGACTGTCAACAGAAATCTGCAGTAACTTTTGACAAAATTTATTAATCATAATATAGAGTATATATACAGGGTGTTTTCAAATTGTCGAAATAATTTCTGTTTCTGAAATTGATCAGATGTGTTTTTTTTTTTTTTTTTTTTTTTTTTTTTTTTTTTTCAATGAATAATGACTGAAGGAAATGTATGTATAGTATATTGTTATATTGGTAGAAAAATTAGATTAAAAAATTGCGCTTTTCTTTTGAGATTACGAAACACATAAATATTTACATTTAATGCATACATTTACACAATATAAATAGCCCTGTATTTATTTCTAAGTATAATTCGATAACGAAAATGAAACTTTGTAAATAAATAAGTAAAATATTATATAATGCTTTTAGGCTTATAAATGCTTTTAGGAGTTGTTAGTGGACAATCTTAATATATATTAATTGGAAGAAATATATTAGATTTTTTACGAATATTCTGTAACCGCGATGTCCGGATTAGATCTTCTAGTAATAATAAAAACACTAATAATAATAAAATAATTAAAAAAAAAACTAATAAAATAAAAAATAACTAAAATAAAAAACTAATAAAATAAAATAACTTTCTTTCTTTTATTAAGTAATTTTTTTCATGAAATGAAAATGTACTATAGATAAATTTATAAAATATTTTACGAAATTGAATTTATCTGCAAATTCTAACAACATTGATTATTTCTGTCAGGCATTTTTCCAAATTGGTTTAATTTTTTTCATGTTGTTTAATGTGATTATTAAGTATTCGAAAATCAGCACAAATGTACTTTATTTATCCAACCACCAGATGAAAATTTATTATCTATTAACATTAAAATATTCCACAGCCAGCTTTTTTTCTCGGATTTTATTATAATTAAAAAATGAACAGCATATTATAAGATGAGGCTCCCGTCTCGGCAGGTGAAAACACTCGCGAGCGAATGTTAAACTTCTGGAAGATTCTTTTCAAATATCTCATTTGCATTTCAGTATTTTTAAATGATTTTTGTTGCATTTAATAGCAGTGGTTGATCCTTACATTCACCCATTTTTATTTTTTCGATTTTGGCTGCAGTTTTTTTTCTTATGATGACACTTTCACTTTCGGAACCCGTTCTGAAAATAAGAGTAACTTTATATATTTTTAAAAAATTGCACACAAAATCAAAAAAGGGTGAATAAGCGATCGACCTCAACTATTCAATGCAAAAAGAAATAAAAAAGTTGAAATGCACACGGAATATTTGAAAAGAACCTTCCAAAGCTTTAACATTAGCTCGCGAGTGTCTATGCCTGAAAGAACGGGAAACGGAATAATAAAGATTTTTAGAATTTTTTGTCTGATTTATATTTTATATGTAAAATGTAATGGCGCTAAAAAAAGGTTCTGGGAGTGATCTGTAAGTCGGTCAGTGACACCGTATGAAATGTGAAATATATTTCCAATTACGGAGCATCTAGTTCAATATTGTTTGGAGGTAAATAAGGGCAACAGCTTCCACAAATTCGCGTTTTATATTTGCATTTTAACAATGCAACTCAAGTCTGTTGAAATTTTACTGTAATATAGTTCATTCAGTGTTTAACCTTTGAGAAAATTTGTGTTTAGTCTGGAATGAGACACCCTGTATTTTTCTCAGAAGAAAATGTTTTTCATCCTTTGTTTCCCATAAAAAAATTGTTTTTTGTAGTGGATTTTTGAATCCAACTAGGACAGCAATTCAAAATAAGAATTCATATTTTCCAGAAACTTTTTATTAAAATAATACATGATTTTATTGTATATTCAGATAAATTTCAACTTTAAAAATAAATATTAGAAAATCGAGAGTTTTTTCTTGTTTCTTGTTCTTCCCTTCCCCCTTTTTCATTTGGCTGAATCTTAACCTTTGTGAAAAAGATGCATCGATTATCTAACTGATGTTTAAATGTGTGTAACAGATAAAGCAAAACATTATGGTAAAGGAACACGACATTTTAAATTATTATTAATAATACAAATAAAGCGTTTATTTATTTTCTTTGAAAAAAAAAAAAAAAAAAAGTAAGAATATTTTCAGCTGCATCATATTCTCAGTGAAAAGTTCAGAAATAAAAAGATTATCAGAAATGGCACTTCTGCATTAAGAGGCTATTTCTGTCAAGCGAAAAGAACCACTCGCTAATGCTACTTTGCAATATTTTAATTGATTTTTTATTCATTGGATAGTTGAGATAAATCTGTGCAAAGAGAATTTTATTTTTAATTTTTCGATTTTGTTTACAGGTATTTTTAATTAGGACACTTTCATTTTCGGAAACGGTTTCGAAAAGAAAAGCATCCTCATTAAAAAAAAAAAAAAAATCTGCAATCAAAATCGAAAAAATAAATGATAGCCTTTGTACAGATCGATATCAAATATGGGTCATAAAATATCATATCATAAAAATGATATATATTTATCATTTAAAAATATTGAAATGCAAACGACGTACCATTATAAATTTCTTTCATTGGATTAGCATTAGCGAGCGGGTCTTTTCGAGAGAATGAAGTAGCCCTCCACATGTTTATGTGAGTATGAACCCGATCGGTTTCATTAATCATTAATTATCAAAGTTTATTTAAATTTCTATAAAGAATATTACCTTTATGATTTTTGAAATGTTCAATTTAATACCATCATGTTAAGCTTTAATAAAATATCGAACCCCTCTTCCCCAATTGAAAAAATGTTGAACCAACAAAATAAATTTTAGAACCCCATATAAACATTCCTGACCGATGCTCAATCCGAAATATTTACTTTTTTTTTTTTTTTTTTTTTTTTTGTCAGTTATCATTATGCGCCAATGGTATATCACAATTCACAATCTCTTCCGCCCCGTGCGCCAAATGGATTTGCTGTGGTGCTGGAGGAGAGACACCCTGTATTTTTGACAGAAGAATATGTTATTCAATCTTGGCTTCCTATATAAAAAATAGTTTGTTCTGGTGTGGTCTACCATTTCTTATTTGCCAGATTTTTGTTATGATTATTTTTTATCACTTTGTATTGCTAAATTTCAAAGGCGTTTGTGTCATTATTCATTAATATGAGAAAATTACGATCAAAATCTTCTATACTGAAATCAAATTTGGAGTTATTTGTATTGCGGAATTTCATTTTTTAATATCACCCATATATGTGTTATTAAAACAAAATGCTAATTAAACTTTTTATTATTTAATTTGATTTTTCTGGTATAGACTAAATGAACATCGTCGGTTTAATACTGTTGCTTTCAAAATTTTAACATTGGATTTTTTACCAACAAAATACAAGCATATGGCATTTTTGATATAAGAAATCATATTAAAAATATTTTTTTCTTTACAATTAAAAATATATTTAAAAAGTTTCGTTTTTTTTTTTCATTAGGAAAATTGCGTTTTTTAAAACTAAATATGATATATATATATATATTTATTTATTTAAAACCACAAACAAAATATCAAAATCCATCACTCACCATAGCTGCATTGAAATTCAGATCGAAAATATTATAATAACCAACATAAACTTTAACTCTTAAAATCAAACTAAATAACCAAACTAAAGAAAATATATATAATTGCAAGACATAACAGAACAGGACAGAAGGCGAGCGGTATGGCTAACGACATACACTGCAGGGTTAAGTCAGACTTTACGCATGCTACGTCCCCCTTCACTCGCCAAGACCAAAATTGAAAAAAATGAAAAACTATGAAAAACTAAACAGAACTACAACATCCACCAAAATATCACTCTAACTCATTAGATCAATCAACTCATCAAAACCTCCATTCTCATCCATCACTGAGTTCAGTTCAGTTCCGTACCTGCTACTCTTAATAAAATCACTAGTTATTCTCCTGATGAAATTGCGAGGATAACCATGCTTGAATCCCAAGCGGCACCACTCTAAAATATCACTAAACATATCTTTAACTCTAGTACTCAGTCTTTCGATTCGTATTAATCCATTTCTAAGTACATTTCTTTTAATCGAAACATGCACGTTGGAATCAAAATATATCAGCTTTAAGGTATTAAAGTTCAAATCATTTCGCTTGTCAAATAACTTAGATATCAAATTTTCACTTTCTATGCTTAGGTTCACATCTAGAAAATTAATATTTTTACAATTCTGGGAGGAGGGTTCCAGACTCAGTGACGTAGGATAATATGTAAAATCAATATTTTCAATATCATTGTTTAATTTGACTATCAAAACATCGTCTATATACCCGTAGGATAATGTGTTACTGTTTAAATTATTATTTCTTTCATATATATGTAAGTAAATGTTTGCCAAAATGGAACTGCAACTCCCCCCCATTGGAATACCCCGAATCTGTTTAAATATTGTATTTCCTTCGTAAAGGTAGTTTTCTTGTACTACTAACTGAAATAAATTTATGAAAAAAATCATTATGAACATCCAAAGTACTATTTGTATTATAAAAATTTACTATTTTATCTTTTAAATCTGTCAAATCAATTGTGTTATAGAGGTCTGCAAAATCGTAAGCGAATATATATATATATATATATATATATATATTTGGTGTTTTTTCATATGTTTATATGGATTTATCGTCCGCAATATGCTAGTGAATCAGAGATATTGTGCTTGATTCTGTATTACTAGTTAAAGGTTCCATCTTTATTTTGTATAATATCAGTAAAAGAAAATCAAGAAATTAATTTGATTAATGCACATTTCTATTATTCATGAGCTGCAAAAATAGTGCTATTGAAATTTGTTGTTCTTCTAAAAAAAAAGTAATAATTCAAATGAAAATTAATGGTATTATAATTATCAATAATGATATAAAATGGTCTTATGTAAGTCTATAAAAATTAGACAGTTTTTATCTTTGCTTATAATATAAATGCACTTTCCAACATGTGCAAATTTCTTCTACAATATGATTTATTTCCTTTTTTTCCGTAAATGGTAAAAGAAAGCATTATCGAGAAGCTAACACATAATACGCAATTATCTTTGTGAAATAGTGACAGAATTATATAGTGATTTTAAATTTGAAAAAGGTATAGCATTAAGTTTCTTTCTTAATTTATTTTCATTTTTATTTATTTATTTATTTATTTATTTTTTGCTTTGAAATAGTAAGTATATATATTAATTTTAAATTTCAAATTTGCTTCAGAATTCAAAATCTGCTAAAGAGAAAAAGTACATAAATATGTGCTGTGAATTAAAAATAGATTGTTCGCTAAATAAAGATTCCATCATGAAGGTTTTTCTATTTATTCTATGAAGGGAGAGTGATGAGTTATCAACATTTATTATTTGCTGCCCCTATATTTTTACTTTCTTCTATCTTCAATAGAAGAAAGTATTGTAATCGAAATTTTTTTCGACTTCCGGTTTTCGACGGATTTATACGTTTTAGGGGTCAGAGATCTCAAAAAACATGTTTATAGAAAATGTGTGTGTCCGTGTGTCTGTCGCCATTGTACCATCAAAAAGTGTATGAAGTTATGCACAGAATTGAACCAAATTTTTATTTTAAGTTTTTGGCTATGGCAAGCAGATCCTCCCTGAATTTTGAAAAAAATCGCCTGCAGGGGGCTCTGTAATAGCGATTTTTTTGAGATTTTTCAATATTGTACCATCCAAAAGTGTATGAAGTTATGCATAGAATTGAACCAAATTTTTATTTTAAGTTTTTGGCTATGGCAAGCAGATCCTCCCTGAATTTGAAAAAAATAGCCGGTAGAGGGCGCTGTAACAGCGATTTTGAATACTGTACCATCCAAAAGTGTATGAAGTTATGCATAGAATTGAGCCAAATTTTTATTTTAAGTTTTTGGTGTTAAGCAGGTCCTCCCTGAATTTGGAAAAATTCCGCTGGAAGGGTGCGCTATAATTACGATGTCTGTACCATTTTCTTTATTGTACAATCGAAAAGTGTATAAAATTATGCATACAATTGAACCAAATTTTTTCTTGCATGTTTTTGGCTTTGGCCAACAGGCCCTCCTTGAATTTGGAAATATTGCGCGGTAAAGGGGCTCTGTGATAGCGATTTTTATATGTTTTTCTTGATTTTCCGTAGTTCTGTTGTCCATCGGCGGCGCGTGCAGACGCGGAAACTCGCTTTTTGCTAAGCCGGCTATTCGCAAACATCTGATAACCACAGAATAAGCAAAAACTATTAATTTTAACAAATATCATGATATTGATTAACTCATTTTTAGTCCGTTTAATTGACTGAAGCATAAATTTAAGATGAAAATCAAAGTTGGGATAGTATTGAACTAATAATATTGAAGTATTAACATGTGTAACTAATTTTTGAAATATCATGTATAAGATAGAAGAAAGTTTTGAAATTGGCATATCCAACTAGTTTAATGAAATATGGTCATCGTAAATATAAAACAAAAGAAAAAAGATTATATATATATATATATATATATATATATATATATGAGAGGAGGTGAGTTTCAAAAATAACTTTATCCAGAAAATCAAATAAACCAAGAATCTAATAGCAAAAATACAGGATAAATCCAGCTTTTTGGCAGATAGTTGTGTTTCTTGTTATTTTCTTGTGTTCTGCTGTGCAGATTTACCATTAGAATATATTGATAGGGAAAATGCGATATTTTTAATTTTGTATAAGGCGAGTTTTGAAACTCACGTTCTCATATAAATTATAGAAGAGGCAGAATTTTAAAATTGCTAGAAAATTGAATATTCTCCTAAATAATCTGCATAAATAGCATGCAATTAACCAAATCTGTGTTAAAATAAAAGATAAAATCACGGTTATTAATATATGTACACATTTAGAGATTAACTTTATCTTATAAGAAGAAAAAAAAACTGCGGATAACTTTTGGTAAACTTTTTTTTTTTTTTTTATTATGAGCATTATAAATTTTGTAACTTTGTGATTTATTGAACTTTGAAATTTAGTAACTTTGTCATAACTGTCAAAGAACCCCTAACTAAATCTGCATTAAATTAAAAGATAAAATCACGTGTATTTGTTCATTAATCTATACACATTCATAGATTAATTTAACTTTGTCTTATTAGATGAAAATATGCCTATAAACTTTTGGTCCCCCCCCCTCCCCCACAGAATATTAACATTATAAACTTTATAATTATGTAACTTTTACATACCTGGCATTACTTTAGCATCTATTAAAACAGTAAATTTCTAAATGTGGATCCCTAGATAAACATTCATTTTAACTAATTTGCATTGTAGTAATGTGTAACTCAAGACGAATTTAGGACAGCAAAATTATGTGCTATTTTTGAAATGCAAAATGTTGTACTTCTTTTCCGTCTTACTAGCGTCCATATTCATTTTCGTTAGCGATATTCCTTGATCTATTCCTTGAAGAAGCACTGATTGAATAAAAACACACACCGATAGAGAGTAAAGACCCCATAACCATTTGCTCAACAAATAAATTATTTTGGAGAATCTCTTATAAGGGAAAAAGTATTTAAAGAAAATCAAAAATGAAAATTAATTTTATGTAGACTGAAATAAATAAAATTTTACTATACCCCCCCCCCTTCATCGCACTTAAAAAAGTCCTTTGACCTTCGCCGCAATATAATCTATTGACGTATTCAAAATTTCCTTTCTTCTCTTGACTTCTTGTATTCCCCTCTCTCTTTTGTTTATTTATTTATTTATTTTGACACTTAATCAAATTATAGACAAAATTTGAAAAAAAAAAATATGAAATATTAATTCAAATGCATATTTTATTAATAGAGAAAACATATTTTCTCAAACTGAAAGAGTGACTTCGTGTTAGTTTTCAAAAAGTTCCTTATTGAATGTCAAGCATTCTAAATTAAATTATTTTATTTTCACTAAAATTTTATGTTCAAATTCATTTACAACTTACTTTCAATTATATTTTTAGGTAACTACACTTTTAGCTCAGTTCATTTTCCGTTTTTACAGAGATATTGTAAATAAAAGTTTAATCTTAAACAAATCAAATTCAAGAGCTTTAATTTGATGGTAAGTGCATACATACATAAATTGAGTAATTCCACATAAAATCTATACACATTGTTTGAATTATAATCATGCGAAAATATCTGTAATGCAATTAATCTAAATTTTGAAGTAAGAGCAGGATGTTAAAAAAAAAAAAAAAAGCAATTTGTAGATTTATCTTCAAAATTTAAGGTACGTTCTTATTTTTTTTTTATTATGAGTAAATCTTGCGGGATAATTATAATGAAATTAAAATGTCATTGGAAAAAAATTAAAAGAATATATAAGCAAAAAACGCGAAATTAGGATTATTAGATACACCATTGACTCTATGAGATACGTTTAAAATATTATTGTAAGTATTCCTTTGAAGCAATCATAAATTAAAAATCCAGATTGCTTTAATTTTTAAAATCTCAAACCATAAAGGATTCTCTCTGTAGAACATGTGATAATTTTCAAATATGCGCATACACCTTAGAGGAGGAATTGGGTTATATTAGAAATCTATGGCGTACACCCTCCCCTTTTTTAAAAAAAGAACCCTTTAAATGATTAGCAGATGCTTTGCAAACCCGTTCAGGAACATAATAGATAACAGCATATTCCCTATCTATTCTCCAATTCCAAGATAAGAAAACTTGTCCTTTCAACTTGAAAAACATAGTAAAGCCAACAGTAAGTAAAACTAGAGAACTTGTAGTAGAAGAGTTCCCAGAATAACGTTGGTACAGGAAAATTTAGAATGCATAAATGTTTTTTTTTTTCTTTTCGCACCATTTTTGCGAAATCTATTTTAAGAGATCGGGATTTTACTATTTCAACTTGAACGTAATTAATGAAAATATCGTGGTATCAAAAATTTTAGATCAAGTGCTTTCTAACTTAATAAGTTTGCAACTTTAAATTATAGTCCTTTCTTTATCTAATTTTATTTAAGAAAATATAGACCAAAGTAGTATTTCGATCCTTTCTCTATGGGCAGACATGTTGGTAAAGCGATTCGTAGATTTATGTAACAATTGTTTCAAATAAAAATCAGGCTTCTCGAATGAAAAAGTTATGTTGTCAATATAACTTTCCTGACTTTATTTCTACTTATGACTTTACTGACTTTATTTCTGTGGACCCATGAGTTAGTTATTAAAAATGTGTATTGGTTCTCAATATTAAATATTTATTTTTTTAAGTTTAGGAAGTCCCAGAAACTGCGCTTTCAAAAAATATACATCAGTAGCGTTTTTTTTTCTATTCATGAATATAAAAGAAATAATACATAAGAAAAGAAATCAGCAAATTCGTCATTTCATTGGATCTTTCTCCAATATTTTTCTTTCAAATTTCTATCAAATTTATTAAAGATTAGCGATTGCCGTTTTAACTCCATACCAAATTATTTTAATATGTCAAATATATTTTTTTCAAAATCAAATTGGCCATGTTTCATGCTTGAAAAAATATAATTAGCTGAAAATCAGCTAACAGTTTCGTATAATGCAAGTCGTATTGCATTGTTAAATTATGCCTTTAATATTCATAACGGAAGAGTCTTTGTTTAGCAAAAATTAGACTTATTTTGATACAAACGTTATACTTAACATAGCTTACTTATGGTATAAATCAACTTTCAACATTATATTAATGCAATATTAGTATTATTCTCTTAGTATTTTGTACAAGCGTTACCCTCTATGTATATGGTGATTTCTCCCATCTATCCTGCACAAAAAAAAAAAAAAAAAAAAAAAAAAAGAAAGAAAAAGAAGAAAAATCAGGTCTTTTTCTGCAGAGCCTTTCGAAAGTATTTTTCTGTGGCAATATAACAGTAATTGTAAGTGTTGGATAATAATTCCCCAGGAATGATATTCAGTTGCAAAGGGTACTGTTTTATATTTTTTGATATTTATTAAATACTTGTCTTGTAAAAATCGACATAATAAGTAGCACCAGCAGGCAAAACTTTAGCATTCAGATGTTTCAAGGATTTATATAAAAAGAACCTATTCATCAATAAAAGAGAAATAACAGAAGCAATAAACACATGTGATTTTTTTTTTTTTTTTTTTTTTTTTTTTTTTTTTTTTTTTTTTTTGCTATTGGTATGGGTACTTCGATGGAAAACAACTTCAAAAGTCGGCATGCTAGTTTCATTGAAGAAAAAAAAGAAAGAAAAGCATCCCCCCCCCCCCCTCACACACAAAAAAAATAATAATAAGAAGAAATAAAATGACATGCTCAGATAAAGAAATGAAAGTTGTCAAACATCACTAACCCAAATACTTAGTAATAAAATATTTACCAGGAAAATAAGAAACCGAAAAATACTCAAAAAATCTAGGAGTACACTGAGAGATTTTGAGCAAATCTATTACTTTGTAACAGAATCAAATCCTTTATAAATTTTTAACATATTCCTATAATTAATTATTCGGATATTAATAAATACTAATTTAAATGTTGAATGCTTTAAGTTAATAGGCCTTTCAACTTTAACATAGAAAAGGTAGTTTGATAAAGTAGATATGGTAGCGATAAAACTGCCAACTTTTGTGCTTTTCTGCTACTCTACTTTAATACAATCTTCCCTTTATTTAATTCTCGAAATTTGGCGATAGATAATGCAAAAAATGCTTTTAAAAAAATAGCGGTAATAAAAAAGTATAAAAGTTGGCAGCTATGAAACTACAGCCTAAAAGCTTTAAAAAATTAAGTATATTAGACCGAATAAAATTAGATACAAAAGCAACATATCAATCAGACTTGTAACGTATGCTACTTTACATATTTATTAACGAAATCCTTTTAACATAAGCTGGTAGCTCTAAATATTACTTTGAACTGAGCAGTAGCAATAACTTCAGAGAAATATTCAATTCACTGATTGAAGACGAACATATATGAAGGATTTGGGCGTAAAAAATGGTAACTGTGAATTTTGATTATTATTATTATTCTCGTGTAAAGCCGTTAACTACATCATGACATCTTTTTAAATGTACAAGATTTCTTTTTGAATCATATATATCATAATATAAGATATGAGTTTCAAAAGTTATGCCATAAATTTTATAAATTTTAGAAAAGAAGTCTTCTTGCATATAAATCCAATAAAATAAAATGAATCATACAAAATGTGTGGTACATAAGAGCAACTGAGGATGTTGAGAATATAGTCTTTAACACATTAGCTGTTTTAGACGAAACAATCACGATAGTTCACGAGAGGATAGTTATAGTTTTCTTTAAAAAACTCGAGTCTTCACATCTCGAAATTAGATTTTGTTATTTACTTATTTTACAAATGAGCCCTTAATTTTATAGAATTACGGTTGTTCTCAAATCAAAAGAAAATACTTTGTCACCTTTCTGAATTCATTTTTTTCGGAAACGCATGGAATTGGTAAGTGTTATGATTATGTAATTATGTATTCTAATGTATTTTTCAACTTTTTGGTAAAAGCAGAGGATCTTTCAGAAAATCTTGCGTAAGTTTGCAATTTGAACGGAATTGCCGGACGTGATAGCACAGGAAAGGAGGAAATCTGCTATCAACAATTGCTTATAACACTTTAAGTAATTTATTTATCAAAAAATTCAAAACGCCATTCGATTCCAAATTATGTTAATAGCCTGGCCTGCCAATTTTATGCTTTTACGCTTGAAAATGAGTCAGAAAATGTGTCAAAAAGTGTCCCATTTTTGAGAAAAGAGTTAGAGAATCGCCTTACGATTGGAAATAAAAAATAAAAATTAAAAAATGCCAGAGCTATTATAGTTTTCTCTTAAATTATAAAAGTAAATGAATCAGGATATTCCTAAAATAAGTTATATTAAGTACCGTAAAGTACCGAAAGTAAGCCCCTCTTTAGCAAATAGGAAATTCTAATGATTTTAAGGGGTGCTTATAATTGGAACTTTTGTGAAAAGGGTAAAAAAATTAGGAGGGTGAAGAGGGGGGGTATTTGGAATTTATGAAATTTCATATGTCTTCATAAGTTTTCTAGAGCAAGATTTCTGCATGAAAACTTAAAATAAAATAAATAGTCTGACGAATTAAAAAAATATGTATATTGCGTCATACTGGAAATATAATGGACCTCAGCAGGTGAATATGTAACGTTATATGAGTTTGAAGAAACGTATTAAAACATGATAAAAACCCGACTATGGAAATATTAACATATTTTAACATTTTAAGGTTCTCTGAATTTGCTGTATCCATTATTAAACCTATTCCATATACATGCGTGTGTGTTTTCGTGTATATTAGAATTTTCACAAAAAGTTTAGCTCCCTAGAACTCATTCTTAGTGAAGGATCTGGGTTTATCTCTAATCTTGATTTAAGTTTTGTTGGTGAATTTAGTACTTAACTTCGAAATCTACCTCCGCCTGTAGACCGAGCCGGCAGGGATTTTTTAATTAAAACATTCTCACCTTGACAGACGTTTTTCTTTGTGTTCTGGAAAAACAGTGATTACTTCTGCAGAAACATGCATTTTCTCTGCACAAAATTGCACATGTAGAATATTGGTCTGACTTCATAATTAGCATGGTCAATTTTTTAAATGTGTTACAGATTATCCCTGAAGTACCACTGATCCCAATTAACGAATTAACCCTACCTCCCCTAGATTAGAAAGTTTAAATAATGCTTTTTTCTATTCATGTTGCTAATGTAAAAAAAGGAACAAAGTAAAAAATATATATTTATATATTTCATTATATATATATATATATATATATATATATAAACATATATATATATATATATATATATATATATATATATATATATATATATATATATATATAACTTATATATATATTTATTAAAATCACTCGTTTCCTAAAGTTTTCTAAAGCTGAAAAAAGGCAGTGAATTTTTTATAATCAAGGCCAGGCGTGAAATTTAACCCTTTCTACTCGGGAGATGACTCATTCACCAATAGTGTTTCCATGTGTCTCGCGTAATCCGGGCCTCCAAATGCTCTGGAAACCGGTATCATACGGTCATTTTTTTCGCCTTATCTCATGTCATAATTATCTGCGATTAAAGATGTCGAAATAAACTGTAAGAAATTAATGGTGTCCGGAGCATTTGAAGCGCTGATTTACGCGGGCGCCTGGCAACACCAGTCCTCGGAGAGTCACCTTTCAAGTACAAAGGGTTAAGATAAAAATTGAAGACTTAAAAAAGTGTTTTTCTTTTTCCTTTAAGCCCCGATATTCTATTTCTTTTGGGCAGCAATTAAAGTGTCGTCCATTCAAAATAACGTTACGTTACATAAGCCAGCCGTAAAACGAAGCAGATTTAACATTGTACTGTTAAATACTGATATTCTCTACTGCAATTTTTTTAACATCTAAGCATCACACATTTTTAATTTTCATACCGTCACACAGAAAAAAAAAATACTTAATTTGCAAATTGTTTGAAAACGGCATCTGATTTTTTTAGGTAGATTTCGTATGAAATACTACCCATTGGGATCGTTCCTATGTTGAATTCCCCTAGAACCCCAAACCACCCTCAGTAAAAAACTTTATCTATCTATCTATATCTATCTATCTATCTATCTATCTATATATATATAAATTGTAAAACAACACGAAACAAACGTGGAAAGTGTTCATCATCAGTTGTAGTTTCTAAAAAATATATCACTAAACAAATTAATGATCTTCAAAGTAAATATTTAAAGCATTATAACTGGTTATTAATTCGAAAATACATATTTGCTATTAAAAAGAAACAGATTGTGCAACATTTAAATGTATTTCTAAGTAAATCTTTCTCTAAACATTTCTCTGATATTTATTTTGATCTTATTATGACTAGGGTTAATCTTTTAAATATTAATTTACAAAAAAAAAAAAAAAAAAAAAAAAAAACATAAAATTCAAAACACGAATACTCAAATGATAATAAATTTTTCAAATCATATATTTAATAAAATTAATTTCAATTCTATAATTAATGATAAAAACTTATTTTCCTATTAATAATCTTCATATATCAAAATCCTTTAAATATCCGAATACAATTGGTATAAAGATTTTTAACTACAATACATTTTCAAAAAATACATCTGCTGCAAGTAATTTTTCGCGTAAATGCAATGACCCTAATCTAAAAAAATATATAAACAATGATCATGGACATATAATCACTGGAAATCTTAATATTGTTAATGATTTTAAATTGAAAAACTAATGGGTTATGGTACTAAATATAGACTTCCATCTAAATTTACTGTTAAATCTATTATCAAACACTTTACATATGATATAGATATTTTTATATATAAAATTTCAATCTATTACAATAAACCTATTGAATATTTTAATCAATGGAAAATATTAGTAATTGAAAAATTAACTATGGCTTTAAAAAATAATATTTCTGATTTGGTTTCTATTAACACAAAGCATTTTTTCCAACAAATTACTAAATTACAAAAAAAACTACGTTATTACATATGTAGACAAATCTAATAATTATGCAGTCATATGTAAATCTGATTATCACCAACTTCTTACAACCTGTATTTCTTCTAATAAATCTTTTCAAAAAACTAATGAGAATGTAATTGTAAATAATCGTAATATTCAAAGTTATTATAAACTATTAAATATTATATTAGCTAACTTTAATTATCCTTATTTAGTTCTTATTCCCAAATTTCATAAAACTCCAATTAAATTTAGGACTGTAACTATTGGTTGCAATACATATAATAATAAAGCAATAAACTTCTATTAAAAATTCTTAATCAATTATATATACTTACTACAAACAATGATAATACACATTGTATAAAAAATAGCTATCAACTGGTCAATATTTAAAAAAATCTTCATTGTGTATATAATATAACGACATATGACTTCAAAGATCTTTTTAATAATATAGACTTATTAGATTTACATAATATTATAAATGCATTATTTAAAAAGTATTATAAAAAACTGGAATTACCATCTAATATTGATATCGCTTATTTTAAATCATCAACAAACTTCATTATCTATAATAATTATATATTGCAAGATAACACATTATATTTACAGCACGTCGGTATACCACAAGGTGGTTATACATCCAGTTTATTATCAGACTTATACTTATATCACTATGAACGTACTTTTACTAATAATAATCTCCATTTATATCGTTATATTGATGACATAATTTTAATTGCCACTGATCAATCTAAAATTTCTCAATTTCCAGTTGATTATTCCACTAATTTGGAATTAACGGAAAACCTCTTATCTAACAATACAATTATTTCTTAGATCTTAAAATTACAATAAAAGACAACAAAACAATAACAGATTTATATGATAAACGTAAAGAATTTAAATTCAAAGTTAATACATTTACAAATTTTAAACCTTGTCTTCATCATTCTGTATATCGAAATATAATACTTAAACATTTATATAGAATAAAATGTTTATGTTCTTCTAATCTAATTAACAATAATATTAAAAAACTAATTTATGAAACATTAAATCATGGTTTTCCAAAAAAATTCATATAGTCATTAATATACAATTAGTACTTACAGGATCTTAAAAAAAATAATAAATAAATAAATAACACATGCGTAAACGAAATTACAAAAAAATTATAAAATAAAAAAATATTTATATAAAAAATTAAAAATTGTAAAATAATAATAAAAAATTACTATAGGATGGTTGGGTGGGTAAATGTTAGAGTACGGAGGAGGGTGGAGTTGTTTGGATAATACGCAATGGTTAATTTTAAAAAATGATGGGGCTTTTGTATTATAACTATATTTCTATTACGCATTTTATATGGATGTTGATTGGATGTTTTATATGTAAATGGTGACATTTCTTTTTTTTTTATTTCAATTCATATTAAATTTAGCTTATTTTATCAATTTCAAAATTAACTTGATTTAAAATTTTAGTCTACTCAGGACAATGTCATATTAATTAATAATAGTATACCATCTTTATAGTGATTAATATGCATATAAGTTTATTTGATATAACTATTGTTATACTGTATGTATTAAAATTGGGTAATTGGTTTTTATTATCATTCCTCTATACTTTTTAATATTGTTTTATTTTCAACTTTGTATTCCATGATTAATTATCGGTTTAATGTGTTTGATTGTCACAATCATATTTTTTAGCTTTTTTGGCTAATATGAAGATAATCCACACACTATATTTGTAATCTTTAGGCTATTGGGAATTTTAGAATCTGACAATCTTCTATAAACATCTTTTTTTCCCTGTTCATTTTATTAATTTATTAGATTTTAAATTTAATAGTAATTCTTAAAGTTTTTATATTTATATTATATATAATTTATTTTATGTTATAGCATATAGCTATATTCTATATATTATCAATGTTATAAAATTATTTACTTTCTCAGTGTAGATTAAATGGGTTTGGTAATAGAATATATTGATAGTATTTTATTAACATTTAATTAATTTAATTCTTTTAATAATGATATATTGTAGATTATTATTTATATATTAGGATTAGCGTGGTAATGCAGATGATATATTTTAATTTCATTGGTTTTTATTATTTTCTTCTTGTGACATTTGAATAATAATAATTGTTTCTAAAATAATATAATAGATGGCAGCACTAAAAAATTTTGTCTTTTAAAGCTTCTGTTAAAGTAATAATTTTAATTTTTTACACCAGGTGGTATTAAACGCTGATAATTGGTTATATTGTAAAATTGAAATTAAACAATTTAAAAGTGTTTTTTTTAGGTATTTTAAATAATGTAATTATTTTCTATTTATATTATATTAAATGTTTTTATCACGGTATTTCAAAATAAATTAACTGAATCCATAGTTTTAATTTCTGTGTTAACTTAACTGTTTTATTCACCTTAATCTTATCATGCTCGGATACCATGTGCGAGTGGATATTTTGAAAATCAACTGGGTTATTATTCGGTATGGTGTGTAATATTTCTATTTTTTATGCTATAAATTAAATACTTAATGGGTTGTATTGTTTTTTCCATTTTATGCCATTTGATAATGTTCTGTTTTCATCTTGAAACTATTCTATTGATCATATTGGTTGTTTGGGTACAGGAGAAAAAAAATTTCAGCTTTTAGCTTTTTTCTCACAGAAAACAACCGATTTGCTTACATCATTGAATTCTGTACTCTTGAAAACGTAATTCAATATATAAGTTTTTCAATTTTTTTTTGGTATCCATATTCTTCTTTTTTCCTTCCATATTAATTCTTGTAATTATGTATAAGGCACTTTATTTTATACATACAGTTCTATATTATAGGTTTGTGGTATCCATTTTTATTGTCATTTTACAATATTGCTGTTTTTGATGATGGTCGGTAATGTTTAATTAATGGTTATATATATATAACCATTAATTAAACATTACTGACCACCAACAAAAAACAAAACAAAACAAATAAAAAAAAAATATATATATATCACTTTCTTCTGGACACGATAAATTCCACAATTCTGCACAAATCTTTTCCAAACTGATACATAAAATCAAGTGGCATAAAATCTCGGTCAAGTTCGTTAATGGGCAAAATCGGACCAAGCGGATGGAAATAGGGAGCGGTTTTGTGAAAACCAAAAAAAAAACCTCGTAATTTCTTAATTTTTGTACATTTCAAATCAGTTTAAAGTTTTTTATTACTTCTAAAAATAGGGCCAAAAATTTATGTCTCGCAAATTTTTGATAAAATTAAAAATGGGCTCAAGAGCCGCAAAAAATAGGGTTTTTGGGAGAAAAAAAATTCCTAACTTCGTCAATTCTCAAGATATAAAATCCCCATGAATTTATCATATATCTTCTTAATATTGTCTTCAACATTTATACAGACACGTTTTCGATAGGACTAATTCTTTCAGCAAAAACAAATTAAAAATCATAGATGTCGAAGAAAAAAATCATCTTATTAAGGGTGTATTCAAATCCAAACTGCTTATTTTCTGATTCATTTTTAAATTCATTCTTGCTCTCAAACGTATCCAATTGGTTGATTCTCTTATTCGGAAACTATATAATGTACCGTAATAATCGATTTTTTGATAGATGCTGAATATATTTCAAAAAATGATGTTGAAGTGGGCATTTTGGACAGAATTTCCCGAAGCGATTGTGTTAGAAACGAAAAATATTGCCCTACTGAGAAAATAATTGTTTATTAATCAAGTTTTAATTAATTGAAAGAAAAATAAAAACACATGCCGCTTATAAATCTTTTCAAAAATCACGTCAGCAAGTTTCATATTTTTTCTATTAAAAATAAATTAGGAAATGTGCAAGAAAATTTCGAGTTGTTGAGCATGGAAAAGTATTATTATTTTTTTTTAATACCGCCTTAACATGATTCTGATAAAACCAGCTACTATATAAAAATGAAATAAAAACTCGCCAAAGCGGCCAGATAAAACTGTTAAAGTGGATTTATATTTAATCATGATTTAGTTTTTGTTGGTGAAATCAGTATACTTAACTTCGAAATCTACCTCCGCCTGAAGGCCGGGCCGGCAGGGATTTTTTGAGATATTGATTTTTTTTTTTTTTTTTTTTTTTTTTTTTTTTTTTTGTAAATTGTAATGCCACTTCTGTAATGATGGCAACTGGAGTACTCTATTTCTGTAGGAAGTAAAGGGAAAACTGTAGATTACTATATCTTTCTGTTGCCATTTTCTCATAAAAACTAATTAAAAAAAATAAAATAAGTGCTACGCCAAGAATATCGTCTGTTATAAAAATGTATTTTGAAGTATATATGTATTTCTTTTTTTCTCCGCATTTACTTAATTCGAATTTTATTAATCCATGTATAATAATGTTTTCCGAATTTTGAAAAAAATATAAATGAATGATTACTGATAAAACATGGAGCTATTATAAACTGTATTAATTTTCAGTATCCATATTAAAGTTACAAACAAATGAAAGGCTTGTGAATCGATAACTGATTTTTTTCTCGAGTTTCTTGAATGACGACATGGCTTTTTGCTGAGTTTGTGCGTTATTCCGCTATAGTGCCGTCCTTTGTTGAATACAGACACTTTTCTCTGGGAGGGATTTCTGTAGCTCCGGGGGGGGAGCATTATACAGTTCCGGGGGGGGGGAATTGTACTTTTTGACCATTGAATACACAAAATCTCAAATATTCAGGGGGGGGGGTCATCTCGATGCTCCGGGGAGATTGTCCCCCCCGGGCCACCCCCTGAATTCAACACTGGTGCCGTCATATCAATTCTTTTCTATACATGTTATTTAAGATTGGGTCGTAAATGTGAAAATCAACAGCGGGTGCTAATAACATCATTTTATATAAAGTAAAAGCGGGTATTTTAAGTCTTAAAGCTGAAATATGCTTTGTACTACCTATATTTATATAATTTTTCACCGGGTACATCACTAAATTCTGACAAAGCAGTTTCTAGTTTGTTTGGTTTTTGTCTTTTTAAGAACTCATTTTATTTTTATTTACTAGGGGGCTCTGCCCCCTACGAGCCATGCTCGTCAACCCCCGTTCAGACACCGCAAACTCTAACAGCAAGCTAATTTGACCGGCTTTAAAAAGATTTCGGAAGATTGAATTACAATTTGAATCTGAGAATTATAATCTGACGTAACTATCACCAAACTTTTCTTTCTCTTTTTAATATTCACGTAAAAATACTTTTGTTAGAAATAAAATATTATGATCATCTTAAAATTGAGATAAATGTCTCGCGCAATTTTTAAATTTAAACTCTTTTGCAATATTATTTTTTGTTCATTTTACGTAATAAGTGTAATGTGACGCAAATGTGACGCAAATTCTCCTATTTAAGACCTAACTCATGTTAATGAATTTCTTATGTTACAATATTCTTTCTCTTTTAAAATTCATGTGTAAGTATAGTTTTTATGACGTAATTTTCAATGAGTTCCTGCTTTTTATATTTTCTGTTTATAATAGTGACGTGCAAAATAAATTTTTAATTTGAAGCAAACATTATTGTTTGCGCTGTTTATGCAGTTGGCAACAGTTTAAATTAATTCAATTTTCTAAAATACGTAAAAAATATATTTCGAAATGCTGAAAATTTGAATTTAAAATAAAAATAAAACCTCAAAAAATCAGTCAAATTAAAAAACTAAGTGCAGTCTGCACATCGGGAAATTCTGACGCATAAAATGATCTAAAAATGATTAAATTCCTATGTACATTTTTGCTCCTATAAAACTTTTTTAATGGAACGATTTTGTCCAACTTTGGCATTAAATACCTCTTTAAATAGTTCTTCGATTTGAAAACTGTCTGTATCAGCGTGTTTATCAAACATTTCTCTACAATACTACCGATTTTCATATTTTTGTATGCAACAGTTTTTTTTTTAATGTTAACGAAGAAAGGCCATGCTTAAGCATTCAAATTGGATGCCGATCTGCCGGGAGCACGAATCACAAAGGCTCTATTATGAGTTAATTGTCAGAGTTTACCGAAATAGGTCATTCAGCTTTTAGTAAAGGATATTAACTTAAAATTTTTGAAATGTTTAATATAATACTGGCGCGGGGTGGGGTTGATTATAGAACATTTCCATTATTTTTTTTATTGTTGTTGTTATTTTTCATACGTTAAATTTAATGCATATGGAAATTCCGGACCGATAAGAAACATTTTTTAACTCAATACAAAATTCTGGAACGACATTTATTCATGCATTTCTCGATGGATTTTTATGAGAATTTACATTACCCCCTATTTAAGAATCATATTAATATCTTTTTATTTATGTTTTTAATATCATATTTGAATAGGTGAAGTTTTTTAAACTTATTTATATATGAGGAAATTATTTCGTGTAAATTTTTTGCACATGTTTAGTAAATTATTAATTATTTTATCTATATTAACCCAAAATGAATGCGATATTCCGCTTCAAACACCTTTTGAGTTTCTCCATTTGATAATATTAATATTCTCAAATAAATCTGGCAGTTTTAAGACGCATTCATCAATTCAATTTTTTACGTAAACACATGAAATTGGCACGTGTTCTTATTTCGAAGCTCAATAAATATTTTTTTCCTTCCATTTTACGATAAAGGAAGGGGATCATTAATAAAATGCTGTTAAAATTGCCAGTTTGAACTAAATTTTTAGATAGGACAACCCTATAAATGTCGTTATGAAACAAAAGTAGTTTAACTCAAAATGTAATTAATTTATCGCTAAATAAAAATAATAAATGTTTCTTCCATATCAATATTCTTTAAATTTGTTTAATTAAGAAAAAAATATTTTCTTTCTTAAATATTTTTTAAGCTTCAGTGTGGGTAGAAATATGTAGTAATTTTTTGGCAAAATTTATCAATCAATTTATAGATTATATATATAGTATTTTGAAATTTTCGAAAGCTTTTTTGTTTTTGAAATTGTTTAGTTTTTAGGTAGATTTCGTATGAAATACTACCTATTGGCGTCGTTCCTATGTTGGAATTTCTGAAAATGTGTTGCAGATCTACACCGATCATGACCCCTAGAACCCAAAACCACCCTCAGTAAAAAACTTTATATATATATCTATCTATCTAAGTATCTATCTATCTATCTATCTATCTATATATATATATATATATATATCACTTTTTCTGGACACGATAACTTCCACAATTCTTCACCAATCTCTTTCAAACTGATACATAAAATCAAGGGGTATAAAATCTCGGTCAAGTTTGTTAATGGGCAAAATCGGATCAAGGGGATGGAAATAGGGAGGGGTTTTGTGAAAACCGAAAAACTTCTAAATTCCAATTCGAATAACTTCTTAATTTTTGTACATATCAAATCAGTTTAAAGTTTTTATTACTTCTAAAAATAGGACGAAAAATGTATGTATCACAGATTTTTGATAAAATTAAAAATGGGCTCAAGGGGCCCAAAAATAGGGTTTTTGGGAGAAAAAAAAATCTTAAGTTCGTCAATTCTCAAGATATCAAATCCAATTAATTTTATTATACATCTCCTTAATATTATCTACAACTTTTATATTTACAAGCTTTTTATAAGATCAATTCGTACCAAAATTAAAATTAAAAACGAAAAAAAAAAAAAAAGGGGGGGGGGTGAAGAAGAAAAATTTCCATAACTCCGTCAATTCACAAGATATAAAATGAATTTATCATATATCTTCTTAACATTGCCTTTTGATAGGACCACTTCTTACAGCAAAAATAAATTAAAAATACATAGTGGTTGAAGAAAAAAATCATCGTATTAAGAATGTATTCAAATCCAAACTGCTTATTTTCTTACTCATTTTTAAATTAATTTTTGCTCTCAAACGCGTCCAATTGATAGATTCTCTTCTTCAAAAACTATATAATGTACCGTAATGATCGATTTTTTGATAGGGGCAGAATATATTTCAAAAAATGATGTCAAAGTGGGCATTTTGAACAGAATTTCCCGAAGCGATTGTGTTAGAAGCGAAAAATATTGCCCTACTGAGAAAATAATTGTTTATTAATCAAGTTTCATTTAATTGAAAGAAAAATAAAAACACATGTCGCTTATAAATCTTTTCAAAAATCACGTCAGCAATTTTCGTATTTTTTCTATTAAAAATTAATCTGAAAATGTGCCAGAAAATTTCGAGTTTTTGAGCATGGGAAAGTATTTTTTTTAATACCGCCTTAACATGATTCTGATAAAACCAGCTATTATATAAAAATGAAATGAAAATTCGTCAAAAGCGGTCAGATAAAACTAGTGGATTTATATCTACTCATGATTTAGTTGTTGTTGGTGCAATTAATATACTTAACTTCGAAATCTACCTCCGCTTGTAGGCCGCGCTGGCAGGGATTTTTTTTTTTTTAATTATGAATTGTACATGTAAGTATACTCTGTTATATTAGAAAAATTACATTAAAAAATTGCGCTGTTCACTCTGGTTGCAAAAGATTTGCCCATTTACACATGAAACAATATAAATAGCCTTGCATTTATTTCCGGCTGGTATTCCGTAATGAAACTAGTATAAATAATATGAAAAAAAAACACAAATTTAACAGGTAAGTAGTCTATATAATCGTTAAAACAACTGAAATGCTCAGAATCAAAAATGGCTGCTATAAGTAGCGAAATCAAATTCATGTATGCCCATAATAAAAACGTATCGCTTTTAATAAATTTCAAAATTTATTTGAATACGTTTTGATATTTTTCATATAAATTGCCTTTTGGAGTTGTTAGTGGGCAATCTAAAAGCATATTAATTACAGTATACTCTCGATATCTCGAAGTCGAAGGGACACTTAAAAATTTTCGATAACAAGGTCATAACCAAATGTAAAAATTCTCGTAAAACACAAGATAGGGAATAATGTTATAAAAATTAGAGTCATGATAGATGAGAATAAGTATAAATATGTAATTATATTCGTAATAAGTCTAAATACTACAATGGCAATTTTAATTTTTAAAATAGTAGAAAATAATTACATTAAATTGAAAAGAATTAGTAAATACATAAATGAACTTAGATTGATAGAATGGCTTAAAAAAGCCAAGTGTCGTGGCCTTGCGACATGTCTTTTGAAAGTTATCGTTTTCCACGTTTTCAGAGCATTCTATGAAGCGTCATAGTACGTGGACAGCATCTTTAGCTTGGGCCGCAGTAATGCTAGGTTTATTCCTCATTATCAAACGGCAGAGAAGAAACTGATTGATTTTTTACTTCTAAAAATATTCGATATAACAAGGTTTTGAGTGAAAACTCTTCGAAATAAGAATTAAAATTAACATTAGATAAATATGTAATACCAAGGGGAAAAATAATTTTTCGACATATCGAGGTTTTCGAGATATCGAGAGTATACTGTATCTATATTAAGTTTCTTGCATATCTATTATGTATATGGCAGATATATATGTAAAATATTTTACAAAACTGGATTTAACTTCAAATTCTTCAACATCCTTATCCTTATAATATTATAAATCTCAATGTGTGTCCGAATGTTTGAATGAAGTCAGCATCTAAACGAATGAATTAATGCTTT
The DNA here is from genome assembly GCA_963932465.1 of Maratus speciosus. Classification (NCBI taxonomy): domain Eukaryota; kingdom Metazoa; phylum Arthropoda; class Arachnida; order Araneae; family Salticidae; genus Maratus; species Maratus speciosus. Next base: position 492,775,006 of record OZ010788.1, on the reverse strand, counting down.
TGTATTTTCGGATATAGATGGATTACAACCCGGAAATGAACATAGGCTATGTTTAATTTGTTTTATTCAAATATTTTGCTTAATAATCCAAAATTTCATTATTTTTCATACACAATGAATTGACATTTTTCCGATAAAATTTAACCATCTTCCTTTTTCCGTTGCCAAAAAATAAAAACTTAGAATAATAATTTAATTTCTAATTGAAAGATTAAAACGGAAATTTTCAAGTATTTTTAATTATACAAGGAGCATGAATTTTGAGTAAGTGCAGAAAGAAGGCAAATGTGACGTCATATATGGAAAATATAAAACGGATATGCTTTGATGTTGAAATAAAATGAGATTGTGTTATGATATTAATTCTTATTATTTAAAGAAAATTGTTATCAAGGATTACGGTTTATCGTCTGCGCACGGTTAACACAAAGATTGAAAATTTCAAAAAAAAAAAAAAAAAAAAAAAAAAAAAACTTTTGAAGAGCAAATGGGCAGCAAATGTCAATAATATGCACAGTAAAATTAGCAAATTCGAAAATGACGTAGTGATTAGCATGAAATATGTATTTTCATTCTTAAAAAGTAAAAAAGTAAGTAGATAGAAAGGTTATGTTCTGTAATCGGGTTCGTAATCAATTTGCTTTTTTAGAGAAAGAAATTAGGTGCAAAAGTAAATACATTGTTGTAAACAGGTTTGTTTTTTGTGTGGTAAAGACTTAATAATATTCCAGATGACCAATTCTTCGCCCACCTTTGATGACAAGTATGATTGTAAAGCATATAAAACAGTATCATTCGATAATTTTCTTGGCACAGATGCCATATACGCACTTGGTTTGGTGCGATCTCTTTTTGATACCAATTTGGAGAAAACATCGTTTTCGAATACCAGTTACATGTATATTTTTAAATTATGTTCTATTACTGAAAAAAGGAAATAACAATAAATAAATAAAATCTTCATTAAGAACTATAGAACAAAGCAATTTATATAATTTTAAAATAAAATTAAAGTAAATAAACTATATATTAATAAATAAACAACAATAGCTGGGTTACCATATCAATCAAAATAATCTATGTTGGCGATAATTAGGTTCCCGGTGCTTATATGACATCTTTGCCATTTTCTTATTACTTCATGATATAAACAGACATCCTGGTTCAGCGTATAAACCTAAGTTATGTCAATGACCTTATAATAAAGAAATACCTTAAATTACTCATACTAGCCGCCCTTGGCGACCAGTTTGGTCTCCCTTAAAATTTATGTTTTGGAAAGCATGCTAAGCATTGTATCATGTTACTTTTATTCATAATTTAATTTACTTGGACTCCCTTAACCCTCTCGCTGCACAACCCGAGATTTCATCGGGCAACGTAAAAGTAGCAAAATTTTCGCAATCCGAGATTTCCTCGGGGATTCATTTTTTCCACTGGCGACTATTTTTTATTTCAACTCGGACCACTTTTTAAATACAAAAAATTCATATAGACTTTAACAACATCTACAAGAGTAATATACTGCAAAATTGATTTTCTTACAATAGTGGTGCGAGACTATAAATGTCTCCATTGACAGTCCTGATTTCGCCTAATTTCTAATATCATATCCCATTTATGATCTCGAACTCTTTTACAAAAAATGTTTACATATTTAAACTCTAAGCTATCTATAGAGTTGAAATATTTAATAAAACAATGCGTGATTTTTGAACCTATTTTGATAATAAAAAAAATACGCAGCGAAAGGGTTAAATATAAATAATATAATCCCTTAAGCTAATATTAGTTTTTGTTGCATTAAAATACCTCAATTTGTTGATTTTCTGTAAGCAAGTAAACCCTACTGATTTACAATGGAAGTCTATGGGAATTTTGCGAATTATTAGAGATATCGCCAAGTTCGCGTCACTTTTGATGGCAGAATGCGGTCCCCTACGGATACCCTCTTATAGGTATAGCGATGCATTAAATGCTGTTCAATAACCAATGAGATGCGTTTCATTTGGACGTTGCCATTAAACAATTAAAAAATAACTGCGATTTATGTGCCACGTACGATAGCGTAATATATATTTATATATATAGATTGTCTCTTATAAAATGTGATAAACAATTGGTTTATTATATATTTTTTTAATTATCGGAAGGGAAACGTTTTGCTTAATTAATTCATTGCTTCTTTTTATGTTACGTGAACGACGTCACGGGTAACAGCTAGTCGGTCATAAGTGTCAGGTATTTTTCTAGAATTAATAATCACATGAAAAAAAAAATTAAGTATTCAAAAATCAGTAGAAAATATACTGGATTCATCCAACAACCGTAATTTTTGCCTGAAGTTCAAGGCGGCTACCCAAGTGCACAAGAATTCTAAAATAATCTTCCATTCTAGTTGTTTGTATATTCCACCTCAAATTCGTTCTTCTCTTATCATAACCCAGATTCATGAATTAGGATTGGGAAAAAAAAGTCGGTTAATATGTCTTTCATAAAAGTTTACAATCAATTAAAATTAAAATATTTCCTATAAATAACCATACTTTTCCTCGGATTCTATATTTAAAATATGCATTGCATAATACATTTAGACCTTTAACACTTTCATTTGCCAATCACAGTAAGTCGTGTAATGCGAGTTCTTACCAAACGGTTGATCCCGCGTTATCGCGTGGACGACGCTATCAAGTTTCCAAGTGGAATAGTATGGCGGCCACAGCGAAACGGCACAATTTTCAGCTTGGCAATGAAAGTGTTTCAATAGTCTCTTTTTGTCAATTGATTTAAGTGCAGGCTCTTTCAAGCCCATTTGCTCCTGCTCGAAACTATCCGTGACACAAGCCCCGAGACGCGTCCTGAAGGTCTCCACCAGACAAGCCCCAACAAGGCAGCCCTCAGAGATGCTCCGGCCAGACCTGCGCACTGCCCAGCGCACGTCACGCCGCTTATTCCCAAGATAAATGAATTGGTCGAATACGACAATCCTCACCACGCAGCTAGAAGAGCCAAATGGTCCCTTCGCTCGGTTCCCGACCCGGTACGCCCGACAGCCCGCAGGAACCGGACACCTATAAAGGAGCCGGGCCCACGAACCTACACGAGGTTTCCCGAGCCGGAGTTACTTTACGGAGGGCTCACAAGATCAAATACCATTATCCGGCAAAGACATTTATGCGAGCCAACCAATGGAGTATGAAGGCGCCACTAGCGGAAGAGCCTGGAGGGGCAGGAAAACCCCCCTCCGGACGTAAAGCGTCCCTGTTCCGGGCTTTTCCCCCAATCTCCCCGCTCACCTGCGGAATCCCTCGAAGCTCGACGCTGGGAGTCAAAGGAGACCAGACAAGTGCCGTTAGCGACCCCAGGCGGGCACGGAAAGCTCCACCTAGACGGGATAGATCCCGCCTCGCTAGGGGTTGGAGGGTCCGGAGTCCCGCCCGTCCCCCACAACTGGACTCCACCCGAGGGTGGAGAAGACGCGGGAGACCGGAAAGAGCCCGGTCGACGCGCATCACATACGCAACTCAATTTACGTCATCAATTTTTGATTTAAAAAAATGCAATATCCTTCAAATGATAATAATTTACATGCAAAAATTTCGGAACACAAATTTTCATTACTATTCTTAAAAAAAAAAAAAAAAAAAGCTAAAAACAGCTTTTTTTCAGTCTTCAAGAGGCAAAGCCCGCTTAAACTACGACCAACTACAATTAAAATATTTAAAATATTATATTGATTATATATCTAGTTCATATTTGCTTTATCCTTTAATTTCGATTTAAAACATTAATCGACGTAGGTCTGCAGACCATTCAAAAATTTCACAAAACGAAAACGGCCGAATTCTTGCGAGTCCCATCTCCTCTCACTTAATCTTTTCCCTTTTTATGATATTATCAGCGCTATTATGACTAAATAAACAACACTATCATCGAGTAACTTTGCTTAATGTGTGTAGAGAAGGGCAGAAGATCGCATTATCGAGTAAATGAATAGTTGAGTGTAAGAATTGGTAAAATACCATATCATGGAGTAACTTAAATGGCTTTGTGTTATAGATGGGCAGAAGGTCGCGTTCTCGAGTAACTGAGATAATTGTGTGTAGTAATTTACAAAATACCGTATCGCTGAGTAACTTAAATTGCTGTGACGGTAGAACGGCGTCAGGTAGATGAGGACGGTAGAAGATTGCGAAATCGAGTAACTTAGATAGTGTGTGTAGGAATAGAAAAAAAACGTACCATTGAGTAACTTACTATATCACTGTGTGTATAAATCGACAAAATATCGCATTATCGAGTAACTGAGATAGTTGTGTATAGTAATTGGCAAAATACCGTGTCACCGTGTAACGTATATTGCTGCGTAACACACGGCAGAAGATTGCATTATTGAGTAACTAAAAGAGCTGTGCGTAGGAATTGGTAAAATATTGCATCTTCGAGTAACCTCAGCTTACTTGACAGAAAATCAGTGCATCTGGTGAAATATTTGGGATTTATAATATTTACTATATATATATAAAATGCAATTGGAAAAATTTTTCCGGCTGTTGATAACGTGAATTCTGCTAAATGGATTTTGATGGGACTTGCACTGTTAATTAGGTAATTTTAGGGGAGATTTTAGCATTTTGCATATCATTCTATATCAAATTTACAATAAATGATCAACAAAAGGAGTCGATCCTTAACAGAACAAATTTCACCTAACACATTAGATATCAATGCCATTAGATCACAATGCCATTCGTATAGTTTTCAGCAATACAGAAAGACAGATAACGTTCCATATTACTTTAAAACACATGGTGAAATTCATTAAAATTTTTCATTTGTTTCAAAGTTAGTTTGGCGAAACCGATCGGTGTAACGGGCAAAGCTTGCTAGTAATATATAGATGAAGAATAATCTTTTTTAGGTAAAATGCGTTCTTATGCACATTGCGCTGCATTAAATGTAGGATTTAATTCAGTCTCTCTTTGGGCGATTATCGTAGACGACAATACAGAAAAGGAAAAAGCATCGTCCGAATACTACAATCGTTTATAACTAAAGAAGTGATTCATTTATCGAAAAAAAATGATCTATTACAAATTACTGCCAGAACTATGTCTGCAAGTAGCAAGCTTTTATATTTAAAAGATAGTCTGAAAATGTTTCAAAGTTTCGGGCTATTACTGGAATTATAATTATTATTATTATTATTGTTGTTATTATTATTATTATTATTATTTAAGAACCGCCTTAAACGTTTAGAACGTCATGTTTTAGTATGCACATGACATGTAAAAAATCGACGCAATTTAAAGCACACATATCTAATGTAAATTTTCTCCAATGTTTCATAATGGAGCCCTTTCGTAAGTCTTTGTATCAAAATGAAAGAACAGGGTGAAAAACACCAGATGATGCAAAATGCGAAATATATATATGTCGTAGGCTAACTGAGAAATCCGGCTCTTTGCAAACAGCCAAAGCTCTTTGCAAAGAGCCGGGCTAAGTCGAGAATCCATCTCCCTTTTTCCAATTAGCCTGATATTTTTCAGGCTTATTGCAAAGAGCCTAGAAAGCGTTAGGCTAATTGAAAAATGACCACTATCAGGGTGATATTTTAGCTGACAGGCTATCAAAGCCTGAGAACGTATGTGCCCACCGATTTTGTATATGTACGTGTGTACGTACGTACGTATGTATGTACGTAACACGATAACTCTTGATAGAAATATCCGATTTGCTTCAAATTTTTTTTCTAGGTTCATTCTGATAAGGTGCTTCCCTGATTATTTTTGGGGGTTCATTGGTTAAGGAAAAAGGGGGAAAAGGGGGACTAGCCCCCCCCCCCTTAATTTATATAAATGGGTTTTTCATGCAGAAATATTCGATTTGCTCCAAATTTGGTATACCGGTTTATTGTGTTAAGCAGCTTCCCTGATTAGATTTGGAAGATCATTATTTAAATATAAAGGGGGGAAACGGGGCTAGCCCCTTAATTTAGATAAATCGGTTTTTCATGATGAATTATTCGATTTGCTCCAAATTTGGTATACCGGTTTATTAAGTTAAGGAGCTGCCTTGATTAGATTTGGAGGTTCATTAGTTACATATAAAGGGAGGAAAGGGGGGCTATCCCCCCCCCCGTAATTTAGATAAATGGGTTTTTCATGCAGAAATATGCGATTTGATATAAATTTGGTATACCGGTTAATTATGTTAAGCAGCTTCCCTGATTAAATTTGAAAGATCATTATTATGTATAAAGGGGGGAAAGGGGTCAATTGCCTCTCCCCTTAATTTAGATAAATGCGTTTTTAATGTAGAATTATTCGATTAGCTCAAATTTGGTATGCTGGTTTATTATGTTAAGGAGATGGCTTGATTAGATTTGGAGGTTCAATAGTTACGTATAAAGCGAGGAAAGGAGGGCTAGACCCCCCTCCCCCCCCTTAATTTAGGTAAATGTGTTTTTAGTGCAAAATTATTCGATTTGCTCCAAATTTGGTATACCGGTTTATTATGTTAAGGAGCTACCCTCATTAGATTTGGAGGTTCATTAGTTAAGTATAAAGGGAGGAAAGGGGGGCTAGACCCCCCCTTAATTTAGATAAATGGCTTTTTCATGCAGAGTTATTCGATTTGCTCCAAATTTCGTATACCGGTTTATTATGTTAAGGAGCATCCCTGATTAGATTTGGAGGTTCATTAGTTAAATATAAAGGGAGGAAAGGGGGCTAGACCCCCCCCCCTTAATTTAGATAAATGGGTTCTTCATGCAGAGTTATTCGATTTGCTCCAAATTTCGTATACCGGTTTATTATGTTAAGGAGCTGCCTTGATTAGATTTGGAGATTTATTGGTTAAGTATAAAGGAGGGACAGGGGCTAGTGTCCCCTTAATTTAGATAAATGGGTTTTTCATATAGAATTATTCGATTTGCTTCAAATTTGATATACCAGTTTATTACGACATGGCTTCCTTCATTTGATTTTGAGGTTCATTGGTTAAGTATAAAAGGGGGGAAAGGGGGGCAATTGCCCCTCCCCTTAATTTAGATAAATGTGTTTTCACGCAGAATTATCTGATTTAGTTTAATTTTTTTTCTAGTTTCATTCTAATAAGGAGCTTTTCTGATTATATTTGAAAGTTCATTGGTTCAGCATAAAGGGTGAAATGGGGGAGCTAATCCCCCCCCCCCCCTTCATTTAGTGAAATGGTTTTTTCATGCAGAATTATCTGATTTGCTTCAAATTTGGTATACCAGTTTATTATGTTAAGTAGCTTCCCTGATTAGATTTGGAGGTTCTTTGGTTAAGTAGAAAGGGGGGCAACGGGACTAATACCTTCATTTATTTTTCGAGGGGCATTATTCTTTGAAATAAGAGTATAATATACAATTAGTGTGAATAGCTTGTGAGCTCAATGCCATCAGTTTAACTGGGCAATTTTTTTTATTAGGTTTATTAACGCATAACCCTACACAAACCCGAAAAAAAAATTACAGCAGACCGTACCCCGATTCGAGCAAGACAAAATAATTTCAGTCTACGCGCAAGCCGACCCGAACCTGAGAGTTCCATTTGAAAAAACCCGAAATCCCGAACCAAATCTGATAACCGACAAAAATATTCCAAAGATCCATAACCGGATCCGAACAAGACAAATTAGTTTCCGTGGACACGCAACGCTACCAGAAACTAAAAATTCCATTCGAAGTCAACCTGAAACCCGTCCCGAACAAAATCTTAACCGACAAAAATATTCCAAAGAAATATAACCCGATGCAAGCCAGACGAAATAATCTTCGTCCACCGGCAACCCGATCCGAACCTGAAAGTTCTAATTGAAGTCAATCCGAAACCTGGTTGTGGTCGGTTTTCGGGTTGACTTAAAATGGAACCTTCAAGTTCGGATCCGGTTGAAAAAAAATTAAACTAAATAAGATAATTCTGCATGAAAACACATTTATCTAAATTAAGGGGAGGGGCAATTGCCCCGATTTCCCCCCCTTTTATACTTAACCAATGAACTCCAAATCAAATGAAGGAAGCCATATCGTAATAAACTGGTACATCAAATTTGAAGCAAATCGAATTATTCTGTATGAAAAACCCATTTATCTAAATTAAGGGGACACTAGCCCCTGTCCCCCCTTTATACTTAACCAATAAATCTCCAAATGTAATCAAGGCAGCTCCTTAACATAATAAACCGGTATACGAAATTTGGAGAAAATCGAATAACTCTGCATGAAAAACCCATTTATCTAAATTAAGGGGGGGGGGTAGCCCCCCCCCCCTTTCCTCCCTTTATACTTAACTAATGAACCTCCAAATCTAATCAGGGAAGCTCCTTAACATAATAAACAGGTATACGAAATTTGGAGCAAATCGAATAACTCTGCATGAAAAACCCATTTAACTAAATTAAGGGGGGGGGGGGTGTCTGGCCCCCCGTTCCTCCCTTTATACTTAACTAATGAATTTCCAAATCTAATCAGGGAAGCTCCTTACCATAATAAACTGGTATACCAAATTTGGAGCAAATCGAATAATTTTGCATTAAAAACCCATTTACCTAAATTAAGTGGGTCTAGCCCCCCCCCCCCCTTTCCTCCCTTTATATTTAACTAATAAACCTCCAAATCTAATCAAGCCATCTCCTTAACATAATAAACCAGTATACCAAATTTGAGCTAATCGAATAATTCTAAATGAAAAGCGCATTTATCTAAATTAAAGGGAGAGGCAATTGCCCCCTTTCCCTCCTTTATACATGATAATGATCTTCCAAATGTAATCAGGGAAGCTGTTTAACATAATTAACCGGTATACCAAATTTATTGCAAATCGCATATTTCTGCATGAAAAACCCATTTATCTAAATTACGGAGGGGGGGGGGAATAGCCCCCCCTTTCCTCCCTTTATATGCAACTAATGAACCTCCAAATCAAATCAAGGCAGCTCCTTAACTTAATAAACCGGTATACCAAATTTGGAGCAAATCGAATAATTCATCATGAAAAAACCGATTTATCTAAATTAAGGGGGTAGCCCCCCTTTCCCCCCTTTATACTTAAATAGTGAGCTTCCAAATCTAATCAGGGAAGCTCCTTAACACTATAAACCGGTATACCAAATTTGGAGCAAATCGAATATTTCTGCATGAAAAACCCATGTATATAAATTCACGAAGGGGGGACTAGCCCCCCCTTTTCCCCCTTTATCCTTAACCAATGAACCCCAAAAACTAATCAGGGAAGCACCTTATCAGAATGAACCTAGAAAATTTTTTTTGAAGCAAATCGGATATTTCTCTCAAGAGTTATCTTGTTACGTACATACGTACGTACGTACGCACACACCTACATACAGAATCGGCGGGCACATAAGCTCTCAGTCTTTGATAGCCTGTGAGCTAAAAATATCACCCTGATCGGATAATAAGTGGTCATTTTTCAATTAGCCTAACGCTTTCTAGGCTCTTTGCAATAAGCCTGAAAAATATCAGGCTAATTGGAAAAAGGGAGATGGATTCTCCAATTAGCCCGGCTCTTTTCAAAGAGCCGGATTTCCCAATTAGCCTACGACATATATATATATATTGAGGTGGGAATGCTGAGACTGTGGAAGGTTGTTGATGAATTTCCTTTCATTTTTAGCTCACAGGCTATCAATGCCTGAGAGCTAATGTGCCGGCAGGTTCTGTATGTATGTATGTACGTAAAGCGATAACTCTTGATAGAAATATCCGATTTGCTTCAAATTTTGTAAATAGGTTCATTCTGATAAGGCGCTCCCCAGATTAGTTTTTGGCATTCATTGGTTAAGTATTAAGGGGGACGGGGTATAATCCCCCCCCCCCCCCTTAATTTAGATAAATGTATTTTTCATGCAGATTTATCCGATTTGCTGCAAATGTTGTAAATAGGTTCATTCTGATAAGGCGTTTCCCTGATTAGTTAGATTAACATTAGAATAAAATAGATTTAAAATATCAGCTTTATTAACGTTGCATACTAAATTTCAGAGCCAAAAAGTCAGAGACCATAGGGCAACTGTCCAGTTGGGAATTGCTTTAATCACATCCAGTTACTGAGGTATATTACAACATGTTTTCTGTAAAATGTAGAGTGTGTAGCTGTGGTATTTATAAATATTTTACAAGGATACACTAAAAGATGTCAACAGTAACTTATTTAGAGCATTAGACAGAAATTAGGTTTCATTACTGTTTATGAGCGATACTTACATAACTAAAAGTGCATTTTTATGTATTGTATGTGTTTTTAATATTAGCTGCACTCATTTCAATTGTATAGTGTTTATAAATTCTGCTGATAATATACATGGCTTTGGGAAAGTGTTCTTAAAAGTTATCGTTATGAGCTTGACTAATGCACGGTCATGCAGAGCCACCTCATTTGAGCGAGTTCACCATGGCATTAATTAGGGTGCCGTAATGAGTAAAATTGGCCAAAAATTACAAATATTCTATTTCACAAAAAAGACTTTTAAACATTAAGGAAGAGCGTTTCCTCTCTTTAGCTCATGCTCCCCCCCCCCCCCCCGAATATAAAAGAATGAGCTACATCATCAAAAATCTAATGGTTAACATTTTATTCTATAAACATAGTACTACATTGTTTTCAAGTTAAATTATTGGTGTTTTCCTCTTAACAAAGCAAGTTAAAACAATTCATGATGATCAATGCGGGGGGAGCGGGGTGTTCTTTTAGACATTTTGTGACATTCATAGATAAACAAAAATGAAGTTTGCAAACTTTTATCTCAGAAACCAATCCATCAATTTTTCTATTAGTTTCCTATTAGTTTTTCTACTAGATAGTTTCTTAAAATTGTGATATCCCAAAGCGTACCCAAGGGAAAGGGCTGAAGGGACTACAGCCACCCCCCGACCCTTGAAATTTTCGAAAGTGATATGAAAAAAGGGCTGTTTTTTGCTGCTTCTTTTTTGGAAAACAAATTAACTTTTTCTGTCATGCAGCGGACTAGTCATTCTCATTAGACCCATATTAGTGCACATTGTCACCAAAGAAGAGAAAGGGGGCTGATGGGGTTACAGGCTCTCTCCTCCCGAAATAGTCGAAAATTAAATTAAAAAAGTGTTTCTTCCTTACTTTTTTAGACAAATCTGAAATTTTTTCTTCTGTCATACAGCGAAATAGCCATTCTCTCGTTAACCCCATATTACTGCACATTGACATCACAGCATACCCAAAGCTGGGGAGACGGATGATGGAATTACAGCCTCCTCCTCTCGAAATAGTCGAAAATGAAATGAAAAAAGTGCTGATTTTTGTTTCTTTCTGTTTGAGATAAATTTGTATTTTTCCCCTTTCATTTAACAGACTAGTCACTCCCTTCCCTTTAGTTCCAAATTAGTGCACAGTGACACCACATTATACCCAAAAAGGTGGAAGTGGGGATAATAGAGTTGCTGCTCCCTCACAAAATAGTCGGAAATGAAAAAAGTGTTGCTTTTTTTTTTAGATAAATTTGTATTTTTCCCCTATCAATCAGCAGACTAGCCGCTCTCTTCTCTTTAGTTCCATATTAGTGCACAGTGACACTGCATTATACCCAAAGAGGTGAAAGGGGCTAATGGGGTTACAGACACCTCCCAAAATAGCCGAAAATGAAATGAAAGAAATGCTGATTTTTTTTTTCTTTTTGTTTGAGATAGATTTATAATTTTGTTTTCTGAAATTCTTATCTTTTTAGATAAATCTGAAATTTTTCTTCTGTCATACAGCGGAATAGCCATTCTCGTTAGCTCCATGTTAGTCCTCATTGACATCAGAGCATACCGAAAGAGGGGGAGGGGGAGGACTGATGGAATTACAACCCCTTCCTCCTTAAATAGTCAAAATGAAATGAAAAATAGTGCTTTTTTTCTTTCTATTTGTGATAAATTTGCATTTTCTCCTTATCATTCAACAAACTAGCCGCTCTCGTCTCTTTAGTTCCACATTCGTGCAGAATGACATTACATTATACCCAAAGAAGTGAGCAACAGCCTCCTCCCAAAATAGTCGAAAATGATATTAAAAAAAACGCTGTTTTTTTCTTTTTGATTGAGATAGGTTTGTAACTTTGTTTTCTGCAATACAACAAACTAGCCATTCTGATTAGTCCCATATCAGAGCACAGTTACACCACAGTAAACCCAACGAGGGGAAGGGGCCTGATGGGGTTACAGGCCCTCTTTCGAAACAGTGGAAATTGAAATGAAAAATGCGCTGATTTGTTTTCTTTCTGTTTGAGATGAGAGAAATTTATAATTTTTTCCCTCCTATCATTCAACGGAACAGCCACTCACTTCTCTCCAGTCTTATCAGTGCACAGTTGCCGAAAGACGTTGAAAGGGGGTAATGGGTTACAGCTCTCCTTACGAAGTAGCTGAAAATAAAATGAAAAAGGTGCTGATTTTTTTTTGTTTTGTTTGTTTGAGATAAATTTGTAATTTAATTTTCTGTTATACAGAGGATTAGCAATTCTCGTTAGTCCTTATTAGTCCACATTGACACTACAGCATACTCAAAAATGGGGAAGGAGACTGTTGGGGTTACAGGCCGCTCCCTTCAAAAAATGTCGAAAATGAAAAAAAAGTGCTGATTTGTTAACATTTCTGCTTGAGAGAAATTTGCAATTTTCCCTCCCATCATTCAACTACAACATACTCTTTAGTCCCATATTAGAGCATAGTGGTACCACAGTATAACCAAATAGCTGGAATAGGGCTAATGGGGTTACAGCTCCCTCCCGAATTAGTCCCTTATTCATATGAAACATGAGAAATTTTCGGGCCGTTTAAATCTGTGGGTTCTGGGAAAATGCCCCACGTGTATTCAAATAGAAAACAGGTGGTAAGTGTGATCACAGATCGACCCAGAGGGTTTCGTTTAACATTGCTTTCAAAACGCGTAGTACATTTATCGCCATGGAACCCCTTTTAAATTATGGTAAACCCTCCCTAAACTATCTTAAAATTTCAAACAGATCGCCTTGTTATATTTCCTAATTTTGTTTGCGACTCCCCCCCCCCCTCCCCTCCCTAAATGTGACGCGCCATTCTTTTTGATAATTTTTTTTTTATCGTGTGTTATAAACTATCTTAAAGTTTAAAACAGATCGCGTGTTAGGTTTCCTAATTTTCACAAAAGCGCGGACTGTTAGTTCCACATTCCACCACTAGGGAGCGCACTCTATTCTTAACAAAACTGTATCTGACCGAAACTCTGTTAAACAACCTCTCAGTAGGTATACTACTCGAGGGAGGAGGCGATTTTCGATGGAGCCCCCCCCTCCCCCTAACAAAAATTCAACTTAACTTAAATTTATAAAGTTCTTATTATGTGTTATAAACTATGTCATTCTTTAAAAGCGATCGGTTCTTCACTTTTCCTAAATTTAACAAATTCCCATCAATTGTCTGTGCGAGTAAAAGCATCTCTTTTATAAATTTAAAAATCGATTTTTTCGCAAATCGGAAAATTGTTGTCCGATTTTTTTTTTAATTTAGATTTTATGTACCAGCACACGAAATAACATTCAGATGCGAAAGAACCAAATTTGTAAAATCAAAAGTTAAAAAAATTTGTACTGCGATTATCAAACCCTAGTGTAAAAATGTATATCCTTTTCTTTCCGTGTTACGTAGTCTGCCGTGCAAAAAATGAAATTCTGGAATTATTATCTTGGCTTCCAATTGTCGAAATTATAAAGACAGATTCTGAGAGAGTATGAAATTTTACGTCGGATGGCATAAAAATCGTAGATAAAAAATAAAAATAAAAAATTGCTCATTTATCACAATTCTCAGTCCCGTTTTTAAACCGCAAGACACACCTGTTTTATATTTTCTCGTTCTCTCCGAAAATTCAATGTCATCAGACATTGACGAAATTGATATTTTTTTCGGGACCATTTGTCAAAAATCGGGATATATTTAAGTCCAAATTGACGGAACCTCAAGCCATGCGGTAAATTTTTGGAAAATTCGGAACAGAACCACCCTTTCCCACCTCTGGCTACGGCCCTATTGCCAAAAATGATTTCCGTTTACAACACAATTCAACGTGTTTTGTAAAATTTAGAACATTAGGGAAATTTAAGTCCCCCCCCCCGAAATAAAATCCTGTGTACGCCACTGTGATATCCCATATGCTACAGTGAATGCTGCATGGTATAAAATTTATGTATATGCACAAAAGGCATGAAGATTAGTAGTAGTTACTTAAGCATACTATTTATGAACAATTTCTATGGATAGACAGAAGATTGGCCCTCAAAATGATATTTGACCCGCTGCTCTACAAGGAATTATTACAATATACAAGTTGTATTTGCTCAGGTGGAAAAGAAAAATATTTGTTTTCTTTTTTTTTAAGTAAATTATATTGGGTTTGTTCATTAACTTTAAAAAATCGGAAATTTGTTTGTAAATAACGACCCTTTGAAAATCTAAATGACAGACACTATGGTCAAAGAATCTTTATGTTCAGTTTTTAGAAATACATGGTAAATTTCTAACGATTTCATTAAATTCATTGGGAGTTGTTTACTTTGGTGACAGACATACTAAAATAATTTTATTGTTATTCATTGAATGGTTTGCATTCGAACCTCATTTGTATCGTAATTGTATCTTAGTATCATCATATGTTGCTTAGTATCATCATATAACCTTGCGTTGCCACAAGAACGTCAAAAAAAAAAAAAAAAAAAAAGACTAGAACGAAATTTGGGAATTTCAATTCGATAATAATGGTCATTTGAAAATTCGAACAACTTTACAGTTATAGGAAATATATTTTCAATCCATCAACTCATTATTAGATTATGTTAAAATTCTTTGATTTCAATAAAAGTTGTTTATTTTGCTAGACGAGACATTTAAAAATTTTGATGTCTTTCATTGAATGATTTGTGTTCAGACCTTGTATGAAATAGGGAATATATTATAGCCAGTGGGTATTTTTATTAGGTAATTTCAATAATTGCTTGACAAATTTGCTACAGCTATCTCATATGTATTTAATTGCAATCGGTAAGGAAATTTAAAATTTTGCTTCAAATTAACTTTCTTAACAAAATAATAAATTTAGGAGGAGCAACACCAATTTGTTTAATTTTTATTAAATCTGACACATTGTATCTTTAAAAGAATAAAAAAGAAGAAATAACCTATTGTTCCGACTGGCGCCGGGAGGGGATGTTTAAAATGAATTTAGTTGAAATATTGACAATTTACGCTATTAATATTAGGTCTATTTTTATTCCATTCATTGAATATTTTAAGTTATTTCAGATCTTTATTTCGTGAGAAATTCACGCTTGAAAGCTACGTTTAATAAAATCGTGAATTTCTAATTTAATTTTTTTCGTTATATTTAAAAAACTATATAGACAGATATTCTTCTATCAAAAATGTAGTTAAATGGAGAGGAAAAACTTACATAGCCAATCTGAATTACCAAAGAATCTAAACACACAAGAGTTGCCATTCTTGAATTATTGCCGCTTTAGTGAGTAACCGCTAAATAGAGAGGAAAATCTTATATAGCAAACCTGTATTACCAAAGAAACCAAACACACAAGGGTTGCCATTATTGGACTATTACCGTTTTACCGAGTAATCGTTAGGAAACTCCCTGGGTTTGAGGCTGCATTTTTACACACCGCCAGATGGCGTTATACAGATTTTAGATTTTACATAACACACGGTGTGTATGAATGACTGTGGAATAACGCTTTTCTGAGTAACTTCGAAAAAAGTGGTGCAATGCA
This sequence comes from Maratus speciosus, assembly GCA_963932465.1. Classification (NCBI taxonomy): domain Eukaryota; kingdom Metazoa; phylum Arthropoda; class Arachnida; order Araneae; family Salticidae; genus Maratus; species Maratus speciosus. The sequence continues at coordinate 492,759,196 of OZ010788.1, read as the reverse complement.
TAGAAAAATGCTTCAGGAACGTCATGGTATGCTTAAACAAATCGAGTAACCGGCAAAAGTTACTCGAATTGAAATTGGTTACTCCTTACGTTGGTGTTTAAACCACTTTAGGTACTCAAAAGGGAGGGTAGGAGAGTGCACCAACACACACACACACACAGGGATCGAAACTTTCTTTGATTAGTATAGACTTATTTATTTATTTATTGTAAAATTCACGATTCCGATAACAGGATAATCTTAATTTTTTTTTTCATCTTAAAAAAATCTGTACTTTATAATTAGGTTTCATCTATTTTTCAGTACATTTTCCTGAGATGTCCAAATTTAAATTTTAATATTTGCGAAATCACAGAAAACACTTTCCGAAAAATGAATTTAAAGGAAATATTTTCAGGTATTGAGAAATGCCTAACAAATTCGTTTTGATTGGCTTAACCTTGGAGATTTCGTCTAAATTAAGATATGAAGAAATGAAAAATCCATTGTGCAAGGGACCACGCGCGGTTGCGAAATCCTATGGGAATCAGATGTTATTGGTGTACTTTTTTTCCTAGGCAAATAATGAAGGGATTTTAATACATTTTTTAATATTTCTTTGGTATTATAATTAACTATATTTATCTCGAGTTTATTTTGGAAAATCAGTTCTTTTTTTAGTAACGTTCGTTAAAACAAAAAAGCCCTAGAGGTATAGAAATGTAACAATAGCTTTTTTTTAAATTTTTGTTGCTTGCCAGACAATCGATTTTTGTTTCATTACTGACTAAATTACTGAAGAAAATATTCAACTGTTTTAAAATGTTCTTAACCCTTTATGTTCCAAATTATGAATGCATGAAAATTTCCTCTCCTAAAACATATTTCGAGATTTTTGAAACTATATTAGAAGATTCACACAATCATTTAATAAATTTTAGAATGATTTTGCCAATTAAAATTAATTAATTAAATTCAAATTTATAGGGATTTTGTTCAACATTTATAACTCCACACAAATCTTTTATTTCAAATATATTTTTAGTATTTTGTAAAATCCGGAAAAGTACAAATATAATGTTCTTAAAATAGAAATACAGAATTACTTCGGAAATGAAAATTTCCCCCTACTCCCACCCCCCAATCTTTTAACGTCAAGAAAGCAGAAATGATGCAAAGGGAAAAGTGATCATCCTTTTAAAAATATTTTTGTTTAGTGCAACCAATAATGCTTTTGGAACAAAATAAAGTAATGTATCTATAACTCATTCTAAACTGTATTACTACTAATCGATGCATTAAATAAATTTTATAACAAGTTGTTTTAATGGTACTTTAACGTACCGTCGTGGCATAAAGGGTTAAACATTGTTATTTTCCATATGTTTCCGCAAGTGTTGAAACCGTCTTAAGCCTGTTGTAAAATAATTTCCACTTTTATGTGCTTAATACTTTTTGTAATCCTAAATTCTTTAAATAACAAATCAATTTTATGTCAATTTGATTTTTTTTTCAAGTATATTGCTTATATGGCGTTATGGAATATGTCTATTGTGTGAAAAACTTGATATCTGTGATTTAATATATACCTGATATACGATTAGAATACTAACAGGTATTTATCTGTGCAATATTTTCTTCTAAAGCTGATTATTATTATTATTTTATTATTTTATTTACTTTTCTTATTATCTAATATGATACATAATTAACGCATTATTGCACATTGATAAAATCTAATAAACATGTAAACAAGTTGGAAATTGTAAGTGAAACGTAGCAAATGAGGTACGTTCGTACTATAACTAGTTTTATATACATCCAAATCTTGCTGCAATAGCTGTTACACTCTTATTCAGAAATGAATTAAAACAAAATTTACTACGATTATTTATATTAAATTCAGTAATGCAGAAATAATATCACTCCATGTTAAATAGGGCGTAATCACCATGGTAACCTAGAATCATTACCTGTCATCTGATATCATTGAATTAATTACGTATGATAGGATTTAATAGAATGAAGAAAACTTTTATTAATGTCTTTTTAAGTTTTGATTCGATTTGCCTAAAATTTGAAATGACTCGACAAAATTCTGCAACGATTATAAATATTAAATTTCAAACCATTCGCAAGGGTAGTTTTTGAGCTGTTATTTGGGGACAGATAGATATACAGACAGACGACAGATGGACGGACTAAATGATGACAATATCTGCTACGTATTTATATAATAACGAACGCAACTAAAGATTTAGAAAAATAATAGAATTCATAGTAAACATAAATAAATAGATATTGAAGCATGCAGCTATTTTTTCTACTTTTAATAAAACTTTTCTTTTATGTTGAAGGTATCTACAATATTTTCGAGCGGAATCGCTCTTTATAAAAGATTCAGAAATCGCATGCTGTGATACAATACTTCTCATCTGTAGAAACTTCTTTGTGATATTGTTATTTTATAAGAAGTATGTAACAGGACCTTGTTATTTATCGCCAACGTCTTGGAAAAGACCATTAATGACTAGTAAGATACTGAAGAGATAATATGAAGAAATCATTTCCAAAAATATTATAAAGATGTTGTTACTTATTAAAATATTATGCATAGCTATTTCTTTTAAGACAGATAATTTTAAATTGTATGTAATATTTAGAAAAACATTGATATCATGCAATCTCTCAGAAAGTATATCTGTAGAGAAGCTCTGATTGCTTCATTATACACAATTGTTATGAGCTTTTTTCCCATAAGCGTTTCTTTTAATAATATATCTGTGTAGTAGTTCATTCTGTATTTTGTATAAAATAGAAGTACTATATTTCTTGCCTGATATATTAGTTATTCTGTACATTTAGATAGTAAGTAAAAATTCAGAAATTATGGAGAGAAGAGTTTTATCTAAATCATCCAACAATCTGACAGTGGGCTTGCCGCGAAATCGCAATTATCAACAATTTTGTAAATTTCCATGGAAATGAAGAGTTTTAAGAAAGTGGAGTGCAAGTATAGAAATTGGTTTTCATATAGCTTTAACAAGAAATGAATGCGATTTTGGTCATTTAGAAATTAAATGCTCTGCAGCAGATTATGTGTAAATATTTTACTAAATTTATTTAGTCTTCTTAGAGTACCGACAATGGAAAGGTAATGTGTTGCATATTTTTGTTTGTAAGATACACAAAAAATATGTGAAATATTTTAATAAAAATCAAACGAAGACTAGAAAATATAAATTTGAAGATCTATAATTTTTAAAACTTCTTCTGTAATGCATTTTCACTTTGTGAAATATTTTTATGTATTTTACAAACTAGAACATGTTTATGCATCATGCAACTGAATATAATGAATTAAAAATATTAACCAATGCTTTAAACCAATTTCATGTTTTTTATACAGGTTTTAAATAACATACAATCTGAGAAGACACATTTTGTTTTACACTTCAGTCTATATATAAAAATATATATATAGTTTATTTTTTCTTTTTTGTGCTTTTACATTAGTCGGGTGCAAATTTAGACAATATTATATTTTTTTTCTAAACAATGGCAATTATTTTTCATTTTTGTAAATTCGAAACAGTGCTTCGATGTTTAAATAAAATGTTCTGGTTTATGGCATTGTTAAAAAATTTGAATTTTAAGTAGAAGGCGTGTGTATTTTAAATGTGTGTAACATTTGTATATTAAATATATGTAATTTAAATGAAAATTACGTTTTTTAATGAAATAACTGAAACTTTTTTATTTTAAATGAAATGAATGCAGTATGAATTACAACGTTGAGGACAATGTATGGCGTTTTATCCCCTGCACTCGGCTAGCATAAAAATATCCCCTTTTTAAGGATTTATTTTATTGTTTAGTAAACTTAGTTTCATAATATTTGAATTAAAGATAATATATAAAAGCAATCCATGTATAAAATTTAGTATAAAATCAGTGTAACATTTATTTCAGGATTTAGAAGCAAGTTGAAGACACTAATTCCTTCTTATTACTGCAATGTTTGCTGACCAATAATTACCCTTCTTTCGAGGCATTCAATAATATCTAGAAAGTAGCTTTTTGAACAAATTCATCTAAAGTGAATAGTGTACATTTTGATTTCTTTAGGGAATTGAAGTACATGACGTATATAAGAAAGTTTTACGTGCATTATACATTTCTATGAAGTTTTTAAATTTAAAATAAACTTAGTTTTGAGTTGATATTTTCAACAGTGAATAGCTGGAATTCAATCGAACTTCAAAATTTTATCCGTTTTGCAAAATACAATATTTAAAGATTACATGCATTAATCAGTATGTTCATTTGTTTTAAATATACTCATTTTATCGGATTTATTGAAAGAAATGTAAGTATATTTTCAGAAAGAATTCCGAAACTGTCCTAAATTTTACATAAATAGTTTTATAACATATAACATTTATTTAATTTATAAATAGTTAGATTTAAGTAACTATATTAGTAACTAGTTAATTATACACTTCATGACATGACATGACATCGCGGTGCTTAAGGAGTGCCGATGCGGTGTGCAACGCCGCCGCGCGTAACCTCCAACTAAATATGAATACGAACTAAGAATGAATTTCGAAACAATGCATGGCCTAAAGGTATAATTTGGAAGCTCTGGTGGAGTCCCGAGGGCCATTCCAGAGTTGGAAGCACGAGGTTAAATATAACCTCCAGAAAAAAGGGGCGCATAAGGCATCCAAGAATTTTTTGGTTGCCCTATACTTCACAAACTGGCGTCGGCAAAAAACGGAAAATGCAAAGACAGTAGGGTACCAACGAGCACGGAAAGCTATAGCATAAGGTAGCCAAGCCTAACTAACCTTTCTAAGAACTTATAAAAAAGGGGGGGGGGGGCGCATAGCTCACTAGTTTTGATGTCAAGCCTAGTGCGCATTACAGGTCGCGGGTCTCCCGGCTTTCACACAAAACCGTTTAGCCTTTAAAACGGCTTTGTGTTACTAGACATCGAAAGAACACCGCTAAGATAAAGCGAAGAAAATTACTTTAAAATACTGGTTTTCAGAGTATTTCGGATCCAGATATAAACTTCAGTATCAATGATGGAATTTAATGGCATTTACTTAAAAAAAAAATATTTCATCAGTTGTAGGGAAATAAAATATTTTTAGTAGGTTTCACACTTTTCGATTTTCACAGCGTCGCTATCTCCATAAAAGTTTTTAATGTTTCATGAATATTTTTCACGTAATATTTAATGAGCAGTGAAAAAATAAATTCATTTTATAAATTATAGTCTGACTGTTACTCAATATTGATTGTGTTTTAATATTCATAGAACTTACCAAAGTAATAAAATAATTTAAAAATTAAATGTGTTTGATAATTGTAACTATATATTTATTTCAAGTATTGATTTTATGAAAAAAAAATTCGAAAATTTTCGAAAAAAATTGAATTAATTAAAAAATCTGAATATTATTAAATTAATTAAAAACTAGTTGGATGTGCAAAACCCCAAACTTTCTTCTTTCTCATACATCTTAACATTCCAAACAGTAGGTACAAATGTTAACACTTTTTTATTATTATTCTACAATAGGGGAAGGTGGGGCACGTTGGGACATGGCCCACCTTGGGACATCTCAAATTTGGGGCTTAATTTTGCAGTTAAAATTTAGCACATATAAGTGCCAATATATGATACTACAATCTACTCTTCCATGTGTTTTGGAATCACTGTTATTTGCTGGCAACAAATAATACCATTATTTTTGTTTTGAATGAGGTTGAGTAACATTTATGTGTGTTTTGAAAAATAAATTTTTTATTAAAGAAATGAAATAATACAAGTGGGGGCATGTTGTGATGAAAAAACATTGATTTATTGTTATTTTAAGGATAAAATATAGAGTGTAATGCTAAGTATAACTGTTTTAAAGTTTTTGTTACTTAATGTGCGTGGTGGGGCAAGTTGGAACACTCATTTGTGGGGCACCTTGGGACATGTCCAAAAATACTGTAAAGACCAAATGCAGCTTACTGAAGGAAAAAAAAATTACACAACCAATTAGAATTTTCATAAAGCAGGGAAGATGAGACAGTTGCGCTAGCAAAATTGGTAAAAATTACCCCTGGCAGGAAAACAAATATAAATGATTTGTGTAATAGCAGTAGTGATGAATTCAGCCGTTCATGTGGTACTGATTTTCCTACAGATTGCAAACTTACTTAAGATAAGTCCAGAAACTTAAAGAATAAAGGTAAACCAACTGTGGGATAGTGTACATTGGCAAAATTTGCAGGAAAACAAAGCATTGTTGTATTTGTGTTCAAAATGTTGAGGACAGCAGCGAGTATGAGATATCAATTTTGAGAAGACGAGATCTAGAGTTGTCATTTCTTTTTCTTTTTTTTTTAAATCCTGATAAACATGATAGCTCATTTGTGTATCAAAGAGATATTCTTTTAAAACTTGGCACTCCTGAAAACAAAACAGGTCAAAGATGTGTTTTATTAGAATTTGATGAACACCATTTTTTTCACATCAAGTACAAGATCTATTAATGAAAACATGTTACAATTCAAATTATTAAAGTGTTTCAATGCTTAAATTATTTCATGCTCAACTAAAACTTTATAAATAAAGCTTTGTTCATCAATTAAATATAAAATTTTACATGTATTTTTGATTAAAACTAGTATCCTAACCTGCCCCCCAATGTGGGGCAGGTTGGAACATTTTAAAGGCTTTTTTGTTTTATTATCACTCTTTTCCTATGTGAGATATTAGATTATTATGAGGTTTATTTGATGCAGAAATGTTTATACTTTATGTCTAATTGGTTCTAAAATAAGAATAAATATTAATAAAATTTAGAAAAATTATTTACTGAAAAACGTCCCAAGGTGCCCCACCTTCCCCTACTGTACCAAAATTTAATTTTCATCTTAAATTTCTGATTCAGTCAATTAATCGGAGTAAAAACGAGTTAATCTTGATCATAATATATATAAAAGCAACAGCTTTTTGTTATTCTGGTGTACATCAGCTGTTTTCGAATATCCGGTTTAGCAGAATACGAAGTTCCTGTCATTACGCGAGCCACCGATGTGCATTAGAACTACGAAAACCAAGAAAATTATAGGAATATCTCTATTACAAAGCCACCTTCCGGCGGAATATTTCGAAATTCAAGGAAGATCTGTTGGCCATAGCCAAAAACATATACTAAAAGTTTAGTTCCATTCTATTCCTACTTCACGTACTTTTTGATGGTACAGAAATTAAATTGGCGCAAAAATCGCTTTTACAGCACCCCCTCCCGGCGGAGTATTTCTAAATTGAAGGAGGACCTGATAGCAATAGCCAAAAACATACTTAAAAAATTTGATTCAATTCTGTGCATAACGTCATACAATTTTCGATAGTACAATAATAAAAATGGCCCCAAAATTTATATTACAGCGCCCCCTTTCGGCGGAATATTTCTCAATTTAAATAGGACCTGCTGGACATAGCCAAAATCATACAGAAAAAACGGTTGAATTCTATGCAACTTCGTAACCTTTTCGATGGTACAATGGCCACACACAGACACACGGTCAGACAGACATTTTGTATAAGCATGTTTTTTGGAATCTCTGACCCCTAAAACGTAAATCCGTCGAAAACCGGAAGTAGAAAAAATTTCGATTACAATAATTTCTTCTATTGAAGATAAAAGAAGGAAAAAATTTGGTTTAAAGCTTCCTTCTATAATTCATCCCTTTTTAGCATAGATAACAATTTAGATGTTTTCTAACTTGTGGTATAGGGGAGACTAGAGAGGGTTGACCATATGGGAGGCTTGAACCACCCATCAATTTTCATATTTAAAATAATTTCAGAGTTTCATCAATGGCTGTCAACCGATTCTACTACTATGCTCAATCAACAGTCTCTCTTTCATACTGATAATCGAAATAGTTGCGTAAAAAATTAAATGTGAAGAGTTTTCAAGCTAAAAGTTGTGTTTTTTAGAACTATTTTGAAAGCTTTTTTTAGATAAAATATATCGTAGAAATTTAAGAAAGTAAGTTTTAGGTAATGCAAAAATATCGAACTTTTATTCCAGGCATAAAGATTATACAGTAAGTTAGGCTTAACATATCAATGTGCTATTTTTTAGAAAAGGACTATGTGGGGAGGCTTGACCCTGTCAATGTGAGGGAGGGTTGTTCTTCTCGTTTTCAGTTCGGTTGTTCTCGTGTTCAGTTCGGTTGTTCTCGTGTTCAGTTCGGTTCTTTCGGTTATTTTTCTCGTCGAAAATATCTCGTTTTCATTCAAAAAACTTCATTGACTAAGGGCGTGGTTTCTGTCTTACAGAAAATGCATTTATATCATATTGTCTATATTCTTTTAGATTGCAAGACATTTTATATTAATTTCGTACATTGAAAGATATTTACCGATGCTTACTGAACTTGGAAAACCTATCTAGAACACCAATTTACAAAAGCCTTTCAGAATAGGGAGGAGCTTCTACAGTTTTAAAATTCAGATTTCATAAAAATTGCCCGTCGGCAATGTGTTAATTAAGGGGTTTTGGAAATATTTTTATTATACACTGTGCATAATGAAAGATTAATGGTTAAATATAAAAATGAATGTAAATTTATTCTGTAAAGCTACAGTAAAAATGGGATGATGGAAAATAAAACGTTTAAAACTGATTAAAGAAAGATGTGAAAATTTGATATAGTATCCACTGCACGAAAAAACTTAATGAAATATAAATGGGAAAGTTGATATGAACTTTTTTCCATTTAAATATTACTTACAATAGGTAAGTAGAAACAGTGTAAGAAACGAGAAAGTATGAAAGCAGCAGTCTTAAACTTTTCAAGGGCAGTGGTATGTTTATGAAAACACTTAATTTTAATTCCCAAACGCCACAATGGCACCAGAATTTTGCTAAAATCTTTTCCATTTAATATGTATGTGAAATATAGTCTTTTCGTATTTCCAAATGAATTTGTTCGTGTATTCCGGGGCCAGTCATTTATTTCAACATTTTACTGCTGAAAATACTTTGCCCCTGAAAGTGTTAAAATATGTTAATGATAAGTTAATTACTCATGCGGCTGGAAAAGAACATAGCATTGATTGAAAAACTTTAGGAAAGTATGTGACAAATTTCTCCAGGATGAATACAGTGAGATTAAGCCAAACTATGTGACAAGTAGAGTTGTCAGGTCGAGTGCCACAAAAAGTAGGGCATGGAGACAAAAAAAAGCGGGACAGTGGCTCCTAAATCCGGACATAATAATACATGGGACCCTATAAAAACAGAACTTGTCTCTAACGGAATACTGTCTTAAATGTAAAATTTCATTTTCCCTGCTGTACAATTATACCTGCTCAGACAAAATCCTGTTTAAAACAAAAATTTTCTCCTCTGACTTGCGACTGCTGAACAAGTTTGTTAAGCATCATATTTTCAAAAATATTTTTTTTAATAGTTAAAGCATGTAGCATAAAGTTATTATGAGTTTTTTAAACTGATTTTATTTCTCTTCACAAATATTTCAATATATGAAACAAAGTGGGTCAACCCTCCCATATGTGGGGAGCATTCACACATTATTTTCTCATGCTTAAAATCAATAATCAATCAAATTTCTCATATATTACACTTATGTAGCAATTTTATTTTTATAACTGATTGCATAACCAATAAAATGATACATAAAACTTTATTCTACGTTCAATATTTATAAAATAAAAAATCATTTTGTAAAAAGTGGGTCAACCCTTCTTAGTCTCCCCCATAACTAGTTTCGATTAAATTTTAATAACGTTTCATGTTTAAAAAACTGGAAAAAAATACTGTTTGGTTATCGAAATACGATTGTTCTATAAAATTTAAAGGATTTTTTTTTCTTGACAAACGTATTAATTTTTGTTAATTCTAAACCTGCGTTAGCGATTAACTAAAATTAAATACAGAAAATCTCTTTTAACCCTTTATGTACTGAATTATGAATTCCTGAACATTTTATCTTCTAAAGCATTTTTCGTGAATTTTTGAAACTGCATTAGGTGATTTAGATAATCATTTAATAAATTTTAAAAGGATTTTAGAAGGATTTAAAGGTTTAGAAGAATTAGTTAAATTTGAATTTATAGGGATTTTGTGCAATATTCATAACCTCACACAAATCTTTTATTTTAAATATTTTTCGTTGTATTTTTTAGAACTAGGAAATGTACAAAAACATAATGTTGTTACATTAGAAATATAGAAATATTTCCGAATTGAAAATTTCCCCCCTGTCCAACGTCAAGAAAGCTGAAAAGATGCAAAGGCAAAAGAAATCATCCTTTTAAAATATTTTTGTTTTGTGTAACCAATAATGCTTTTGGAACAAAATAATGTAATGCATCTGTAACTCATTCTAAACTGTATTACTACTATGAGTGTATTAAATGAATTTTATTACAAGTTTTTTAAATGGTACTTATAAGTACCGCCAGTCGATAAAGGGTTAAGGTACACATTCAAATAGGGGTACTTCAAATTAAAAGGAACTTTCCTAAACGCAAGTTCCTTTATATTTAAAGACCTAATTTAACGACCGGTAATATTATTTTTAGAGACGCCTGTACATATAAATAAAAAATATGTATAATTGAAATTAATCTAGGCTCTACCATGAACATTTTTATTTCCGAGCACCTTATTACAAAAATCGTTCATAAACCATTTTGTAATGAAATTGTAATCTGCTATTTGAGGTATCATAGAAACAATTTTGTAATGATACAACATTTTTTAGATACATTTTACACTGTAAAAAAAAATTGTAAAGTTACTAAACTTTTTCTAGGAAACTCGGATTCCAGGAACTTTTTGTGTAACGGCAACAAGAAAAATTCCTGTAACAGATGCTGTTACAGAAATTTTTGCTGTTGCCGTTACATAAATAGTTCCTGGAATCCCAGTTTCCGAGAAATATGTTAGTAACTTTACAGATTTTTTTTTTACAGTGTACTACGTACAAACGACAGTGAAAAATTAAATTCAGTTAGTAAACTTAGCATACAATTAAATTTAAAAATTCACAAAAACACGACTGCGTAAATAGCGAACTAATTAATTAGGTCTCATCAATGTGAAACTCTTTTTTATATTACTTAAATATTTGTTTCTTATTTACTTGTATTGATGACTTTTTAATTATGTTTAATTGTTAGTTCCTTTATACATTTTGATGAGGTCAATAGATGTCTTTGATGATGGTTACAGTTGCAGTAAAGATAGAGATCCTATATACACAATTTCCAGGTTGTATAGTATTTTAACGGAGCTTCTGACTGTAAAATATTCAATGAAACATCGTCTTCATTTTTAAAGACGTATCCAATGATATGCCACTCAATAGGGTGCGTAATTTTTTTTTTCGTTTCTACCGCCATTTTGTATTTTACGGCAGCCATTTTGAATTTATAAAAACAAAACCAATAGTTTTTGTTACACTTGCGTTTATTAATTCAGTTAATATTCTCAGTTTCTATTCTGAAGTAAACATTTTCATGTTCAGCAAACATAAAAAAATAATAACATTTACATTAATATTAAAATTAATAGCATTAACAATAACATTAAAATTAAGGTACTTACGTATTAACCGGGCCTGATATCGCCAAATTATTGTTGTCAATCAACAATTTTGTTTATCTTTGTTAAGTTCTGATCGTGTTCAGAATGATAATTTAATATCCATTTAATAAACGGTGTGTTATGGCCACTAGAATGAAATATTATGTAATATAAATATACTATATCAATTAAAATAATATATTACATTTGTATCAATGCTATATCATATTATATAATTATAAGTGTATAAATACTTCTCTTGCTGCCTTTAATATGGTAAATATACACTGTAAAAAATCTGTAAAGTTACTAAAGTTTTTCTAGGAAACTGGGATTCCTAGAACTTTTTATGTAACGGCAACAACAAAAATTTCTGTAACAGCGTCTGTTACAGGAATTTTTCCTGTTGCTGTTACATAAAAAGTTCTAGGAATCCCAGTTTCCTAGGAAAACTTTAGTAACTTTACAGATTTTTTTTACGGTGTATAACATCAACTACACTGTAAAAAAAAATCTGTGAAATTACTAAAGTTTTTCTAGGAAACTTGGATTCCTAGAACTTTTCATGTAACGGCAACAACAAAATTTCATGTAACAGACACACTTTTGCGCCGAAAATCAAAAAATCTGTAAGGTTACTAAGAATTTTTTTGGAAACTGGGATTCCGAGAACTTTTCATGTAACTGCAGCCAGGTTTACAAATAAAAGTTTAGTAAGATTACTGAAGTTTTAGCAGATTCATTTGTAAAGTTACAGATTTTTGTAGCTTTACAAAAACTAGTTTTGTAGATTTGCAGCTTTTTTCGTACAGTTACAGGTGAAAGTTTAGTAAGCATGTAACTTTACATCTGTAGAACTACAGATTTTTTTTTTACAGTGTATGTAATTATAAAAACTAGGGGATGGCACGCGGGCTTCCCGGGTTAAAGAATATAGATGAAAACATTTTTTTAATTGAAAACTAATAATTTTTTTATATGCGATAAATTTTTTAGATTGATCACTTACATTAAAAAAGTATTTTTCATATGGAAAATAGGAATTATACAATCAAATAATTTTTTGAAATTTATCAAAAGCGATTTTCTTATTAGCCGCATCCTAAGAGTTATTTGACGAAGATTTTGCTACTTATGCATCCTTTTATATTCTGATAATTTCAGAGCTTATACATGTCTGTTAAATCAGTCTTTTATTTATATTATTTTAATTATTTATTCATAGGGAAGTGTTTTTTAATGGATATTAGCCGTAAGAAAATGATGAACTCTTTATTTTGTTTTGAGGGCAAACGGATTAATCTTTCGTAATCGAGCTTCGCGCGATTTAGATAAATTAAAAAATATTTCATACTTTAAAATTGTTTTTAAAACCATAGACAATCAGTAAACTGAGATGAACTTTGCAAACAAATTCCATTTGAAAAAAAAAAATCCTATTTGGTGATCTAAAATTTTAAATTGTACGAATACAAATATGTTAGATTTGTGTTTTTTCAATATTATTCTTTTATTTGTTTATAATAGAAGTATTAATTTCGTTAATTTGTCTTTCAGATATATGGTAGATTGGTATTTTTTTAAATATTATTCTTTTATTTGTTTATAAAGGAAGTATTAATTTCGTTATGCAAAAATAGTTAGAAACAAATGCTGAAAAATTTTTGTTGCTTTATGTGCAAAATGTTTATTATTATTATGTATTGAAACCGGAACGTGATAAAACAAATTTTAAAAAAATCATGCTTAAAAATTATTTTAGAAAATATAATGCATCAGCCAATGAAGATACATTTTTTAAACTAATTGCATTTTAAAGTAAATTTTTTCCCTATGCGATGAAAATTGAAAATGTACGACGGTCAGAAGATTAAAAAATTGCAGTAGCGAAAATTTCAAGACCGAAATTTGATCTTGAAGTGTTGCCATTTGCAAAATGACGTCAGCGTTACGCACAGATACGTTTGTTCTTTATAATATAGATACTTAATCAGTAAAATATAATAAAGATCAGTTATTAGGATGTGGTTATCTATTGAGGCTCTTATGCTTGGTATTCCGGAATGAAAAACAGAAATTTTCACTTTCTCAAAATTTGCATACGCACTTCTCATATCAATATTCATCATTTTTAAAAAACTTGTATTTTGTTTGATCATTTAAAAATCATTTTAATTCAAAACTTGAAGTCTCGATTGTCAGCAACATCTTCTATGTGAACAGACGCACCCTTTACTTGAGATTCTAATTTCAATTAAGGAGAGTAAAAATTTCCATAATTTATGTTTTTTAGACGCATTTGTGTTAAAATGTTTAGTTTTATCTATGAAAATGATCGTTTTCTTTGAAATATGACTTCATTTTCACTTAAATAAACATTTTGCCTAGTGTCTGAAATTTAGTATCAGTACATATCAGAAGGAAAAAGAATATAGAAAATTTATGAGGAAAAATGCGTGTTTTTAAATGCAGTATGTCATTTTCCGTTATTATGCCCCTAATATAATATCCTGCTCCTAAAGGTATTTTGCGACACTAAACCCTATACAACAGTTTTGAATTTTTATCAGAAAATAGCATGAATAAAGATAAAAATACCTCATTATTTCTCTCTTGTCTTCAATAATGAAAGCTATCTAATTTTAACAATTTTGAAGAAATTTCATAAAATGCTTTTCAAATTAAAATATAAAAGTGGGGATATTTAAAAAAAAAAAAAAAAAAAAAAGATAGTGCGATCACATCAACAAATAAACACCTTTCAGTTAAAAAAAATATTAGTAAAATTGGTTCAGCAGAAAGATCAGGGCAGATGACTAAAAAACACATTTGTTCTTTAAATATATAGATTATATAAAATAAGGAAAAATGAAATTAAGCAAATTATGTTATTTTGATAAAATTATAGTAGAATGTCCTAAAGAATAGCATTAAAATTTTATTATTCGAGAAAATTTTTGACAAAAACTTCAGGAACATGATATTATTTTAAACCACGAATTATTTGTTTGCTTGTCTAACTCGGCGAAGCAAATCCATCCAGGTGAGAATCATCAATTTCTGTAATATAAATCGCTATTATTTGCGTGTAACCTCTCTTTTATAAAGACACTCTAAATTTCTGTAAAACATTGCGTTTTATCAGTGTGTGATTTCGATTACATTACATTACATTCAAAAGTGAAACATTTTCACCTGTGAAGAATTTCAAAGCAGCTGGGCTGTGAAAATGACGCACTTCTACAAAACATAATTCAGGTTTAAGAATTAAAATACACGCTGTTTTATAAAATGACGTCATTTGCATCCGCTAAAGCAATCCACTTTTACATTTCAGTCTTAAACTTCGTCTATAGAAAAGTATGAATATGACGTCATTATCACGGAATAACACACAATATTCTTGACCTAGCCCATATTTTAATTAAATTTTTTTTTAAGGTTTTATGAGAAAATGGCAACGAAAAGATACAGTATCGCCTATTTTCCGTTTACTTTCAGTGACTTTCAATAGAAATGGGGTACTTTTGTTGCCACGATAAGAAAAAAGGTATTAAAAACTACAAAAAAAAAAAATATCTCAAAAATAAATTGAGGTACAGCTTTCAAACAAATTGCATTTAAAAGAGCATTTTTTTCCTCATACGACGGCGTAAAAATTTAAAATGTGCGATGTTTAGAAGTTTGAAAATTTGCAGTAAAGAAAATTGCAAAACCAAAATTTTATTTCAAATTTCAAAGTGTTGCCATTCGCAAAATGACGTATGCGTTACGCACAGATATGTTTGTCCTTTATAATATAGATAGCTCTTATAAGTAGTATTTCCGGTGTAATGGTAGGCGCAGTGAATATGGCCTGGACCGGATAATACGTAAATACCAAAATCAATACTGTTTTGCTACTTTTACATGTATATATTACTCAAATGAAATTGATCACATTCAAAAAACCAATATTTTAGTACAGAAAACGGAATAAATACACTGCAAATATATTCGAAAACGTTTAAGAAAATTACAGGTAGCAAAAGAAAATATTGTTTCAGAAATTACATTTTAAATCTGGTAAAACTGTTGAGTTCAGAGGCTAAAGGAACGCTTTTTGAAATCATGGATATAAGGAAAATGTGATACTATATTTTCCTAAACCTTAAAGAACATGATCTAGATTAAGAAAATAATTTCTTTTTTTACAGTACAGGTAGTGATTGTTTAGAAATCTTTTTAATTCAAGTTTTTAAAGCTTAAATTTTCTTCCAGCTATTTATTACCAATTATTAGAATTTTTATCAGAAGTTATATTTTCTGTTAATTCAGATTATTAAAATACCTTTCATTGTATTCAAAATTGTTATTCCCGGAAGAAAATTCTACTGATTCAATTTTATTTGCTTTTAGTGCATGCACAATGCTTCAGTTATACTTTGAGTGAATAAAACTTTGAATAAAATATTTTTTCATTTGCTTGATTATTTAATTATATGGATTATGTGACTTCATTCTTCGTAAAATAATCTAACTTTCATTATGTCTCAACAACTGTTAAGGCTGTTCTCAAATCGAAATTGTCTACTGTCTGACACACTTTTTAATTCATTTTTGTTTGATCATCATTGCATAAATTGCATCATTTTTTTCATTATTCAATTCTGTTGAACATATGATTTTATTGTTGATAATAAAATCGAACGTTCATTATATCTGAATAACTGTTAAGTCTGTTCTCAAATCGAAATTGGCTACTGTCTGACACATTTTTTAGTTCATTTTTGTTTGATCATCATTGCATAAATTGCGTCATTTGTTTGATTATTCATCAAATGATTGTATCATTTATTTAATTCTGTTGAACACATGATTCTGTTGTTGGTAAAAAAAAAATCAAATCTTCATTAAGTCTGAAGAATGGTTAACGTTGTTCTCAAATCGAAATTGGCTACTGTCTGACACCTTCTTTAATTAGTTTTTGTTTGCAAACGTATAAAATTGGAAAGTGATTTTATTAACCCCTTAATTCTCGGTCCCGTGATATTCACGGGCTGCTCCTTTTACTGACATTGTTTTATTCTCACCAGTTTTAAACAATAGTGTAATTGGCTTTATTATGGTACCATTTTATCCGTCATTAAATAAGCTGAATATTTCTTTTTCAAAAAAGTGGTGCCAATAAGCAATTTGAATTTTAAAACCGTAATTTAATGCGACTTTAAAGGGCTTAAGAAGATATGGAATCGAGCTCTTTTTCTGTTTTTTATGAAAGAGAGAAGATTTTTCAGAAAATTCTGTGATACTTTAGATTTAGACCCGAATTTTAGAACGTGGCTGCGCAGGAAAGAAAAAAAACAACAATCTTGCGACAACAATTGCTTATAACTCAGGATGTAATTCATTTATAGGAAAATTAAAAATAAATGTTCGAGTAAAAAGATTTTTCAAAAAATTCTATCAAAAGTGATGTTCAGATCCGAATTTTCAGATGCGACTGCTCAGGAAAGGGGAAACGGGCCCTCTTGAGACAACAATCGCTCAAAATGTAATTCATTTATCGGAATAGGAAAGACAAATGTTAGATTAAAAAATTTCTTCAATAATGATGCATGCAAGTATCATACTTATACGTTTAAAAATGAGTTATAAAATATCTAAAAAAATTCAGGTTTTTTGAGAACCACTTTAAGAAACAAGAAACAGTAAAGATCGTTTGCGTACGGAATATGACGTTTTAAGCAGATCTTTGATTAAACACATAACAAATGGCTTTCAACAATCCAAGAAAGCTGCAACAAAACTTTTTTAGAGTATCTAATTTTTTGTAAATTTAGCAATATAAGTGAAATCGGATTAAGGTTTACAAAATGAGAGATATTTGAAAACCACAACAACAAAAACAACTAATATTTAATTCTGCAGACATATAGTTAAAATGATTGAACTAAGATAAGGTGTTCGATAAATAGTAACTAGAATAGAAATTGACAAATTACTGTTTATACTTATAAATGGTTTCATGCTTTGAATCAAAAGCATGAAAAATCATTCAGATTTTTTTTTACACATAGAATATGGATTTTATTATTATATAAAGTTTTAAATATTTATATAAGCCAGAAAATTTTGAGAAATTTGGGTGAAATCCTAAAATAAATTTGATTTAGATTAACATTGAATACAAATAGTTATTTTGTATTTTTATGTGAATATAAAATGAAAATGTCTTTGAACTTCGAAAATGTTTTATGCTTTTCCTCATAAAAAGGCTTATTTATTTTAAATTCAATTTAAAGGAAAACTATTTTATAGCTATTGCTTTTATTTCATTAGAACATCAACTTTTTTTTTTTTAATCTTTAAACAGGAATTATTTTACTTAAATTTTTGTTTCAAAAAAGATTTTGATTTTAGAAAGAGAAATTTTAAATGGTTTACTTGCCGCATTTATTTGCACCGGACCTGTTTAGATTTACTACACGTTAGTATTACTTTTCTATACCTCATTATTATATATCTTAAATTAAATTTCAAGATCCAAAGGATCTTAAGTTAAACTGCTATGCAAAATTTTCTGAAAGTGGCCCGAAGAACAAAACCTTCTATAAAAATATTAACATATTTATTTTTTGTCTGAAAAAGTTTAAAACAGAATGATGAAAACCACATATAAGTGTAAAAATTAGATCTATGCATGTTAAGCTTTTTATTTTGCATTGACTTCAGTTTCCGCGTTCCCATCTGGGATTGGAAGGCATTTATCTCAAAATGTGCTTTTTTGAAATTTAACTTATTCAAATTGGTATATCGACATTTCTATGCAAAAGTATAGTTATTTCACTTTGTACAATGTTCTTCAGTTATAGTTTATTGTATTTGTCTTATGAAGTTTTATTTTGGAAAGAAATTTTTTTAAATATGACCGCGGCGATAAAAAGTGGTCATATAATTTTTTTAATTTTTACACTTTTTTATTTAATGCAACTTGTTTTTTGTATGAAGAGATTGAATTTTGTAATATATTTTTCACTCACTTATTGATTTGATATAGTTATAAAGATTATGTACACAGGTGTGTTTCTCTTGAAAATACAACAATTTAATATTTTTAGATCTTTATTATAATTCAATGGATTAATTTTAAAACATTTTTTCCGTTAGCCGGCAATAGGTAATAAACCGTCGAATAATTAATACGGTTACAACTTTTTTCAAGTTCCGAAAACAAAGGGGTTAAGTTAAAGTCTAACCAATATATATATATTTGTAGGATTTGAATTTAAACATACTTTATTTTCTTTATGACGTACATGATAAACAAATTAACTGATGCTCTGGTATTTTTATTATCCATAATTTGAAAGCACGAGTAATGAAAATTCACGATCACGAGATCAAGGTTTGGACATATTAAAAAATTAGAAAAGAGTCAGTCTAAAATATAATGTTGTGCATGAAGCAGCGGCTTATGAGATGCCAAGGAAGATATTGTTAAGCCTAATCAAATTATTCGTAAGAAATATGTTGTAAGTTTTAAGTAAGAAAGATGCTGTATTTAGAAATGTATCAAGGAAGTGATGTAAAGTTACCCTTATAGAATTGTATTAAAGTGTACGTGTTGTGATTCAAACGTCTACTTATTCAAATCATCTATATATTAACATTTTACAAACAATAACTTCTACAAAATTTGGGGGCTCAATGCCGGGATACTAAACAACTAGTAGTGAAATAGATAGTCAAATACTAATCGAAGAGAAATTGTTGTCCATCGCCAGTGTCAAAAGATGCATTGTGAATGAACAAGGCAAGTACACTGCTCAAAACAATTAAAGGATATTTGAAGTTTTATATAAAATAAAGATATAAACGAAATTTTTTTTGCCGAAAATAGAAGAAGAGAATCACAAATGCAAATTTTTCTGGTTTTCAAACTGTGGAGTATGCAAATTTTGAGTTCCACGTCAAAAACGTCGCTTCAGCGGCAACGAATAAAATTTGACTTTCAACTGGATAAAAGAGAATGAAGACAAGGATGATCGGCATTCAGTGATGGCTTTGTTTCAATGAGTACGATGTCTCAGCGAAGTCATTTGACAGATTCAGAAGCTTTGAGAATTGTTGGTAGGTTAGAAGGGGGCCAAACTCAAGCTGAAGTAGCGCAAGCCATTGGAGTGTCACAAAGTGTCATTTCCAGGATCTGGAACCGTTTTTTGGAGAGTGGATGTGCAGGCCGAAGACCAGGGCAAGGTCGTAGACGGGCAACAACGTCCAATGAAGATCGGTATTTAGCGTTAACAGCTCGGAGACACCGAACCATGAACGCTACTCTTCTCCAACAACACCTTCGCACGGCTACAGGCACCACGATTTCAACTCAGACTGTTTGAAACCGGCTCCATGCTGTAGGTCTGTATGCTCGCCGACCGATGGTATGTGTTAGATTAACATCAAGGCATCGTCGCGACCGCAGGGAGTGGGCAAACGAGCATGTCAACTGGAGGAGAAATGAATGGAGCAATATTCTGTTTTCTGGCGAGTCCCGTTTTTCTGTGCATCCGGATAATAGGCGTATTTTCATCTGGAGGGACCGTGGCAGTAGGAATAATCCTGCGTAAGTGCACGAAAGTGTCAGATTTGGCGGTGGAGGAGTGTTGGTGTATGGTGGCATCTCCATTGACGGGCGCACTGACCTCTACATCATTCGAGATGGAGCTCTGAATGGTCGCCGATATAGCGATGAGATCATCAGACCTATTGTAGTCCCTTACGCTGCAGCAATCGGAGATAACTTCATTTTAATGGACGATAACTGCAGGCCACATCGTGCAAACCTGGTGGAGGATTTCCTTTTCGAGGAAGGAATCGTTCGAATGGAATGGCCAGCGTGTTCTCCAGACATGAATCCAATCGAGCACGTTTGGGACGCTCTAGGAAGACGATTTTCTGGCCGCCAACAACCCCCACAAACTCTCCAAGAACTGGAAAGAGCTCTTCTGAAAGAGTGGGGCAGAATACCCCAACTCGTCATTAATAGCCTCATCGAGTCCATGCCTCAAAGGTGTTCAACGTTGCTGGCCGCCCGTGGAAACCATACCCCCTACTGAAAATGATTTTCTTTGAAGAAAACACCTTTTCTTATTCTTTTTTTCTCATATGCACAAATTGTGTTTTTTTCCTTTAGTACACAAATGCGCAATAAAATGCATTTTTTTCTGCCAAACATGTGTAATTTATTCTCATATAACCTATTATGTCTGTCGACCATGTATCAATCAGCTAAACAGTTTACCAGATACAAAATCCACCTAAAACTGCAATATCCTTTAATTGTTTTCAGCAGTGTATAAAAACGTAATCATATTTATTTAAGTACAACTTTGAAAAACATGGGATCATTGAATAAAGCTAAAAGAACTGATCTAATAAATCTCTGCGATGAATGCGGAATTGAACCACTAGAAAAATCGACAATCCCTGTCCTAATAAAGCTGATTAAAAGCTGGGAGGATTATGATGAAGATTTTATAAAGGATCGCCTAGAAGTAATTATGGCAGCTAGAAAAGAGAAAGCAGAAGAGGAAGAGAAGAAACAAAAAGCACAAGCGCAATCGGAACTAGAAGAAAAGAAGTTGCAAACGCAATCGGAACTAGAAGAAAAGAAGTTGCAAACGCAATCGGAACTAGAAGAAAAGAAGTTGCAAACGCAATCGGAACTAGAAGAAAAGAAGTTGCAAACGCAATCGGAACTAGAAGAAAAGAAGTTGCAAACGCAATCAGAACTTGAAGAAAAGAAATTAAGAGCAGAGATCGAAGAAAAGAAACTGAAAATGGAAGAGAGAAAATGGAGAATAGAATTGGAAGAAAAAGATCGCGAAAGAGAGTTTGAGATTAAGAAAATACAACTACAAGAAAATTCAAGACAGCACACCGATGTGGACACAAGGACAAATCCAGGTAAGCAATATGAATTGCTTAGATTATTAACAAAATATGATAATACAAATGATATTAGTTTATACTTGGCTATGTATGAAAGGCAAATGGCGCAAACGGGCATTGATAAAAAGAATGGGTAAACTATTTAATTAACCTAATGCCATTAGATGTGATTAATATAATAACCAGGGAAACTGAACCCGAAATGCAAGATTATAATTACGTAAAAAGTATTCTTTTAAAACGGTACAAACTATCGCCAGAAGAGTTTAGGCTGAAATTTTTCTCGCTCAAAAAAGAGTCATCGGCTAATTGACGCGATTTCGCTTATGAGATTAAAGTGTATTTCAAACAATGGATTAACGGTCTTGAAATAGATAACTTTGAGGAATTATCGGAATTAATTGTAGTTAATCAAATTAGGCATAATTTACCTGCAGAAACAAAGACACATTTCGCAGAGGAATTGTTAGTAATAAAAAAGATAGACGACTTAGTAAACAAATTAGATATTTACGAAACGGCACGAAGGGTTTGCAATAAACAAGCTATAAGGAATACAAGTGGGAGTTTTGAGGATAAACGATCGAGAGTGGCTGACTACGCCAATTCGAAAAGGCGCCAAGTTGACAATAGGTACACTGTAAAAAAAAATTTGTAAAGTTACTAAAATTTTTCTAGGAAACTGGGATTCCAGGAACTTTTTATGTAACGACAACAAGAAAAATTCCTGTAACAGATGCTGTTACAGAAATTTTTGCTGTTGCCGTTACATAAAAAGTTCCTGGAATCCCAGTTTCCGAGAAATATGTTAGTAACTTTACAGATTTTTTTTTACAGTGTACAATGTAAACCATGGAAGAAACGAGGCACATGTAATATTTTATAATTGACCACACGCAATGGGCGGAGCTCGCAATGTTTCCCGCAAGTATTGCGATATTTGATTGGCTTTTGGTAAGCGGTTGTGGGAAAAATCGAGAAGCTGATTAGCTATAATCCATCTTGACGTTGTGTGACGTCACTAATGCTTGTGGTCTATTGTAGCAGACCTGATCACGTGAGTAAGAATGTACCATGGGAAGTAAAACACAACAAAATTATTCAAATTATAACTCGTAACATAATCAAAATTGGCGAGAAACGAAATACCAAGATTGGAGCCAAAACACGCAAAGAAAAGTAGTTAATACGGGCACGTTAAATGGTAAGAAAGGAAGAATCCTGGATATTCAAGGAATAAAAACAAACAATAATCGATACAGGGAGTGATATTTCAATCGCCAATTCAAGATATCATACTGCAATAAACGCGCCAAAGTTAACCAGCGACAATATATCTATATCGGGCTTAGGTGGAGAAGAGATTAAACCAACGGGTTATTTCTTGCAAAAAGTTTATGTAGATGATACAGAAATACAGGATAAATTTTACGTGGTACAAGAAACTGACTATGATTTAATAATAGGTAGAAAAGCAGTCGAAGGCTTGACATTAAAAGTAGTTGAAGATGTTGTTAAAATAATAAACGACAATTCAGTTAGAGTAGGATACATTAAAATTAATGATGTCCCTTCCAAAATAGATGAAGTAGCCACATCGAATATAGATAACGATAATCGAGGTTGAGAAGATATGGTTAATATCAACTACGTAAATGCCGAAGTGGATTTGAATCATATTACAAATTTAACTAACAGAGAAAAAATACGAGAATTAATAGAATCATACAAACCAAATAAAACAAAGGATACTGGATTAAAGATGAAAATATTATTGGCGGATGAAAAACCTATCTATGAACGACCAAGGAGGTTACCTCTAGTTGAGCAGGAAATAATCAGTAAACAAATACAACAATAGTTGGAAGATGGGATCATTAGACGAAGTTACTCAGATTTTGCGGCCACAGTAGTCCTGAGTAAGAAAAAAGGTGGGTCACACAGGTTGTGACGGACACGGCAGTACCGCCACGTGTCGTCATAGTCATTACACAAGCCTTATAGGATAAAACCCTTTTATTGAAACTAAAATAGGGTGAGTGGCCTGATGATGCAGATTATTATTTTTCCTAAACAGTCATGCACACCAGCTAACCTGAAATGCCGCCCGTGGCAGCCGACATATTTTATTCACATCAACAGGGAAAACTCACTAAGATTGACATAAAAATAGTTCTTACCCAACGACACGCTCTCTCTTTGACTTCAAAACTCGCTAGGTGGATTCGTCCCTCCAGTCTAAACCGACTCCAAGGAACTGACTTCACTCATCCGGACTTCGCCTTTTATACTCTTGCAGACTGAGCCAAATGCCCTAAAAATTTGCATAAGCACTCGCGGACGCAGCTAACTGTAGACCCCAGGGACAACAATCATACTTCGGAAAATTAAAGTACAGATGTCGCTCTTCACGCTACAAATGTTAAAACATTGGCGTCACGTTCTCATTCAAATAAAGTGCCTATATAACGGAGTAACGATACCTTACAACCCCCCCCCCCCCCGAGTTTACGGAGAAAAAGGGCTGGGCAAAATGCATGCCCTGGCCTTTTTCTTGAAATAAATTTTGAGCCGAAATACAAGAACACAAGTGATGGATAAATTCAAATTTTGTGCCGAAAAGTAAACTTTTAAAATAAATTCGCTTTTAATCCATCACGAAAGAAATCAGTCTGCAAAATGCTTCACACTCATAATCGAACAAACCTTCTTCTAAACTTGCAACAACTCCTACACTGGAAACTCTCAACGACTCCTAAACTAAACTTTTAAAACTTAACCTGAGTGCCGAAAACTTCCACAAATACTCAAAAGTTACGAAATTTTCCTTCAAATGCAAAAATAACTTAAGTTTTGCCAAAATCACCATCGCAGAATTTTCCTAACGCATGAATTCGCACAAAGTCCAAAGAACCCCATGCGCAAAATTTTCCTCACAAAAAAAATAAAGACGCCAAAGGCCAAACGTCTAACTCCCAGAAATTCAGTGAATCAGCTTCATCGTACAAATAATGGGGCACATACGAATAGCATCACATCGCTGTGCAATTTCAGTAGATCTATAAAATTCACAACACAAAAATGACGTCTTCATACATCAATCTTCATCTGTATGAACTAAAATAGAAAAGTACTACCAAAACATATCAAGATGCATTTTCCTGAAATAAAATCATATTAACATTCAATATTTAACCAATACAATTTCCAATTCAGGTGAAACAAAACTTCGCAACTTTCGGAAACTACTCCCAACTAACGTAAAACGCAACGCAATGAACCGACACGATAAGAAGAAAGTTACTGAATTACAATGTTAATAAAAGAGACAGAACCGCGTCTCAAGGACATCTTGACCGCAAAACACGTGTCGCCTAAATCCGTGGCGCGTTTGCAAAATGATCCAAACTATCAACGATATCTGAGACTTAAAACATATTAAACATACATAATACAATATATTTAGATAGATAACAATATTTATATACATATAACAATTAACAATAGTCCCAGAATATTTAAAAGCATAAAATGAAAAAAATACAATATTTTAACAATTTTGAGAACAAATTTTGAACTTAAAGAAGCACAACTCGTGAGACCGAAAAAAATCCAAACATGGCCAAAATAAAATTCAAAAACAGTCCACCTGCTTTTCATTCCTTCACAATGCTACATTATAAATGCACTCTCATAGAAATAATAAGAAACATCATCACCCGTTTAAAGAGATGACTCGCTGCTTGCCGGCTGCATACTACCGGAAGGCTCTTTCCTCTCGTTCCAGAATCCTTGACAAAGGATCTCTCGTCGTCAGAACTGTAAGGCGAGGCTACCGTCGGCTGCTTTGCCTGAAGTCGGGTCCTGAACGGGTGTCGTGGAACGGCTGTAGATTCCACTCGACGACTCGGTCTAGGTTGATTCCTTGGGGACACTCCATGTCTAGGATCCTTTTGATGACTCGGTCCCGGTTGATTGATTGAAGTCCCTCCATGTGTAGGCATCTTTTGATCAAAGACTGTAGATTGTGGGAACTGTCCTTGAAATGGTTCTCTCCTTTTTCTAGGGGCACCAGAAGTTTCTATTGAAGCTAGGTCGCGTTTTTGTCCAGACCTGCGCTGTTTTTTAAATGCTGGAAAATTAATGTTCGGATGAAAATTCTTTTACTATGTGCACTTGAGTCCCAGAATATTTTTTTGGTGATCTATGCATTGACGATGTCGAACTGTTAGAGAGTTCATGTTTTCTTGCTGGGGGTCGAAAAATCTGAGGAACTGGTCTATTGACTATATTCTGTCTTTTATGACCAACTGACTCTGACATGGTTGAAACTGCCCTCTTAGGTTTCCGCTGATACTTTGGTTGAGATTGTACAGTTTTTCTATCAGTAACAGTTTTACGTGTTACATTTCGAGAACTTTGTTGGGAATCGCCACTATAAGGAAGATTATTAGATGAAGAGGAATTAGACTTTGCAAACTCTTTGGAGTAGCTCGAAATACCACTCGACAAATGAGACCCATCCCTCGCACTTTCTCTAAACTTATAAACTCTGACCTGATCCAAATTGACCGTCCTTCTTACACCATCCATATTTACCACTAAATTATTATTACGTACTTCCAAAACTTCAAAAGGACCCACAAACTTTGGACCAAACTTAGCCACTCTCTTTTGTCGACTTGAACTCAACCAATGCGTTTCAACTAAAACAAAATCACCAACTTTAACCTCTAACTCCCTTCTACGCATGTTATAATACTGAGCTTGCTTCTCCTGTGCCTTACCCATTTGAACGTGTGCCGAACGTGTTAACCAACTTCTCAATATCCTGACACATGTAATTATTCTCAGCATCGGATACCATTATTAATCTCTGAAATGGAGTAATTATCTTTCTACCCAAAAATAACTCAGTAGGCGTTTTACCTGTCGACTCGTGAATTGCCGTACGAAGAGCATACGCAAAGTGCTGAAGAAACTGGTCCCAGTTTGAATGATGTGAACCAACATACGAAGAGATCATTTGAATGAGAGTTCTATTGACTCTTTCCGCCATATTAGACTGAGGCCGATAAGGAACAGTAAAAGAATGATAAATTTGCAGCTTCTCACACAGAGCCTTAAATATATCTGACATAAAACAAGGGCCATGATCACTAACTACCCTAATTGGTGCACCATATTTAGATATATAATTATAAAAAAAACATCGGCGACTGCTGGAGCAGAAGCCTTTCTGAGGTGGACTAACTCCACCCACTTACTAAAATAATCTACAATTACTAATACAAATCTATATCTTTTACGATTAGATAAAGGATAAGGGCCAATTAAATATACACCTACATTAGGAAAATTTACTTTAATTGGAATTAATTTGCCGGCCGGACTTACATTTTTATAATTATAACGCTGGCAAGTGCTACAGCTGGAGACATAAGCGCGCACTGTTTCCCGCATTTTAGGGAAATAGCAGGATTCACAAATTCGTGCATACGTTTTCCTGATTCCTAGGTGTCCTGCTAATGGATTGTCATGGAATTCCTTTAAGATGGCCTTACGAAAAGTAGCCGGAATAAAAACTCTCAATTCACCTCGTGAATTTACAATTTAGAATAGAAAAGAAGACCATCAATAAGTTTGAAAGATTGCTACCATTTCTCTAAAATAGGCACACTTGAACTAGGAACATCATCTGGATTCTCTAAATAACGAGACAACTCCCCGAACTCCTCATCTTGTTTCTGACTCTATGTGTCTGTCTATTTAGTCGCAAAAGATGTCGCTGGCGAGCTCCCATGGCCGGGTACTAAGTTAAACGTCCCAGGTACGCCAGAGACCTAAATTATGCTTTTTCTGTTCTGTGAAGGTTTACTGACCATTTTAAACTAAACTGCATCGAAATCCGTCTGGTGGTTTCGGAGATATGGGTCTTTAAAATTTTAGTCCTCTCTGTTAATCTCTAACCCATACTTCGGAATCCGCCATTGCTGCTGGACTGATACCTTTTTAATGCTTATAATAAATAAAATAGATTTTTCCCAAAGTTCTGGGAATTTGTTACATATTCTAAAAACTTTTATGAACATTTGCACAGTAACAGAACATTCGTATGTTACCTATTAGCGAAGTTATGGATTTATAGATTATTTTTGTAATTGCTCTCGGTGCGTCAGTATGTTGTAGCTCATCTTCAAAATTTTTTTTATTTTAAAGTGTAATAATAGCTAAAAAATTGTTGCTGTGGTATTTCTTTGCTAACTTAAAAGCCTCCAGGACCCATCTCAGTAAGTGTTATTGACTTTTATCATGATTAAGTGTCTCCTCCCCTCAATTAAAGACCTCATGTTTTGGCACGTCCGCCATGTTTAAAGCTTTCCTATGG
Organism: Maratus speciosus; assembly: GCA_963932465.1. Taxonomy (NCBI): domain Eukaryota; kingdom Metazoa; phylum Arthropoda; class Arachnida; order Araneae; family Salticidae; genus Maratus; species Maratus speciosus. The sequence continues at coordinate 492,731,263 of OZ010788.1, read as the reverse complement.
GACAGATCGTAATATTTAACTTTTTTCATTGCCTCATAATTTAACTTATAAAGCTTATTTGTTTCTTAAAACTGATCATTTCGTGTACTACACTGCTCAAAACAATTAAAGGATATTGCAGTTTTAGGTGGATTTTGTATCTGGTAAACTGTTTAGCTGATTGATACATGGTCGACAGACATAGTAGGTTATATGAGAATAAATTACACATGTTTGGCAGAAATAAATGCATTTTATTGCGCATTTGTGTACTAAAGGAAAAAAACACAATTTGTGCATATGAGAAAAAAAGAATAAGAAAATGTGTTTTCTTCAAAGAAAATCATTTTCAGTAGTGGGTATGGTTTCCACGGGCGGCCAGCAACGTTGAACACCTTTGAGGCATGGACTCAATGAGGCTATTAATGACGAGTTGGGGTATTTTGCCCCACTCTTCCAGAAGAGCTCTTTCCAGTTCTTGGAGAGTTTGTGGGGTTGTTGGCGGACAGAAACTCGTCTTCCTAGAGCGTCCCAAACGTGCTCGATTGGATTCATGTCTGGAGAACACGCTGGCCATTCCATTCGAACGATTCCTTCCTCGAAAAGGAAATCCTCCACCAGGTTTGCACGATGTGGCCTGCAGTTATCGTCCATTAAAATGAAGTTATCTCTGATTGCTGCAACGTAAGGGCCTACAATAGGTTTGATGATCTCATCCCTATATCGGCGACCATTCAGAGCTCCATCTCGAATGATGTAGAGGTCAGTGCGCCCGTCAATGGAGATGCCACCATACACCAACACTCCTCCACCGCCAAATCTGACACTTTCGTGCACGAACGCAGGATTATTCCTACTGCCACGGTCCCTCCAGATGAAAATACGCCTATTATCTGGATGCACAGAAAAACGGGACTCGTCAGAAAACAGAATATTGCTCCATTCATTTCTCCTCCAGTTGACATGCTCGGTTGCCCACTCCCTGCGGTCGCGACGATGCCTTGATGTTAATCTAACACATACCATCGGCCGGCGAGCATACAGACCTACAGCATGGAGCCGGTTTCGGACAGTCTGAGTTGAAATCGTGGTGCCTGTAGCCGAGCGAAGGTGTTGTTGGAGAAGAGTAGCGTTCATGGTTCGGTGTCTCCGAGCTGTTAACGCTAAATACCGATCTTCATTGGGCGTTTTTGCCCGTGTACGACCTTGCCCTGGTCTTCGGCCTGCACATCCACTCTCCAAAAAACGGTTCCAGATCCTGGAAATGACACTTTGTGACACTCCAATGGCTTGCGCTACTTCGGCTTGAGTTTGGCCCCCTTCTAACCTACCAACAATTCTCAAAGCTTCTGAATCTGTCAAATGACTTCGCTGAGATATCATACTCATCGAAACAAAGCAATCACTGAATGCCGATCATCCTTGTCTTCATTCTCTTTTATCCAGTTGAAAGTCAAATTTCATTCGCTGACGCTGAAGCGACGTTTTTGACGTCGAACTCAAAATTTGCATACTCCACAGTTTGAAAGCCAGAAAATTTTCCATTTGTGATTCTCTTTTTCTATTTTCGGCAAAAAAAATTTCGTTTATATCTTTATTTTATATAAAACTTCAAATATCCTTTAATTGTTTTGAGCAGTGTATAAGGGTAGCGGTCGTTGCAGCAACTACGAACCTGAAAATCTGAGCATGCGCATCAGCTCTGGATTTTTGCCTGAGTGAAGAACCTGATCGAAAATAAACACAGTTTTAAAAAAGATATACCTATTTTTTAATTATTGATTTAAGTTAGGTGTTTTTTTATTAGTAATAATAATAACGACTAAACAAAGTTATTTGATAAATTTAAGAGTATTCTTATAATTAATATATAAGCAAAAAATCTTAACAGGTTTGTTTTTATGGTTGTTTACATCAGTTGGCAGAAAATCTCTCTTTCTGAAGCCTAAAAAAAGTGACAAGGCTCATATTCTCGAAAAATACCGAATTTTGCTTCGTCTTTCACTTAATTCTTATGTAAAATAATCATATATCTTTTTGCTGTTGTTATTAAGAAAAAATAACGGCACAGATGTCATATACGCACCTCGTTGGCGAGATTTTTTTCTGACGCCAATGTCATATACGCACCGGGGTACTTAACTGGCGCCAAAGTGCCGTTATTTTGCTTGATATGGTAACCGGTTGTTGTTTATTTATTGATAAATTGTTTATTTACTTTTATTTTCTTTTTAAAATTATATAAATTGTTTTGTTCTATAGTTATTAATTAAACATTTTTTTATTTATTGTTATTCCCTTTTTAAAAATATATATGTAACTGGTATTCGAAAACGAGGTTTTCGCCAAATTGGATTTAGAAAAAAATCGCGCCATCGTAGTGCGTATATGGCATCTGTGCCACAATAATATCTAGAAATGAGTCTTACTTTTTATTGTTTTCATTTAACAAACATATAAAATTACTTAAGTTATCAGAACTTTAACATAATGGTAAAAGAAGTTATTTTAAGCACTTCATTTTTGTAGTTTATATTTTTGTAATTTTTAATATTTCTTGAAATTTCTTTTTAAAATGCTGATAAAATCACTTTAGTTTTGAAAGTAACCGCCACACTGGTTTGTTTAACTCGTAGTTTCAGATTGGCAATCATTTACAAAAATGGCATTTTGGCGCGTTTTGAAAAAAATTGCCAATTCAATCTGCAGACATATAACGATTTGGCGAGACGATAAATAGATTTTTGTTATTACGAATTTATTGTTACCAGATCGTGGCTTTGACGAGTTTTGTCCATTTGAGAGATTGCTTCATAGCGAGTTTCGTGTGTCCAGTGATTTTTTTTCGGTTTCATGGGCGCGGAGCGCTCATACACGCGTTACTGACCTCGGCATTGACGAGTTTCGAGCATTTTAGAGATTGCTGTACAGCGAGTTCTGTGTGTCCAGTGATGTTTTTTTTTCGGTTTGATGGGCGCGGAGCGCACATACGCGCGCTACTGACCGCGGCATTGACGACTTTCGTGCATTTTAGAGATTGCTGCACAGCGAGTTTCGTGTGTCCAATGATGTTTTTTTCGGTTTATGGGTGCGGAGCGCTCATACCCGCTTTACTGACCGCGGCATTGACGAGTTTCGTGCATTTTAGAGATTGCTGTACAGCGAGTTTCGTGTGTCCAATGATGCTTTTTTTCGGTTTATGGGCGCGGAGCGCTCATTCGCGCGTTACTGACCGCGGCATTGACGAGTTTCGTGCATTTTAGAGATTGCTGTACAAGGAGTTTCGTGTGTCCAATGATGTTTTTTTCGGTTTATGGGCGCGGAGCACTCATACGCGCGTTACTGACCGCGGCATTGACGAGTTTCGTGCACTTTAGTGATTGCTGCACAGCGAGTTTCAAGTGTCCAGTGATGTTTTTTTCGGTTTCATACGCGCGTTACTGACCGTGGCATTGACGATTTTTGAGATTGCTGCACAGCGAGTTTCGTGTATCCAGTAATGTTTTTTTTTTTTTTTTTTTTTTTGTAAAATAATCATATCTCTTTCTGTTGTTGTTTTTATGAAGCAAAAAATCTATGAATGAGTCTCATTTTTTATTGTTTTTATCTAATATAAATATAAAAATGCATAAGTTGTCACAACTTTAGAATTTAGAAAATGTTTCATTTTCATAGTCATTAATCTGTTGTTATCCTTCTTCAATGGAGTCAACTACTAAAACATTCATTATTGTATAGCTAGATTTCCCCTCTTTTTTTATGTTTATTTTCGATCTGGTTCTTCACTCAGTCAAAAATCCAGAGCTGATGCGCAAGCTCAAATTTTCAGGTTCCCAGTTGCTGCAACGACCGCTACCCAGTGTATAATGTCTAAACATTACTCCGCCACCAATTTTAAATTGCTGGCAATAAATTAAGGTACTTAAATGATTTTTTGAAAGACGTAGTAAAATGTTTCAACAAATCAGGTCGCACATAGAAATAGCATGGTTGACATCATTTTCTAATAGAAATATAAAAAATACTTTTAATACTTTTAGCAAATATTAATTGTATTGGAAAGATGTAGGAGGCGTCAAAGTTCATTTCGCCATAATTTTTACAAAAATATATTTTATGTAAGTGCTATTTTTACTACTCAAAACTTGTACATATTTTCTGTTTTTTGCTCCAAGTTGGCGGATAGGGGTTTCCCAATTCCCCATTTTAATCATTAAATCTCCATAGGAATAAATGTGAATTGAATATTTCTTGAAAATTTATTTAAATAACTCATACTGTTTATTACATAAAGTGGTGTGCATGTATGTAAAGTTGAAAGTTTAAAGTTTCCTCCGCCATAATTTTTATTGAGTTTTATTATGTTATTAAGTGATTTAAGAGCATTTTAAAATATGTTATTTTATGTATCTATTTTTACTCACGATGGCGGCTGATTTCGTTCTCGTTACTCATTGCCGCCCGCATATTCACAATACCTACTCGGTTCAGATTCGACACTGGTGTTTCTCAGTATATTTTTCTGGTGTGAAATTTTGAATATTTTGAAACACTTAGTTTTGTTATTATCTCAATGTAATAATGATAGTGTCCTAATTCTAATAAATATTATAAATGTGAATGTGTGAATATTTTTGGTTGAAGTCAGAATCAAAACGGATAACTAAATTTTTTTGTATTTATTATACATTATTTTGATTTTTCCCCAATTTTTAAAATTTTCACTTAAGTGTCTTTAGTTAATAAAATTTTCAAATTTTATTTGTTTGTAATACATAAAATAAAAGTTACAAGCAAATTTCAAAAATATTTACTTTATAATGGAAATATTAATAGTGAAATTGCAAAATATTTTTTTTTCAATATTGTGCAAATATATGCAAAATGTAAATTTGCAAAAAATATTTTGCAATTTCACATATAATATTTCCAACATAAAGTAAATATTTTCGCAATATTGACATTTTTTTAAAGATAGTTAGAATTTAAAGAGTTGACATTTCATTACAAATATTTCCAATATAAATCCAATATTTTAGGAATATTGGTATCATAGTTCAAGTATCAGTGATAGCGACCAGTGCTTAAAATTAAACGTATTTTTGTTTTCAAAATATATATCAGACATTTTAATACTAATTTTCGATTTATTTAATAATAGGTTCACTTTATTTAATGAAACGATTAAGTAAAGTGAAAATACTGTTTAAAAAGACTGGTAGAGATTTTAAATTCAGAATTCTACTAAATTGCCAATACTGTTAGCGAAGGATACAAATATTAGCACAATATAACCAACATAACTAATACTGGTTTTCAGGGTAATTGCGTTTTTGGAATTTTTAATCGCTATTTCCAAATAGTAATTGCCGCATATTTTATATCCTAATTTATAAGTCGAATAATACCATTGGAAAGAAATAATGGTTGTAAAAAAATCCAGAAACGCAATCACTCGTGGATTTTCACATCAGGTGCATTTTTAGATAGGTTAACATTGCTGTATTATATTACTTTAATGTAAAATCAATTTTCTTAATTTTTTCTTTTAAATGCCACAATATAACAAACGCAAGAGAATATTCTATTGCTACATCTGACTGAAGGTAGATTTAATTTTTATAATTTTTATTTTATGTATTACAAACAGAACAAATTTTATTAACTTAATGGAAATTTTAAACATTGGAAACAAATTTAATCTAATGAATAATGAATAATTAAAAAAAATTTTTATCCATTTTGGTTCTGACTTCAACTAAACATATTCACACTTTCAGATTTATAATATTATTAGAATTAGGACACTATCGTTATTACATAGCGATAATAACAAAACTAAGTGTTTCAAAATATTCAAAATTTCATACCAGAAAAATATACTCAGAAATACCAGTGTTGAATCTGAACCGAGTAGGTATTGTGAATATGCTTGCCGCCCAAGTTAGGCAAGGGTTGAGTTGTTTTGGCCTGGGGATGAGTCCTTTGCAGAACTATCCCTTTACATTCTTTAGAAATAGGTTTTACATAGATATAAAACATGTAGCCAACTAATATAATGACGCCGACATGTTAAAGCTTTGAATATTTAAATCTTTGCTAATCAATGATACATTGTATGATATGCCACAATCTTAAATATAGTACAAGAGGTGCTCAGTTACATTTAAGAAAAGTACTGGGAGTACAAAGTATTCACAATAATGGTAAAAGTTAAAGATTGAAAGTTGTAATGAAGATAATTATTACAAAGAGAGCCAATTTGCTGTATTTCCACAAGGCTAAGAATTGGAATCTTCATAGGGTGTTGCCACAAACTAATTAGCACAACGAGTGACGTTTAATAATTAAAATAGATATGGTACAATCTGTACACGGGAGTATTTATAAAGTTAGCATTGAATTATGGGTAGCTCTGGGTGTCTGTTAAGTTTCCGACACTATTTCACTAACTGAAATACAGAGAATCATGGGTAATTTTCATAAATATTGCTTTCAATTGCTTCAATAAATCACTACTTATTCATGAAAGTACATTAACACATTTAACCCTTTGGGGTTTGCAGTGTTTCAAGAGTTCTGAAGTTCCTAACTCCTTGTAGGCGCATTTTTACTGAAGTTAGTTATTTAACCCCCTCAGCGCTTCCCTTGTTGTGCAAGTCACTTCGATAGTTTTTCCATCATTTATTTCGTAATTGTTCCAAACCGGAACTAACAAAGAGTAATTTTCAAAATTCGTCTTTTTTAAACGAAATATTACTCGGAGGGTGCCACATGTACGTATGTCAGATCCTTTTTGGGACGGAGCATCGATTGGCTATCTCCATTTTTCCCTAGCTGTCACCCGGGAGGAGGGGGGGGGGGATTTAATTTTTTTTAAAATTTTGTCACAGTGGTGTCATGTGACATATCTAAAGTTAGGTCTTGACCTAAGCTCCACATTCCTGTCTTTCTTTTTTTTAGTTCTTTTTTTAGCCTCCAGGGGGCGTTTTTAGGCGTTTTTTAGAAAGTGCTTGAAAACCCCCAAGTTTGGTGTCCACTGAAAGGTCATGACATAAGCTCTTCATCTATGATCTCATCCCCTAGTTTAACTCATATTTTAGGCAGTAGTAGGCTCTTTAGGGCAATTGTTCCAAACCGGAACTTACAAAGAGTAATTTTCAAAATTCGTCTTTTTTAAGGGAAATATTACTCGGAGGGTGCCACATGTACGTATGTCAAATCCTCTTTGGGACGGAGCATCGATTGGCTATCTCCATTTTACCCTAGCTGTCACCCGGGGGGAGGGGGGGGGGGATTAAATTTTTTTTTAATTTTGTCACAGGGGGGTCATGTGACATATCTAAAGTTAGGTCTTGACCTAAGCTCCACATTCCTGTCTTTCTTTTTCTAGTTCTTTTTTTAGCCTCCAGGGGGCGTTTTTAGGCGTTTTTTAGAAAGTGCTTGAAAACCCCCAAGTTTGGTGTCCACTGAAAGGTCATGACATAAGCTCTTCATCTATGATCTCATCCCCTAGTTTAAGTCATATTTTAGGCAGTAGTAGGCTCTTTAGGGCAATTGTTCCAAACCGGAACTTACAAAGAGTAATTTTCAAAATTCGTATTTTTAAGCGAAATATTGCTCGGAGGGGGCCACATGTACGTATGCCAGATGTTTTTTGGGACGGGCCATCGATTGGCTATCTCCATTTTTCCCTAGCTGTCACCTGGGGGGAACCGGGGGGAGGGGGGGGGTTAAAATTTTGTTACAGGGGGGTCATATGACATATCTCTAGTTAGGTCTTGACCTAAGCTCCACAACCCTGACTTTCGTTTCTTTTTTTAGTTCTTTTTTTAGCCACCAGGGGGCGTTTTTAGGCATTTTTTGGAAGGTGCTTGAAAACCCCCAAGTTTGGTGTCCACAGAAAGGTCATGACATAAGCTCTTCATCTATGATCTCATCCCCTTTTTCAACTCACAATTTAGGCAGTAGTAGGCTCTTTAAGGCGCATTTTCAGTCATTTCTCAAAGTCTTATAGAGAGCCGTACAGGAAGCCAGTATTTTAAACTTCATAGATTAAATTCACAATTGCATATGCTACATGCCATTTTGGTATTGTAAGGGGACTCTAAAAGGGTTAACTTTTCAACTTCTTTTAAATAAGCTCTGAAACATGGCAGGTGACATATCAAATTAAATTCTCGTTGAACACTCATGATCCCTGACGTTCTTTACACCCCCAACTTCCCCCACCATTACTTTTTTATCATACCAAGTTCAGCATGAACTTCTTTCAATCACAGGCAAGGCTTAAAAAGTTCATTTAGTTGTTAATATTCCCAGTCTGGTTTTACTTCAGCGAAAAACCTCAAAACTGCAGGACTGGTCTACAGTTAATATTAGACATTTTGTGCAACTACCTATGGCAAAATGCGTAATTATCAAATGTGAAAAACATTCACAGGACATACCACATATCATTGGTAAGGTTTGGTGGAGAGAAACAGGAAACTTGAATAAACTTGTCAACAATGTGTACATAAATGTAAATAAAGATTAAATGAAAAGAACTTGAAAGTAACCAAGAGAAAAATGTTTGTAACTGGCACATCGAGAGCAATGAGGTATATGAGCATTGAAACTCGTTTTATTTATTTATTTATTTATTTTTACTTATTTATTTATTTATTTTTTATTTATTTATTTATTTAATTTTGGTCAGTTTTCTTCAAAATTATGTCCCCTAGTTTATGTAACTTATCTTCCAAAGCCTCTCTCTCTATATATATATATATTTTTTACCCCCTTAAGATTACTAAAAACCCCCCGCTGTGCGATCATTAATTTTTTTATCTTAGTCATTTACGGTGATCTAGGTCACTGATTTTTACTTTAAACTCTTCTATTTCCCCTTTCCTTCAAAATGCATGGTTGGGTCATGGTGATGCCTGGGCCATAATTGAAAAAGTGAATTAATTATACTAAGTGAAAACGCTGTGCAAACAGTATAATCAGGACCGAAAAAGTCACAATAGAAGACATAAGCTGATAGAGAAAATCAAAAGTATTTTTATCTACTGATATTATAAAAATATATATTCACAATGAAACAGGGCGATCCGCGAAATGAAAAAGAGTTGCAGTCGCAAAGTCCTCTGTCATAACAGAGTCAGATGAAGACGGGGTGAAGTCTAACGACAAAGAAACACAGCTACCACAGCGAGCAAACAAAAATTACCAGCCGGGAGATGAACTGCTGTCATTTGACGCCGAAACAGCATCACGAATGACGATACTGGTTTTAATAGTTCAGATGGTTAGACATCAAAAGAAACGCGACAAAGGAAGTAATGAAAATGCACAAAAATACCGAAAGTTTTTGGAAGAGAAAGCGGTGGAAATAGAGAAACAAAGCGTAAGACAACACGACAAGGCTGAGAAGGAAGAACACCAAGAACGAGACACGTTGTAGAAAATTGCAGACCAGGTACTAGAACTCATGCACCAACTACAAACGCAGTTAGCGTCAAAGAAAGAAGTAAAGATAAAGAATACCATGTCATCAGTAATCAAAAACTTTAAGCAGCTCAAACAACAGACAGAAGAAAAAGATCACTTAATAACGAAACTCAGCGAAAGAATTAAATTCCAAGAAGAGTTAATCAAACAGACAAAACAAGATAAAATCGAAAGAGAAGATAAATTGATCAATGATATGAACAAAATCATACAACAGAACGATGAAAAAATGGAAAAAAGACTCGTCGAACATGTTACCACTCTTCAGGCAGAAAACCGAAAGGTCTCAATTAATCATAGAGAGGGAGAAACAGCAATAGAAATTGACCGACCAACATATGCAGAATTGACAAATTTTCCACCGCTCCCACAAGAAAGACCGACACTAATATTAACACCAAAAGACAAGGAAACAAAAATGCCAATAATAAAGAAAGTTCTCAATTCTATGAATATGGCTGAATTACCACCAGTAGACTGCCAAACAACTAAACAAAATAAAATAATAATAACATGTAAAAACAAATTTGACCTAGAACAGGTGAAAGATAAAATCTGCACTACAGAAGATATGGCGGAAAAACTGGATATTAAAGAACCAAACAAGAAAACAGCCCGAGTGATAGTCTTTGGAGCCCCAGAAGCCCCAGTAGTCACACAGAAAAACGTCGAAAGAGAAGCAGACAGTTCACTGAACAACTTAGAAGAGCAACAAGAGCTATATGAAAAACAAGTACTCTATCTGGCTTTGGAAAGAGCTCTGAGGAGGAAGGTGAAATATAAGCTGATAAGAGTATTGAAAGGAAGAGAGGGAGAGGAAACCTCGCACTTGGTGTTGCAGCTACTGGAGAGAGATGCACTGCAACTAATGGCAGGAAAATTGTGCATAGGATTTAACCGGTGCACGGTAAGACGGTATGTCTTCATTCAAAGATGTTATCACTGTCAGGAAATAGGGCATACAGCAAGAGTGTGCCAGAATGCAGAGGCCTGCGCTAAATGTGGCAAAGGCCACAACATCAAGGATTGTGCCTCAGAAAAAGAAGAGTGTGTTAACTGCAAAAAAGTACTCGACTACTACAAGGGGGACCATAGGAAAGCTGGACTATATGAAAAACATACATCTTATGATCCATCCTGCAGCGTGTATCAGCGAAAGAACAAGCAGCGCTAGCGTCATTGTCTTATAGAGGTAAAAATTCAAATTAATTCAAAAAATTTACAGAATAACAGATCACAAACCGCTGCTTTTATGAAATTCCTCTCAGACTCGGACTATTCCCTGGTTTGTCTTCAAGATGCATACCTTTATGAAAATAGACCTCTATCACTTCCTCGAACAACACCATGCTATAGTTAAAGCTCTAAAAAAGCCCATATTTTAATCTTAGACCAAAACTTAAAACATAGTCTCTCTTCTAAACACTATAACTCAGTTTTTATAAATTTAGACCTTAAGCCTTTAACCTTAAGCATTGGAAGCGTGTATAGCCCCCCGAGTGCTGACTTTGATGAGGCTATTGAGAACTGGCTGGGTTCTAAAAATCAGAGCCCATTGCAGTTGGTTCTCGGTGACTTCAACGCTCACAGTCAGCTTTGGGTCTATAGGAGTGAAGACACCAGGGGAAAAGTTCTTATCGATAGAGTCATAGCGTATCAACGAGTTATTCTAAACTCTTCATCCAGTCCACCAACGTATGAGTCGGGGAAGAACCTGGGGAGGCCAGATCTGTCCATCTGCACGCAGGCTATGTTTTCACACATAAAACACTGGGAAGTAATTCCTTCCCTTTTTGGAGACCACTACCCAATAGAAACAGAGCTAAATTTCACAATACCCAAACTACCAAAAAGAAGATTCAAAACAAAGGGAATCCCTTTGACACAATTTCCCGAACAACTAACTCGAAAATGCTCACAGATTAACTTTAATGACATAGAAACTATAGACCAGTTTAACGAAGAATACGAAACTTTTAAACAAGAAATATTATTACAATCCAATAAATCCTTTAAAAAGAAAGCCCCCTTCAAGAAATTAAAAATTTCCTGGTGGTCTCCACAATTGAGGGCCCAAAGAAATAAAGTAGCAGCTCTTTTAAAAAGAGCAAAAAATTCAAACTACGAGTCAAATATAAACCAGCAATACAAAAGGGAAAGGGCAATTTATCAAAAACAGATTTTATTGGAGAAGGAAAAAGCTTGGACAAACCTGTGTCGCAGAGAGACGGATCCTTTTGGTTTAACGAAAAAGTTGGCCTTACAGCGATTCCAGGACTCACATATCAGTTACCAATTTGATTCTTTGTCACCCACTTCCAGGTCATCAACCCTTTTAAAACTAACGAGAGACATTTTTGGCGATGAAACTCCAAAGCAACTACCACAGCGACTAAACTCGCACGACCAGGCAAAATTCACGAAAAGAGAGTTGCGAAATGTTGTTTTCTCATTCAATATTAACAAGGCGCCAGGACCTGATCAAATTGATCACAGGATGGCCAGGTGCATCTTTTCAAAAATTCCTAATATTCTGTTGGATATGTACAACAGTCTTTTAAAGTTAAACTATTTTCCTGATGACTGGAAATTAAGAGAGCTCGTGCATTTTAGAAAGGAGGGAAAACCCTTGAATGAGAGCTCTTCATATCGCCCCATCACTCTATTACCAATATTCGGAAAAATCTTAGAGAAATTAATTCTAAGACGAATACATCACGCATTAGACAAAACGAATTTCCTATCGGGTAAGCAACACGGCTACACGCAAAATAAATCTACGGAAACGGCTTTGGAGCAAGTGATTTCATTAGTAGAACAACACAGACAAAATAAACAATACACATCACTGGTGTCACTGGATTTCAGAGGAGCATTTGACAACCTCCCTTGGGGCCAGGTGATCCTAGCATTGCAAAGACTAGGTATTTCTAAACAACTCATTAATCTTGTCGTTTCGTTCCTTTCGGGTAGGCGAGCTCACGTGGACTGGATGGCACCATTTTTGTTGTACTCCTTTAGTAAGTGTTGCCCGCAGGGATCGTGTCTAGGTCCTTTTCTTTGGTTGGTTCTGTTGGGGACTCTGTTGGGGACCTTTGATGTACAGGACTGTGAACTGGTGGCATACGCGGATGACGTGATATTACTGATCTGGGTACAGTCGAGACAGCAACTTGAACAAAAAGGTCAGAAAGCTTTAAAATTTATTCAGAATTGGGCAGAAACCAACAAAATAGAAATTTCACATGAAAAATCCTCATCATTAACTTTTGGCAAACCCAAACACCTTAAGCGGGGCCCCACATTTAAACTTCAAGGTAAATCAATAAAATCAGAAACAACACTAAAATACCTGGGGGTAATATTAGATAAACAATTATCATTTCTCCCACATGTGGCACAAAAGAGAGTAGAAATCGGAAAAATAACTCAAAATCTTTATAAATTTTCATCAATCTCAGGTCGACTCCCTCCGGAATTTTTTAAGATTTGGTACTCGGCGATCTTACAAAGAAAACTGGCCTACGCGTGTGCTGTCTGGTTTCCGCGTATGGCGCAATATCACGGTCGTCGACATTTGCTCTCGGCACAAAGGAAAGCTTTGTTGCTGATAACGAGAGCATATCGCAATACGTCAACAAACGCCCTGCAGGTCCTCACAGGTCTCCCCCCACTGGATTTGCAGTTGGAGGCGGAGGCGAAGTATTCGGGGACGATTCGTCTCGGCAAGTCAACAGAAAAGGCTTTTGCTCCACTATACTATCCAAAATGCTCAAAATACAAAACATCACCACTAACAAGTGAAATACAAATTTGTGAAATAAACGACTATGTAGGCAAAATTACAATATACACGGACGGTTCCAAAATGTCCGAAGGCACAGCCTCGGCATTTTGTGTGTACGAAAAAAACGAGCAAATCTATACTTGGAGAGCGAAACTGTCCCAGGATAACTCCGTCTTCCAGTCAGAACTCTTCGCGATCTCTTCAGCATTAGAGTGGATAGAGTCGGACAAACATTCTCAATACTTAATCATAACGGATAGCCTATCAAGTTTAAAAGCATTAAACAATTTTGACAATACAAACTATTTAATACTAAAAATTCTTCAACAATTACAAACAACAGTAAAAGACATATACTTCAATTGGACAAAAGGACATTCAGGTGTTGAGGGCAATGAGGCAGCTGACCAACTGGCAAAATCGGCAGTAACGGATGAAACACTAATACATACATTTTTACCATATCCAGCTTCTTCACTAAAATCACAGACAAAGCAGAATCTGTTAAAAAATTGGCAAAAACGCTGGACGGATTCAGACACAGGCCGATATACGAAGGAATTCTTGCCATTGGTTGACCACAAGTATTTCGTAAACAACAGATACTTACACATATTTTTAACAAATCACGGTCCCTTTCAGGAACACTTATACAAAATTAACAAAAGAGACTCCCCACTATGCATTTCTGGCTTGCCGTCAACATCGTTACACTATGTATTATACTGTACATTAACATCGCATTATCATCTCAAAAAACACACACGTATGAATTTAGCAAGTTGGTGGCGGGATGTAAAAGAGAAACCACAACTACTCAACAAGATCATACAATGCATGAGGTTTATAGAAACAAACGAGTACATCTTTTCAAATCCAGAGCCATTCTAGTCCGACTCCATCACTAGCGTGTAGCATGGAGGGAGAAACGGGTTATTAGCGGGTGCCAGAAACTTCTATCACTTTTGAATTTTTATCTTGTGCATCTCTCCAAACTCTTGTATGCGCAAATTGTAAATAGTAGGTGTGATGTAATGTGTTTCTAATTGTGATGTTCAATATTGTGTGTTTAATGTACTGTGAAATCCCTGTAAATCCATGAAAAATGTAAATAATTATGCAATCACATTCAAATGATCCTCATGTAATCACTACACACAGTCATGTAAATAGTAGGTGTTTGATATTGTGTTATAATGTGTTTCTAATTGTCATGTTAAATATTGTGTGTTAAATGTACTGTGACGTATATGTATCCAAGAAAATTGTAAACAATTATGCAATCACATTAGGTGAAATTATCCTCATGTAATCACTACATACAATCATATATCTCGATGTGAAATCTTCGGTTCGCCCAGAAAAATTGGGTAACCAATTGTGATTGTAATTGTAAATCTCACAGTAACCAAAATAAATCTCAGCAGCTTGATCAGGGACCCGACGCTCCCTCTCAGACTCTGGTTGAGAGTCGGGAGGAGTGGATGTGGTCTACCCCTCGGGATTGCACTAACACTCTAAAGTGAAAGCTGAGTTCCCGAGGTGGTCATCGCTGTCATCGCTGTCATCTTGTTTCTGTTCCCGTATTAATTGTTCCCGTGATCTCAACACCAAAGAAGATAATGCACAACACTTAACCTTCTCAATGACCTCTGAACTACCATGCGGGTTGCGAGACAAAGCATCGGCTACCGCATTCTCCTTGCCTGCCCTATGCTCTATAACCACATTATACTCCGCCAACCTTAAACACCATCTAACCATGCGAGAAGACAAACCTTTTCCATTAGTCAACTTAGTTAACGCCGAGTGATCCGTAATAACTTTAACAGGAAGATGTGTAAAGAAACAACGAAACTTATTCAAAGACCAGATTACAGCAAGACACGCTCTCTCTGTAATAGAATAATTCCGTTCAGCCGCGTTTAAAATTCTAGAAGCAAATGCGATCGGTCGACCTTTGTGCTAACATCGCTCCAATCCCACTGCACTCGCATCACAATAAATTTCAAACTGAGAAGAATAATCAGGATGAGCTAAAACAGGTGGCGATATCAGTGCCTCTTTCAGCAATTCGAAAGTTCTTTGAGCCGCCGCTGACCACACAAACTTTACTCTCTTCCGCTTCAGATTATATAATGGTTCGCATAATTCAGAAAACTGAGGAATGAATTTGGCAAACCAAGCTACCATTCCTAAAAATGTTGCTACTTGTTTGCCATTCTTGGGGGGAGCCATAGCTGTAATCGCTTCAATTTTCTCATTATTAATTTTGATACCTTCACGTGTAATTTTCACACCCAAATATTTGATTTCTTTTTTTAAAAATTTACACTTTTCGAGGTTCACGGTTAAACCCGCATTCCTTAATAATGTAAATACTTCTCTTAAGAATCTTATATGTTTGTCAAAGGTAGCTGACATCAAAATTATATCGTCCAGGTAGACCAAGACACCCTTAACAATTAATGGTTTAAGGATGGTATTCATGGCCTTCTGGAATGTCGCAGGAGCCCCTGACAGTTCGAAACTCATTCTCTTAAAGGCAAAACAACCATTCCTAGTTATAAACGCAGTTTTTGCAATATCTTCAGGTTTCATGGCAATCTGAAAGTAACCAGATGTGAGGTCTAAGGTAGACATGTAATTGGTGCTATTTATGTTAGCCAGGATATCATCAATTACTGGTATGGGATATTGAGGGTATTGGGTTATGGCGTTCAATTTTCTGTAATCAATGGCAAACCTCCATGCTTCAGGATCATCTATATTTTTACCATTATTCTTACGGGATAGTACTACTGGAGATGCAAAAGGGGACTCAATGGGCATGATAATATCATCGGCGAACATTTTCTGTATATGGTAATCAATTATTTCTTGCTTTACTTTATCATACCGATAAGGTTTACTGGCCACTGGTGCTGCTGAACCTATATTGATCTCATGCCATGCTACATGCGTTAACCCCGGTTTATCAGAAAATACTTCTCCAAAATCCATCAAAAACTTATTAAACTCCTCTTTCTGCACTTCAGTTAAACCAGACTCCCCCAAATCTACTGACACACAAACTGCTTTCTCTTCCCTAGCTTCGCTATCATTATTCAGAATTAAAGACTTTTGAAAGAAATCTAAATTTATACCTCTATACCTCGTGTAATCTATGCCCACAATACAATGCACTGTTAAACCATCTACAACAAAAAATTCCCAACATGTTTTTACTGCACGAATTTCCACTTGTAAATCTATTACACCTTTATTAACACATGTTGCTCCTTACGCCGAGTGAACCACTAAACTAGACATTTTCAACCTTTTATAAGAAAAATACGTCCGATAAATGTCGTAAGAAATGAAAGATCTCTCCGCTCCTGTATAGAAGAGACTTCTAACCACATTTCCATCTAAAATTATTAACAATTCAGGGAATTCCACAGGATTAATCGTTACACTATTTAAAGAAACAGAAGGCTTTTCTTTTTCACCTGTGACTGCATACCCCCTGAAATACAGCCACCTACCAGTTTAACTGACCAGATTTTTCCAAACTTTCCCTTTCTATTGACCTGCCCCCAGAATTTTCCACAGATAATTTCCTTAAACGTGAAGGAGGTACATTCCTATCGCGGACATTTCCCCCTCTTTGACTTAAACCACCATTCCGCTTATTACCACCATCATTCCTTTCCTGTCCCCTAAAATTACCAGAATTACTGAAATTTCTATTACCATTAACATTCGACACATTTCTACTAACACCATTATTAACATTTCTACTATATCTATAATTGACTACAGGCTGTCCCCCTCTCAAATTTCTATCCCCCTCATTTCTATACTGGTAGTTCTTAATAGGTCTCTGTCGAGGGCTAGGAGACTCCCCTTGGCCCGAGCTGTGCCAAGCCTCATACTTCAGAAGAATTTCATAAAGTTCAGAAGAATTCTTAGGTGCCTTTAATTCGATATAGTCCTGTACATGTACATTAAATAAAGGTAAAATTATATCTAATACTTCTTCAAATGATGCCTCTAATCCAATTTTATTTTTCAATTCGAGTTTGAGTAAGAAAAATTTTGAAGCCTGCTCATAGATATTTTGCTTATTACAATAAAATTCTCTTCTTAGTACACTTTCATCTTTAAGACCGGGAAAAGTTTTTTTTAACTCAGCCACTGTTTGTTCAAATCGTTTCGCATCATCAGTCACTAGAAATTTACCAATATTCTCTAACCACAAAAGTGTATCGCCCTTTAACGAGCATTTCAGAACTATATATTTTTTTCTTTTCCGCAATATTATTAAATGAAATATACTCTTGTAATTTAGTCAAAAATTTTTCTCAAACCTTCCCCGGTAAAGTAGACTCTGGGCACAATTTCACATGGTTTTAACTCAACCTTAGGTTCGAAAAGTTGTTGGGCGCCATTTGTGACGGACCCGGCAGTACCGCCACGTGTCGTCATAGTCATTACACAAGCCTTATAGGATAAAACCCTTTTATTGAAACTAAAATAGGGTGAGTGGCCTGATGAAGCAGATTCAAATTTTTCCTAAACAGTCATGCACACCAGCTAACCGGAAATGCCGCCCGTGGAAGCCGGCATATTTTATTCACATCAACATGGCAAACTCACTAAGCTTGATTTAAAAATAGTTCTTACCCAACGGCACTCTCCCTCTTTGACTTCAAAACTCGCTAGGTGGATTCGTCCCTCCAGTCTTAACCGTCTCCAAGGAACTGACTTCACTCATCCGGACTTCGCCTTTTATACTCTTGCAGACTGAGCCAAATGGCCTAAAAATTTGCATAAGCACTCGCAGACGCAGCTAACTGTAGACCCCAGGGACAACAATCATACTTCGGAAAAATAAAGTACAGATGTCGCTCTTCACGCTACAAATGTTAAAACATTGGCGTCACGTTCTCATTCAAATAAAGTGCCTATATAACGGAGTAACGATACCTTACAAGGTTATGTATAGATTTTCGGAAAATAAATCGAAAAATATTAAAAGATCGCTATCCACTACCGTTAATTGAGGATGTAATCGATAAATTGCAGAAAACAAATGTATTTACAACATTAGATCTCAAAAACGGCTTTTTTCACGTCGAAATTGATGAAAACATTCGTAAATATACAGTTTTTGTAACACATGAAGGAGAATACGAATTTTTACGTTGCCCATTCGTATTGTGCATATCAGGTAATCCATTTCAAAGATATGTAAACACAGTATTCCAAGATTTACTACGAGAAGGCACTATCATTGTATATATGGATGACTTTGTCATTCCCTCAGATGATGAAGAAAATGGGATAAAAAAGCTGAAACGAGTATTAGAAGTAGCATCAGCGTATGGTTTAGAAATTAACTTCAAAAAGTTCCAATTCCTTAAAAAGAAAATAGAGTTTTTGGGTTATATAATTGAAAATGAGACCATAAAACCGTCTGAAGCGAAAACAAAAGCTGTGCAAAATTTCCCTAAACCAACTACAACAAAACAATTACAATGCTTTTTAAGTTTAACAGGATACTTCAGAAAGTTTATCCCGAATTACGCCAAAATCGCCAAGCCTCTAAGTGATTTATTAAGAAAAACAATTTGTTTCAAATTTGATAGAGAGCAGCTCGAAGCTTTTAATGAGTTAAAGATAATATTATCAACAAAACCAGTTCTTCAATTATATAAACAAGGATCCACACTAGAACTCCATACTGACGCAAGCAGCCAAGGATTTGGCGCAGTTTTATTACAGAAAGGAGATGATGGAAAATTTCATCCATTACAATACATGAGCAAGAAAACTTCACCACAACAGGAGAAATATTCAAGTTATAAAATTGAAGTATTAGCCATAATAGAAGCTCTTAAGAAATTCAGAAATTACCTAATGGGAAATAAATTCAAGATAGTAACGGACTGTGCTGCGTTCCAGAAAACATTAAACAAAAGAGATTTAGCACCTAAAGTAGCAAGATGGGCATTGCTCATCCAGGAATACGACTACGAGATAGAACATAGATCAGCAACAAGAATGAAACATGTAGATGCATTAAGCCGAAACATCCCGACAACACAATCAGTATTAGTGATAACTAGATCGCAAGGAGAAATAACGAAAAGAATCGCAATAGCGCAAAGGCTAGATGAATCTATACAATGCATCAAGTCGCTTATTTAAAATGGACCGTCCGATAATTACTTAGTAAAAGATGATGTATTATACAGATTCGAGAATGGAAAAGAAGTATTGGTGGTGCCGGAAGAGATGCAACGAGAAATTATACGAAAAATTCATGAAAGAGGACACTTTGCTACATCAAAAACGGAAGATCTAGTGAAGCAAGAATTTTACATAGCTGGATTAAGGAAGAAAGTAGAAACAATAATCGCGAACTGTGTTGATTGTATCTTATATAATAGAAAACAGGGAAAAGCTGAAGATTTTCTAAACCCTATACCAAAAGGAGACAAACCATTGGAAACATATCTCATCGATCACATAGGTCCATTACCTCTCACAAATAAAAAATATCAATATATTTTCACCGTAGTAGATGCATTTACGAAGTTCGCATGGTTTTACCCAATGAAATCAAAGTCGGCCAAGGAAGTAATAGAGAAATTGGAACTACAACAAACAACTTTCGGGAACCCAGCTAGAATTATAACCGACAAAGGAAAAGCTTTTACTGAAAGCGAGTTCAAGGAATATTGTACAAAGGAAAGAATTGAACCTCTAGAGATAACAACTGGGATGCCAAGAGGAAATGGACAGGTGGAAAGAATACACAGAGTGATGATATCCGTTTTGTCAAAATTATCTAATGATGATGAATCCAAGTGGTATAAGTATGTACCAAAATTACAAAGAATTATCAATAGCACAGTAACACAAAGCACCAAGTATAGCCCTTTTGAATTAATGACAGGAGTTAAAATGAAGGACAGTGACATGCAGAACATCAAGAAAATTTTGGAAGAAGAATTTACCGAATGTATGATGGAAGAACGCGAAGCCATGAGAGAAGAAGCAAAGAAAAATATACTCAAAATATAAGAAGGAAACAAGGTGCAGTTTGATAAGAAAAGAAAACAGCCACGAAAATACAAAATATGAGTTATCGTCGCCATAAAGAGGACGCAATTTGGCAATACTATCAAACATAAAGAAAAATATTTGGGGCCATATGAGATAACTGCAGCCAAGAATCATGATCGGTATGAAGTAAAAAAAGTAGGAGATCATGAAGGTCCAGGGAAGACGTCAACCGGTGCCGAATACATGAAGCCGTGATCTATGGCTTAAACTCCTGGACGACTCGTATAGATTAAGTATACGTGTATGTGTATTGAACCAATAATCAAAATATTATGTGAAAGAAAAATAATAAGCCCAAGATGATGATGTCGGGACGCCATCATGTCAGGATGACCGATTTGTAGGATTTGAATTTAAACATACTTTATTTTTTTTATGACGTACATGATCAACAAATTAACTGATGCTCTAGTATTTTTATTATCCATAATTTGAAAGCACGAGTAATGAAAATTCACGATCACAAGATCAAGGTTTGGACATATTAAAAAATTAGAAAAGAGTCGGTCTAAAAAAAAATGTTGTGCATGGAGCAGCGGCTTATGAGATGCCAAGGAAGGTATTGTTAAGCCTAATCAAATTATTCGTAAGAAATATGTTGTAAGTTTTAAGTAAGAAAGGTGCTGTATTTAGAAAAGTATCAACGAAGTGATGTAAAGTTACCCTTATAGAATTGTATTAAAGTGTACGTGTTGCGATTCAAACGTCTACTTATTCAAATCATCTATATATTAACATTTTACAAACAATAACTTCTACATATATATATATATATATATATATGTATGTATGTATATGTAACTGTCTGTGAAGCTGCAAGAAAAAAAGTATATTTAGCACAAAATGCAAATAATATAAATAAAAATAATTTACAAACATTGTTTTTTTTCAAAATATTCATCTTTACTTATTATTTATTAAAAAAAATAATCTTGAAACACCATTATCAGTTTTGGTGAACTCCTTATCAAATTTATTTCACTATTGATTGACAGTCAAAATTTCTAACCATTTTTAATTATAAATTTATTTTTCACGTTATTTCCCTTTTTTTATTCTGAAGCAACATTATAAGTTAAATATTCTCATCACCATATTCATTATATTACTGGTTATCAATCAATGTATTCTATTCAAGATTTTTACAATCATAAATTTTAATTCCGCATTAGTTTTATAGGAAAATTATAACAATTTTTGAAAATGTTTATATTCGCATAAATTGCATTAATATACTTACATATCTTAAAACCGAATCATATATATTTAAACGTATTTATAATAAAATGAACTTCATTTTGGATTGTCAAACATTGAAAAGTTTTTAATCATCAATTTTCTTATCGCACTTGTTACATAAAAAAATTATCACATACTTTTTTAAAAGCTTTATCATTACTTATTACTTATAAAATGCGTTATTTCTCTTCTTATGTTGAGACTGTGACATTTAAGTTGCAAGTTTAAAGGTTTTCTTATTAAAATAACTTTGCTATGTGAATCCAGTTAGTGAAAAATTCCAGACATTTGCAAACATACTTTTCCAATCCGCATTCTTTTTATCGAAGCATTATTACATATTTTTGGAAAACATTTATTGTTACTGATTAGTTTAGAAACATGTTATTTCTTTTCGTATTCGGAATCTTTTAAGTTTATATTACAAGTTTAAAAATTTTATCATCAAAATCATTTCTCTATGGGTTTTAAGACATTGAAAAATCGAAACATTTACTATCATAATTACAATGAAATAATGTTTCTCCCATATTCATTTCACTGAAACATTGTTATGTTTTTTTCGAAAATATTTATCTTTACTTATTACTTATAAAATACGTTATTTCTTTTCTTATTATCAATCTGTTACGTTTATGTTATAAGTTTAAATGTTTTACTGACAAGATAGTTTTGCTATGGGTTTGCAGCCATTGAAAAATTCAAAACATTTATAATCTTAAATGTCCCTTCCGCATTCATTTCATGGAAACATTATTAGTTTTTTGTGTAAAACAAAAAAATCAGTACTTATTACTTATAGAATGCGTTATTTATTATCTTATGTTGAAGCTGTTGCATTTATAGCAGAAGTCTAAATGTTTGATCATTAAGGATACAGTTTACCTCAAAACTGATGAAAAAATCGATTAAAAAAATAATAAATAAAAACCTGTTTGATTTAGAATAGTTTGACACCTCATTTTTAACCATATTGAAATTATATCGCGATATATTGTAAATTTTGTTAATACACCCGTCGCGATTACCCACACAAATTATAACTTTTAATGGCTCCATGTTCATATTTTCTTTAAAACGTTAACGCTTTCTTTGTATCTCATGTAGAGATTTAAACTTTTTTGTTCTTTATTACATATGTGATAAATCTGCGCATGGAATTAGCCTTCAGATTTGTTGTTATATTTTCATTTTACCTGACTGAAAAGAAGGGTTATGTGTTTCCCGCGTATCTGTGTATGTGGATTTCTTTATACCCTCGAAACATCCCAACGGCTTTATGGATTTTAATGAATGAGGTCTCTATCAATTTGGCTTAACGGCCCAATGGTTATAGGCTAGGATTTGTTTTTATAAATTCAAAATGGCGGCCGTAAAATACAAAATGGCAGTAGAGACGAAAAAAAAAATTACGCACCCTATTGAGTGGGATATCATTGGATAGTTCTTTCAAAATGAAGACGATATTTCATTGACTATTTTACAGTCAGAAGCTCCGTTAAAATATTATACAACTTGGAAGTTGTGTATGTATTGTGGATCTCTAGCTTTACTGCAACTCTAACCGTCATAGACATCTATAGACCTCATCAAAACAGTGTTTATAGATAGGAACTAACAATTAAACACAACTTAAAAGTCATCAATACAAGTAAATAATAAAATAGGTAAGCAATATAAAAATATGTGAATAGTTTCACATGGGTGAGAAATAATTAATTAGTTCGCTTTTTACGCAGTCGGGTTTTTTTATTTTTTAAATTTAATTTTTATTTGTTGTTGTTGTATTTATGAGTTTTACTTTTGCATTACTTTGCAAATTTAAATCTATTTTAAAAAGAAATCAGACAATTTTTTGATAAGGCGCTTTTAAATTAGTTAAATAAAAATAGTGTACAAAGGATTTTTAAACTTTCCCCATTTGAAAAAAGAAATCTTATGTATATATGTACATATATATATATATATATACGAGGACGTGCATTCGGCAAAATTTCGGCAAAAATATCAATATTTAAAAAGTAGTAGGGATTTTAAAAAATTGAAATTTTGGAAAATTTTTTTTAATTTTAATTAAATATGCAGTTATTTTTTTTCAAAATGTACTTTTAGTTGAACATCGAAATGCAGTTAGTTCACCATTTGAACCATATTTTTAAAAATAAGCAAAATTGTTGAAAAAATTAACCGTCCCCTTAAATTAATTTTGCTGGGGGTAATGTCTCCAGACATTTATAGTCCCACATTTCATTTCCACATTCATTTCCTCAAAAATTGAATGCATGTTTTTGGAAAAAAAAATATGCCTACTTATTACTTATAAAACTATTTTAATTTTTTATGCTGAAACTGTTACTTTTTTTATATATAAGCTTAAATATTTCAACATCAAATTCGTTTTTCTATGGATTTCCAGTCGTAGAAGAATTCCACACATTCACAAACGTAAATGATCCTTCCACATTCATATCATCAAAACATTATTACATATTTTTGGGAAATGTTTATATGCATTTATTACTCATGGAAAACGTTATTTCATTACGTATTCCGAAACTGTTACGTTTATAAGTTTAAATATATAATGAAATTCATTTCGTTATGGGTAATGTTTTTGAAAAAATCCAGACATTCATAATCAAATTTTCTCATCAACTTCATTTCCTCAAAATAATTATTAGATATTTTTGGAAAACCTTTATGTGTTTTTATTACTTATAATATGTGTTTTTTTCCTTTTACTGAAACTGTTATGTTTAAATTACATAATAATTTTCAATGTTTAATAATAAGATTCAACTCGCTATGTGCATCCAGTTATTGTAAAATTCCAAACATATACAATCATAAATGTACTGTGCACATTCATTTTATCAAAACCATATTACGTAGTTTAAAAAAAATATATTTATCTCTGATTATCTTCTAAAATACGTTATTTCTTCTCTTTTGTTAAGTCTGTTATTATAAATTTAAATGTGTTTTCTTGAAATACATTTCTCTGTCATTACGTCAAGGGCTGTCAGTCTTTAACAATATACTGCATTTTACTGAATAATTTTCTTCTCCACATTATTTTATTGGAAAGTATTTTAAAGGAAAAACCTTCCCATGCGCCGAGAAGCCGTTGCGTCTGCGCAACGCGCTTACAGAGGGAATTTATGATTGTATCTTGCTATCAGAAGGCATTTCTGTTTCAAACTTCGAATAGTTCGTAGGTAAATCCTGAGAGCAGTTTGTGAATGTTTTTACTTAACATTTCGTAGTTTCTGAAATTATCCATCTGCGCTTACGAAAACACGTAAAACATGATGATATGTTGATAAGTTGCGAATTCGATTTCTATCTAAAATAGCACCTGTTGATGCATTTGGCAGTATAAATGTAAGAACTTGTTTTAGATACATAAGATGATAAAGTTCGAAATTATTGTTTTCTAAATCCAGCTTTTGGAAACATGTGTTTCTTTAATTTTCGTATAAGGTGAGTTTAATATTACTGTGACATTTTTCGGTTGATTCTATTATGTGTGAACAATATTTTATTTCGTAATCAAGAATAATAAAATTGATAAAGCAATTGAATTACTAGAAATTCGGAGATTAATAAATCGAAAATGTCGTACATAAGACTAAATTAATTCATTCGGATATTTTGTGTCTTCTATATGGTTTTTCGTTTTTTTTTTATTTATTTTTTTTAATGAAGACATTATTTTGTTTTTTTTTAAGGAAAGGATATCAAGATTATTATTAATATAAATTCTGTTGCAATTTTTTTATATATAACTTCTCTTATTATAAGAAAATAAAAATATGAGATTATGAGTATTTGATTAAATAAAAATATAGCATGAAGAAAGTGATTCTTTAATTTAAACATATTTTTACTAAAATGTATCAACAGTGATGAAAAATGAAATATTGTGTATATCAATAGAACATAAGATATTGCACAAAACTTTAACTAAAATCGGACTTAAATCTGGTAATTGATTTGGAAAATGAAATATTTTCGCTCGTAAAACATATCTTAAGATTGCTTTATAATTAAGTATGTTTATGTTTTTTTTTTCATTGTTTTAACAGAAAACCCTTTTTTCTTATAAAGAAATGTACAATTAAATAGTTGGAAATGCATATAGCAGAATAGGAAAATGCTAGTATGAAAATATCAAAAGCCACATAATTAGTAGAAATTGATTCTGCACTTGTAAAAGAAGAAGTTTCTCATTGTATGCTGATAAATACTTTCATCGTTCAGAATTTTATTTTCTGAAACATTTTTAAATAAACACTTACTTTAAAAGATACAGATTTAGTATTTACATTTTATTTTACATTAATAATTTAAAAACTATGTGACAACATTTGATTAATAATGAAATTATTTAATAAAAAATTGTGCACTTTTATTTTTTTAATCATACAAAAATGTTTATATGAATTGTATAGAAAACTCCTGAAATAGAAGTTAAACAAATTCACAAATTCATCATATATGGTTAAGAATAGATTATTTTAAATCATATTTAGAAACAATTTGAATTTGTATACTTCAAACTTATATAGATAAATACTTTTTGAAACTCACACCTTTACTAAAGGATAAATATTTTTCAAAGCAGTTAATAATATTTAAATGAAGAAATCTGCATCCTCATTAACAAGTATGAAAGAAATATGAAAAAGAGAAATGTACTGGAAATTATAGAAGAATTTGAAATATAGTATTCTGAAAAATTAAAAAAAATATTAAGATATAGGTAAAATAATTTTTCATATACCATTGTTGTTATACATTTTATTGATGATTAAAGAATTTTAAAACTAGATGCTTGGATTTTTGTGACCAAATTATGATCAAGTTATCTTTTATTGATTAATTTTACAAAGGAAAGTTTTAATCATAAATAATTGTATTTTGAACCTTAGCTTCTGTTTAATTATTTTTCTTAATAACTGTGTACAGGAAAAATTTTAAAACCATGCACTTTTTCTTTAAAATAACCGCACTCCTGTATATGCTGTGTACCTTGTGATATGATTCATTTACATAATGATTCATATGAAATGTACATGAAAACTGACGAATCGTAAATTTTAACATTTTAATTACAAAATTGTGATTGTTTTAACAAATTTGTCGTTACACATATATTTACTCACCAGAGATAATGACGGGCAATACGAAACATTCAGATTAATAAAATATTAACAGTTGAGAAACAAGATATTTATTAAAAATAAAAACATTTCAGAAGATTTTTTTTTTTTAAGAAAAGCAATTACAAATGAGCATTGTGGACAAAATAAAGATGGATGAAAAAATAAATATAACCAACATCACTTATTCTCTGGACGATATTTTGAGATCTCTAGAAGCTTTAGGACCTCAAATGCAAATATTTCTCATAGTATTGTATTCTGTCACCGCTCTTTTAGCGCTGGCTGGTAATGCCACTGTGATTGTTGTGCTGCTTCTCGGTAAAAGATCATCCAAGGAACTTCGAACATTTCTCGTTAATCTGGCAGTTTCTGATGTCTGCATGGCCCTTTTCTCTATACCATTCACATACACAGATTTTATGCTCGGACGCTGGGTGTTCCATCCCATATTCTGCCCCTTCGTACAGTTTATGCAACACGTATCTGTCGTGGCAAGTGTTTACACATTAACAGCGATTGGTTTGGACAGGTAAGATTTTTTTTTTCTTATCTGTTACTAATACAATTGATTTTATTAACCAATAAATGTACTGAAATTTCTTATTATGCTTATAAATATTCGCGGAAAATTAAAACAAATCGGAAATTCTGCATCAAACGTCGCAAATGAGGAGCGTTCGTACTATAATTAGTTTTATATACATTCAGATCTTGGTGCAATAGATGTTGCACTCTTATGCAAAAAACCATGAATACAAAATTTATTACGATTATACATATTAAATTCAGTAATACGGAAATAATAGGATTCCATCTTAAACACGATGTAATCACCATGGAAACCTAGAATCTTTACCTATCATGGGATATTATTGAACTAATTACGTATGATAAGATTTAGTAGAATGAAGAAAACTTTTAGTAATATATTTTTAAATTGTGGTTCGATTTTCATAAAATTTGAAATGACTCGACAAAATAATACAAAGATTGTTTATATTAAATTTCACACCATTCGGTTGTGCA
Organism: Maratus speciosus; assembly: GCA_963932465.1. Classification (NCBI taxonomy): domain Eukaryota; kingdom Metazoa; phylum Arthropoda; class Arachnida; order Araneae; family Salticidae; genus Maratus; species Maratus speciosus. The sequence goes on along the minus strand of OZ010788.1, from coordinate 492,703,450 downwards.
GTTTTTACGCTGTTATATGTGGACAAACAGGCGGACCAGGCGACGACTATACTTGTTACGTATTTATATAAGTACGAACGCATCCAAAAAAAGACAGGCGCAAACCTGTATAGGATAACCTGTATATACAGGCGCTAACCTGTATAATATTAAATTTCAAACCATTCGGTTGGGTAGTTTTTGCGCTGTTATATGTGGACAGACAGGCGGACCAGGCGACGACTATACGTGTAACGTATTTATATAAGTACGAACGCATCCAAAAAAAGAAAGGCGCAAACCTGTATAGGGTGATGCAGAACAATTCTTTAATAATTACTTATTAACTTATAATTCGAAGAAAAACTTAAACTTATGCCGAGTGAATCACAAAAAATCTAATAACTACTTATTAATCTATTATTATACGTATTTTTTTTTATTATGATTATAACTATAGAATATATCATACGAATTGAATATGATCACTTTACCAATCAGTATCATTGTGTTAAAAATAATAGTATATCTATGTACACATCGTTTATATGGTGTTCATTTACCTGCAATTTATTCTGTTGAGCTGCCTACTTGGTAAACGAGATGTTATTACTAATAAGGTTATTACTAATAGGGTGATGCAGAACAATTCTTTAATAATTATTAACTTATAATTCGAAGAAAAACATAAACCTATGCCGAGTGAATCACAAAAAATCTAATAACTACTTATTAATCTATTATTATACGTAATTGTTTTTTTATTATGCTTATAACTATAGAATATATCATACGAATTGAATATGATGACTTTACCAATCAGCATCATTGTGTTAAAAATAATAGTATATCTACGTACACATCGTTTATATGGTGTTCATTTACCTGCAGTTTATTCTGTTGAGCTGCCTACATGTTAAACGAGATGTTATTACCAATAAGGTTATCTGAGTGAAATGTGCTCGACGGTTGCCAGACCAGGTAGCTTAAATGGTACGTCATTGGGAATGTAAGCCAAGGATCTGGTTTCGATTCCCGGCTTGAGCCTTTTTTCGCTCAATTGGAAATATTCAATTCGTATTTTTTAATATTTACCGATCAACCTATTATTATACAAAATTTTTATATTCTCTTTTATACATTCGAGGAAAAAAAATAAAGTAATGGTAGATCAAATTTATGCATGATGGACTCAGGATAATTCTTTGATAATTACCTATTAATATATGATTATACTGAAATTTCTTTTGCTTATAAATATTCCAGGAAAAGTTTTAAAAAGAGAAGCGCAAACCTGTTCAAGGTGACTCAGAAAACCTTTTTAATATTTACCTATTATACTGATTTTTTTTAATAGTCATTTAAATATTCGATGAAAAAATTTAAAAGAAACGAAGATCAAATTTATACTTGATGAATTCAGTATAGTTCCTTAATAATTACCATTCAATTTCTAATTATTCGGAAATTTCTTATGCTTATAAAAATTCGAGGAAAAGTAAAAAAAAAAAAAAAGAGAGGTGGAAACTTTTACTTTGTGACTCAGAGCAACTCTTTAATAATAATATATTTACTCATAATTATATTGATTTTTCTTAATATGCTTATAAAAATTAGAGGGAAAGTCTGAAAGAAAGAGAAGTGCAAATATCTACTGGAGGACTCAAGACAGCGTTTTAAGAATTACCTATTAACCTATAATTATACTGAAATTTCTTATTATATTTTTAAAATTTGGAGGTAAAGTTCGAAAAGAAAGAGAATCATAAACCTATATGAGGTCACTTAAAAAACTCTATAAAACTTACCAATTAACCTTCGATATAAAATTACATACATAAATATAAATTTCTTAACATGTTTATAAAAAATTCGAGATTTTTTTTTAATGAAGCATTTTTGAAAAAAAATATTACGTGGAGTTAAATTGATAAACATTTTAATTAATTTATAATTTTCACTTCTTTAATAAAGCTGCTACGACATTTTTTTAATTCAACGTCTTTTGACAGAGTTGAATGTGTCTAACGTGTTCGTGAATACAAGAAGCATGCATAATAAAATCATTTTCATAAAAATAAATCATATTCGAATAAGATTTCTATATTATATCCATTTAGATGATTTCGGTATTTATTTTTGAGTTAAATAAATATTTTAAATTATGCGATGAAGAGATATTGCTAAAATCATATCTAGATTCTTACTCATAAGAAGATAAAATAAAATGCCACATTACTTTAATAAAAGCTTTCGGAAATGATATTAAACTAGAGAGCAATATGGAGAATATCTTGTTAAGAGAATCATTCTGTTACAACCATGGTTCTAAATCCTTTTTATTATAATTTATTTAATTTCGAAAACCTATTATGTTATTTAAAGCTCAATGAACGAATGATTCGTTATGGGATAGACCTACTATTATATTTTAGACCAGACCTTGACACCATAGAAATCATGAGCCAGATCTGAAACGTATTATTTTGGCCTAATACGTTTCATTCACGGCCTTGCTTCATTAAATCCCATCTATGCGAAATGAATTATCGACCAGAAGTTTTTAAATATAGCATTATTAACGTGAAATATACAGCTCCAAGTCCAAAAATTAGAATAATTCATTTCATTTGTATTTGGAATTACATTTAGCTTTATTTCAATGTAGTACATTTAAAAAAAAGCAACCGTTGGTGTTTTAATAAATTTGTATGTTATTTAAGAAAATTAAGACTGTAAAAGATTAAATATTCAGTGAATATTGTATATTTGTAAAAAAAATTACATTACACAAAATAGTAGAATATTAAAATAGGAGGTTAAAAAATTAGAATATTTATGAATTTTCCTTATTGGTTCAGAAGGTTGCATAAATTAAGAATAAAATTAGGTTCTGCGGGTCTTCTTCTTAAGTTATAAAAACGCTTTGCATCATCATCGTTTTCATTTTGTGTGAAACATGGGTCGTTCGTCCGCCATAAGGCAATTTACAAAGCATCATATTATTGATTTGCATAAAGAAGGTCGTAACCAGCAATATATCGCCCGTTACTTAAAAAGTTCTCGACCAAGTGATAGTACAGCAAAAAATCAGTATTTTAACGACGGACATTTTGAAAACAAGCATCTGAATAGCGGTCAAAAGCCAAAAACTATCCAAAAAGAAGATAGTAAACTAAAGAGTATTGCTAAAAACCGTTTTAGAAGTGTAAGATATTTGCGTCGAAAGTGGAAAGAACACGGTTTTGAGGTGAGTAATTCTACAACACTAAAAAACGTCTCGATAAACTTGGATTTCAATCTCATTAACGAAAGATTAAGCCCCTCATGATGAATAAACAGAAAAGTGAGAGAGTGAAGTGGTGCAAAAAAAGGCTTCTATGGGGTCTGGGTAAAATATATTGTTTAGTTATGAGAGTGTGTTTTGCGTAACATATGGTGATCAAGGTCTTCATGTATGGCGAATGAAGCAAGAAGCATATAAAAAGGACTACATGAAACAATTAAAAAATTAGCAAACAGTGTAATGTTATAGGCTTGCATCACTGGAGATGATCCTGGAAGGAAGGATTAATCCTGACATATGTATCAAGAAATCTTAGAGCATTTCATTATACCATCGTCGGAAAATCTGCGTTCACGAATTTATTTTCCAACATGATTTAGCACCTTCACATAAGACAGTGTCCACCAAGAACTGGCTTAGCCAACACCAAATTAACTTACTTCCCTGACCGGCTAATTCGCCGGATTTAAATCCAATAGAGAATTTGTGAAGGATAATGAAGAAAAGACTGCAATATATTGAAACAAAAACTCAAAGACAAAGACCAGAAAACAAAGTTGAGCTTCTTTCCAGCATAATGTTGGCATGGTCATGTCTCGGCAAAAAACATTGTAAACCACTTGTAGCTAGTTTGCCAATGTGAGTTTGTGCTGTTAAAATATGTAAATGTGATGCTACAAAATATTAAAGAATATCTATATGTCCTTTTTTTAAACACGTATTATTTACAATGCATTATTCAAACATTTTGAACTAGGTAAATGGTTATTCTAATATTTTGATTTTTTTTCAAATATGAATAATTATTTTAGGTTTCGTATTATTTTCTTTACTTTTTATGCTAAAAGATTCTACAAAGTATGCAGATTCTTACACTATTAAAATTCGTCCTGTATTACTTTTTGTATAAACGATACATAAAAAACCTTTTTTCACAATACTTTTTTTTCTTATTATTCTAATTTTTTGACATGGATCTGCAATTACTTAATTTTAATTATATTAAAATGTAAAGTAATTAAAAAGCTATATATCATAGCAAACGCGGCAGCGTTAAGCTATAATATGATTAAGAAATAGAAAATGCAAACGACTTTCTTAAATTTCTGGCGAACCAGTTGACATGCGACAATGATTTTTCTTTTGAAAGACAGAACTCGACGAGACAAATAAACTGATACCATTAAAAAAATTACTGTAGCTTTCAGTAGTTTTTTATTTAACCTTAAACGAAAAAATGAAGACACAAAATTCAACAAAGTGTAGCTAACGTTCCAGTGGGCCGATTAACTTCGTTTTTGTTTTATTTTGATCCTCTTGTTCAGACTTAAAATAGATTTTTTTTTCATCGTTGTATGTTTGACGGTCGCTGAGAAAATCGAATTTGTCTTTTATAATGTCTCCATAAAATTATAGCAATCTCTCCTTTTCATTTTTTAATTTTCTAATTCAATAATTTCTTTCCTGTTGCCACTCCCAAAAAAGCAGTACAATAATTTAAAAAAAAAAAAGATAACACGTGTACTTTTGTTTTTATAAGTCAATAAATATTGAAATTCAACTGATAGATTTTTGTAATTTTGAAACCGACGTCAACCTAAGCGGATAATGCATAATTTTCATAAATATACATATAAACTTTCTTTATTAATATTTTGAACTGGAGTAATAGACACAAAGGAGCACAAACGAGTTGATAGGGAAAAGAAACAGGGTAAATCCCAAGCTTCTGCTCAGGAGCTAAATGTAAGTTTTTTTTAATTATCATCATAACATCCTGACTTACACAAGCGATATGTATGCAGTAAAATAAATACTTCCCATACTAAGCATACCTTAAAAAATAGCATTCCATCTATTTTAAATAAGAAAGAGATGTCATATACGCACCAGAGTACATAACTGGCGTGATAATGGCGTCATTTTGCCTGGTACGGTAACTGAGCTATTGTTGTTTATTTATTATTTTTTTTATTTATTTTTATTTTATATTTTAAATTATATAAATTGGTTTGTTCTATAGTTATTAATTAAACTTTTCATTATTTATTGTTATTTCCTTTTTAAAATAATAGAAAGTAATTTAAATATATATATAAATATAACTGCTATTCGGAAACGAGGTTTTTGTCAAATTAGCGTCAGAAAAAAACGCGCCAAACCCGTTGTGTATATGACATCTGTGCCTTAAATAATTAGGGTTTCGTTTAACTTTAGGTACTTTTGCTTGAGATATTGTCGAAAATGTACAGCAAAAATATGCGGTACTACTTGATTATCCCGTCGACCAATTTCACCAAACTATTCGCCAAATGATACAAACTGACATAATTTTTATTTTAAATAACGGAAGAATAAATAAATTAGTAAAACATTAATAAAAATACTAATAAAAACTTGGGCACAGATGTCATATACGCTCCATATTGACGCGATTTTTTCCGACGCCAATTTGGCGAAAACCTCGTTAACATATCATCTATATTCGAGTTACCATATCAAGCAAAATAACGACACTTTGGCGCCAGTTAAGTACCCGGTGCGTATTGGCGCATTTGCGTCAAAACAAATTGCACCAATATATATGACGATGATGATGATATATGAATGATATGGCGTATATGACATCTGTGTCAAAACTTGAATTAAAAATCACTTGGTGACGTAACAAACACATGTATCGTGTTTAATGTCAAGTGAATGTAACATTTACTATCATCCATTATTGTCATTTAATTTTATAGTTTGGCGATGAATTTTTGGTCGACAGGCTAATCAAGTTGTACAAAGTATGGTACAGATGTCATATACGCACCACGTTGGCGCGATATTTTTTCTGACGCCAATTTGGCGAAATTTAAAAAAGTTTAATTAATAACAATAGAACAAAACAATTTATATAGTTTTAAAAAAGAAAATAAAAGTAAATAAACAATTTATTAATAAATAAACAACAACATCCGTGTTACCATATCAAGCAATATAACAAAACTTTGGCGCTAATTAAGTACCCCGGTGCGTATATGACATTGGCATCAGAAAAAAATCTCGTCAATGTGATGCGTATATGACATCTGTGGCGGTTCAAGTACACTTCGGAACGTTACTTTGAAATCGGTGAGTTTCATCGCCAAAATCGCCAAGATGCTTAATGATAATCGCCATTGAATATATATATATAATGTCATATTTGCAAATTTATAGGTCAAAATATAAGTGGAACCTCGGTTCACGACCGCCTCTGTTTATGAACAGTTCGGTTTTTGTCCAACTTCGGTGATCAAAATTTGACTCGGTTGGCGTACAATATCTCGGTCCACGACCAAAGCTGCCGAATAGTTCAGTTGGCAACCCTCACATAACTCTTGTTATTAGTCAAGTTTGTAGTAAGGTGTGCATATCAGAGTGCTTTGTGTACCTTTATTACTGTAAAAAATTAACTTTTTGTTTTACTTTTACTCAGGTTTGCGCTAATTTTAGCTCTCATTGTGGCTCCTAAGAATGAAAAAGTGCTTAGTGATAGCAGTAGTAAGAAGCTTAAGCGAATTACTGTTCAATAAAAGAAATTGTAACAAAACATCAGAACGATGTTAGTATAACCAGTCTAGCTAAACAATACGATGTGGCCTAAACCTTCGATTTCCATGATAATCTCTCTCTCTATATATATATATATATTACACTATCGTATGTGTCACAGAAATCGCGATTGTTTGTTAATAAATTAATGGCAACGCTCGAATGAAACGCATCTCATTGGTTATAGAACAGCATTTAATGCATCTTCATACCTATAAGGGGGGTTTCCATAGGCGGGACCCTGTTCTGTCGCCAAATACCGCCAAGTTTGTCACCAACTTGGCGCTATATTGCCAAATTCCTATAGACTTCCATTGTAAACAAATAGGGTTTACTTGTTTAGAGAGAATCAACAAATTGAGATATTGTAATGCAACAAAAACTAATATCAGTTTAAGGAATTATATTAATTATATTTAAGGGAGCCCAAGTAAATTAAATTATGAATAAAAATAACGTGAATTTGATTAAAAAACCTTGAACCTCTTAAAACAGTGTGCATTACTTGGTTAAATAGTGCATTATTGTGCGAAATAAGAAAAAGTATTGGGAATATTTAAAAGCAACTCTTTATTTACATTCAATATATAACTATCAAAAAATTTAAATGACTAGTATTAAAAAATGCTCTGACGAGCACCAAAAAAGACTAATATGTTTTTAAGTATGAAAAGGGTTTGACAAGTTCTTCTAATTGAGCATGAAAAAGGACAAGGTGTCCCTTCTTGGCTGCAGTTCACTGTCAATGCCAATTTTGAAAAAATCATATTTGCGCTTTTATCATATAAAAAAATCGGCCACAGTTACGATAAAAATGTGTAGTATAAAGACGCAACCAGTAAAGACGCAGCCTGATTAAACATGAATGTAAGGCGACATAGTACCAAAAACCTTAGTTCCTGCAACGTATCACACTCATACAGGGACACGAAGCACACCCGCAGTGTAGAACTGTACAGAAAACTGATTTGTAGTGCAGTGCAGACTGTTGCAGCACTCTGCACAGAAACAATTCCACATGTGCATACATAACAGTATAATGCATTCATTGACTGTTGAAATTATATGCAAGTGGCTGTGGCCATATAAATTATAAACGAACATTAGACGCAAACACCTTTAATACGGAAGAACAAGCACAGTGTGAGTGTGCATTGAGGTTCAAAAATCAAAAGCATAATAGGAATATACAGTGTAGTATAATTTATAGAAAAATAATGGTACACAGTGCACTGTACAAAGTTGCATTGCAGACGCATGCGCAGTACAACAGTGCAGTTAACATGTAAAGCACGACGGAAAGATTAACTAAAGTACAGCGAATTTATTTTAAATGGAAAAAGCGCAAATATGACTTTTTCAAAATTGGCATTGACAGTGAGCTGCAGCCAAGAAGGGACCCCTTGTCCTTTTTCATGCTCAATTAGAAGCACTTGTCAAACCCTTTTTCATACTTAAAAACATATTAGTCTTTTTTGGTGATCGTCAGAGCATTTTTTAATACTAGTATATGTATGTGCGCGTGTGTGTGTGTTTGTGTCTACAGTGTGATTCCATAATATCACTTTTTCTCAAACAACTGGTACGCGATTCACTATGAGGTGCTTCGCACCGACCTCAGGGGTAAACTGCGGAATTTCTGTCTCGAAAACTGTAAGAGATATCGTAAGTACAAAATTGTGGAGCATCCTAGATTTCGTATAATATTATATATTAAATGTGTTGGGTTGATTTTTGACGGCCAATTATCACTCGAGGGATATAGGCACAGGAGGAAGTGCCCTTCGTGAGGGTCTTTCTAAGTGAACCTAACCCGTATTTACGCATGGAAATCCATGGTTCGAAGAAAACCACGAAAACTCCGAAAGATTCGGACGGTGAGCACGATTAGGTTCGAACCCAGCACGTCCCGTCTACCAGCTTCGATAGCAGAACCTCTCGGACACTGGTGGTGCGATATCTTAAATGTAAAAAATAATTTTATTAGATGACATAAAAGTAATTATGTATTCAATCACCAGTATACGCCACAATTACATCCAGGAACGCAGCATTATAAGGCGGATGAACATTTAGTAACAACACGTGTAAGCAGTGTACATTTTACGTTAATAAGAAAATCAAATTTAATATCGTCAATGTTTTGTGTTGAAATGTAATATCGTCCATCAGTGGCAAGATGCATTCTGGATGCATCCGACAGTGAGCATTTTCAGCATAATAAATAGTTTTTATATTAAAATAAAATGTACTATTTTTACACGTCTTCTTTTACTATTAATTGTGCATCTGCCATTTAAAGTTACACTCCTGCGTGAAATTAGGGACGTATTTAAGATGGTGATTGAATATAAGAAATATGCATTTCATCACTTCTAAGAATGATTATTTTTATTTTTAGAACATTTCATACTAAATCAATGACACTCTGCAATTTTTGTACTTGAGTTTTAACCAAATACCCGACCGTTTTCTAGATAGGAACACTCTGTAGTTTGCCGCTAGGGGGTGTAGCGAATTTACAGTATCGACACGCGTACAAATTTTTCTATGCCTAAACATCACATTCATGGCCATAGCTGATTCAGTTCACCAATTATTTGAGGAAAATTTCAATTAAGGAGCCATTTTGCGTACATTGCTCACCCGCATAAAAGTGTCATATTTGGACAAAAGTAAATTTCCCTTAAGAGGCAAAAGACAAGACGTAGACGAGGTTTGTAGGGTTGAATAATTTTACCACGCCACACATTTTGCCCCCCCCCCCCCACCACCTTCTGTTGTCACGAATGCCCATATAACGTGATAGCGATTTTTCTGATCATAACATTTTTATAACTTTTCCTGTTGCAAGGTCCAGTCAAATTTGAATTTGAAGTGGAATATTTTGGTGTCTATTTAGTGTCTTACTTTATGTTTTCGGGGCTGCTGAACATGAATCTGAAGTTTTCCAACAAAACTGCTCTTGGCAAATATGAAAGATCGTGAAAAAACCTCTAAAAATCGCAGATTTTTTTGGTATTTGGCTTATAACTTGCAAAGTAACCTTTTTACGCAAAAGGTGACCCTATATTAAAATACAGATGAGAAAATTACCTACAATTCATGTTCTTAACATTTTTTTGTACGGTATACGGCTTCCGTAGAGTCGTTGAAAAATCGGCGAAAACCAGAAATTTTGGAAAATCGCAAAAAAGATATTATTTTACACTCATCCCGTTCATAACATTAAAAGTAAGCATTTCACTGTGAACATTTGCTAATGTACTCACTCATTATTAGGTTATATATGACTATGATGTAAGTATACAGTGTGACCTCGGAAATCGGGCATTCAGAGAACCGGCAACTTAAAAAATCCGGCATCAAAGTTATCTCCCCCCTTCCCTTTTTAGGTAAATTTCGTATGAAATACTACCTATTGGCGTCATTCCTATGTTGGAATTTCTGAAAAATTTTTGCAGATCTACACCGATCATGATCCCTAGAACCCAAAACCACCTTCAGTAAAAAACTTTATCTATCTATCTATCTATCTATGTATCTATATATATCACTTTCTTCTGGACACGATAACTTCCACAATTCTGCACCAATCTCTTCCAAACTGATACATAAAATCAAGGGGCATAAAATCTCGGTCAAGTTCGTTAATGGGCAATATCGGACCAAGGGGATGGAAATAGGGAGGGGTTTTGTAAAAACAGAAAAAAACCCATAACTTCTTAAATTTTGTACATATCGAATCAGTTTAAAGTTTTTATTACTTCTAAAAATAGGGCCAAAAATTTATGTATCACAGATTTTTGATAAAGTTAAAAATGGGCTCAAGGGCGCAAAAATAGGGTTTTTGGGAGAAAAAAATTCATAACTTCGTCAATTCTCAAGATATCAAATCCAATTAATTTTATCATGAATTTCCTTAACATTATCTACAACTTTTACATTCACAAGTTTTTGATAGGACCAATTCGTACCGCATAAAAAAAAATAAAAATGAAAACAAAAAGGGCGTTTGAAGAAGAAAAAAATTCATAACTTCGTCAATTCTCAAGATATCAAATCCAATTAATTTGATCATGAATTTCCTTAACATTATCTACAACTTTTATATTCACAAGTTTTTGATAGGACCAATTCGTACCGCAAAAAAAATTAAAAACGAAAACAAAAAGGACGTTTCAAGAAGAAAAAAATCCATAACTCCGTCAATTCAAAAGATATAAAATCCCCATGAATTTATCATATATCTTCTTAATATTGTCTACAACATCTATATAGACAAGTTTTGGATAGGACCAATTCTTACAGCAAAAACAAATTAAAAATACATAGCGGTTGAAGAAAAAATCATCGTAAGGTTGTATTCAAATCCAAACTGCTTAATTTCTGACTCATTTTACAATCCATTTTTACTCTCAAAGGCTTCCAATTGGTACCTTTTCTTACTCAGAAACTATATAATGTACTGTAATGGTCAATTTTTTGATAGAGGCAGAATATATTTTAAAACATGCTGTCAAAGTGGGCCTTTTGAACCGAATTTCCCGAAGCGGATTGTGTTGGAAAAAGCATCGAATTAAGGGAGTATTCAAATCCAAACTGCTTATTTTCTGACTCATTTTTAAATTCATTTTTGCTCTCAAACGCATCCAATTGGTAGATTCGCTTATTCAGAAACTGTATAATGTACCGTAATGATCGATTTTTTGACAGAGGCAGAATATATTTCAAAAATGACGTTAAAGTGGGCATTTTGAACGGAATTTCTCGAAGAGATTGTGTTAAAAACGAAAAATATTGTCTTACTGAGAAAATAATTGTTTATAAATCAAGTTTTAATTAATTGAGCGAAAATTAAAAACACAGGTCGCTTATAAATCTCTTCAAAAATCACGTCAGCAAGTTTCAGGTTTTTCCTATTAAAAATGAATCTGGAGTTACGCCAGAAAATTTCGAGTTGTTGAGCATGGAAAAGTATTTTTTTGAATACCGCCCTAACATGATTGTGATAAAACCAGTTATTATATAAAAATGGAATAAAAACTCGTCAAAAGCGGTCAGATAAAATTGTTAAAGTGGGTTTATCTCTAATCATGATTTGGTTTTTGTTTGTGAAATTAGTATACTTAACTTCGAAATCTACCTCCGCCTGTAGACGGGGCCGGCAGGGATTTTTTTCACTTCCAACTTACGGAAAAATAAAAATAGCAGTTATTTTCGAATTAAAAACCAAGATAAAAAACGATGAATTATGTGACAGCGATATCGCTGACGCTGTGCCAAATAGAGCCCTCGATAACACTGGTATCAGCTCAGGGTAACGAGGTAAGGACTTTGCAGAAGATAAGGTCTCACCAAAAAAATAACGTCATATTCAAAGTCATCTTAACGTCATCTTCAAAGAAACAATGCTGTATTTCAGAAATTGATACAATTCTCTACAATTTATGCGCAAGTAATTTTTTTGGACCTTGAATAGTTATGAGAAAAACAATGACGAATGCACGAAGTATTCAGCTGCCTCTTTATTGAAAACATACAAAATGCATCATTAGACGTCTATACAGATATGTGAAACGTAAACGTTAGGTTTTATAGATACAACAAAAAGATAAAAAGTAATTAATGATCAGTTAGTGTCTAATGTTATACAGTATAATAAAATAGGTAGGTAAATATTTTTTATACAGCACTTATTATTAAATGATTATTGACTTGAAATGACACTCATTAGTCAAACCGAAAAAACCTCTTGGCCAAAGGATGCATAATTGCAGGCATGCTTCCAATTCTGCTACACCTAAAAAAAATATATATATATATATAATATTTATTTAAGCACCTGGGCGCGAAAGAGCCGTTTTTGTCCCGAGGAAGAAGATTGCTGCCCCAGCCGTAGGCGAAGGCTGCAAACACCCAAGGGTTAAAGCTTGGGCTTCTGAGCAGCTCTGGTGCACGTAGTATTTTTAAAAACGGTGGAACTATTTTTATTAATTAAGTAAGTAATGATTCATGCAACATTCTATCATAACACGATTTTTACATCTTTCTTTTGATATCCCTCTTTTACATATCAAGTCATGAATAGGTTACTTTTGAACCCATAATTTAGAAAACATATTAGCCTATTATATTACGAACCACCGTTTAAAAAAATAATTTATTATTTATTTCTAATTGTTTGAAAATTGAGTAGTTATACCACTGTATTAAGATAAATATTTTGATCACAAAATTAGAAATGTTATTGAAAAAGTAATGGTGAAATGAAATTATTTATGCATATTTACATGCAAGTATTTCAGGGAATTTGGGATCATCCTTGTCTTCCTCGATTTCAGTAAGAGGCATGTTATTACAACTGCTTTCGCAGTTCACGCACATATTGGAGCAATTGAGGCCTGCTTTTTTGCATCCACAGTTTTTCTGTCAGGTCTTATTGCATTTGCAAGAAATAAGTTTCAGAAAGGCTTGAGGTGCTGGTGGCTGTAGTGAGGTTACTGGCTCCAGACCATCTTTCATTTTCTTTCAACCCCATTGTTCAGGATCTTTTTCACTCCGAAGCCATTGTTGAATTTGAAAATATACCCTAAAGGAATGTTGTTGAGCTGCAGACTCAGTAGGAAATAAGGACGCCAATTGGATCGATGTCTTGTAAGACCGAAGGTAACATAAATACCTCAATTTGTGTAATGACGGGGCTTCCTTGTTAGCAAATTTATACAATGAGACCAAAAATCGATTACAAGCATTAGTAACTGCATCAGCATCTGCCATAGGGTCTTTAAAAACATCAATGATATTAGTTAATGCTGAGTTTTTCTTGAGAGTCCGAAGAAACCTCATCTTTCCTACTTTGAACAAGGCTGAAGTAGTATCACAGCCTTCCATGGCATGTAAAAATAATATGTTGTTAGCAATCGATTGATCAAGTTTGTAGTCAGAAGAAAAAATGAGTGGTAAAACTGTGCCTTTGCCTGGCTTTAGAAAGTATACATTTGAATGTACACCTCTACAGCAACAAATCATGATAACTGAAAAATCGACGTCTTCACCCACAATAACTACAGAGTTATGTTGTTGTGCAAGGTCTCTTGTTGTGGTGACAATAAGTTAATTCGCATCCTCTCGTGTCTGTTTTGTGTGGATGTCAGCTACTGGAAATGTGTAATTAATTTTTGAAAATTACAGATTTCGGAAAAAAATATCAAAAGTACTTACGATTTTCTTGATAGTGACATTTATTCATAACTTATAGCATACCCAAATGATATTGACGTCAGAAAAAGAGAAAATTGAATGATTAAAAAACTTACTTTAGTTGGTATTTTATATGTTAAAAAAATCTGATAAGTAGTGCAGTCATTTCTTCTCATGTAATTTCTCAAGCATCAATGTCAAATAACTATCTTCTTTCTTGGATTTTATACAAATGATAAATATTGATTTCGGAAATACAATCTTGTTTCTTTGAAGATGACGTTAATTTTCCGGTCAAGTTTATGCTTTTTCGGTGAGAACTTATCTTCTGTCAGTTGTCTTTATACTTCTGATTTCTAAACACGAAATATATGCTGGGAAACTTTTTATTTTCACCAAAAAGAAGAAAATCTGGGGAATTCCTGAATTGACTTCCAGGCAATTCCAGGATTTAATAAATATCTAAGCTTATTTTTAAAATAATGTAAAATCTGAGCGTCAGGTGCATTTGAACCTGCCTTTTATTATCCTCATTCAGACATCAGGCTTCTACGTGGGTTACATTTTATTAGCGATTGCGGGCACACGAACAGAGACGCATGCATGGTCAAACATCTTTCTTTTATTAGTATAGTCTGGCGAAGTTAGCAGTTGTTTTTATTTAGAAATAAAAAAATCGAAAAGCAATATCTATTTTTTATACAGACTTTTCAGAAATTCGTGCCAAAATTAAGCTACTATCAGGGGTCTGACACACAAAAAATGTCGTCGTGAGACAGCAAACAACAATAGTTCAAAATGTATTGTTTTTACATGACATTGCAGAAAAATTTCGTGATTTTAAGTAAAAGAATTAACGAATGAATGTGTGATTGTTGAGTGAGAATAAATATTTTTTTAAGAACACCCGTTAAAAATAATCTTATTTTCATGCCTGCAATTGTACATAAGCAAAATGTATGATGCGGAGAATATGTCGCTAATGTTACGCAGGAGAATATACCCAATACCGCCAATTTTTAATTTACTCTATAGCCGCTCGAGAAAACATTATATTATACCCTAAATATTGGTTACGGTATGGAACTTGTTGTAGTCCCTTAGGACTCGTCACTTGAGAAATTGACCATGACTCAAGATTAACGCTAAAAACAATGCATTAAAACCAATAACAGAAAATGGTCCTGAAGCTATCAAATTCTATTAAGCCATCGAATTTGTAGTGGTCCCTTTGGGCTCATCACTTGAGAATATAGCTACGACTCAATATTAAGGCTAAAAACGATATATTAAAAACAATAATAGAAAAAGGTCGTGAAGCGAACAAAAACAATAAATTCGAGATCAAAAGCAAAATAACAATAGGGTAAAAATCTAACGCCAAGATGTTCTTTCCCTAAGTCGAAATAAGATGGCTTCGACGATAATTTTGCCGAAACCGAAGTAAAGCTTCTTAAATCTCTCTAAATTATCACATAAAACACTAAATATGCCACTTTAGAAAATGTCGCTAATTGGAAGAAACTATGGATTCCAAAAATAATTTTATTGGAAATAATTAACGTAACATCTTACTTATAAGCAAATATCTCAGATGAAGTATCTTAATCTAAATGGGAAATTCTCTGCTAACGACAAGTATAAGGCTCGAAGTAACATCTGATAAATCTTATTTTTTGCAAGGAACGAGTTCCGACAAAATCCGATGACACTTTCCACTATAGCCGTATTTAACGTACTTTATTACTTATAGCCATAATTATCACAGGAACCAAACTAGTATATTACTGCATAGGATGACCGCGACAATAAGATTTCTGCAGATTCAGTCGCACTTTGTGGAAGTAAATAAAATGGCATAATAGATGATTTAATCACGCACAGATGTTAGAATCAGTACAACAAATTCACATTCAATATTCAGCAATCCTTTTGACCCTAGAATACCTTCATTAAGATGCTAGCATACTACAAATTGTGTCGGGACTCCGCTATATTTCGGGGAATTCTAGTTGGTGTCCGGATGGAAATCTTTAGTTTAGGTTAGCAACAAGCGTAACATTTTTTTTAGCAATTAGGATTCATATACCAAGAGATTCAAATTTTGAATCCATGTTGTGTGAACAACAATTGCAGCACCTTGAAGTGAATTAATCGAACAATTTATTGCCGCACAAGAAGTAACTGTAAAGGCCCCAGAACGCAGAGTTTCTAAGTCAGTTCCTGGTTATAAATCATAATTTTAAAAGTCATAAATGTATTTTTTGCTTCTTTACTTAGGGAATATACTCTAAAATTTAAAATGTATTTAATTGATTCTTTCCGAGTACTGTGTAATTACCGTCTGAATTCATCTCTACCTGGGCTAGAGTCCTCTTGCATTAGGAGCCCGTTGATTAATTTATAAATGTTTCACTTATCTTCTTTAAATTGATTCATTGTTTTGTGATTTAAGGATCAGTTTATTCCTAATTATAGATTTTTTTTCTGTGAATCATTCAATTTCTGAATAACATTAATAGTATTGGTGCCATTAATAGGCAGTTTTTGAAGATGTATGCAATCTTTGTCATACTCTCTTCGTTTTTCATAAAATATGAGCTTATTCGAAGTCATAGATAAGGCATTAATTTACAAAATGTTGGTTAAAGTAATAGCGGTTATTTCTAATATGCATATTTTTTATATTTTAAGATGTTACTAAAAGCAAGACACAAAGCACTATCTTAAAAATGCTATTCCTTTTTAGTAGATGACAGATATTATCTATAACTACTGGTCTTTTAATTGGGATATAAAGTATTCTGGGAATCCAATATCTAAATGTTTAAATCTCTAAGTCAGATATACATCGAATAGGGGACTCAATAAGCCCCGAGGCGGGACTGGATAATAAAAAAAAGGAAAAAAGAAAAGAAATAACGAATGAACCAGCCACAACTATAGAAATTTATATAAACATGTGTTTTTTCTGCTTTATGAAAACTAAAGTTGCATAATAAACACGACTAATCTGATACAAACAGGATAAGGAAGGGACTTGTTAAGTAAGTTTCTCTAGGTTACTATCTACCATAATAATATTTGATGAGTATTTCATTTATGAAGAGTCATTTGAATTAGAGATTCGAATAGGAAGTTGTATTTCAAATGTTAAAGGTTAAATAATTACTCGCTGAATTTATATTTCAGATCTGCTAGAGTAATATTATTTGTGCAATCTGTATAAAAGTTACATTGACTTGTATTTGTCATAAAAAAGAAACATTTTTAATAAATTGACATTAATTTAAATTATGTACTTTTTGTGGTAAGAGTTTAATTATTTATTGGGCTAAAGTTGGACAATAAACTCCTAATAACTTATTATTTTTGGGAAATTGAACATTCTAAACCTTACTAATACTCTAAAAAAGAGTAGTACTTAGAATTTTAAATCGGCTAGGCGTGCATAAAGCAAAGAGACGTACTTTCTTTATGTTAATTTTACTTGCTATTTCAAAGCATATAAACATTAAATTAACTCATTAATATAATAATTCGCTTTTATTAAATTACAATATTTTTCTTAGGCTATATGTCTCGAGAATAAAAATGTTCTTTGCTATAAAAGTTTATTTTAGTTCACATTTTATCCAATAAAAAACATTAATACTTGTGTCACATAGCAAAAGAATGCTGTTGCAGTGACAGTGTGGCCGCATAATGTGGTTTCTGATACTGAGTACAGTTTTTATAATTACCAAAGCGCAGGACTTGTAACTAAATTTTACTTTAGGGAACATGTTTGGTAGAGACAAAAAAACACGTTGGGTAAAAACCTCAGTAACTGGCACATTAAGGACTCTTTATTAGCTCAAATCACTATTGCAAAGTCACTACTGCATTTTATTCTCATCTTTATTTTTTAATGTACATTACATATTTGAGATACATTAAAAGATTTTTGACAAAATTTAAAAAATATATACTTTTTATTATTAGAAATAATTTTTTTATAAATATGGTCAATAACTTCAGTAACTGACACATCCATATTTTTTTTTTAAGAACAGCTGTCACATAATTTATAACAATTAAAACAAATATGTTAACCTGGATGGCATCGTTTTGCAGAATTTTACAAGAAAATTCTTATTTGAGTTTGATTTCTACTGAACTGTTAGTTACTAGTTAGTTGTCAATAACACGGTTTTCACGCTATATAAGTCTTCAGTTCTATATTTACTTTTTTAACAAGCTGAATTGCTGAGATAAAATAGACAGTATTACCAATATTAAACAAAATTGAATGTAAATGTAAAACGTTTTATTTCAAAGATATTCATTCAAAAATAGTGAAATGTGTATTTTAAAATCATCTGAACGGTTTACATATATTGTGTTTTATTCATAATAGGTCAAAATACTTTCACACATATTACTAGGATCAAAATTTTAGACTCTGTGCTGATATCTTAAATCTGGATTTAAGAAGAAGGAAACTCTTATATATTTGAGCTAAAGTACATATATCATCAGATGTTGTAAACATATGCGATGAGGGAAAAATAAATCCAATCGTCTTCTTTTTCTAATTTTGAGTGAAATTGTGAAAGCATGCTCAATATATGAAGCCCTTCATCCGCTTTATCACCATAAAGTGGCAAACGTGATGGTTGTGAATAAAACTGAAATAAAGAAGGCTCCGCGTAAATGCAAAATTTATGAGCCGTACTTGTGATTTCAAATCAAATGATATAGAATACGAGATGCTATCGGAATGAATACGGACTTGATAGATAAACAAGTTTGGTATGAACTTGGCTAATTTTGGCTGCCATCTCCTTCAAAATAATCACCAAGTGAATGTAAACACTGATCCCATCGCTTTTTCCACTTCTCGAAAGCACTCCGGAAGTCGATTCTGAATGAATGTCACACAAAGTTGCAAAAAGCCGTCCTTTCAGTTTGTTTTCAGTTTCGGAAATAATATAAATTACAGGGAGCAAAGTCTGATGAATAGGTTGCGCGGGGAACGACAACGGGTCGTTTGTCAGGAGTCTTGGAACAAACTTTGCAGCAATGCGCCGCATGTTCAAATACTCCGTCAAAATTTCTTGGCAAACTCCATAACGTATTCCAACTTTATCTGCAAGTTTTTGGATAGTTAGGCAATGATCATCTCGTATGGATTTTCAAATTTGTTTTTGGTTAAAATTTTGGCGCAAAAGTTTAAGCACAACACAAATATTTTAATAAAAATAAAATTATACAACAGAATCTTCTCAAATATCCAGCGTAGGTGTATACTATGATCGTCAAGATATATCTTAAGTTTGGAAAAAGTGCATCGTTACGAAAATCAGAAATTTCAACAAATCATTTTTTGTGATGTCGCAAAAGTTTATGCACAAATGAGATTTTATGCAAATGTCACTTTAAAAACGACAGGTGGAGGATAGATGAGATATTTTCCCTAGAGTATAAAGTATAGCGATCGCTGTAAGAGTTATCAAAATGCCAAAATCTCTGCAGTTCCCGACCGAAGAATGTGTGGAATATTGGAAGCTGAAAGCTGTATTTATATCCGTTTTACAAATTTCACTTATTTTAAATCGTTCTAAACGTGGTATTCATAGCGTTTTGTAACGTGAAAAACAATGTTGAAAAATGTTTATCTCTCAGGAAGATTGAGAAAAACCACATTTCTTGATGATAGACGGATTAAAAGAATGACTGTCGCTAGCAATTTGTCTCCTAATCAGATAAAAAATCGACTTGGATCAAAAATATATCAAGTGACACCATACGCAGACGAATAATCGAATCAGGATTCATCAAAAAACGAAAATTAGCTCGTGAGCCATTTCTGAAACAGTGGCATAAACAAGCAAGACTTCAATGGCAAAAAAGTCCATGTATTATCACGACGAATGGATTAGTGTTACTTTTTCCTGTGAAAAAAAAAGGAATTTGGCTGGTCCAGATGGGTTCCCATTCTATTGGCGTGACTTGAGGATTTAGGAAAGATCCGAAGAGCATATTCAGCAGACAAGAACGCAGTGGTTCGCTCATGGTATAGGTCACTTTTGGATGCAATGGACAAACGTCTCTTTGCTCCCTAATGGGAGTCAAAACTCACAAAAATATCAGCAAACTCTGAGTGAGCAATTGTTGCCGTTTGGTAAACTCCTAGTTGTTCCCAACTGGATCTTTTCAGCAAGGCAATACATCGATACACACTTTACGTTGCACAAAAGAATGGCTTAGATCTCAAAATATCAGCGTGATGAACTGATCAGCCCTCAATCCAGATATGAATCCGTTAAAGAACATCGGGGAAATTCTCTCACGTGAAATCTACAAGATTGGGAAGCAGTATTACTCAGAGCAAGAGCTCAAATCAGCAAGCAAGGAAGCCTGGTACAAACTCGATCCCTAAACCTTCCATATTCTTGTGTTATCAATGGAAAATTGCGTATTCAATCTCATCAGGTGCAATGGAAACACCATAGACTACTAAAGGACTTTTGTGGTTTGTGAAATATGAATATTTCGTTTTTGTGCATAAACTTTTGCGACATCACAATTTTGGATTTTTTTACAATTTATTATTATTCTTTGAAACTTTTCTTTCCGAATTCGAAACATTAATTTGTAATCCAATTGTTTAGATACAGTAAAAATTTCAAAGCATTCTGACGTATATTTTTCATTTTATAAAAACATTTAGCCTGTGCATAAACTTTTGCGCCGCACTGTATAAGGCATATCCAGATTCCGAGCTACCACAGGAGCGCAGGAAAAGGCAGCAATATTTTCTTGTGCAGTGTCGACAACCGTCGTTGCAACGTCTTCAATTGCTGTACGGGTTTTCGTCCTCTGCCTGATTGAAACTTCAGATAACCTGTTTTCTCAAACCTCGTAACGATTGCTTTTAAACCATTAACTGACAAAGGACCGTTACCTTTACATATTGTTTTGTGCCTTCTAAAATCACGAAGAGCGACTGATGCGTTGCACTCGTTGAGGTAAAAGAATTTGACAAGTAACGCATCCTTCGTCCCCAGTCTAGATTTATCTTTCCGCAAAATTTGGCGTCATTTCCTCAATTAGATCGCACTCTGAGTACTGTCAGTTTTATCATGCCGCACTTGTATTTTAAGAAGTTTACATGTCTCAAAGTTAGTGACATAAACAAGAAAGAAATTATAATTTGATTTTGTTTTTATAATACTAAGTCTTTCTTAGTTAACGTTTAATGGTATTGATTTTCAAGAGGCACACTCCCTTTTATGAGGTAAAAATGAAGAAAGCTATTATTGACTGATTAGTTGTCAAGCATGTCTTGCTGCTACATATAATAATATTTAATAATATTTTCTTAAATGTTCCTGTATTTAAGTATCGTTATTAAAAAAAATGCAGGAGTAATATTCGCTTAAATATCACTACAGAATTGTACGGAAAGCATGTATTTAATAATTTATGTTTTTTTTTTTTTTAACCATTTGGAAAAATGGTTATTGTTCTCGTCAGGATGGGAAATGAAAAGCATATCTGAAAGCTTTCATTGGTTTAATCCGCAATTTATTCGTTTTCTCATTGGTCTATACAGTAATCTGCATTTCCCTTTAATTTCAACAACGATGGATACTTTCTGTTGCCACTATATGACAGAAAAGTAATAAAAACTACAAAAAAAATTTACAACTCAGAAACAAATTGAGATACAGCTTTCAAACAAATTGCATTTAAAAGTACATTTTTTGCTCTATCCGACGATGTAAAAAGTAATATTGTCGGATGTTTAGAAGTTTAAGAATGAAATTTCATTTAAAATTGGCCGTCAGATTTCTTGGAAATCTGACGATGGAAAAGCCTTTTCCCGAACAGCCAATGAAATGATTGTATATTTACGTAAGTTTCAGGTGGATAATACTTAAGTTTCATGAAATCTGACGGGTCGCAGGCGATATTTTTGGCTTGCAATTTTTACGTGTAATAACACTATTAATGTTTAATTCATGGCGTACATAATGTATGATCAACTCCGTGCGATTTTTTATGTCTTAAATTTTAGTCTTAAAAAAAATCGTTTTCCAAATGGTCGTTATAATTTGATAAATTGCTTTTTTTTTAAATATTGTTTTTTTATATACAAATTATTTATGTTGGTGTATAAAAATAAATAAACGGGTTCCTTAAATTACATAAATTGCATACATATGGAAAAAATTGCTTGTGTATATGACACAGTAAATAGGTTGCCAGAAAAAACGTTATTATCAAATTTATTTTCTCGTCAAGGCTAATTTCTCTATTTCGCGAAGGCTACTATATCGCAAACGTGCCGAATTGCGGTTACATTTTGTTAAATGTTTTATTGTTTTAATATCGTAAATATATCATAACCTATACTGATTAAAATTTTTAGGTATATTCATTTTTTCTATTTAACAAACATCTTTGGAAAAGCATATACATAAAATTTTATTTTATTTTATTATTATTATTTTTTTAATTTAGACAAATTTTTCGAAATGTTCCGTAAAAGGCGGTGTGCTATAGTAACAAATAATTTGAAGTTCAATTTGATATTTCTTTATCTTAGTAAACCTCAGCCTTTTGAGTTATGTGTTTATCGTTATTATGCAATTTTAAAAATATCCTTTTTAACTAGAGTACGGAATACATGTAATCGAATAATTAATTGCATATTCATTTAAACATTTTCGCCATATTATCTATAAATACATATGGATTCCTAAGCTTTTAGAAATTTCATTATTAGTGTGTGTTTCCATTTTTTTTATCTAATTTTATTTACGGTTTGGTACTTACATAAAAACGCAGTGAATAATAATTATAAACTGTCGTTACTAATAAAACAAACCTTGAAATACGAAGTCAATTTTTATCTTAAACTTTAATACCAAAAGCTATAAACATTTAGAAACATGAACTTTCACTAAATGAGGCAATTAGGGAACTTATAAACTTTAAACATAAAATATACTTTGTGTCAGGATAAAAAGGGCAATGTTTCCAATCAAAAATAAATCTCTTCGCAGATTTTTAATAAAAAATAAAATACGATGAGTAAGATGAAAAGTTTTGGCATTGAGGGTGGAGTTGAATTATTAGTAGAAGTGATTATTGGCTTTTTAAATATTCAAAATTCAATTCATATTGCTATATTGAAGAAGCTAACAAACGTCATTGATAATCACAGACAATATTTAACTGTCATATGTACAATTTAAAAAAATGTATAGTACTATATTAGAACAAAAATTGCCACCTACAAAATAAAATATCTTGTTTATTGTTAATTTATTGTTTTCTCTTTCTTGTAGATCTTCCCTTACTTTTTACCATTATTTTATATTATTTCTTTTATAAAAATCTACAAAAAACTTACAAAGAATTTATAAAATAAGGAAAAGTCCTAAAAAATTTCATTTTTTTTTCTTATTATTCCAAAAATATATCTTGTTATTGCAATGCAGTACTTAACCTTCCTTTTAGCATTTTTTGCTTTTTTCTATAAGGTCTTTTCCCTAGTAATTCTTTTGTAACTCACATATATGCCCTCCCTTACCACTGCTACCATATATGAACTGTGCTATCAGTTAACTCCTATCTACTTCTGTGCCGGGGATGTAGGGCAGAGGTCTCAGGCTACTTGAGTAAACTATTTTCGAACCTCTTGTAGATCTATGCTAAAAAAAAACTGCCGATAGAGTCTTATGAGATTAAAACGCAAAGTAAAAATGAAAGTGTATATTTTTGTGAATAATTTAAAGGTTTTCATGGAGTTAGATAAATAACAGGCAACTAAAATTCAGACATTTATTTAAAAATATATAGAAATATATAGCGAGGCAACTGATTAAAATAAATACATAAGCATGGTAAACGTTTCGGAGATTAGGCAGTCCCTTGCTGAGGTCAGCATTTGAGGAAAACAAAAACTACTACTAAAGATCAAAATCCTATCGCTTACCCGTACAAAAAGTCGCATAACTAAAAAAAATCATTTTGAGAGTTACTGCACTATTAAGTCTGACTTAGGTGCATGTTGCAGAAAAAATGTTTTAAGTGTAGTTATCCGGAAAACTGCTAGATTACACTATATGTCACTTTGCCACTACAGGGCAATTCCACAGAAAAATTTCCTTTTGCGGGGGGGGGGGGGGTAAAATTTATAACATGTTTAATTTAAGGGTATGGTTGGAACATTTGATATTTTTATATTCTATAATAAAATCCTAATAAAAATGCATTGTAAATTACTGTTTCCAAACTAAGTTAAGTACTATTATTGTCTTTGCAAAGTTATGATGTTACGTCAGTTCCACAATAAAAGTTACGTCCGTTACACGTGTAAATGCCATTTTTTTATTGTTCGAAATTAATTAAACAATTTACTGTTATAATTTGTCATTACTTAGTATTGTTGAGAACATTAAGTCACTTTTTTAACGGGATAGTTTTGATAACTTTTGCATTTCAATGAAGGCAGAAAAAATTTTCGTCTATTTTATGTTACATCAGTTACATAATTTTGAATTGCAATTTTTGTGATTAAAAGAGAGATTGAAATAATCCGCAGATATTTGAGTATTAAGTCCTTAGTAAGAAATATTTTAAATTGTAAAAAATTGTTATAACTTTATTAGTAAATTTTCTACACAGTTTTGAAAATAAAATTCGATGATCAAATGTTACATCTGTTGCAATGGAATTGACCTACAGAAGTCGAATGGTGAGGTGAGCAAAAATTTATTCAATCTCACTATATCTTCTACTCCTTGAGCGCTTTAAGGTTATATGTGGTATTTCAAAAATGTATGCATAGCTAAGTGCTATAGTTTTTAGTTACATAAAAAAATGCAAATCTTCTATTGCCTCACCTGTGAAATGTAAATCTCCTGTGAAGTATTGAGTTGTGTCTTTTTTTGCGTGTAAGCGAAAAAACAGAGTAGAAAAGTATAAATCTGTCGGATGAAACCACGCCTTCTTCTCAGCTGACATTTTATATTGTTATACTATCCTTCTAAAAATATTCTGCCATGATATTCATTACAGTCAGGTTTAATCGTTTTAGCATTAACAAAATGTGATACGTGGTCTGTTTCTATTGCAAGTGTAAAGAATATGAAACAATAATCTCCAGATTTAAATATATATTTATGTTCTTATAATAAAATGTTAACTGAGCAATGAGTCTGTTTTCTCTTTACAATTTTAAATAAATGTCTGAGTTTTAATTGCCTAACATTTAATTAAAATCCTAATCAGAAATAACAATATTTAGACTTTCCAAGATTCAAGAAATATTTGCATCAATACTTTACTCGTTTCACAATGTATCTAGATTTAGAATCTTTAAAGCAATGAAATAAAATAAAGTCTTTATTTAATTTTCATAAATAACTATACAAAAGAAACAAGTAAATACCAGTTTCCAAAAATATAAAAGGATGTCCATTCAACAGTTAAAGTTTAACGAGATATATTAATAGTAATATAGGAAAACACTTTCTCTCTTTTTATGTTATTATGGTTGAGTTCATAAATAGATCAGTTATAATCTCAGTCTAACATAATCTCAGAAATCAAGAGCAAATTTATCATGGAAATATATATTCTGAGCAAGCGAACATATTATATGAAGCAATCAGGATACTTTATGACTATCTATCATTTTTCGATTAAATTAGGTAACCCTTGATAAGAAATATTATTAAGAGGTATGATTAAATATATTGATATATGAATCAGCGCATTAATAAGAAACATGTCTACAATTAAAGTATTTTCCAAAGAAAACAAAAATATGTGCAAGGTGATACAAAACTCGTGGGCTAAATTTCTAAGGATGACAAAATGGTCATAATCTCCTTATTTTAAATATACGTTTATGCTCTTCTAATAAATATTAGGTGAGCGATGAGCCTGTTATCTCTTTATAATTTTAAACAAATTACTGAGTTTTATTTCACTAGATTAATTTTAACACAATTATTCTAATTGGTAAATAAATCATATTAGATGTAAATTTCCAAGTGGACGAAAAAATGTCCGGACCAGGATTCGAACCAGGATTTGAGTTTTATTTGTCTAACATTTAATAAGAGCTTTAATCAGACATAACAATATTTAGACTTTGAAGATTTAAAACATATTCGCATCGATACTTTACTCGTTTCACAATCTAGATTGAGAATCTTTAAAGCAATGAAAAAAAAAATCATTATTTAATTTTCATAAATAACTACACAAAAGAAACAACTAAATACCAGTTTCCCAAAATATAAAACGACATTCACTCAACAGTTAAAGTAATGAAACATGATATTTAAAAATAACATAGACAAAAACACGTTTATGTCATTACGTGTAAATTCATAAACAGATCAGTTATAATCTAATCTCAATCTGACATAATCTCAGAAATCAAGAGCAAATCTATCATGCACATAATTGGTCTAAGAAAGCGAACATATGATATGAAGCAATAAGGATACTTTATGACTATCATTTTTCGATTGAATTATATAACCCTTTATAAGACATACTATTAAGAGATATGATTAAATAGAGGAAAAGGTCCAAATACCGGCTACTAGGTGTTCAGAGAACTGAGCGCAACTAGCCTAGCGGCGATAGGCAGAATTTGTAACTTTAATTGAGAAGAAAGTTACGAGAAGTACGTCGCTAAAGTCTGTCTCATTTACAAACAGCAAATGCAAAAGTGTCGCGATGACGTAATCTGGAACATGAAAAGTTTTTCATATATGTGTTTCTCATTTTTTAAAATATACTGATCGTATACTGGATTGAATTGATGAGTAAGTTATTTTCTAGACATATTTAGCTCTCATTTGCCGCGAGCACGCTATTGGTATTTTATTAAAGGAATGAATAATACCGGTTTAAACTTTAACATAGCAGTGGTCCGAATACCGGCTACCTAGAGTGGTCTAAATACCGGCTAGCCGGTATTTGGACCTCTCTCGGTTGCTCTGCTTGAAGGAGAGGAAAAAGATAATTTAAATAGTTCCATAGTTAATAAATTAATTCAACACGTTCACGCAGGCACGGGGGGCCACACTCAACTGTCTCAGAGTTGTCAAGTCTCCGGCCACTATTTACACCACTATTATTTTAGAGAAAATGTTGTTTCTTTAAATCGCCCAATTGTTCTAATTAAATAAAACAACATTTTCTGTATTAAAATACTGCTATCCAAAAAGCCGGGGGCTTTGCAGATCTGAGACAGTCGAGTGTGACCCACAGCGCCGGTGTGAACGTGTTAAATGATTCAAAAATAATTCCAGTCCCATTTCGCAATATGAAAAAAAGCAACCGTGGCCTTAATTCTTCAGGAGAGATATTGGTTACCAGATCACTTCACAAAAAAGCTCTGTTGACACTCCAAAATTCCCCGCAATAAATGTGAAGGGAAAGAAGAAAAATGATGGAGGAAAACAGGTGAAAGGGGCAGAAATTGGATTTTTAAAAAGTGAAAGAGGAAGACATACAACAAAGGAAGGTGATGCAATTTGTGTCTTCTGCATGAATGCTTTCTCTGTGGACAAGAGTGGGGGTGGGGATTCTGGGTTCAAAGTTAAGAATGCAATATGTGGGCCTATAGCTACTGGACCGACGCAGAGAGTGATATTATGTTTGTGATTTTTTCAGATAAAATAATTCTCATTTCAAACAGCAAGCTTTTTTTTACGCGTTAAAAAACAAAATTAGAAACATAATGGAATGAAGACTGTGAGAGATGATCGTTAAGAATTTTATAAATTTCACAAAAATGCTTGTTTATTAATAATTACGCATTTTATATTTGCATAAGAAACGTTATTAATCAATAAAATTTATTAAAATATTATTACAATTGATTAATAATTGTCATTAGCTCTATTTGTGTAATCTTTTGGAAAAAAACTTGGGTAGCCGGTATTTAGACCCCATTTTCAAAATTCAAGATTTGAAGACTTTCGGAATTTTGCTTTTTATAAACAGAAAAAGCTTTTTAAATTGATTTTTTCCCTCTAAATAGGTGAAAGGCATGTCAAGGTACCCTGCTGTCACTTTTTCTTTTACTAATTTTGAAAATGGTATGATCTAAAATGAAAACAAATGTGGTAGCCGGTATTTGGACCTTTTCCTCTATAATGGTACACGAACCAGTACATTCATAAACAATTACAATTAAAATATTTTCGAAAAAAAATATATATATACAAGGTGGTACAAAAGGTTGACAAAAGAGGCCATGGTCATAACCACCTTATTTAATCATGAGTAAGGATGTTTCACCCATTCAGATTTTAGTTAATAACGTCAACGATAATGAAGATTTTTTGTGAAAATTTCAAAAAGAATTTTTTTTCTCTGAAATGCTATGACAGGAGGTAAAGAAATAGAATGACATTTAAATTTGTCCAGGATACCAAAAGTACTGTTAGATACCTTTCAAATTATTTTGTGATTGACTGAGTAGCGTTCGGATGTGAATGGCGGCTTTCTTTAGCATTTCTCGTACTTCCATGTGCCAGACAACAGTCTTTTTAAATAAATTGTAAAATATCTTCATATTCATTGTAGTTATGTAGAAAAATCCGCGTTTAGCTTGAAACGAGACGTATATTTCTGTTTAAATAGTTTGAATAATCCTGTATTTTTAAATGAATCGCAACGCTGATTTCGAATATAAAAATAGTTTCTTTCACCTGTATTATGACAAGTGAAAGTTTTTTTCATCATTTCAGCTGTCTATCACACTGTGTAACTATGATAAGTATAATGAAAATTTCGACGCAGTTATGTGAAGGTCTTTATTAGTCATATGTAAATAAATTTTCTAAAATATAAAGCACATGTAGATTTTCAATAATATTAAGAATTTATTTTATTTAGATGCCTTTACATATAGGTATCTGCAATCATTAAAAATATATTTATAAACATACAAATACTCATGCAACGTAATTTACAATAAAGAAAAATATTGAAAGTATAATACTGTTTTAATATCGGATTTCCCCCCGTGAAATATATAAAATATTATATTTTTAAATCTTTAATATAAAGTGTAATCTTCGTTCAATTAAAAAAATTAAGAACATAAATTACTTTTTTTTCATTCGTAATTATATTTGTAAAAAAATAAAATTTTATCTTATTGATTATGTTGTATGTACCAAGACAAATATTCTAAATCAATTAAAAGAAGGATATTTTTTTTCTAAATTTTACTACAGTAAATTTTAAAGAAATGATACTATCATTTGATTGTTTTAAGTTATTATTATCGTAATATTTTATTACTTTATTTCATTGTACTACTTAATGCAAAACTTCACTGTTTTACTGTATAAATGAAGAAATAATACTCATAAAAAGAAAATAAAGATCTTGTTAAATGTAACGAAGAAACGAAACTCAAAAACGAAAGAAAAAAGAAATAAATCTCAAATTTCACAGAAGAAATAGCATTTAATGAGCCCTCATGTATGTCAAATGAAAAAAAAAATCTTTAAGGAGATTCCTCGTGGGTAATAGAAAACGATAGTATCCAGATGCGTCCACATGCGTCCCTTTTTATGTGACATAAATGGTTTTACTCCATGTTTATATCACGAGTTAGGACATTTTTCAGCTTTTTCAGCTGATAATACAGGTCAATGCCTATAAATAAATTAAAAAGCGTTATAAAAATTTCTTTCAGGTAATGTTGACAGAAAGGAGAAAGTATGTATATTTTTGATTTTCTATAAACTTTTATTTTATAAATCTGAAATTTTTTATAGCTTCATTTAATACGTGAAAATATGCGGAAATTCAAAAGTAGGTGATTACATTTGAATTGATGCTAACAATTTAGCGAAATTTTTATTAAAAAATAGACAGCTATCTGCAAATAGCAACATTCCCATTATTCAATCAATAATTAAATAAGACGAATATTAATATTTCTGATTTTGGTCTGGAAAATTTTCCAATTTTTAAACGTGGATTTCCACGCATAAATACGGGTTAGGTTCCCTTAGAAAGACCCCCACGGAGGGCACCTCCCCCCCTTTATGGCCTATATCCCTCGTGTTGATAATTGGCCGTCATAAACACAACCAACAACCAACCAATTTTTAAACAATAAATTGTAAGTTGTTGTAGTTGTAGTTTGAACTCGTGCATTCGGATGAATTTGCAGTTATTAATTCGAATTAATTCAAGCAAAAAATAATTAGAGATTTAAAATAATTAAAAAGGTTTATCTAGGAGAGACCTGTGTATCAATTTTTCTTTAAAGGAAAAAAAAATAAACGAAGCTACACCCCTTTTGAAATTGCTAAATTGCTTTGAATACATTCTTATACTTTCGAGTTCTTGCTGTAGGAAGAGTGAATACTTAAAATGGGGAAACATGTCCAACAGGAATGCTTTCATAAAGCAATGCAAATAGCCCAAGTTACAATTTAACCAATTCTACGGCCGCATTAGTTGTTATACCATATTCTGAAATTTTCAAATTTCAATGTGTAACATATGAGACAAAAACCTACTGGTTTAAAGCATGATTAAAACTGATTTTTTTAAATAATATAAAGAATAAACCTGTTACAATTCAATATATGCTTTATTTACCATAGTGTCCAATGTAATTTAAATTATGTTGAAAGTATTTCAATTACAAAAAAAAAAAAAATTCGAATTTTAGCATGAAAGTATGCAAAATGGCATTTTGTTTTATTATGAGTTGTTTTATGTTGTAATTTACAAAGCTTATTCCAAAAGTAAGCTGTACATAATGATTTTCCTTCAATCTCTAAATACTTCAATGCAGAATTTTATAGTTAATTATTAAATGTCTAAAAAAGATTAATTGTTAGATTTATTAAGTGCTTATAATCAGCTGAATATTTTGATACTAATACATTCACCTTAAATATTTAGCTAAATTTCATTAGTAACATCATTTCTAGAAACTGAATACATAACTAAACTTAAATATAGCATGCATAAAACTTAAAACGTTACATCAGTAAATGCTGTGTTCTCATTCATCATGATTGAGAACATTGAAAAGAGATTTAAAAAAAAAATATGATTCCATTTTAACAGAGTCCATGGCTCTAGGAGAAAGGATCTGACCTTTGGTTCAATTGTGGGTGATTTTACAGAATATCGCTTTTATTAATTCATATTTGTATGTGAACAATTCATATACCATTTAACACTTCAGAAAATAATGAAAATTTGATGTTGTAGCTAAAAGAACAACGTTTTATTTATTTATTTTTTTTTTGTAAAACAAACTAGCTATAAAATTTTACCTTCGAATTTTGAAACAGTATTATATTTATAACTTCTTGCAACTCCCTTCTTCTAGAATTCAAAAAGGCTAAAATGACAACTGGTGATAACAGACCGGCAGATTACACTATATGTCACTTTCAACTACATAATAATGGAATGTAAATTCAGTAAGGAGATAAATTTCTTCAATACAAACTTTTTCTTCTGGGTCTTGTTTCTTAACACTTTTAAGCTTTTATGTAAGCTTTTATAACTCCATACAAAACTAAGTGCTATAGTATTATACAAAGTATTATATCGGAATCATATATTAGTATAAGTTCGCTTTTGCTTTTATTTGCTATCTTAAAAAAGCCCCTTCTTACTTAATTTAACCCGTTTGTTTTATTCAAAAACATGTAATTTATCGCAACTTACTCTTATAACTACTTTCTTTTAAATTTATCCCTCTGTTTGTTGCCTTTTAATCTGTATATCTTTCCCTTTTTGAGCTGCTCATTATATGAAAAAAAAGAGAGGCAATGATAAACCTTAAATTAGTTTCACTGTGCAACCGTCAAACCAAGACGATTCCAAATTTGGTCATATCTGTCGGCAATCCCTCCTGACAATTTTTCTCCATATACAAAAATTTACTTCCGTCTGCGCTTTTTGGTCTGTTATTCCCAACGTACTTATGAGTGCAAGCTTTCGCTCCCATCTATTTCCCTTGATTTCTGCAGAAATATGAAGATTATTATATATGTTTTATCTGAGCATCCGTCTAAAAAACTTAACTTCACGAGCCCCTTTACAGACCAGCTACAACGGTTTAAAATTCCATTTCTTCTTTTCATTAATTCCATGTTGTGGCGATGTACGAACCAAAATAGCTCCGCTCATGGAATATTTCTTTCAGAGAAATATATGTCAACCATTTGGCGAATACATTGGCGATACTGTACTCAATGAAATAAAGTGTAATTTGTCTGATACTGACTCACTCTTCTGCTAATCTCTGTACCTGTTGAACACTTTTTTCATAACTGCCTCGCATCGATCTATCATGTCTTCAAATCTAAAATAAATCCTGTTTAATGTAACTGTATCTGTTATCCCTTATACTCTTCACGGTTTATGTTAAAGTAGAATCAACTTATTCTGCTATATTCCTAAACTAAAACTTCATTATTTAGAGAAACAATGCAAATATTCTTTTGTTCCTCCTGTGAAATGTAGTATTGTCACACATGTACAATATTATCACAAATGTAGTATTGTGTCACATTGTTTGCTGTTGAGCGATATATTGTAGTTCAGTTGTAAAATACAGTGAAATATACCCATGCTTCAGTTTGCTATACCATCCTTCAAAGAATATTCTGTAATGATATTTATTATAGTCAGATTTAATTATTTTAGTATTATAAAAAACTGATACACGGTCTGTTTCCTATTCTAAGTGTGGAGAATATGGAACAATGATATCCAGATTTAAACGTAAGTTTATCTTCTTTTAATAAAATATTAAATAAGTGATGAGTCTGTTATCTATTTATTATTGACTAGGAGGCTGTGCCTTCTGCGCCTTTTGATTGTCAAACCACGGAATTTTTTTCTCTATCTATCTCCCTCTGTCTCTCTAAATCCTTCTAAATATTTTACTCCCTCTATTTTTCTATCTAACTCTCCATCTCCTTATCTCTATATCTCTATCTAGCCCAATACTTCTATCTCCTTATCTCTATATCTTTATCTAGCCCTGTACTTCTATCTCCCTATATCTCTATCCATCTATATCTCTGTCTCTGTAACTCTCTCTGCCCCATCTCTCTAACTCCGCGTATCTCTCTATCTCCCTATCTCCAGCTATCTCTCCCTGCATCATCACCTTTTATGCCTCTGTCTCCCCTTATCTCTCTATCTCTTGACTCCCCCCCCCCCCTCATTTTATTTACTTATCTCCCCAATCTCTCTATCTCCATCTTTCTCCGTCTTTGTATCCAGAACCCAATTAACCCCCATTCAATCAGTGGCAATTTTTCTAAATTCTACATTCATGAAAACGCACCAGTGCTACAAAAAATATCTCCAGGGATTTCTTAGCCGAGTTTATTTATATTTCATTATACAGCCTTCGATATGTTCGATGTATATAATGTCTACTAAAAAACAACTTTTCAAGAGTAAAAAAAAAAGCCTAGCTAAGAAGAAAAAAAAAGATGAAAGTTGTAGCTAAAAAATGTGTAACATTAAATTCCCAAGTTTATATTATGGTACATATTTAACATTCTCCATTAAAAATTTTCCATATGCATGTCGAGTGCTTACGTATACGTTGATAGTAAGCCTTTTCTCCCATACAAAATACATCATGTTTGAGA
The DNA here is from genome assembly GCA_963932465.1 of Maratus speciosus. Classification (NCBI taxonomy): domain Eukaryota; kingdom Metazoa; phylum Arthropoda; class Arachnida; order Araneae; family Salticidae; genus Maratus; species Maratus speciosus. The sequence continues at coordinate 492,669,715 of OZ010788.1, read as the reverse complement.
AAATTATTTTTTTTTAATTATGCATGATGGGATTGGCGGTCATCTTTCCATATTTTACACAAATTTTTAAGCACACAAATCCGTAGCTAATATCCGAAGTTCGAAATTGTTACTAAAACAATCATTTTATGTTTTTCATTTATGGAAATGTGTACCTAGAAATTTGCGTCTTAATATAATAATGACGTATCTTCAGGAATCATCATATGATTCTGTTTTGGGAGTAATTATTTATTTAAAAGCAGTGAAAATGAATTTCTTTTCCCAAAATAAAAGCCTTTCTTCATTTATCTGTCCTTAGTTAAAACGAGAAGTTCGTAATTGTTGATAATGCAAATGTATTACGCTTTTCCTTTACGAGCTTGAGTTCTTAGAAATTTGTGTAAAATATGGAAAGATGGCCGCCAAGCCCATCGTGAATAATTAAAAAAAAATTCCAGAAACACGTTATGATGTATTTAGTACGGGAGAAAAGACTTTCTATGAACGTATACGTAGGCACTAGACTTACATATGGTAAATTTGTAATGGAAAATGTTAAACAAGTAGCATAAAATAAGCTTGGAAATGTGATATGACAGCATTTTTTAGCCGCAACTTACATCAATTTTTTTTTTTTTTTTAGTTTGGCCTTTTTTTTAACATTTGAAAAGCTGTTTTTAGTAGACATCATTTCTTTTTTTAAAACAGTTTATATATAGTTTAAATAATTCTACTCATTCAAATTAAAATAAGTGGCCGCATAGCCCTTATAAGCATGGAGCAAACAAAATAATGTACATTTTGTTTACCTATCGTTCATATTTTAGAGTAATTAATAATTTAAAAGAAAGGAAAGTCAAAATTTTTTCGAAGTATCAACCTTTCTCAATTTATATCTTCTTTAAAATTTTTATGAAGGATGAAAATTTAGTAAAAAATAGATTGGATGTTGTCCTACATTAGAGTTACTTTTGAAAAAAATAAAAAATGCAATATCAATATAATCGGATGCCCTATTTCACAGCGATTTTGAGACCCCTCTTAAATTATAGAGTAGACGCTCGTGCTTCATGTGCCTATAGGATAATCAGGCCCTGTCTCTATCACGCTCTTTTTATCTTTATCTCTCTATCTCTGTATATCTTTGTCTATCTGTCTATCTTTTTAAGTGTATCTGTATCTATCTACCTCCATTTATCTCCCTATTTCCCTACATCGTTCTATGTACCTCCATCATTACTCTTTCGACATTTTATTCTTTCTCGCTATCTATTTTTCTATCTTCTTCTTTATGGCAACCTCCCTCTAATTCTCTCTATATATCTATCTCCCTTTATCGCTCTACCTCTCTTTCTCTCTAATGTATTTCTCCCTCTATCAATGTAGCTCCTGAAATCACTCTATATTTATCATTTGCTATCTCCTATCCGTCTAACTCTATCTCTCGCTCTCCCTTCCTTTCTCTCTCTACTTCTATTTATATATATCTCTCTATCTCCTTTTTTATACCATCTATCTATCTCTCTACATCAACTTTTCTTTTTCTCTCTATTACCTCTCCCTATCCCCATATCTCTCTCCATCTCCATATATTTCTCTATGTCTATCTCTACCGCTCAATCGCCCATTATCTCTATATCTCCTTATATCTTCTATATCTCTTGTATCTCGGTATTTCCCTCTTTCTATTTCCATATAGTTCTTTATTGCCACCTATATATATCTACCTGTATTTCCTCTCTCCATCTATCTCTCTATATCTTTATGTTCCTCTATATCTCTGTCTCCATCTGTATTTACTTCTATTTCTTTATATTCCTCTGTCTCACCTGCTATCTCACTACCTCTATCTCACTCTATCTCTATTTCCTTTATGTCTATCTCTCTTTCCACTATTTCTTTCTGTCTCCCATCTCTCTCTCTTTGCTTCGGCTCTCCACCTGTCTCCCCACCTCTCTGTCTAACACTTTCTCTCTATATATGCATCTCTACCTTTATCTCTATGTATGTCTGTATATTTCTCTGTTTATCTCTTCATCCCTCAATGTATCAAAATTACCTTAGAAACCGCTAATTTAAGTGTTTCGAAAATTCGTTTCATATAATCGATTTATATATTAGAATTCACATGTTAGTCGTTTCGTAATGTCGTTTCACAAACTCGTTTCATCAGGATTTTATATAGAAAGAGTAGAAATAGAAACAAATGTCAGAGTTTTAATTGCCTAATATTTATTTAAATTTTAATCAGATGTAACTGTATTTAGACTTTTCATGTTTTAAGGCATGCATTTTACATGCTTATTTTGCTCGTTACAAAATGCACATAATAATGATTTAGGATTTCTAAAACAATGAAATGGAAAAAGAAGCCATTTACTTAATTTTCATAAATAACTATATATAAGAAACAACTAAATACCAACTTATAAAAAATATATAACAACATTTATTGAACAGTTAAAGTAATGATACAAGATATATTATAAAAATGTTAGGTAAACGTGTTGTCTCTATGTTATTATGGTTGAGTTCATAAACAGTTCAGTTATAATCTAATCTCAATCGAACATAATCTCAGAAATCGAAAGCTAACTTATTGTGGATATATTTGTTCTGAGCAAGCGAACATATAACGTGAAGTAATGAGAATGCTTTATGACTATCTATTTTTTTACGATTGAAGTCTGTAATCCTTGATAAGAAATATTATTAAGAGATATGATTAAATATAAAACACGTACGAGTACCTTATAGAAAACCATGTCTACAATTAAAATATTTTCCAAAGAAAATTAATGTATACATATACAATGTGGGACAAACGTCATGATCAAAACTTTTAGTAATGACAGAAGAGATAAGAGCCTCAGTCATCTTATTCAATAATGAATACAGGGTGTTTTATTCCAACCACAATTCAGATTTTTGTTTATAACTGCAGTAATAATGAAGATATTTTAGATAAATTTTCAACATTTTTTTGTGGAATTCTAGGCCATTTAATAAAGTGATGGAATGGCATTATGATTTGTTCAGGACTCCGTAAGAACTGTGAGCTAGTTTCCTAATAATCGATTGTTATATGAGTATTGTTTGAATGTAGATGGTGTCATTTATTAGCTCCTTTCGTGCTTTCATAAAATGTAAGTCTGTTGAAAATTTTTGTAGAATATTTTCAAATTTGCTGTAGTTATGAACGCAAATCTGTCTTTGGCTTGAAATGAGACCTGTACTTTTTATTAAATGTTTTGATTGATTCTGCATTTTTTAACCCTCCGAACGTCTTGAGGGCTTTTCTGCATTTTCATAAAAATGAGTATAACAAATATAATTAATTAAAATTTCCTTTCTCTGTTTATTTCTAAAATACACTTAATGGCCTTTTATTTCATATACATCTTAAAATACAATTCTGCTTAAAATATTTTTGACTACAACAGTTTAAATTTGTTTTTAGGAAACGGAAAATGCGGTTAAACCCCTCAGAGGGTTTTAATTATATCAAAATACTGATTTCGCATATCAAAATAGCTTGTTTCTCTAGCAAACCTGAATGTTTTTGTACCACCCTGCATAAACCAATCGCATATAATGAAAATTTCTGCATGGGAAGATTTTTCATAGTAAGACGTAAATACATGTTCCTAATTATACACTTTATGTAGAATTTTAACAATTTTAATGACATATTTCATTTAGATACAGTTAAGGTGTCTCAATCATGCGAGTACTAATATATATTTTTTTTCAATGCAAAATTTCAAGCACATCTTAATTTAAATGCAAAATAGTTAAAATATAATACTATTATATACTACATTTAAATAGTTAAAATATAATACACTTTCCTCAAAAATTTGTTTCATGCAATATTTAAATATTTTGTTTTTAAATTATTATTATAAATATTTTCTTCGTTCAGTTAAATATATTTAAGAATATGAATTGAATTTGCTTTTGTTCGTAATTATATCAATACAAAAATTAATTTTATTCTTATTGGTTATGTTAAATGCGCCAAGACAAATATTTTAAATCATATGAATGTGGGAGATTTGAGCTATATTTTAATACAGTAAATTTTAAAGATTTGTTACTGTCATCTGATTATTTTAAATTATTATAGTTGCAGTATTCATTTATTTCATTGTACTGTTTATGCTGTACTAGAGTACAGATAAAGGAATTATATTATTGCAAATAAAATAAATATATTATTAAATGTAACAAAGAAATAAGTCTTTCAAACGACGATTTCACAGAAGGAAAAACCATTTAATGTGCTCTCATGTATGTAAAAAAATCGTTTAAGAGGTTTCCCGATAATGATAGAAGAAGATAGTATTCAGATGTGTCCAGATGTGTCCCATTTTATGGGACGTAAATGATTTTAATTCCATCTTTATATCCCAAGTTAGGATATTTTTCAGCTAATAATATACCTCGATTCCTATAAATACATTAAAAAGTTTTTTTTTTTTTTTTAACTTCTTGCAATCGGTATTGAAACAAAGGAGAAAGAGTGCAGCTCTTCGACTTTGTAGAAACTTTTATTTCCTAAGTTTGAAATTTGAAATTTTTACCGATTAATTTAAATGAGGAAATTCAACTATATAGTATCATATTTTAGCGGATGCTGCCTATTTAGCGAATTTTTTATTAAAAAATCTACAAATATCTCCAAATAGTAATATTTTCACTATCCAATCTATCATTAAATATGACAAATATTCCTCAATTTGTTCTCGAAAATTTTCCAATTTTTAAACCATGAAGTTGTAGTATGTTCTTCTAGTTGTAGTTTGACCTCATGCATTCGTGTGACTTTGCTATTTCAAAGCTAACTGACATAGTAATTCAAATTTTTTCAAACTTGTTCAAACGTATAATAATTAGAGATTTAAAATTATTTAAAAATGGTTATCTAAAAGAGACACATGTATATCCCTTTTTATTTAAAACAAAATAAAATAATTTTAAAAATGAAGGTGCACCACTTTTAATGCTGTTAAATCGATTTCCATACATTCTTATACTTTTTACTCGTTTCTGTAAGTAGAGTAAGTACATAAAATGGGGAAACATGCCAAAACAGAATCGTTTTCATAAAACAATGCAAATGACCAAGGTAACAAGTTCACCAAAGGCCAGTAGTTGCTATACATAGGGCCATCTTCTGAAATTTTGAGATTTAAGTGTGTACCATATGAGTCAAAAACCCACTGGTTTAAAGAATGGTTAAAATTGATTTTTTTTTTTTTTATAATATGAAGAAAAAAACCTTACAAATCAATATATTTAATATATACAGTACATACCAATATAATTAATTAAGTTGAAAATTTTTTAAATCCGATCATTTTTCTCAATTGTACCATGTAATATCTGTACGTAAAATGAAAAAACTTATTCTCGGGAGTTATTTTGTGTTATAATTTGAAAAGCTTATTGCAAAAGTAAGCTATAGACACTGACTTTCCTTCAATCTCTAAAATTCTTCAATTTCGGATTTTATGCTTAATTATTAAATGTCTAAAAAAGGTAAAAGTTAGATTTATTAAGTATTTATAATCAGCTGAATGTTTGATACTAATACATTCATCTTGAAGTTTTTGCTAAATTCAATTTGCAACATTATTTCTAGTAACGAAATACAGTACTAAACTTAAATGTATCATACCTGTAACTTAAAACGTTACATCAGGAAATGTTGTGTTCTTATACATCATAATTGAGAACATTAAAATGAGATTAAAAAAAAAGATTCCATTTTAAATGAGGCCATGTTTCTAAGTATAAGACGTTGACCCTTGAAGAAATACTGGTTGATTCCACACAATGTACCATCTATTAATTCATATCTATATGTGAACATTTGATACCTCATATAGAACTTCCAAAAATAATGCAAAATTGATGCTGTATCTAAAAGTACAATACTTTTTTTTTCTTTGTAAAAAAATCTAAATACATAATTTTGCTATTTGTGCTTGCGAAACAGTTTTCAATTTGTAACCTTCTAGCAACTTCCTCCTTCTAGAATTCAAAATGGATACACTAACAACTGCTGCTGTAACACACTAAACTGAATACAAAATCTTGGATCCAATTACTTTTTAAACGAATGAGAGTAGCATTAGGTACAGTCTTGGAAAAAAAAGTAAACATCCCCAGCTAACTCTGCAACAAATTATTGTAGAAGAAAGATACAAGTACCAAACGATTAGAAAAGTCTACTTTAAAATGATGTATATAGCTACATAAAAAGGCCAGCTACATAAAAAAACGAACCGAAACTTTTCAATAACAATACCCAATTTTGACACTATGAATGAATTCTGCACTCTTCAATTAGCCTAAATCCAAATTTGCATGAAATTCGTATTATTAGTTTCAGCGAAATTAATTATTTTAAACTGAACCTAATTTAGGGGTTATATCCAAATTGAAGTTCGGTACTCGATTAAAGAATTGCTACAGAATGAATATGTCGCTTATATTAATGTATTATTTCTTGCCAATATGACTATTTCACTCTGTTAGTGTGTTTTGACTATTGCCAGCCCAAATTTTTCAATAAAATGAGTAATATATATATATATATTTAAATTATGCTTTTCTGTACATTATAGATGGCTTAAACCAACATTTTGGAGTTTTTTAATTATAATTACAAAACTACTTGCAAGAAAATACTGAAATTGAGAATTCGCATAAAGCAGGTCATAATAAATTTAGATCTATCAAAAAAATTGTTGTTTGCAATTCACATTTTTTTCGAATATTAATTTCATAATTCATGTTATGAAATTTTAAAAAATACAAATTCAATGTATTTATGTTTGGGTTTTTTAGTATTATAACTACAGAAAAAATAAATATCGCATTAAGATTGTAATTTCAGGAGACATTAATAAAAACATGAAATGTAATTTACATCAGAAGCTCTAAATTTTGAATATTTATAATTCAAAATCTTATCATCCAAAGAACTTTAAATTTCATTTCTGGGCATAGTTTGAACCAAAGATTTAAAATATATTACCAAAATTGGGTGTTGCCCTTGAGAAAACAAAGTTTGGTCTGGTTTTGATTTGTAGATGGCCACCTAAGGAAATTTTATATATATCATTTAAAAGTAGATTTTATTTCCAATCATTTGGTACCAGTAACTTTCTGCTAATATAATTAGTTGCAGAGTTAGTAGTGGGTGTTTACTTTTTTTCATGACAGTACAGTCGTGGAAAAAAAAGTAAACACCCCCTTCTAACTCCTCAACAAATTATCGTAGAATAAAGTTACTGGTACCGAACGATTGGAAATAAAGTCTACTTTTAAATGATATAGTTAAAATTTGCTTAGGGGCCATCTACATATTAAAACGAACCGTAACTTTGTTTTTTTCAATATCAGTACACAATTCAGACAGCATAAATGAACTCTACACCCTTCAATTAGCCTAAAAACAAATTTTTATGCAATTCGTACCATAACTTTCTGAGAAATTAATTATTTTAAAACGACCGTATTTTAAGAGCTGTCTCCAAATTGAAGTTCGGAACTCGATTGTTAACCAAGAGAGCCCTCATCTTGATCAAGGTACCTTAAAAAGTCAATAAAGCCTGCTAGATTACACGACAGCAGAAGAAATTTCAAAATATCTACTCACTCCTATTACAGACGGCCCCTTAAACCGTCATTTTGCCGGTTTTTAAGCATAATTTGGAAACTACTTGGAAGAAAAATGTGAAATTTTGGATTTCCATAAAGCAGTGCTTAATAAATCTAATTCCATAAAAAAAAATTGTAGGTTGCAATTCATAATTTTTTGAGTATTAATTTCATAATCATAATTCATATCATAAAGTTATAAAAATTGGAAATTCAGTGTATTTATATTTGGGTGTATTAGTATTATTGCTACACAAAATATTAGCACATTAGGAGCATAATTCTCGGAGATATAAATAAAAATATGAAATTGTAATTTAACATTAGAAGCACTCAATTTTGAATGTTTATATTTCAAAAATTTATCATTCAAATGATTTGAAATTCGGTGTTTAGGAATAGTTTGAACCAAAGATTTGAAATATCTCGTGAAAATTGGGTATTGTCATTGAAAAAATGAAGTTTGCATTCGTTTTAATATGTAGATGGCCCCCCTAAGCAAATTTTATGTACATCATTTAAAAGTAGAATTTCCAATCGTTCGGTACCAGTAACTTTCTTCTACAATAATTTGTTGACGAGTTAGTAGGGGGTGTTTTTTTTTTCCACGACTGTACATGACAGCACTAGGTACACAGGTCTTCTCTATACATGTTATCAATTATGTTGCATGATAAGAATGCATTAAAAGAAAGAACGCATGAAAGAACCAATTTTTTAAAGAATTTTTGACTTGTAATTAAAGAATAAAGACTCTGAAGTTAATAGTTATTTGTTTCCACATGAAGCATACACTATTATAAACAAAAGGCTGAATAAAAATAATTATGAAACGAAAATTCTTATAACCAGTTTAAATCTATGCTATTACTAAATAATTTTAAAGCTTATTGCAGAAATGCAAATCATATGAAAGATGGAATATTCTCCATATATAATATTTATGAAAATATTGATACTGTTTATGCAAATTAACATAAGTACTTGAATTATTGGCATAAATGTTCGGAGATTAAATAAACGGATAGACAAATACTAATCTTTGCAACGATTGGAAACAATACTATTTATCAAAAGGCTTATATATTAATATTGCTTCCGCCTCTTTGATAAATCAAAGTTTCCCAAAAAGGAGGACTAGCATATTTAATAACCAATACATAATATTTTGGAAATTTATACTTATTTATCTAAGCTCAAACTCGAAATAATTCCTTTCTATCTATTTTAATATTGCAGTTATTTGTTCAGTTAAAATGATGCACGATTGTTCTCTAATAACGTGTGAAGCGTACTGTATTCACGGGGAAATGAATTTTCCCTCTTCCAAAAAACTACCGTATTGCAAAATTTGCGTTTCTAAAATAAGGGTGTACACCTTTAAATTCGTTTTCTTAAAACAATAACTAAATTAAAATTCTCTTGAGCTTGCAGAGTGACTCAAACCATACCTGGCCCTCCTTTATTTTGACGATTTCGTGCAACGCCTCTATTCTTCAAAAAAAAAAAAAAAAAAAATACACTGTCATACAAGATCAGGCGAATGAAAAAACGGTTTAATCTTCACGGCTCTTATATACACTGCTGAAAAAAATTAGGGGAGCAAGCAAAAAAGTGAAGAGAACAGTGCAAGACAGCCATGTATGGGCATAAAATGGATAGTACACATATATCAATGCGCAATACAAAAAAAAAAAAAAAAAAAAGACACAAGAAAATTGTAAGGGATTTTTTATTCTTTGAAAAGATGGAAAGAACATAAAAAGATGGTTTAGGGCAACAATTTGGTTTCATGTAAATGATAAAGAAAGTATTGTTTAGAAATGATACAAGATTTTTAATATGGCGTGTGGTCTCCTTGTACAGCTAAGACTGCTGCACACATGTTTTCCATAGATGCGATGAGGTTATCGATAAGACTTTGGGGAATACTGTTCCACTGCTCAAGAATTGCAATCTCCAAGCCCCGGACAGTAAAAGGAGGCCTCGGTCTCGCAGCAATGCATCGTCTGAGCTTGTCCCAAACATGCTCGATCGGATTTTGGTCAGAAGAGCATGCTGGTCATTCCATACGCTTTATTGTTTTAGCTTCAAGCATGTTTTTCACAAGACGAACTGCACGAAGTCTGGCATTATCATGCATGAAAAAAAAGAAATCACTAATTGCTGAAACATAAAATACGACATGAGGTCTCAGTACCTCGTCTGTATAACTTCGGACCGTCAGAGTGCCATTCCGAATGATATGCAGACCGTACGTACACCTATACTAATTCCAGCCAATAGCATCAACCCACCTCGACTGTAATGTGATCTTTCACGAACGACTGGGTGATTATTTTGAGTCCCTCTTTCTCTCCATGCCAAAACACATCAGATGTCACATCCAGACTGAATCGGGACTCGTCTGTAAAGAGAATTCGGCTCCAACAACGTTGCCTCCAAAATCGATGTTCAGATCCCCGCCATCTTTGGCCCGCACAGTAGCTTGAGGTCAACGGAATACAGACCATTGGCTTACGTGCATATAGACCACCCTGATGAAGCCTATTTCTGACTGTTTGCCTGGACACCCTTCATCCTGTGGCCAAGAACAACTGTGTTTGCAGCTGAGTAGCATTGCCCGTTCCGTCTCGACGAGCTGTTAACAGGATATATAGGTCATCAGTTTCTGTGTTAGCACATATTCGACCTTACACTTGTCGATGACTACCATACCATGTGTCTTGGAATCGATTCCACCGCCTTTAATGGACACTTCTTGCGACTCCAACAGCATCCATTACACTTCGTTGTGTTTCCCCAAATTCAACTGTCCCGATAACACGCCAAGCCATGGATTGCGGTAAATGAGATTGTTGTGACATTCTCAAGCCCCTTTTTCTCAAAACACAAGCTGAGCAATTGAATTTTACAACTGAGGCAGTGAAACAGACGTTTCTGCAAAATCCCGTTTTCTGCACTTATCTCCTTTTTCTAATTTTTGACGTCATAAACTTTAATTTACATGCGAAGTTTTCTTTATCTGTTTTCTACAACACTTTAAATTATGGATGTTTTATTTTACGTTACTTATCGGTGTAAATATTTGTGTAATTTCGCTAAAACCATGTGCTCCCGTAATTGTTTTGAGCAGTGTATATAATTACCAGTACAATTTATAGAAAATGAAAACGTCTCATGCCGTTGCCAAATAAAGGAGAATCAGTTACTTTTACGATGTTGAGACAAAAGAAAGCTAATGAAGTTACTGTTTCAGGAGAAAATGTACAAAGTGACCATAATTAAACTGACAGTACTCAGAGTGTTCTGTAGCGCGATCTAATTAAGATAATGGTTTCAAATTTTGTAAGAAGATTAAACAAGACGGGGGAAGGAGGATTCCGTGAAAAATAAAATTTTAAACCAAAAGTTACCGCTAGGGGAATATGTGGCGCTGTGTAACAGAAAAGAGAGTTTTAAGAAATGCACAATGAATATTGAAATAAAATTACCTTTTATTTAACACATTTAACGATTTGAGTATTCATTCTGCCTTTTATTAAACACTATTTTCTATTACAGAGCGCCACATAATCCCATAGCAGCGACTTTTGGTACTATTTTTTCGCGGAATCCTTCGTCTCCCGTCTTGTTTAATCTTTTTACAAAATTTGATTGAATAAACATTCTCTCAATTAGATCCCGCTACAGAACACTCTGAGCACTGTCAGTTTAATTATGGCCACCTTGTATTTAAAATTGTAGAAGCATAAATTTTGGAATATGGCTGCTGTTAGGAGGTTAAAAAGTCATTTTTCAGCAACGAAATGCATTGTGCCACACCAGAAGAGTTATGAAAATATGATTTAATGTTAACAACATCCCATTATTTGATTCTCAATATCATGATAGGAGGCAGCGTTCGGAAAATTACTTATTTTTCATGGTACACTACAACAACAATTCCTTATCGAAAATGTAGTTGAATATAACTACATCTACTTCTTTTGAAATGTGTAGACTGCACACTACTTTTAAAAAATAGTCGCTATTTTGTTCCTTTCAGATTTTATCAAATGATTCAATCTACACTTGAAATTGAGGACACTGATTAAACAACACAGAGGCTTCTCGTTATATTACATATGCCAGGATACATCACGGTGATTTACCAGCAAGTGTCAGTGGAAATTTTTATGACATCCTACGTTGCATTGCTAAATGATGCAGCTTAAATTTGTTGCTGGCATTTGTTGCAAATTCCTGAGCAGAAAAATTTTTACAGAAAAGAACTTTACGATCACGCGATTTGAAGAATAGCACATTTTTCCCTCGAGTAGATTTAAAATTAGTTTGCCATATACTAGTAAATTTTTGTAAAATTTTACTCGCTACATTAAATTTTTTCAAAATGTAGCGCGTTACTTTATAAACTACTGGAAAAAGTAGTAACTGCTGTAGTTTCGCCACTTGTACCGCTCGACTTACAATCACATATATAAGTATTGGAGAATATTTTACTGTAAGTGGCAACAGCATTTATGCATTACAGACATTCAGTATGTAATTATTAGAATCTCTAGGCAGATATATCCACAACATATTTATTAAAAATTGCTCAAATTATATTGTATCCTATGGCTAAGTGTCTTCAAATTAAAGATAGTTACATTTCATATTAAAACTTTATCTATTCGATCTTTTAAGCTGTGTTCTTATAATTATGACCATTTATTACTGCAACATTTCGTATTTAAAAAACATATATATATATATATATATATATATTATTTTCCTTAAAATTAGCAAGACAGTTAACTTTGGATTATAAGTACACTAGCCTTCAAAAGTTAAGGTGCAGGGACTGGATGCTTTCGATTGTACACGGTTTGCCGAATATCTACCAACATTATTGGCGAATTGTTCTTGAACTTCTGGGATGTAAAGAACATGTTTGATTTCATATTTCTAGGTGAAGATTTATCGGGGGTACAATTGGGGGGGGGGGGCAATAATAAATTTAATAATAAAATAATATTTGCGATCACCTATGTAACAGAAAAGCCTGTAAATGGTTTGTCACTGTGGTAAATGAATATTTGGGTCCTGTTCAACGTTTGTATGCATTTGTGTAAGCATAGCACTCATATTCGTGAAGATGTTAACGTTTTTGTGAAAAATTCAAAAGTTTTTTGTTTATAACATACAGAGTTTTCAACCAAATTTAACACAACTTCCCAAAAAACTGACAAAGAACAGTAGAAACAGTATACTGCAATTAAAACATGAATATATTGAATATTTGATAAGATATGGGCACTTGTATGAAATAATTTTTAACTGCACATGCGTATAAGATTTCAAAATTTTTATTTCATAATTTGGTAGCCAGCTATTTTGAATAAATTCTGTAAAATGCCCAGTCAAATATTGTGAAAACTCAGAAAGATATAGTGAGTTTATTGAAAAGTTTTGGAAAAACCCTTATAATAAAGCTATTTTTAGAACGCAACTCACGATATCGCCCCTATTATTGTGAAATTTCTCGATATTTGACTGGATATTTTAGATAAGTTGCCCTAAATAGCTGACTACCAAATTATGAAATAAAAATTTTGAAATCTTCCACGCAGCGCAGTTAAATATTATTTCATACAAGTGCAAATGTCTCATCAAATATTCAATATATTCCTATTTTAATTGAAGTGTACTGCTGCTACTGTTCTTTGTCAGGTTTTCAGAAAGTTTTGTTAAATTTGGTTGAAAACTCTGTATGTTATAAACAAAAAACTTTTGAATTTGTCACAAAAACGTTAACATCTTTATGAATATGAGTTATGTGCTTACACAAATGCACACAAACGTTGAACAGGACCCAAATAGTCATTTAACGCAGTGACAAACCATTTCCAGCATTTTCTGTTGCATACCTGATCGCAAATATTATTTTATTATTAAATTTATTATTAGCCCCCCTAATTGTCGGCCCGACTAAATCTTCATCGAGAAACATGAAATCAAACATGTTCTTTACATACCAGATGTTCATGAATAATTTGCCAATAATGTTGGTAGCTATTCGACAAAACGTGTGCAATCGAAAGCATCCAGTCCCTGTACCTTAACTTTTGGAGGCCAGTGTATCTGCGCCATAATGTTTATTAATACTTAGAATTGTATAATGAGTATGATTCTTTAATTTTTTATTAGTCATAATTTGTACTGGGGTGTATAAATACTGAGTCAAGAGTCAAGAGATCTACGACACATTTTTATAAATAAAAATCACGGGAGACTAAGTATTAAGTCACATCTTATATAGGAGTAAAAAGATTTACAAAAGTAGTAAAATACATATTTAAGTAATAAAATATAATAGTTCATAGTAAAATACAGAATAGCTTCAAATTGCAATTCTCCTTTCAGATGAATTAATTATTATAAGTGTTCAATTAAGTGATATTTTTCTAACTGAACTTGATTAAAACGTAGTAAGAATAATTTATCTAATATTCCGAGTATATTAACTAAAAGGAATCATTGCTACTAAAATGTTTTTCATACAATACGTGCGTAGAATGTTTTCAAACAACATCAGTGAAATGAATTTGCCTCTGTTTGTGAATAGAATACTGAATATCCATGATGTTGCATTAGTCCACGAGAGATTCATAATGCATCGTGAAGATTTTTTACAAATTCACGACGAACTTCCAAACCTTGAATAGCTGTTTTTTCAATGTATACAAGTAATATGAGTGATGTAAACAAAGAAATATGAGTGATAGGAGTTTTTTTTTATTTCCCTTAACTTCACTGAAAAAAAAAAAAAAAAAAAAAAAAAAAAAAAAAAAAAAAAGATGTAATTCTGCAGGTGTAAAATTACAGAAATCTGTATGCTTACTAAAGTTTTATCCATACAAAAAGGATTTAAGTCTATAAAACTAGTTTTTTTAAAGCAACAGAAATCTGTAGCTTTACAAAAGAATCTACAGAAATTACAGTACGCTTTCTAAAATTTTATCTGTAACCCGGGTTCCAGTTACATAAGAAATTCTAGGCATCCCAGTTTCCTAAATGTTCTTGGTAATCTTACAGATTTTTTGAATTACAGTGCTAACGTGTATCTGTTATATGAATTTTTGTTGTTTCCGTTACAGATGTTTCATAAACTATTTTTATTATGGCAATGTCGGAGTTCTATATTTAGTTACTAATTTTTGCCTATTATTTTATTCATGTACGATTCGCAAGAAACAATATTACTAATTAAGCGATATGTTTACCATTCTTCACAGTGCTAAAAACTGCAGCGAACTGTCCTGTCATTCGACCGTTTTGCTAGGTAACGGTTATTTTCCCATGAATTAAAGCATTCTTATTACTACTCAGATTGGAGATAAATTACGGTTACAGTGAGAAAAAAAGACCTTCACCTAGAATGAATAGGTAGTCATTTTTTTAATCCCTAAACTAGTAATATAGATTTCCGAGTTATGCGAATATGGTAAACAACTAAGCTGAATAGACGAAATGATCTAGAATTTCCAGTCTCTCGTTTTCTAGATTGATGACGAAAAGATAATGAATCGTTTCAGTATCGAGAAATTATTGCTTGAATTCTGGAATGGTTTCATAAACTAGAATTATAGTTACTAAAACTAACCTCTTGTGTTCGCATCTATTTGCAGAGATTTTTAAATAAGTTTGACCACGAAAATGTAGGAAAACGCTCTTGACTTCTAGTAAGAGACTCTAGAACACTCTAGCAAAGGGAACTTATAGGGATGGCATGGACCTATTTTTTATAGAGCTACAATTTAGATTCTATATGCCAGAACCATATTTTCTTCTCAGTGTACGTGACCGATTTCTTTAAAAACGGTCGAATGCTTGCATAAATTGCTGCAAATGTTTAACAATGCAATCATTAAAAATACATATAAATTAACCAACTACCCACTTGTCTGTAAAATATCTTAGTAGATAACACTAGATAACAGTTATGTATAGTAAAGGATTGTACTTCAAAAGTTGATAAGTCTACATTTTTTAACGTGAATAAAATTTTATTCCTTTTATATTTGTCTTTTATATTTGCACAGATCCATTTTCCGCACGGTAAACAAAGGAGATTTTGCAGAATTTTAACCGTGAAGTTTTTAAATCGGCAAATGCGCAAGTGTGTTTTATCTCGTATGAAGCAGGTACATTTTAGTTTCTATATAAAGCATAAAAAATAGTTACTACATTTATAATTGTTCTCAGTGTTAGTATATACTCTTTTAGTTACCTGTTAATAAATATAAGTTAATTAGAAAAGTATTTTTCGTAAAGAGTATTTATTGCAGGTAAGATCTTAAAATTTTAGATGACAATTAAAAACATATCATTCAATAAAAATAAAAATGAGAAAGAGTTTTTATTTTTCTTAAAAAGAAATGAATAATAAAAAGAAAAAGATAAATTATCTAAAGAAACAATTTACTTATACGGGAATGAAAAATTTCAACTCTCTAGCTTTAATAGATTTTATAAAAAGTGTTCCTAAATATATGATAAAAACGTGTTTTGAGAAAAGTAAAGAAAAAATATTTACCCGTTTATTCGTGGTTTGTTTACGAGTTTAAAGGCTTTGTTTATGGTTTATATATTGTGGAATTATATAAATTTGTTGTATTAGGAATTGTCTGAGCGTGTTGTTTTATCGAAAAATTTAAAAAAAAGAAGACTTTTTATTATGCATATATTTTAATGGTCCAAATGAAGATGTTTTTTTGTTTGATTGTATTTTCTTAGTACGCTCATTATTATACAGTTTTTCGATGTTGGGGAAGGCAAGACGGTGTATTTTAAGGACATTGCTAGTTAAACTGTTCAATTTACATAAATTTTGGAATCAACTATCGAATCAACAAGTAATGTCATTTCATTTTGATAACTACGGTTTGCCCTTAGACATCCAGAACAAAATATAAATATTTTTAAACAAGTGCGTTAATATGAAAAGTGACATCGGATGTAGTTTTGTAGTGATTTGACAGATGTGCACGTATTTTTGTACGTCACGACGTAAAATTGCAAATAAAATTGAAGATGCTTATAATTAAAAGAAAAATTTATGTGTCGACTATGCATAAAAATTAAAAAAGTAAATTAAAGAAACCGAAAATTGTATCTTTTAACTCTCATAAATTTATTGCATTTCTTTACCTTTTAATGTTTGTCTGAATGGTTGAATTTAATTACAACATCAAATATTTCATAACTTTAAAATATATTGCCTCGTTACACTAGATTTTCAGAAAAAAATAAGAAAATATCAATTTTCAATTTTTTCCAAAAATTAAATTTAAACTTCCGTAATATACTCGAAGTTTCGTACTTATCCGGTAATTTAAAATATGATAAAAATATTTCTGCTGCATGCATTTCTTTTTAAGTGATTCACTACTGCGATATGTAAATTCACTTTACTCAGTCACTCCTGCTTAGAGTGAATATTCACTTTAAGAAGGAGCGAGTATTGTATGTATTGGCATCACGCATTGGCCAATCAAAACAGCAAGTCTACAACGCTTTTTTAAGATAAGAGAAATACGCCCGCCATTTTAGGATTAAAACATAAGGATATTACTAAAGTGATTATTTATGGAACATAAAGGTAAGTCTTATGGAATTTTAGTCTTATGGAATTCATCTTTTTCTGCTAGATTTTTTATGTTATGAGTATGAGTTAAATAGTTTTATGTTATTATGCAAAAAGATTAATCTAGAATTGTGTTCCTGATTTAAGAAGAAACTTTTTCCTATTCGATACTGTGATATAAAATATGTTAATTCACAGTCGCTCAAAAACATAATACTAACATCAAGGCTTATTCATGCCTTCATGCATAGCAGAATGTAAACCTTAATTTGCACTTACTTCAGAATGAAAATGTGGTGAGACAGTGATTTGTGCTGTTGGTTTTTACACTGTTATCTGATTACTAACACTTACAGTGTTTATCGTCATTATTATTTTGTAGTTAAATATGATATTAGATTATTATGATATTACGAAACGGTTTCAGATTAAAAATTGGCAGTATAATGCGAAAATGTCTTGTTACATATTACAGTAGTGAAAATTTTGAAATATTTTTTTTTTCTAATAATATTTTTAATTATTTTTCAAATCCTAAATCTTCATACCAATGTTTTCAGATTTAACATTTACCAAATTTATAAAGTTATAGGAATTTCTTACAACATATGGTAAGATTTTTGAGATGTTGTTAAATCTAATAATGCATTTTATTTGTCTATTGTAGTTTTTTTTTATATAGTACAATTATAAAATACTAATTATTATTTTTAGTGTTTTTCAAATTAGCATATTTATTTTTTAGAGTGGTATGTAAGCATTTTTTTGCTGTTTATGATTTCAATCAATCATTTAGTTATAGAATTCTGAATCAGACATTAAATTTACCTCCATTGTAAACGCATTTTCTATGTTTATTATACACTTAATTATTGACACTAACAAAATAAAGCTTGATATTTGAACATTGAAATAATGTGTTTTTTATCCCTGATGATTATAGATAAAACTGCTTTAGTACATTTTTCGAAAAGTTCAGAGTATCACTTTTATAATATAAGATTGAATATATTATAAAGAGATAAATAACTCCTTTTTACATTAAAAATATTTTTTCAAACTATAAGAACAGCACATGTGTAGTCATTTCTTTTATTTTTTATATTTCCTTCTTTTTATCTATTTCACAGATCAATCTTTTCTATAAACATGCGAAACTTATTTAGCTCATATTAACAAAATAAAATATACACGGGAATAAAAAAATTAAATTAAATTTGGCTTATCATGTCGTTCCATAAATATGCGTTGTATTAGTATTCGTTTTTCAGCAATAGCGAAAAAAAATTGAAAAACATGATTAAGTTAAAGAATATGTTTTAAAGAAATATATATATATATTACAGAGAATATAATAATAAAAAAATACAAATTACATCACATAAAAAAAAGGACAGATTCTTAATATTAAGATCAAGCTTAAAACTTATTTAAAAATATGTCAGTTGATGAGTATTGTTTTTTAAGTGAAAAAAATTAAAAAATATTTTAGAATAATAGAACTCTGCAAGATTAGCTTTAAATTCAAGAGGAATGAATACTGAGATCTAAATGTTTAAAATTTGAATTACACATAAAAAGAACATAATTAACGTACGTCATGGGAATTATTAAAACTCTATGTACAGCTAACTGGGAAACTGAAACGAAGAAATAATATTAACTGATTAGGATTTCGGTTAATAACTTGCTCTTATAGGTATTTTAAAACTATCATATATTTATAAGGCGTGCTACAAAGGCAAACACAAGGGATAAGATTGGAATAAAATATTTTAGTTTACTTCTGTCAGCAATCTAATTTTATTCATATGTAACTTTAATTAAGTTTTTCCTTAAAAGTTCAATTAATGTTACAAACTATGAATTAAATAAATATTGCTAATAAATTATTTCATTCCAATCTTAACCACGCATGTATCTATTTTCATTGCATGCTCTAAAAAATGTGATTCTTATAAAAAGCAACATATAAAAATAATTCACACCATAAAAAAATGAAAATTCACTCCTATGAAAGCGTGTCTATTCACTCCTACGAGGAGTGCAAAAACGCACTTCTTTAGCAAGACTGAATAATCACTCCTCCGAAAGAGTGAATATTCACCTCTGTATAAAGCGAATATTTATTCTTTCAGAGAGTGAACAATTCCACTTTCGCTCAGAGTGTATACTAACTCTAAAGAGGTTGGGCATATTTTGACTCCACAAAAGAGTGACTATTTACTCCGGAGGAGTGAATAGTCACTCCTTTTTATTTAGAGTGTATTTAAATTAGAATCACATTATTTCCGTAATACTGAATTCAATATATAATCGTAATACATTTCATATTCATGCATTTTTGCATAAGAGTGCAACAGCTATTGCACCAAGGTATGAATATTTATAAAACAAGTTTTAGTACGAACGCACCTCATTTGCCACGTTTGACGTACAATTTCTAACTTATTTCTTTTAATAATCTTTATATTGACGACGAAATTTTTTTTGGCTGAAATTATCCCTAATATTTAAGCACACTTACTGTTTAAATTTAAACCTCTGGTTTTCTGGAAAATTTCGAACTAATGAAAATGACATTCTGTGTAAAGCAGGATATGCAGTTTATTTCTTAAAATATATCATAACAGCTTCAACAAAATTAAGTTATTATTGGCTCCACTTCTAGTATGTACTAAGTGCAACAATAGATAGTTAATCCCCACCATTTTAATGTTACAAAGTATGGTTAACAACTGTTGTATGGCTAACAACTCAATTTTTATACGATTTTGAATTATTTATTATCTCATTAATCATATTAATTATTTATTTTTTGTACCTACAAAGTAACAAACAGACCAAAATATTAAAAAATAATCTAAACTTTGTATGGGGGACGGGAGTGGATTTTTCTTACTTTTGTTTGCTTGTGGGGGCGGCGGTGGAATATTTAATTTATTGTTACCTTAAAAAAAGTAGGAGATGATTTTCTTTAATATAATTTTAAAGATTAAAATCTTTATTATGCCGGAGGAAAAAACAGGGAAACCGAAATTTATGAGACTTTTTAATATTTATTATGCAATAACAAAAGCGTATTTTACTCCCTTCCATACTTCAAATATTAAATTTTATGTTGGGGGATAGCATCACTTTAGTTATTAGAGGTTTAAATTAATTTGCATTTTAAAAGTTAAGTCTACAAATTTCCGATGTCGTCAAATTTATAAAGTCTTATTAACAATGTCATTCGTAAAAGGCTTACCGATTCAAAGACCCTAATGCATGACTTCAGAAACTTTTCAATAATTTGATGAAATATGTGTGTTCATCTAACTTCTATTTTTAAACATGTAATATAGATATCTTTTTATTTAAGTATTGATAGATGAACAAGTCCGTGCAATCTAAGCTGATTCGGCATATTAGAAAAAAGAAGGAAAATTTAAATTCCGCTTAAAATATTACGTTACTTTCATTTTCGTATTTCGTTCATTTCATTTCAGTCAGTAATTCTATCAGTCAGTAATCAGTTAGTAATTCTATCACTTAAAAATGACCCCGTTTGCGATCGAAAGATCTCGGGAATCATCTTTTCTGTTTCATATGGTTTTTAACATCAATAGTTTTTAAGTTTTTAAAGACTAGTTCATTTTCTAACGGAATATTTTAAGAAATTTTTATGCACCTTTTTCGTAAACAGATTTTTAATTTTAGTTATTTTTAATTTATTTCTTTCATTTTCGTACTTATTAATGTTGTTCTCTTGATAAATTATTGTGTTACTTTTATCGATTACGTCACCATATATATTTCTAAATAAATATATATGCATATTACGGATTAGCTCAAAAACTTACACAGGTCAACGAATTTTAAACAGTAAATTGCTTTATTTTCATTCGCATAATTTTAAAAAGTTTTATTTGTAAGTTTATTAAATATAAGTTATAAATATCAATATGTTATTTAAATTATTAAAAAAAAATGAAATAAAGAAACTTTTTTTAACGTATAAATTTTAAATATATGTTTTATCAAATGCACTCCCAACTCTTCGATTTAAATAACCTCGTTTTTGATTATAAAAACAAATAGTGGCTACTTACTTCAGTACAAAGCTGATTATATATGAAAAAAAAAATCCGGCCCCGCCTACAGGCGGAGGTAGATTTCGAAGTTAAGTACACTAATTTCACCAACAAAGAGTAAATAATAATTAGAGATAAACCCACTTTAGCAATTTTATCTGTCCACCTTTGACGAGTTTTTGTTTCATTTTTAAATAAGAGCTGGTTTTATCAGAATCATGTTAAGGCGGTATTCAAAAAAATACTTTTCCATGCTCAAAAACTCGAAATTTTCTGGTACATTTTCAGATTCATTTTTAACAGGAAAAATATGAAACTTGCTGACGTGATTTTTGAAGAGATTTATAAGTGACCTGTGTTTTTATTTTTCGTTCAATTAATTAAAACTTGATTTATAAACAATTATTTTCTCAGTAGGACAATATTTTTCGTTTCTAACACAATTGCTTCCGGAAATTCGATTCAAAATGTCCACTTTGACAACATTTTTTGAAATATATTCTGCTTCTATCAAAAAACAGATCATTACGGTACATTATATAGTTTCTGAATAAGAGAATCTACCAATTGGATACGTTTTAGAGCAAAAATGAATTTAAAAATGAGTCAAAAAATAAGCAGTTTGGATTTGAATACACCCTTAATAAACTGATTTTTTTCTTCAACAGCTATGTATTTTTAATTTGTTTTTGTTGTAAGAATTGTTCCTATCAAAAACTTGACAATATAAATGTTGTAGATAATATTAAGAAAATACATAAAAAATTCATGCAGATTTGATATCTTGTTAATTGACGAAGTTATGGATTTTTCTTCTTCAATTCCCCTTTTTGTTTTTGTTTGCGTTTTTAATTTTTTTTTTTTTTTTTCGGTACGAATGGGTCGTATCAAAAACTTGTCAATATAAAAGTTGTGGACAATATGAAGAAGATTTATAGTAAATGTAATTGGATTTGATATCTTGAGAATTGACGAAGTTATGAATTTTTTCCCCCTAAAACCCTATTTTTGCGCCCCTTGAGCCCATTTTTAATTCTTTCAAAAATCTGTGATGCATAAATTTTTGGCCCAACTTTTAGAAGTAATAAAAACTTTAAACTGATTTGATAGGTACAAAATTTAAGAAGTTATGGGGTTTTTTCGGTTTTCACAGAACCCTTCCCTATTTCCGATGGTCCGATTTTGCCCATTAACAAACTTGACCGGTATTTTATGCACTTTGATTTTATGCATCAGTTTGGAAGAGATTTGTGCAGAATTATGGAAGTTATAGCATCCAGAAGAAAGTGATATGTATATATATATATATATATATATATATTTATTTATTTATTTATTTATGTACATATATATATATATAAAGTTTTTTACTGAGGATGCTTTTGGGTTCTAGGGGTCATGAACGGTGTAGATCTGCAAAAATTTTTCAGAAATTCCAACATATAGGGGAGAATGTAATAGGTAGTATTTCATACGAAATCTACCTAATATGAATTATTTTTAAAATATCAAGTTTTTTTTAATAAAATATAAATGTAATTAGAAAAATCACTGTTTTTATGCGATATGTTAAACAGTTGACGAAATAAAAAATATATATATATTCCATCACTTAACAGTGCCTTTTGCTAAAAAAATTCGCAAATTATTATTTTTCAGAATACATTATATGAGGCGCATGACCATAAGAGTATTATTTCAAATTATCTTTATAAAAATTAATTAATAAAGTGAAGCTGTAGGTTTTCGTAATTTTGTTTTTACAAAAGGTTTTTAAAAAATTAAAAAAATGTCAAAAAATGAAAATAATAAAAATACAATAATTATTATCAACTTCGGTGTATCACTGATGTATTATCAATTACCCTACATTAAGCAAATTAAGTAGTGTACGTTTATATATATATATATATATATATATATATATATATATATAGAACAAGCGGTGTAGGATTTCTGATTCATAAAAGGTGGAAGAATCACATCGTAGAATATGATAGTGCATCAGATAGTGTTGCAAGGTTAGTAATACAAGTGTCCAGAAGATACAAGCTGCAAATTACCCAAGTTTATGCACCAACAGTAAGCTATACTGATGAAGAAGTTGAGGATTTCTATGAAGAAGTAGCTTCAATGCATCAAAAGGGAAAATGCTACATAAAATTAATAATGGGAGACTGGAAAGCTAGAATTGGGGAAAAAGAGAAAGGTGAGTTATCAGTAGGAAATCATGGATATGGGGTGCGAAATGAAAGAGGAAACAGATTGATTGAGTTTGCAGAATGTGAACAGTTGTATATCATGAATTCATTTTTCAAGAAAAAGCCACAAAGAAAATGGACATGGCGTTGTGCAAATGGCTCAACAAGTGAAATCGACTACATCTTAACAAACAAAAAGCATCTTATTCAGGATTGCAGCGTTCTCAATAACTTCAATACAGGAAGTGATCACAGGTTGGTTAGATGCAAACTGCTGTTAAATACTAAAGTGGAAAGAATGAAGCTTTTGCAACACTCAAAGAAATCAATCGATATAATAAATCTCCAGAAACATAAAGAAGAATTCCATTTGGAACTTAAAAACCGTTTCCAAGTACTTCAATCAGCTTTAGAAGAAGAGCAAGATGTTATAGTAGTGAACAAGAAACTAACCAGTACTCTACAAGATATTGCAAAGAAGATACCCGGCGATGCATAAGTAAAGCAGACAAAGAAAATAACAGAAGAAACAAGAAGATTGATGAAGAAACGCAGAGAATTTAAAATTGAAGAAAAACGATCCTAAATCAAGAGTTGAATATGCTGAATTATGTAAAACGGTAAGAAAATGTGTTACAGCAGATATCAGAAAATTTAACTCTGATCTTGTCAAGAAAATTCTAGAAGATAACAAAAGTTTAAAATCAGCTAGGCGAAAACTTTGTGTTCGAAGAAAAGGTATTTTTGCACTAAAGAGAGCAGATGGAACAATCACCAAAATCAATAAAGAAATAGTACACATTGTCGAAAAATTCTATAACGATTTATATAAATGTGAAGATCAGAGGGAAATCAACTTATGTGATCCACGAGAAATCTTAACAGAAACCGATGCCATAATCCCAGTGACGACAGACGAAGTTTTACAAGCCATTAAATTTATGAAAAAAGGTAAATGCCCCGGAGAAGATGGAATTACAATCGACCTTATCAAAGAAGCAGGAGAAGAATTTGCAAAAATGCTATCCTTACTGTTTTCCAAATGTCTCCAGAAGTCAGATGTACCAGAAGATTGGAATAATGCTGTGATGGTGCTACTTTACAAGAAAGGAGAGAAGGAAAACATAAAAAACTACCGTCCAATCAGCTTACTGTCAGTGATTTATAAAATTTTCACCAAATTTTTAACGACAAGACTTGAATCAGCTCTGGACTCAGCTCAACCTAGAGAACAAGCAGGATTCCGAAGTGGATTCAGCACAATGGATCATATCCAAACGGTAAGGGAACTCATAGAAAAACATAAGGAATATAATTTACCTCTTTGCCTTGCCTTTATTGATTATGAAAAAGCATTTGATTCGGTCTACACATCAGCAGTAGTAGAATCTCTGGAGGACATTGGTATAGACAAACCTTACATCAATATTATAAAGAAGATTTACAAGAAAGCAACAGCAACCATCCGCTTGGACAAAGGAAAAGCAAAGATCAAGCTTGGAAGAGGGGTAAGACAAGGAGACACCATTTCGCCTAAGCTTTTTACTGCTGTCTTAGAAAATATTTTCAAGAAGCTGGATTGGGAAAACAAAGGGATTAGAATAAATGGGGAATATTTAAGTCATCTCAGATTCGCTGACGACATTTTAATTTTCAGTAACAGTCCTGAAGAATTGGAAAATATGCTAAAAGATTTGGCAGAAGCTAGCATTAATGTGGGATTAAAAATAAACTTGGAAAAGACTAAGGTGATGTTCAATTCATTTGCATCAAAAAAGAAAATCGTCTACAACAACACTGAAATTAAAGAAGTGCAAAGTTATGTGTACCTTGGGCAAGAAATATCATCTGATAATAGTATCATGAATGAAATCAATAGAAGAATAAGAAATGGATGGAGTGCTTTTGGGAAGAACAATATTATTCTGAAGAGTAGCATGCCCCTGTGTTTGAAAAGAAAGGTATTTAACCAATGTGTTTTGCCTGTCCTAACTTATGGAGCAGAAACATGGACGCTAACAAAACGGATGGTACAAAGATTACAAACAACACAGAGAAGTATGGAAAGATGTATGCTAGGTATAACTAGAAGAGACAGAAAAAGAATAACTTGGATAAGAAGTCAGACGAAAGTTTTTGACATCATTGAAAGAATTAAACGGCTAAAATGGAAATGGGCTGGGCACATCGCAAGAAGACAAGACAATAGATGGAGCACAAACACCCTACAGTGGTATCCCAGAGATGTAAAACGGCCAGGAAGACGACCTCAAGTAAGATGGAGTGATGAAATCAGAAAAGTAGCCGGTGTAAATTGGATGACTAAAGCACTAGACAGGAAACATTGGGAAAATCTGGGTGAGACCTACATCCAGCAGTGGATTGAAAACGGTTGATGATGATGATGATATCTATATATAATGTTATAAAATGTTGTTTTGTTATTTTATATAAGCATAAATCTTATACAGTATCATACAGTATATCTTAATAATCTTATAGAGTATATCATAAACCTTATACAGCATCATAAATAGCTGACGAAAATCTCTATCATTTATGTTGCCTAACGTATAATGTTCTATTTATGTTCCTAATAAATATAGACCTTTTTCATCTCATATATAAAGTTTCAAAACGTGGTGCTATTCCAAAAATCATAAGTTTATAAAGCCTTTAAACTTTTCAAATAATTTCCAGTAAATATTTATTAATCTAAATCATTGCATATGAAACATCCAGAGGACGTTATTTAGGAAAACAATTAATAACTTATTAGGAAGAGATTACCATTGCAACACATGAAAGTTTTCCTTTCAAAATATACGTTTCCGGAAATAAAACTTTAATTAAACATTCCGTTACAGTTGCAAACAGGAAATGTCTTACAAGAATATGTTCACAGAATAATGTTGTCATGGGGTGATTTGAAATTATTAAGGGCTTCCAGGTAAAATGTGTGAAACGAATTTTGCTTGAGCTTTCAATTGTTTTTCGTTTCTGTTCTAAGCTTCAGATTTTAATGAATAACAGCATATCATTTAAATGCGCATACAAGCTTTACAATATTTTCATCAACATGCACAATTTCAGATTAAAGTCCAAGCTTTTAAGTTTTACTTAGAGTAAACATTTTAAAAATATTATAATGGATATTTCATGATACTGATGTTAGATTTAATAAAGTAAATAATTATTCAAAAATACATACACTTGTATTTTGTATGCTTACTTTTTACCCATTTATATAAAATTTGGAAGAAAATATTATCTTTAAAATAGTATTTTTTATTAAAATTAGTGTGAAACTATACATTTACCTTAAAATCTGAAGAGATTCTTCCTATTTAGACATCTGAATGAACAAAGAAATAAAAGGCCAAAAATTTTGGTATCAAATATCTGTAGTGTTTTCTGTTATGATATTACCAAATCATACGGAGAAAATTCTTATTATTTGTTGCGCTGAATGGAAATCTTCTAAAAAAGGTTATATTTTTATAGGCCGTTCAAAAATAAATATTTTAATTAATTTCTACAGATTTATCATCTATTTAAACTGTTTATTAGATATAAACAGATAAAGTTATGCCACCTGTGATATTTAAAAATATAGTCTGTATAAATTTGTGACTATCCTTTGGACAGCAAAAGAAGGGTGAAATGTATTCAATTAAAAAAGGTAAAGTTTCTGAGAAACTTTTTCTAAACTATTTTCTTAAACAATTGTCTTAAACAATATATGTATGTATACATATATTTCATCTCTTCAGTTTGTCTTTTGCTAAACAACTTCGGTAATTTTTATATTTCCCAATCCATTTTATGAGGCGCACGACCATAACAGTATTATTTAAATTGACATCATAAAAATTAAATAATAAAGTGGAGTTGTAGCCAGGTTGTTTGAGAGTTGAATTCGGAATTAATTAGGGGAAAGCTGGAAATTGTTTTAATCCCTACTGTTTAGGTCTAGAATGAATATGCTATGTTTTACCTCTCGTACTGAGCTTTAGGAAATATGTATTATATGTAGGGTATTATACTTTAAAAAAAAACCGTTTTTTTGCATACCATAACAATATCTCAAAACAGCCAACTCTGTCAAAAACATTGTCAATACAAATGTTGTACAGCTTGAAATTCTAAGTAAAATGAGTACCTACACTTAATATTTTTGTTGAACATTAAAGTCACAATTCTACTTTAAAGTTTTAGACCCGTGCTCAGGCGGTTGAACTCAGAATTAATTTGGAGAAAACTGAAAATTGTTTTAATCCCTTCAGTTTAGGTCTAAAATAAACGTACTATGTTTTATACCTCGTACTTGGGTAAATGTTAGAAAATATGTATATATTTATTTTCGAAAAACACGTTTTTTAAATCACCTTAACAATATTTCAAAACAGCTACTCTATATAAAACATTGTCAATGCAAATGTTGTACAGCTTAAAATTCTGAATAAAATGCGTACCATCAGTAATATTTTTGTTCAACATTAAGGTCGCAATTCTATTTAAAAATTTTGCCTTAATCGCTAATCAAGAGCTTGAAGCCAGGAGAGATCAAGTTAACTTAACAATATCTCAAAACAGCTAACTCTATGAAAAACATTATCAATACAAACGTTGTAGACCTAGAATTCTAAATAAAATGAGTACCTACACTTAATATTTTTGCTCAATATTAAGACCGCAATTTTGCGATATTCTTAAGTTAACTTGGTCTCTTCTGGCTTCAAGCTCTTGATTTGAAAAAAAATTAAATAGAATTGCTACCTTAATGTTGAACAAAACTATTAATGATGGTACTCATTTTATTCAGAATTTTAAGCTTTACAACGTTTGTTTTGACAATGTTTTTGACAGAGTCAGCTGTTTTGAGATATTGTTAAGGCAATTAAAAAAAAACGTATTTTTCGAAAATAAATATGTACATATTTTCTAGCATTCACCCAAGTACGAGGAATAAAGCATAGTACTTTTATTTTAGACCTAAACTGAACAGATTAAAACAATTTACTGTTTTCTCCTAATCAATTCTGAGTTTAACACCATGACCACGGGTCTAAAACTTTAAATTAGAATTGTGACTTTAAAGTTCAACAAAAATATTATGTGTAGGTACTCATTTTACTCAGAATGTTAAGCTCTACAACATTTCTAATGACAATTTTTTGACAGAGTTAGCTGTTTTGATATATTGTTATGGTAATTTTAAAAATGTGTTTTTTGACTATAAATCTGTACATATTTTCTAACGCTCAATCGGTTTATATCGATTAAAATATCGTTTTCATCCGTAACACGTGGCGATTCTTTGTTTGCTTTGTCCCAACAATCGAATCGTGTTTACCGTTGTCCAACAGTCCAATAACAACAGACTCGGTTTGTTGGGCTCCAACAATAATTGAATGTGAATCAACATTCGGTTGCTGTTTGTTAACTTTGTTGGCCTAACACGTGGCGCCACCTGGCGTTTCCTTGGTCCAAGAAACGGTTTATATCGTTTAAAATATCGTTTTCAGCGGAAACACGTGGCGTTTCTTTGTTTGCTTTGTCCCAACAATCGAATCGGGTTTACCGTTGTCCAGCAATCCAATAACAACAGACTATCGGTTTGTTGGGCTCCAACAATAATCGAATGTGAATCCACATTCGGTTTCTCTTTGTTTACTTTGTTGGCCTAACACGTTACGCCACCTGGCGTTTCCTTTGTTTACTTTGTCCAACAATCGGTTAATATCGATTAAAATATCGTTTTCATCGGTAACACGTGGCGTTTATTTGTTTCGATGTAATTTTTTTTCCGAAACTGAGACAATTGTTTTATATAAATATGTAGCAAAAAATTAACTTGCACACATTTTTACGGTTGATATTATTTTTTGAACTCTATCCCTGGGTTTTTCATTCTTGCCGTCTCTCTTGCTAAACTTATACAGAAAATCACTTCAGATGCAGCAACAGAATTTTTTTCAAGTGTTTTCTCATTCAGAAGTATGCTAGAGAAAAAAAAATGTCTAAAATTCTTTGGCCTACTTTGACTTTTACCTACTACGATGGGCAAAATTTAGCATATTCATTCTAAACCAAAACTAAATGGATTAAAACAATTTCCAGCTTTCCATTAATTAATTTCGAATTCGGCCTTTTTTCCCCTCCCCCACCACTGGGCTATTGTAGGCTTTCATGATTTTATTTTGGCAGAAAGTTTTTCCCTTGAAATAAAATAAATGGAAATACTGTTACTGTACAAATACAACAATTATTGTCAAATTCGTTACATCACTGATGCATTATCAAATACGCAACATTAAGCGAATGAAATAACTTACGTATTCGTATGTGCATTATTTTAAAATGTTATTTTGTTATTTTATGTAATCGATTTCACAAATCTTATACAGTATCTAAAATACCTGACAAAAACCACCATCATCTATATTTCTAAAGACCCCCCAAATAAACCCTCTTCATCTCATATATGAAAGTTTCGAAAAATGCCACTATTCCAAAAATCTTAAGTTTATGAAGCATTTAAACTTCCCGAATAACTTCCAGTAAAAAATTATTAATGGAAACGTTGAATATGAGGCATCCACCGAACGTTATTTCAGGAAACATTTAATAACTGATTAGGAAGAGTTTACCATTGCAACACACGAAAGTTTTCATTTCAAAATATACGCTTTCGGAAATAAAACTTTAATTAATCATTTCGTTTCAATTGCAAACAGAAATGTCTACCAGGAATATGTTCACAGAATAATGTTGTCATGGGGTGATTTGAAATTATTAAGGGCTTCTAGGTGAAATGGGCGAAATGAATTTTGCATGAGATTTCCATTGTTTTTCGTTTCTCTTTTGAGCTATTTTAATGAATAACAGCATTTAAATACATACATAATCTCTACAATAATTGCACCATCAATCACAATTTCAGTTTAAATTAAAGTACATCTTTTTAAAGTTTTACAAATTGTAATTTGAAATTGTAAAGATATTGTAATAGAGATTTCATGTTACTAAGGTCAGATTTAACAAAGTAAATAATTATTCATAAATAAATACATTATAATTTTATATGCTTGCTGTTTACATGTTTTTATAAAATTTTGAAGAAAATCCTATCTTTAAAACAGTATTTTTTTATAAAGTTGCAGTAACTAAAGTTATTAAGAAACTATACACTTAACTTAAAATTTGAAGATATTCTCTCTATTTAGACATCTTATGAACAAAGTAGTAAAAATAGTAAAAATAATGTAATGGAGACTTCATCTTACTGGTATTAGTTTTTATAAAGTATATAATTATTCATAAATAAATACTTTTGTATGCTTACTTTTTACCTATTTTTATAAAATTTTTAAGAAAATCTTATTTTTAAAAGAGTAGTTTTTATTAAAATTGGAGTAACTGAAGTTTTTAAGAAACTATACAGTTTCCTTGGAATTTCAAGAATTTTCTATTAAGACATCTGATGAACAAAGTAAAAAAGGGCACCACATTTTTGGTATCAAATAATTGTAGTGTTTTCTGGTGGACAAAATTCTTATTATTTGTTGCACTGATTGGTAATCTGGTAAAAAAGGTTATATTTTTCTAGGACGTTCAAAAATAAATAATTTAATTAATCACTACAGATTTTCAAACTATTTAAATTGTTTATTACCGTTAAACAGATGAAGTTTACGTTACCCATGATATTTAAAAATATAGTCTGTATAAATTTGTGACTAGTCTTTCGGACAACAAAAGAAGGCGGAGATGTATTCATTTTTTAAAAATAGGTAAAGTTTGTGAGGAACTTTTTCTAAACTAAGGAGTTAACATTATTTTTTTATAAGAGGGGAAAAAAGAATATTATCGCACATTTTATGTAAAGCAGGAAAAAAAATAGAAACTAAAGCCATGTACATGAAAAGCTAAAATTGGTATAATTTATATTAAATAAATAATTATTAATTATTTTAAAGTCAACAACAAATCTCAAAATATTATCATTTTATAGTTATATTTTCTATACATTAATTTGTTGTAAATTAACAGTTAAATATAAATGGCAAATAATTTTCTTTTTAAAAAGATCTTTAAGCCTAACACTGTAATCAATACAATGACAAAAATAGTTGAAAAATAACTTTTATCCATTGAGTTAAATTTCGGACAGAAAGATATGCTATATCTTTAAAAAAAAGAGAGAATTTCACTGAAGACTTTAAAAAATAATTATAAAATTAATTGGCTTACTACGTGACAGGTCACACAATATTAAAATTGGCAAGTTGTAGAAGTTCTACTTAAGTTTGTAAAACTTCTTCATTATTTATTTCTTAATTAAAAATGTATTACGTTCGGCATATAAGCAACGCGTGTACGTTTCCGTTTTGTGGATTTACCAGCAAAAAACCTACTCGGAATATTAAGTTAATTAATTTCTTATTACTAGGTGATCTACTCTCTTGGCATACTAAACTCTAATTTCTTATTCTAATCCAGTCAAGAAATGAAACGTTTAAAACTACATCACTTCTACGAAACGTTAAAGTCGATGGATTTAAAATGTAATGAATTCATTTAATAAATTTTTGTTTACTCTGTTAATGAGGCATGAAAGACTTTTGTACTAAAAATAATCTTGTTTTCCTTTTCCTTTTCTGAATGTCTGAATGTCTGACATTTTAGAAATTTTCTTTCGAGGACATTCTTAAAATTTTGAACTCGTATAGAATATTTGGTGTTCTTGTCGCACAGTCCACCTGCGAGCGCTGCTTGTTGCAAAACTTTAAACGCTATTTTCCTTGTTAAATATTATCATTGTTAACGGTTAAAACTGTTTTTGTAAAGAAAAGAAACATTATATATTTCGGAGTTCTTGACCACCACTTTTTTTTCTATAAGCAAAAGAAAATAACTTTTTTTTCATTTAAATCTGATACATTCAGATGGATAGTACAATGTTTTGTAAAAGATGCAAAAATTCAAAATAAATCTGTCAATGTCTACATAATTGTGTATTTTTAATGTGATTTTCGGTACACTGTATTCAGTTGAAATTACTCAGAGAAATCGCGGATAATGCGGAAAAAAGTCTGCATGTGTCGGTCTGTACCAGAAATGAACCCGAAATTTCTCCTTAAAGCCGACGCGAAACCTTACCTGAACACTTCATCCCAATACACTTCAACCCAAAACCGAACAGATGTGAAAGAAAATTAATCAGCATTTTTGTACAATTATGGAACAATAATTTACAATTATTTATCAATTTTATCTTTTATGTGTAAAATACACAAGTACACTCACTGATAATAAAAAAATATATATATATATATTTTAATTTGTATTCAGGACATTCTTTTGAAAAATCGGTATAACTCAAACCCGAGACCAAAGAATCAAAACCCGGCCCAAACCGACCTGAACAAGAATAATTTAAATTCAACCCGATCCGAATCCGACCCGCAATCAAAAAAGTAATGATGTCAACCTACCTGACCGGATGCAGGAGTCTAAAGCGGAACGTTATTTATCAGTCAACATGGATTTAAGTGATTACTTCAGTCACGCAAAAAGACCCGTTCGCTAATGCTATTCTATGGCAGAAATTTATACAGATATCTCAGTCGCATTTCAGTATTTTTACATGATTTTTAGGTAGCTTTCTTTACAAAAAGCTACCTATTGCAGCCGTTCGGAGGAAAGCGATTTCAAAAAATTTTGGTATATTTTCATCGATCATGACCCCCAGACCCCGAAACCACCCTCCGTTCAAAATTGATATATATATATATATATATATATATATCTGACCTATGTCACACTGTAACTCTCGTATTTATGAACCGATTTGGATGTAATTCGGTGTGTACATAGTACATACCAATGTCTCGACCGAGTTCGTTGGCCAGCTTCATCCGCCATTTTGTTTCAAAATGGCGGCCATTTAAAAATTTTAAAAAAATTTAAAATTTGAAATGTGGCACCAAAAAATTGAAAATGGAAAAATATTTATTTTTTATGTATTTGACCTTTATACAAAGACTCCGTAGCAGTTTTTGTTTCGTCTATATCTTAAAAAATGGCTGAGTTATAGCATTTTGAATTTCTAGCGAAGCAGGCATTTTGAAACGTCCTGAAATTTGCCACGCGATAAAAGGCGTATTTATGAACCGTTTTGGATGTAACTTCGTTTATACATAGTACAGACCAATGTCTCGACCGAGTTCGTTGGCCAGCTTCATCCGCCATTTTGTTTAAAAATGGCGGCCATTTAAAATTTTAAGAAAAATTTAAATTTGAAATGTGGTACCAAAAAATTGAAAATTGAAAAAATATTTTTTTCTTATGTATTTGACCTCGATAAAAAGATTCTGGAGCAGCTTTTGTTTCGTCTATATCTTAAAAAATGGCTGAGTTATAGCATTTTGAATTTCTAGTGTGGCTGACATTTTGAAACGCCCTGATTTTTGCCACGTGATAACAGACGTATTTATGAACCGATTTGTATGTACCTTGGTGTGTACATAGTACATACAAATAACTCAACCGAGTTCGTTGGCCAGCTTCATCCGCCATCTCGTTTCAAAATGGCGGCCATTTAAAAAAATTAAAAAAAAATTAAATTTAAAATGAGATACCAAAAAATTGGAAAATGAAAAAGAGTTTTTTCGTATGTGTTTGACCTTAATTCAAAGATTCCGGAACAGGTTTTGTTTCGTCTATATCTAAAAAAATGGCTGAGTTATAACATTTTGAATTTCTATTGTGGCTGACATTTTAAAACGACCTGATTTTTGTCACGCGATAACAGGCGTATTTGTGAACCGATTTGAATGTAACTTGGTCTGTACATAGTACATACCAATGTCTCGACCGAGTTCGTTGGCCAGCTTCATTCGCCATCTTGTTTCAAAAGGGTTGCCATTTTTAAAAAAAATGTAATTTAAAATTTAAAATGAGGTATTAAAAAATTGGAAAATGAAAAAGATTTTTTTATGTGTTTGGCCTTGATACAAAGATTCTGAAGCAGTTTTTGTTTCTGAAAATTTGATCTTAAAAAGTGGTTGAATTATAGCACTTTGAATTTCTATCATGGCTAACACTTTGAAACGATCTTGTATTTGTCTCGCGATACCACACGTATTCGCCTATTTCCATGGAAGAAGGCATGTGGATAGTATACATCAATATCTCGACCAAGTTCGCTTGCCAGCTTCATCAGCCATCTTGTTTCATAATGGCGGCCATTAAATTAAAAAATATATATATTTAAAGTGAGGTGCAAAAAAATTAGAAATTGAAAAAGGTTTCTTTCTTAAGTATTTGACCTCGATATAAGGATTCAGGAGCATTTTTAGTTTGTCTTTATCTTAAAAAATGGCTCAGATATAGCAGTTTCAATTTCTAACGTGGGTGACATTTTGAAAAATCTGATTTTTTGCCTGCGACAGCACTCGTATATATCAACCGATTCTGATGTGACTGAGCATGTGCACAGGAATTACTAAGGTCTCGACCAAGTTCACTGGTTAGCCTCATCCACCATGTTGTCTTAAAATGGCAGGCATTTTAAGAAATCGCCGAATTTGGCAGCCAAATATAAGTTACTTTAAATAAAAGCAGCTTGGATAAATCTGACTAATTTCGCGAAAGTCTCATTTATAATGATTTAGTATTGATAAAAATTAGTATTGAATCTCATACATTCGGTTTCCACTTAATTGAGCTTCGTGTGTTTGAATAATATAAGTTGGCTTTTTTAAAATAAGGAATATGAAAGCTACCTCTTCCTCCCGGCACTGGCCGGAAGGACTTTTTTTTTTTGCAGTGGCAAACTGAGGTAGATATGTAAATGGCCGTTTTTTACTTTTTCGGTTTTCATTGGGGATTTATTTCAAGAGGATGCTTTCATTTTAGGAACAGGTTCTGAAAATGAATGTGTCCTGATTAAAATTACTTGTAAACGAAATTGAAAAAGTAGAAAACGTCCTGCATACAGATCTACCTCAGCTAGCCACTGCAAAAAAATCATGTGAAAATATTGAAATGCGACCGAGATATCTTTATAAATTTCTTCCATAGGAATAGCATTAGCGAACGGGTCTTTTCGCGTGACTGAATAGGACTTAAAACAACTTGAAAAGTCGCATTTTTTGATAAGAATTTAATACAATTTGGTTTTCGCAAGTTCAAAACACGCGTTTGTCTAATTCAAAGCTTACATATTTCTACCTGAACCACAAAGGTATAAAACCCCATGAAATATGCTTATATTTCTAATCCGAAATGCTGCCATTGCTTTTTTTGAAGTCTTTTTTTTTTCTCCCATTAACGTGTATATGATTCTTTTAATTATTTCTTCTTTTCTGCTAGAAGAAATAACTTACGCTTAGAAAATTGGTTTTAATCTTAAAACTCTAAAAACAAAGTTTAAAATTCTATTAACAGTAAGGGTCGAGGTGCCACAAAGTATGTAGATTTATAAACTTTTAAAGTTTGTTATGCGTAAATCATTATATTTACTTGTAAAAAAATGCAAAGGAATATTTTAACAAATCTACTCGATTGAATTTTGCTTTAATTTTTTTTTTTTTGTGTGTGTGTGTGTGGGGGGGGGGGGGGGGCTATCAGATTTTATGTGATATGTCTTCAAAAATGGATGTATTATGTGTAACGGTAACATTCATATAAATTAATTGTATGAGCCAATATTTAAACAACAATGGTCTTGTTGATATAGAATGGAAAAAAGAAACTTTTTCATTTTTTAATAGTAAAAAAGGGAATATTTCGAGAAAAAGATGAATTATGTATTTTTTTTTAAACATAAATAACTGTATTTATAAATATTAACTATAAGATCCAAATGGTAAGTTATTTAATGCATAGTTTATTTTTCAGAGTTTATATTTTAATGAAACGGCGCATATAACAAAGACTTAAATGTATTTTAGAGGAGACATCATATACAACACATTTTACCAGTTCCTTGTTCAAAAGTTTAGCCAGTTCATATTTCAACCTACCTAAGTACTGGATATCTATATACACGGTGCTGCAGGTATTTAGGAAAACAAGTTAGAAGTGAAACACCACCTTGTACGTCATAGTTAAAAGTCCTTTTCTGCTATATGTGAACATGTTAGAACCTACACTAACAGAGGAAAAAAAGAGGAAAGTTGTCATTGTGTCATTGATTATGGAGAACTCCGATTTAGAGATTACCAAATTCTTGAAATTCGCCGAGTAATTCGTTTTTAACCCCTTAACGGTCGCTCAATATTTGGAAAATCCATCAATAAAGTACATATTTTTTATTACAGAAATTGAAAAATTATAAGGTTTCTATATAAAATATGCAATTAGTTTTTACTTTTTTTTTAAGGCGAAAAAAAAGATGTTATAGAACAAATTCACATTTGTGGAAAAGCCATCGTGCGAGAATTCAGTGTTTTAATGTTTGTTTTACAACATGCAATTTAATGCAAATAATATCTTTATTTTTCACATCTTAGATTTTTACTTATCATCATCACATAAATCTTTACAAATAATATTTGAAATAATATAATATACATGAAATTTTGATTATTAATAATTTTTTTGTGTATGATATATTTCGAAACAGGCAATACAAAGTCCAACCTCACAATCAGGGCCAAAAACCAAACTCAAATGCTAATATTCAAAGACTTCACACCGAAATGCCAGTTCAATTTTCTGGTTTCAGAAGTTTTTTCCAACAATAAATTTCCAGCCCGGAAATATGACGGGCACGAGAAATACCGAAGCCCGTGATATCGACGGGGGTGAGAATTAAGGGGTTAAAACCCTTTGTTGCATAGCGTCCACTACAGTGGACAAAAATGTTAATTTTTTCTCCTATCTAAACTATTTCATTTACAGTTCCTATTCAAAGCTTATGCTACTCTGTGACATCTATGCTTTCAGTAGAAAAATTGAGATAGCAATACAAGCCAGGTAACTTAGCAAATAGGAAATAACAAGTTTAATGTTGGGTATTTGCTAGTTTTGACGTATGCAACAAAGGCTTAAAGTAATGAGTGAACTGAAGGCTGACAGGTTTAATGAGGCAAACTTTTCATTTAGCAAACGACATTTAAATTCCTAGAGAGTCGATGCGGGCACTCACTAGGGAGATGCAGGATGACGAAGTCACCATCCGATGTGCCATTCGTGTGAAAACTCGTTAGAGGTCTTATGTCATGAGGAGATGAAAATTCTTGTCCGAGAGGAGAGGAACCAGGAATGCTGTCGTTTCCTTCCAATGAAAAAAAATTGCTTAGGTCCAGAAAGTGAACCGCAAAATGTTCGTTGGCTGTGTAAAATCCTGTAAGAATTTCCGACCGTCATGCAAAGAAAAGGTCCTGCCCCACTGATGATTCTGGAGGTCTTAAGCAACGAAAATCACCTCATGCCTCCACATTTCTTCAAGGTTCCAGAGTCAAAACCATTGCTTATATCGATGTGTTAAAGCTCTGGATAACTTTTGTAGCACGTAGGAGCCAGTACATTTTTCAACAAGATTCTGCACAATCCCATACATCCCATAAAACCCAATCATAGATGACCAAAACTTACATGACCACGTCATACTCATCTTGTTACACCCCCTCCCTCCTCAGCTCCCTAGATATTAACCCGATAATCTGTTACGTATGCGTCGTGGTTGAGGGGGACTCCCATAGTCATCTATACAAGAAAGTTGCGGTTCTAAGATAAACTTGTGTATGAAATGGCAAGCATTCCTAGCACCCATCTGCCTGCAATCAGTTTCGACAGCGTGTAGACACGATTATTGCAGCTGTCTGTGGTTTCAATAAATGGCGTCATTCATTGTGTATCTGATCACCTGTACAAAACGTTAAAATGTCAAAAATGATCCATCTCTAGTGTCTGTTCCTGTTTGAAAGCAGGCATTATTTTGTTCTCACATACTTGTAGCACCCTGTATGTGTACTATATATATATATGTACTGGATATAGTACAATCACCAGATATTTGAACAAGGTTTTACCATTTTTGTCACCATATTTTCCTGAAGAGTTCGACCAAATTTTTAAATGTGTAATTATTAAAACAAAGGAAAGTGACTTTTTTACTGGAAAATAAATTGAAAAAGTG
This sequence comes from Maratus speciosus, assembly GCA_963932465.1. Taxonomy (NCBI): domain Eukaryota; kingdom Metazoa; phylum Arthropoda; class Arachnida; order Araneae; family Salticidae; genus Maratus; species Maratus speciosus. The sequence goes on along the minus strand of OZ010788.1, from coordinate 492,630,997 downwards.
TCTCATTACAATTATCTCTTAAAATGAAAAGAAAAAAAGGTAACTCAAAAGATTTAATAAAAGATATTTTTAGTTGGAGTTATATTTTCTAATTTTTTATAGTTAGATTTTAAAAAAAAATCCCAGTGTAAAGACATAAAAAAAGAATAAAATGGAATCTTTATACGGTTTTCATGTTTAAAATCATTTTTTTTTTCTTTTCAATATAATTTCACAAAGGAAAATATTTTACCTTTAATTCATTCACGTTTTTGATAATCGGTTATACTGTTAATAAATTGTCATTTTTTATTTAAATCTTGTGGAATGTTGCACTGCAAGAAGTAAATAAATTGATAGTAATTTTAAGAGCATATTTTAAAATTCACTTACAAAAATTAAAAACGAATTTAGTTGGTTAAGTAAGTTATTATAAAAGAAAGGGAATATTTTTAAAATTGCGTAACTGTTGTATTTTTTTATTTTTTTCATCCAGGACAATCCATTTATAATTAGCTACTACCAAAACTATGTATAATATAATTAAAACACTCTAGTAGTTACCGAAAAAGAAGGTTCACCAGTGTCGGCTATTTTAAACGTGGTTTCGGAAGTTTAGTCATCCGCTTAACGATGTTTTCACCTGGAAAACATAGCGCAATACAACAATAATTGATATTCGGATATACTTTTCTCTAATTATTATTTCACAAGACGCAACAACAAAAAAATAAAATTTTATCTTTCTAAAAATATTCATTTACTCGAAAAATCCACAGAGTTGAACTATGTGAAAAAACACTTAGAACAATGACAGCAGATTAAAAATTATCTGAAGTATATTTTTGTTTATAATAAAAGCTTTAATTCAACAAACTTCAACGACCACAGTATCTAAAAAGTCAAATTGTGCAACACTTTCCAATATTTCTTTAGAAAAACAAATATTCTGTCATTTCATCCAAGAAAATTTCCTTTGTTTTAAATCAATATCATTTACAAAAGACAATTCTGTAAATAACAAACAAGTTTTTTTATTATTCAGCGGCACGACCACGAATTTTGTATGCAGGTATTTTAAAACATTATTATTTGACTCTAATATTTGAAACATTATACATTATTATTTAAGAATTTGTCAAAGAAAAAAAAGTACAAGAAAATGTTTATTTCTCGCACAAACTTAATATCGTGTTCTAAATCAAAGCATTAAATGTATATCCATTTTTAAATAATTAAAGATACCTGCATGCATACATACATACATACATACATACATACATACATATATATATATATATATTAATATTACAAAATTTAAATTTTTGCGCCAAATTTAAAGTATTTTATGTAAATTTTCCTTTTTCAGTAATATTCCGTATATTATACCGGCTTATTAAATTAAAACCCTAGTCTATTAATCTCTAAGATCTTAATTCATATTTATTCCAAATTGCGTAAATCTAAAAATGGCTCGATTATTTATATTTCTTTAATAAAACTTTTATTATTTAAATTCCTATTAAATTCCGCTATTAAATCCCGGTATATCATATTCCCCTTAAATCTTTATTTAACTGCTAAAATATTATTCTGCCTTAAAGAAAAAACCTACTTATTTCAATTTATTCTTTTATTTAAAATATCCAGGTGTAATTAAAATATTTCAAAGATTAAAACTTCGCAGACATAAATTCATTTCTTTTATCGTCTGAAGAGGGAAAAAGGGGTTATTTTTGCATAATCTCGACTACAGATTTTAACATTTGTTTATGCTTTAGATAGCTGGTGCGAGGATATAAGAATTTTCTAGAACAATCTTTTCAGCAGAGTATAAATACGAATGGCTGGAACCAGAGAGAAGCATATAGCATATAGTAGGGGAGCTGTGAGTTTAGAAGCTTTTTAGTTTTTAGCATGTAGAGGTGAACGTGGTGGATTGCAGTCGTAGCACTCTGGATATTCAATGTGATTGCTCGATGGAGGTAGTAAAATGTTGGATGAATACTGTTTATTATGTGAGTAGAATGAGGAAGCAACGGTATCGTAATGGGTGATAGATATTAGATATTAACGGATTAAAGACTAGAACGCAGTCAAGAGATGGAGTGATTTTAAACTAATTGTGACAGGAAGAATAGACTTTATTCTTTTTACCATGGAAGGAGAGAGCATCTTCCCTAGATTTAATCGAGAGTGTGGAAATAAAGTGAATAATGTTCCAAGCGACTGCCTTATGTTAATTCTTCATTTTTCTTTAGTATTTTAAAACCAATCGGCTGCTACCTGTGTTGTGTAGGAATGGAAACCCTCATTTTTTTTTCGACAATACAAACTACTTGCCGTCAAAACGTCACACACATATATATATATATATATATATATATATATATACCGGGTGTCCCAAAAAGGACTGACTGATTTTAAAATTCAATAACTTGCAAACGTTGACAGATATTTAAAAAATTCTTGCAGGAGGGTTATGCATAAGGTCAAAAGTTTTATTACAGTGATTTTCAATTTTAGTTCGATTTACAAACAATAGATGGCGCTGTAAGCAATAGTCGCTAAATACAGGCTCGATTTCTAGTCCTTTCTCTTGTTCCATGCTGAAAAAGGAGATGGAAATGTATTATCCGGGCCACGAAGAACCAAAAATCGAGCCTGAATTCAGCGTCTATTGATCGCAGCGCCATCTATTGTTTGTAATTCGAACTAAAATTGAAAATCACTGTAAAAAAACTTTTGACCTTATGCATAACCCTCCTGCAAGAATTTTTTAAATATCTGTCACCGTTTGCAAGTTATTGAATTTTAAAATCAGTCAGTCCTTTTTGGGACACCCAGTATATATATATATATACCGTATATACTCGCGTATAAATCGAGGAATTTCTGTCAATTTTCGGTAAGCAAATTTGGGGGTCTACTTATACGCGAGTCAATTAAAAAAGCAAAAACAAAAACTTCTAATACTGCAAAATTATGGCTTTTTATGTGTATGAATTAAAAAATAAAACATAAAATATACAAATAATAATTTATCACTTTAAAATATTCCAGTGATTTTTTTTTTTTTTTTTTTTTTTTTTTTTTTTTTTTTTTTTTTTTTTTTTTTTACCTACCAGCTTTTCGCATTGGCAAGTGAAATCTTTGGTTTGATTTTGTGCAAAATTGAAGTAAAAAGTTTGGGGGTCGACATATACGCGGGTTTTTCATTTTTTCTAGAATTTGCATTCGAAAGTTGGGGTGTCGACTTATAAGCGAGTATAAGTTATTATATATATATATATATAGTTATATATATATAGTATTTATTTTTCTTTATATATATATAGATTTATAGATATATAGATATTAGATATATTTTTATTTATATATATATAGTATTTATTTGTTTTTATATAGTTATTATTTTTCTTAAAAAAAACTCACAACTAGGAATATATTTTTCTCCAGACTATATAAAGGAACAAGCATCAGAATAAATAACAAAAAGCAACTTTTGTAACACTTGTGTATTTATATCACCTAGACCTGGCTGCATAAATTGTATTAATTGGATGGTTTGAGGATAACAGAAAATCATTATTTAGATGCTGTGTGATGCAATTTCGTCGAGTCTTTTTTTAAGCATTTTTGGACCAAGAAAGAATTTAAGTAATAAAAGTCGCTTAAACAAATGTTTCCCTATTCATAGTAATCGTAAATGAACTTAGTATAAATTTATAAAAACTTTTCAAAATAACAGACATTGTATTACATTACAAGATAAAAACACTAAAAACAATATAAAAGGACGTTTCGGATTCATTCTGAATCCCTCACCAGCTAATTCCTAACGTAAAGGTCATACTAGATTTTAAAGTTCAACAAGTAGAAAAAACATTACATCAAGTTGCCAAAAAATTACAGTTAAAACAAAACTGAATATTCTATTGGTAGAGATGCAGCCTTGTTAATTACTAAATCAGCAGTTCTGGTGTACCAAGCTTCCAAAAACATACGACTTGCATAAATGCTGCCGCTTGATCTAATTATAAAAGCATTCTCAAAACTCGGAAAATGATCAGTTTTCATGGCGTGGTCAACAATTTTAGAATTAAAATTTTTATTTCTAAAAGCATGTTTATGCTCCTTATGTCTTGTTTCAACTGTACGGCTTGTTTCACCTATGTAGACTGCATTACACTGTTTGCACGGAATTCCATAAATAACCTCTTTTAACTGTAAGATTGGATATCGATGCTTAAAATTGCTTAAAAGATGCTTAAGTGGTTTCTGCGGGATGAAGGACGTGTGAATGTCAAGTGGCTTCAAAAAATGCGAAATCTTCTCTGAAATACCTTTGTAATACGGAATGCTTGCGAATTTATTAACTTCCATACGTTGGAAGGGTGGAGGAGTATCCATGTGTGCACGAAGAAGCTTAGTATAAATTATTTGTAATGAAGGCAATTTCTCGGATACGCCGTTACTATATTAAAAACTCTAACCTCCTGACGCTTCAAGATAACGTACCATTTTTGCGTTTCCTTTGCAGTATATTATATATTTGAGCGAATACTTGGTGACAAATACGAAAATAAGAATCAAAATATAATTGAAAAAGTACAGTTTTCTTTATCAGGAATTTTGTTTAAGCTTTAATCCAATTTAATATCTTCCGTTTCTTATACGATTTACCTATTTTAAAACTTTTCAACACTGTTGAAATGTGCCTATGAATTCCGTGTGTCTACCTGTCTGTCTGGTCATCTGGCCGTGCTCTATCGTTCGTGAATATAATTATATTGCCATTTAATATTTATATGGTATTGATTTTTACTATAGAATGTTCGGTATTCACTGTAAAAAAAACGGACTAAAAAACGGAAATACTACTGGCAATCTAGACACCAGTACTATTTCCGTTTTTTTACGGGAATTTTTACCCATAAATTACAGAAATTTTTCCGTTTTTCTGATTAAAAACGAAACTTTTCTGTAATTTATGGGTAAAAAACGGAAAATTTTCTGCAATTTATGGGTAAAAATTCCCGTAAAAAAACGGAAATAGTACTGGCGTCTAGATTGCCAGTAGTATTTCCGTTTTTTAGTCCGTTTTTTTTTACAGTGTTGAAAAAGAAATGCATAACATTTACAATTTGTTTACAGGGATACAAAAAATATTCGGTTACATTATATTCTATGCAAAAATCATCGTTTCTGATACATTCTAATGATGTTATAATACTTTAAACACAACAAAATTAAAAAGGATCACCTAGCTGCAGTACAACATCTTTTTTATTGATTATGGAGTGCGTAGGGTTCATCATTCATTTAGAGACACGCACAAAAGAACTTAAGCGCAGGAAAGACAATTAGGGCAGTAAAAATAGGATGTTACCAACCGATAATTCGCAGAAAGCTGGATATTGTTTTAATCACTCTATTTATCATACAAATAAACGGATTTGAAGTTTCACGCATTTTTCATGGTGAGCGTTAGAAGTGACACGTGACCTAACCTAAACAAAAAATGTTTCGACTTTTTTAGTACTTCGCAGGTAACTCAGAAACCATTCACTTTACAGAAAACCTCCTTAACCATAAATTGTAGACAGACTGTGCAACACAGACAAAAACTTATACCAATAATAACTGAAATATGATGAATCAAAAAAGAGCATTTTTCCAAATTTATTTAAAAAAACTCATAAAATCGGTTTTTTGCTTACCATTTATTGCTTAAACGAATCATTTCGCTTAAAAAACAGTAGAACTGCATAAATTTCCAAATGATACTGTTTAATTAACAATTTCAAAATTTAATCACATCAGTATGCGAAGTTTAACAATTTTTCCAACACATGATTACACTTGAAATGCAACCGATGTCCCCAAGTTAATTTTAATTCTGTCGTGTGCAAGGAAATTATTTTCTGGGGTGCATAAATGAATATATTTTGAAAATTCAATGAAATGATAAATGAAAGCGATCAGTAATTGAAAAATTAAGGAATTGTATGTGCACTTAAAATTATGTACGTTTTAAAATTTTAGAGAACAATATAATAATAACTGAAAATCAAGAAAAATAATTTACTTAAAAAAATAGTATAAAAGTAATGGTAATAAAATCAACTCAAGTTACTTGAAGGAAATATAGGTAAATCGAGCCTAGCGCGTTTTTCCCCCCTAGACTTTGAGCTGTCCATACTTCTTCTTCTTCTACATGGAAGGCCTCCTCGTCCATATCTACTTATTTGTCATATCTTTGCATAATCTTTGTGCTTCTGCCTCCGCGGTATTTTTGCACGACGCACATTTACAGTGGTTACATATGGTTGAGCCTTTAGCCCCGTTCATTCTACAGGAACATAAGAAAACTTTGCACCTCTTTGCATATTTTTATGACAGAGTGTTTAGGAGCTCTGGTGGTACGGCTACCTCGTTCATTATGACTGGATGTATACCATGGCTGAATGACTGTTAATTCTTATCAGTGGGATTCATCGACTGAAATTTTTGAAGTTGTTAATTAAACAGTACCATTCGGCAATTTATGCAGTTCTACTGCTTTGTAAGCGAAATGATTCATTTAACCAATAACCGGTACACAAAAAACCGATTTTATGAGTTTTTTAGAGCAATTTCGAAAAATGTACTTTGTTTTATTTAACGTATATCGCTTATTGTTGGTTTTCTTTTTCCTCTGTGGTTCTCAATCGACGCAGAATTTTGTGCTCTACAATATCTATAGAGCGAATGGTTTCTGAGTTATTTCTGAGTATTGAAAAAAGTACAAAACTTTTGAGGTTTTCGTGATGCCATGTCTAAAACTCACCAGGAAAAATGGGACAAACTTCAAATCCATTAATTTGGATGTAAAAGTAAAACAAAGTGATTAAAACGATTTCCAGGTTTCTAGGAATTATCGCTTATTACAACTCTTTTTTGAGCTAATTTTACTGTCCTATATGGTAGATTTAATTTTAAAAAATGGTATTTCTTATTATATTCTGATAATTTTGGAACGCGTTTCATAATATATGCCTGCTGCATTATTTGTAGTTCTTGTTTCAAATGTTTTAAAGTTGCTTAGCCTTTATGTAAAATATATATATATATAATTTTGATGTGCGTTTTTTAACTGTTGTTTTTCTAGTATCGCAGACTATGTGCATTTGGCACTGGGAAAATAATTCCTTGGTATTCGAACACAAGATTTCAAAAATTGTTACAACAAAGATAAATCGTGCGTGTGTGCGTTTTTTATTTTTTTTTTCAAATTTGATTTACTTTCGATTTCATTCATATTTTCTGTCATTGATTTATGTGTGCCGTGTTACAAATGCTGAAATTGTCATTTTTTGGTTAACTGTGGATCCGCTTCAGCTATCTAATTAAGCTTTCGTATGCAGTAATTTTTCATAGTTCGAAGTTTCTTATTTTGCAATATACTTTTCTGAGTAATACGTGACAGTTCGTTAGCATTTTTAACTTACAACATAGACTTTTAAATTTTAAAAACTAACATATATACATATGTCTCCGCACAGTAATATCCAAAATGTTTGCCCAGTGTTTCTTTTGCGTTAAAAAAAATCCCTGCCGGCTCTGCCTACAGGCGGAGGTAGAGTTCGAAGTTAAGTAGTAATTTCATCAACAAAAACTAAATCAATATTAGAGATAAACCCAGTTTAACAATTTTATGTGATCGCTGTTGGCGAAATTTTAATTGCATTTTTCTGTAAGAGCTTGTTTTATCAGAATCATATTAAGGAGCATTCAAAAAATTATTTTTCCATGCTCAACAACTCGGAATTTTCTGACACATTTTCAGGTTCATTTTTAAAAGTAAAATATAAAACTTGCTGTCGTGATTTTTTAAGAGATGTATAAGCGACATGTGTTTTTATTTTTCGTTCAATTAATTAGAACTTAATTTACAGCGCTATTGCTTCGGAAAATTCAGTTCAAGATGCTCAATTTGATAAATTTTAAAAATATATTCTTCTTTTATCAAAAATCATTCTCTTTCATAGTTACTAAAATTAAATCTTGTAGTAAGGCTGGCTTTGAAACAAGTAAAAAGTAAATTTAAAAAATCAAAAAACCCGACTGCGTAAAAAGCGAACTAATTAATTATTTCTCATCAATGCGAAACTATTTTTTTAAATTACTTACCTATTTTTTTATTTACTTGTATTGATGACTTTTAAGTTGTGTTTAATTGTTAGTTCCTATCTATAAACACTGTTTTGATGAGACCTGTCTAAGAAGGTTAGAGTTGCAGCAAAGGTAGAGATCCTACCTACACAACTTCCAGGTTGTTTAATATTTAAACGGAGCTTCTGACTGTAAAATAGTCAATGGATCATCGTTTTCATTTTGAAAGACCTGTCCAATGGTATTCCATTCAATAAGGTTTCTTTCAGTATTTTTTCTTCACCAGACTGTAATAGATAACAACTAGATTAAGATTTTTAATACGCAAAAATATCAAATAGTAAATTAAATATACAAAATTTTGGTGATTTGTAAGAATTTCTTCTGTTTTGATTCATTCCACATGGCTACTATAATTGTAAGAGTTTAGAATTTTGGCGAATACAGTCCTGTACAGGCTAAACTGGTGCAAGTAGTGGAGTCCCCTTATTTAATTACATATGAAAGCAAATACAGGATAAAATAGGGTTGCGTTGGTAAGGTAATCGGATACTCGTCACCTTATTAAAGACTTATAAAAGCAAATATGGCAAATCCTGGTTCTTCGCTGTCACAGACGAGCTAACACTAGGAATTTAAATTTCAAACTTTACAGGGCGTAGGTCCTGTCAGCTATAAAGTAAAATAAAATAATTTCTCACGATTTACTCAGAAAATAATAGAAATAGCATTTGCAATGATGTTTAAAATACACTTTATTAAATTTGAAATATCAAAATTCTGTACGATTTATTTGAGGATATTAAATATTAGAAATTTGCATGATATAGTTTTCCATCGATTAAATTGATTTTCTACAGTCTAATTTTATGCACGTTCGTCTTTGCGTCTTTTTATATGCAAGAGTCGAATTTCTTTATTATTCTAATCATAAACTTACATGCAACAGTAAGACATCCATATATTTGAATGCTAGAGAAATGCTACTCATTTCAAATACAGATTTCTAAAAGGAGAGAAAATATTACCATTCTCCACATTCGGTACTACTGTTTAAAGAACAGCTGCTTGTGACGTCTATTGTACTAAATAAAGAATGTACAATGCTTGGAATCTTTCTGTAATTATTGCTCCAATATAATACTAAAGCACAATGTAAAACCATCTGCTTCAACTATATTTAGTGTTCTAACATTAAACCTGTTCACCGTTGGCCTCATTTAATTCCTTGAGTAAAATAAATTCTTTATCTAATCATTTTCTTCATTGTTCTTTACGTACTACCATAAAATAAAATTCAACCAATTCTCTAAAATATATCGTTTATACAAATATCTATTTTGAATTCGTTAAATTTCAGATGAAATTTAAACAAAAATAATTTTCGTTAAATATTTAGGTGAATATCTTATATTTAAATAACTATATTAATCTAGAAGTAGAATATACGGAGATTAAAAAAATAAGGCATTTTTTAATTATTTTCACATGCGCAGATTGGGTAAAAAATAATATAATTAAATACTATAATATCTACTATAATATAACTATAATACATAATATATACGTTATAATAAAGTACTAGAAGAAAAGGAAATATCAATCATACTTTCGGTGGGAATTTATTATCATATTTCTCAGCTGATATTGAATGTATGAAAAAATTATATGGAAATATGTTAAATGTGTTTCAAAGTAGTATACTTTTAAATATAATATTACACTTAGTCATCGACTTACAAGCTAATTGTACGGGTCATAAATCGAACTAACCAATCGAAAACCTTCACTCATAACAGGTAAAATTGTATAGAAAATCTACATCTAATGAAAATTATCTTTCTATAATATGATACTTTATATAAAGATTTTATGGACGGTTCAAAATATTTCTTTGTCAAACATAGGTTGTAATACGAACAGATCGTAAGTTGACCAGCAAGTGACTTTGGATCTAGTATGTAATACATATGCACCCTTGAGAAAACAAAAGGCTTTTAATACTTAGAGAAATATCACCAAAAGGGATACTAAGAATATGTCGACGTATATACACAACCAGATTGGTGCAAACTGACTAGTCTGGTGAAAATCGCAATAACTCCGATATTAATAGAAACTAGAATTATCCCATAGCATGAAACAGAGGCATTTCAGATGTAGCATTTTGGTATCTTCAACTATCGGTAACATTTTTCTTTAAAACATTCAGTATTTCATAAGTATTTCATTTTGCGTGATTATTTTTACCTGATTTTTAGTATTTTATACGCAACCTCATTTACTAAAAACGCATTTTAACTTTTGATATAGATCTCGTTTTTTTTTTTTTTTAAACCTTAAAATTTTTTGAAAGACTTTGTTTTATCTTTAAATGAAATGGATTAATTACAACATATGTTTATTTCGTGAACCAATTTTGTTATATGCATATACAGTCTGTTTCAAAAGTATAAGACCACAACTTATTTTGCTATTTAAGTAATTAAAGAAAATTTTCAAACAAAATGAAGAATATTTTATGTTAGTACATCAAGTTTTCAGTAAAATGTAGCAACTTACACAAATGAAATTAATTCAAAAAATAAAAAATAAAACATCAATATAACAAAAAAGTGTCAAAAAGAACTGTTACAAAATTATAGGACCACCTGTGGAAAAGAACAGTTTTCACAAATTTAGTAAAATGCTGCTCCACCATTTCTCTGAATAACTTCAAACACTGGATTTCGCATAGAGTTAATTAATTTTTAAGGAAAGATTCGGGAATGTTGTTCTATTTCTCCATAATGGACATTTCTAATTCGTGTATTGAATGATATTGTTCGTTATTTCCATACACTTTGCGGGACAAATAATCCCACAAGTTTTCTATGGGGTTTAGGTCAGAAGTTCGACTTGGTCAAGGTAAAACATCAATTTTTTATATTTTAAGCAACACTTTTGTTAATTTCGATGAATGACTGGGAGCATTATCTTGTTGAAAAATCCATTTTGCACCTCCTAAAAGTGGTCCGAAGGGTATCAGACTTTGAAATGGCATTCGTAGGTAACTGTCCGAGTTCATTTTTCCTTCAACTCTCTGGAGATCGTATTTTCCTGTTTATGAAAATGCACCCCACACCTTAACGGAACCGCCTCCCATCTGTCTACTGAAGGACTCGCGAGATCCTTGCCTTAAATCATGGCAGTAGTAATTATTGCCGTCTGGACCATCAATATTGAATTTTTCTCGTCTGAAAACAATATATTTCTCCATGCAGAGTTCTAGGACATGACATTTTTTGCCCACTTAAGACGAGCTTCTTTGTGTCATTTCAGTAGTAGAGGTTTACTTTTTAATTTGGGACAAATAACACTAACATTATATGTCAAACTTCGCCACACGGTTGCATGTGATACCTTTTTAGTTATCTGTTGTGCTATTTTACGAGTCGACTAGTATTTTTTGTTGCCAGTTTGACAATCCGCCTATTATCACGATCTCATAACTTTTTTTTTTTTTTTACAATCAGATCATTTATGCGTTCCATACAACTCTTTTTTACTTAAAACATTATTAATCACAGTTTTAGAACGATTAATAATCTTACTTATTTCACGTTCAGACTTTCCTTTTTCTTTGTAGAACCACACTCTTCTGACTTCTATTTTAGACAGCTCACTCCGACAAGGCATTTTACTAATAAATTCAAAGAATCAGATACAGTTCAGAACTTCTCCATTTTATTCTTCTTTTTAAGTTTTACAGATTATTTAAGTTACAGTTAAACTCCGAGTTCAAAATAAAATCGCCTGCTTTATTAATAATAAAAGAGTGGTGTTATATTTATGAAACAGCGGGTTTGTGTAAAATCGTTTGGCATGAAACAAAAAAAAAAAAAAATCAAACTTTTTTCCCTGAGCTAAATAAACATTATAAAGTTATTTCTTTTCATTCAAATACTTTCAACTAATTCAAACTAATATTTTCTTTGTTGAAAAAAGGTGAAATTCTAAGTGGTCTTATAATTTTGTAACAGACTGTACTAAAAGGCTTTTATTGGCCATAATGTCTACATCTTTTCGTACTTTAAATAGTAATAATTTTGTTTAATAATTTTGCAGTTACTTTATCTAGCTCGTGATATTTTGCTATTTGCCCCAGCAGCAAATGTTGTTAATTTTACTTTTATTTTTTAATTCATTAATTTATTATCTGAAAATAAAATGTGATTTCCTACATTTCTATTAAGTGTACAAAATCGGAGAATCGTCAGTGCTACCTGGTCATAATAATCATTAGAGATATTAATAAATACGATAAAAAATGCATTGTGTATTTTTCAGCTTGCATTATGTTCTAAATCCCACGCGCATTCTCGTCCGCAGACGCTCTACTATAACACGCACTGATTCGATTTACAATTTCAGGAAAATATTATACCACTGAAATTATCTGGCTTTTCAAATGTATGTTCTACAGGGTCTCAGATTATCTTGCGTGAATATCAGTTTCTATCTAATGGTGAAGTACCTAGTTGAAGCAAAAAGTGATTTTTTCACTCACGTTCCCAGATGCAATTTTCTTAATGTAATTCAATCACCGGGGAAATTATTTAATTACAATCTCCTGGAAAATATAAAAAAAAAACTTTAAAATGAACTGGCTTTTGTGATAGGGTAACACCGGGGGAGTCGCCGCATCCGGGATAGATGCCGCACTCCTTGTATTTCTTGTAATTATCGATTAATGACAGTCAAGCGCGCAGTAGGGGAGGGTAGTACACAGTGAGACGAAAATTATTATTACTTAAAGAATGGCAACAAATTTATTCTTTTGAAAACATTTTTGCTACATCTTTAAGTTACACAAATACGCTACACATTAATGTATAAATGGTTTTAAAAAAGTTATTTATAAAAGCACAGAAGCAGCATAACGGAGCATCGAAAATTGTCTCACTGTGTACCACTTGTGGTACAGAGTGAGACAATATGTATATTTTCATAAATCATACATTTTTATACTCTATCAATAATTTTCTGCAGTTTATGACTTCTAATTAATATTTTTAGATTAAAATATGAGCCTTGGGTGGACAATGGCAGATCCTGGGTTACCTTCATGCAAATTTTCAACCTCTTACGTTTAGTAGATTTCACTCGCCAGCGTACGCCACCCCCCCCCCCCCCCCAACACACACACAGACAGAGAGAGAAAGAAAAAAAACCTTCTTTTATAAATAAATAACTTTTTTTTACGTCAAAAACGCATAGTAGATACACAATGAGGCACGTCTCACTGTGTACCACAACTGTGTGTCTCACTGTGTACTTTCGTTAAATTGTAAAAAAATGGATGCAATATCTGTTTCATCATCAATTTCATAGTTTTGAATGCTTGTGTCGTTTTGTCGACATAGTATATCATTAGATATAGCTAGGTTTGGTTAACTAAATATATGCCATACTGAAAGAAGTAAACTCTAAAATGGACGTTTATGTAACTTTAACCCATGTAAAATAAATAAGTACTTACTACTTTGTTAGACGAGTAACCGAAGTGCCGAAACTACATCCACGTGTTGCATAAGATGAGGTGGTTCAGTGTGTGTTCCAGCTAGGAGAATAAGTTATAACTCTATGTCAAAATGGCTGCTGTCTCACTGTGTACCATGTCTCACTGTGTACTCCCCTACCCTATAGGTGCGCAATAAGTTTATTTTAACCAGTTTATAACATGAATCCCATTTCGATGTTTAATTGTAGCTGTACAATTCTTATTTGGACGTAATGGCATAATTTCACTATCCAAGCTTTTAAACACGTTATGCTTAAATAATTTTAGTATGCTAATTTCTAAATGCATGAATGATTTTGAAGTCAAAACTAAGTGTAGCGTTTGTATAGAGTGCTATGTGTATGTTTAAGCCATTTTCCTTAGCGAGGGTAGGTAACTGTGATGTGCGACATCTGTACCATGCAAAATGGGATACATGCCGCACTGCAATTCCGATATACATGCCGCAATTTCTTTTGTACGGGATGATAAAGTGTTATTGACTTTTCCTTTTCTTTTTGCACAGACTAACCAAGTTAGGAATGTTATTAGTCGTTAATTGTGATTGTAATGATTATTCATTTTAACGTCCTGTGTTTAAATGAAATATTGTTTTTCAAAAGCAGATAAAATTTAAACTTGTTAACAGATTTTATTACAAATGCCCACATTTTATAAAAGAAAAGAAGGTGTAAGCCTACAAGGACAATCGTATCCGTAATTATTAATGCAGCATGTTGGGCGTATATTGACTGTTTATCAGGTAGGGTCTTTAATCTGCGATGCTTGGAACAAATCGGCAACTGTTGGGAACGCTACTAGTAACTATAAGGCCACTGGGATCTCCCCTTTCAACAACAACGTTCTCCCAGATAATTTCTTTTCTGCTTTTCTGTATAGTGAAATGCCCTCACCAGAAAACACGATGCAAAAGGAGGCAATACATCAAGTAAAGTCCTAATCAACACACCTCAAATCAATTGAAAGCCTTCAGAACCTGGAACTAGCAGTATAAAAGTACCATCACCTGCCAACCACCTACATAAAAAAATCCTATTCCGAGACTTAGTCAGGGGACAGCAAAGCACAAAATTAAGAAAACGGGAAAAAACTTAACCTCTATTAACAATTGGATAGAGCTTAATGTAAATTTAGAAAAAAAAAATCCAAAAATGTTAGAAAATTAACAACAAGTAGTAAATTGCTCGTCAAACGTGGCAAATGAGGTGCGTTCGTACTATAACTAGTTTTATAACTATTTTTTGCACCCCATATTGTACTGAATGTATATTTTTTTGCACTTCATAAGTGCATAGTCTGTAACATCATTAAAATGCACTTGCAATAATTTTTTCCCATTGCCCGTAATGTAATGGAAAACTTTTGACTGTCCCTGTAATTAAACTATACATCCAATTTTCATAAGATCTGAAATGGCTGGACAAAATTTTGCAACAATTATATATTTAAAATTTCAGACCATTCGGAAGACTGTAGCATCATTAAAATGCACATGCAATAATTTTTTCCCATTGGCCGTAATGTAAAGAAAAACTTTTGAATGTCCCTGTAATTAAACTATACATCCGATTTTCATAAAATTTGAAATGACTCGACAAATTTTTGCAACAATCATATAGTTAAAATTTCAGACCATTCGGTTGGGTAGTTTTTGCTCTGTTATATGCGGACGGACGGATAGACGGACAGACGGACTGAACGACGACTATAGGTGCTACGTATTTATATAATTTTGAACGCACCTAAAAAAGATATAAAACTACCGAGAGAAAATTTTATTTTGATTCGGTAGAATTAGGTTTGATCAGGTTTGATTCAGGATTCTCGAGACAGTCAGTCAGACATTGATGAATGTTCAAACAGTATCATGTTTACTACACCAAAGAAGAAAAATGGAAAATTAAAAAGTAAGAAGGGGAAGAAAAATGCAAGCCAAGATGATAATAATGAAATGTTGTATCACGCGTGACGCAGACGTTCTTTGCAAGGAATTTTTAGAAAACTTCTCCAAAAAAGAGGAAGCGTAATTGGCTTCGTTGCATCAAGTGTCAAATGTGGTTGCATAAAGACTGTACTTTTTCGACACTATTTTTGTAGATTGCGGTCGAAAAAACATGTCTATTAACAAATAAGTTATGTAAACACTATTTCACTTTTTACTTCTCCCTCTCTAATACATTGATGTTACGTTGTTGTTGAAATACAGTTAAAATTGAATGTAAAAGGTAAGTCGATAATTTTAATAGTGAAAGCAGGGAGACAATTATTAATTTGACTCTACTAATACGTTTCATTGTACTCATTTAGTTTATTTTTTTATTACATAGTTAATTACAGTCCAGATGAATATTTTTTTTATATTATTATTTATAATTTCATTCTGTTCTTATGACAAAGGCGCGGCATAACTACCGAACAGATGCGGAGTCTTAGCCTGAATATACGGGTGACACGCCGCAATGTAATGTTTTGGAAAAAAATTGTTAAAAAATATTAATTACTTGTTTTGAATTTTTTGTCGCAATACACGTGTTGTATATTTAACATTAAATAGCACAGGATGATATTTTTTATTTTATGTCCCCCATGAAACTTTATTCACAAATTCAAAAAATATGCGGCATAAATCCCGGAATTACTCTATATATTCTAAATAATCTAAAGAACATCTTTTGTATTTTTCGGCATGCGTCATGTTTTAAAGCTTGCATTCATTTTCGTTCGCAGACCCACACGCTTGAATGATATGCAGTCATTCACATTAGCCTGGCAGATATTTTAAACCGTTGAAATTACCTGGTTTTTGGAACATTATGTTCTACCAGATGTAAAAAACTGCTCTGTGGGAGTATTATTTTTGAATAAGTACTGAAATAGTTCGTCCAAAACAGAGGTTTTTTTTAAAATTAAACCTGGGGGGTACCTATAAACACTTTTAAAACGACAGATTCGTATAATTGAATTTTCAATCCTTATACAATATCCAATTCATTATACTAAAATGTGAAGTTTCATCAAGCACTGAAGTTTCAGATCAAAATTTTGCAAATTCAGAAAAAAAAAAGATCTAGCCAGCTTTTAAACCTCTGGCAAACTGCCAAGTCATGCATTCCTAGTAGCGAGAAAAACAATTATAAAGTTTTCAGCCTTTCTCAACTACTGAAATAAATTTCTTCAGCAGATATCGGTCATATACATGAAATGCTTATGAAGGGTCTAGCCGGATAAGCATAGCAAAATGGCCCCCCACGACCGATGTTTGAAATAACATGTGTGGTAATAAGGCTCACCATGAGAATACAATATAGAGTGTTTTTAGCCTCTGACCTTGAATTGTCCTTGAGATAAGCGGGGAAGTATGCGCCGACGCTACTATTTTTCAAATACGTTTTTCTCAAAAACTACGAAAGTTAAAAAAATGAAACAAACTCCAATTAATGAAGAATATATTATTTCACATTATATATTTTTTTCACATTTTTACACAAATTTTAACATAGAAAAATAAACAAAAATTTTTTAAAATTTTTTTTAATGTAATAATTTTATAGTTACAGCTACCAAAAAATTACAAAATAAAGCTCAAAGTATGTACTTTTATGTAAAAAAATTTCGTTAAAATCAAAGATGCGCTTTTTGAGTTATAAAAAAAATGTTAGCAACTTGCTAAAATATTCATAACTTTCCCTATTTGCATTTTCAGAAAATACGCTAATATCAATGCATTAGTCGGAACGTGACATTTCTACTCGGGCAGGATGCGCAGTGCGCCAAAATAAGAGAATTTTTCTATGCATACCACTTCCTTATAGGTTTGTTTTGTGTTTGTAAATATTCTGTTATCCTGCCGTACCCCGCATCCTTCTCACGTAATAATATCAAGAACTGACAAACAAAAAGGTAACATTTGCCTACGATGATTTCCTCAAAGGAGAAGGCTATGGGACTGTACAGTGTACATAAATAAGGTATCACTTTAGAGGGGAGTGTGTGTGTGTGGGGGGGGGTGGTTCTGGCACTTGACTTCGGAAGATATCTGTAGGGGGAGGAGAGTTTGTCATTCGATATCGTTATCATTTTTGATCAAGCCCAAATTTACTTTTTTGGTATCCTTTTCTTTACATGTGTTATCTTAAATTTTTTTAAGTATATTTTCTTCTTTTTATGAAAATACAAAGTTATTATTAAAACCATTGAATGATTATAAAACATTTCATTCCAAAATATGGAATAACCCATATGGAATAATATTCTCCTGCCATATGCGCATATAATTCGTTGTTAGAGGAACAAGATTCGAAATTATACTTGTTATTTTTGCTAGTAATGGGGAAGAATGTTGCCCACCTGATTTCTTTACAAGACGTTCTATTTAGCCCCGTGCAAGGGCGAAGTGCATTCAATGCATTATGTAACAAAAAGCTATTATTAAAAACTTTTAAATAATAAGTATTTCTTTAAAATGTTATTTGATATAAAGTTATTTCTTATATAACAGTGACATTTTATGAAAATACTTCTGTTCATTTAAATCAGTAAAATATGAGAATAAAAAATGTACAACCATATTTGTATATCATTGCAAACGTATAAAAAGAAAAATAAAGAAAAAATTGTAACAATAAAGAGAATTTTTAGACACTGATAACAATGTTATTAGGGGTAGGGGATTCAATGAACGATAACGTATGATATCGGAAAGTTGGGACGGTGTCCGAAATTGCCAAAAAGTTGATAACCATATATATTTACAACCCCTATTCAGCTTCACCTGCACGATCGACTAGATCAGCGCTTCACAACCTTTTTTCTTTTACGTTCCCCTGTCTTGGGCTTTTCATTTCGGAGTACCCCCATTTCTTATAAACACGCCCCCCCCCCATTCATCACCCTACACTCAGTTAAATAACGAAAACATGCTTTTTTTCATTAGTAATCTTCTTATCACAACCAATTAATAAATCGATACAAATTACATTGTCATTTCTAACATTTTTGTGAATTTATTAACCATTTTTGTGATTTCTCTCATTCCCGATATTACACTCATGTCCAAAATTAAGGTCACAAACATAAAATCTGTGAAAACTGATGAACTATTCACTGTGTTGCTACGAAATTTGGCTCAGAGGTATGCTACAATGGGAGAAATAATATAGCATCATAACAATATGGAAAACATTTTAATTGTGAATTAAGATACAGGGTATATGAAAAAGTGTTAAACCATGAATCGGAGATAAAGCATTTATTTCGGCAAAAGTCTGTCTAATATGGAGTGTGACCACCGTGCACTGCTATACAAGCCTCACAACGAGCTCTCATACTGTTAATGAGTATGTCAATATGTCTTTGTGCCAACAAAGGACATTCTTCCAAAAGCGTGGCTTTTAACTCCTGGCGGGTCCTCGGAGGGGTGTTACGCTGTGCAATGGCTCTTCCTAGACCATCCCAAACATGTTCAATAGAATTGAGGTCCGGAGACCTCGAGGGCCAATTCATACGTCGAATATTCTCTTCGTCAAGAAAATCATCAACAATGTGAGCTCTGTGTGGATTCACATTATCGTCCATAAACATGAAGTCCGGGCCTACAGAAACCCGGAAAAAACCTCACATAGGCCTCAAGGACCTCATCCCTAAAGAGATGTGCGTTGACTGTACCCGCATCGAAGACGTGCAGCGGTGTACGGCTGCCCAATAGTATGCCGCCCCAGACAAGGATTCCTTTGCTACCAAATCTGCCGATTTCTTTTCAGTAGGAGGGATGATAGTGAGTCCACGTTCTCTCCAGATGAAGATTCGGCGAGAATCACTCTGCGTGGTGAATCTCGACTCATCACTGGAAAGAACATGGCCCCATTCTTGTTGTGTCCAAGACTGATGTCTTCGGCTCCACAAAAACCGGGTTCTTCCGTTGGATTCGGTTAAAGGGATACACACGACTGGACACCGGGCGTTAGGAATGAGGTCCTTGAAGCCTATGTGAGGTTGGTCCGGATGCTGTAAGCCCGGACGTCATGTTTATGGACGATAATGCGAAGCCACACAGAGCTCACATTGTTCATGATTTTCTTGGAGAAGAGGATATTCGCCATATGAATTGGTCTAGAGGTCTCCAGACCTCAATCCTATTGAACATGTTTGGAATGGTCTAGGAAGAGCCATTTTACAGCGTATCACCCCTCCCAGGACCCGCCAGGAGTTAAAAGCCGCGCTTTTGGAAGAATGTGCTTTCTTGCCACAAAGATTTATTGAAACTCTCGTAAACAGTATGAGAGCTCGTTGTGAGGCTTGTATAGCAGTGCACTGTGGTCACACTTCCTATTAAACAAATTTTTCCCGAGATAAATGCTTTATCTCTGATTCATGATTTAACACTTTTTCCTATACCCTGTATCTTAATTCACAATTAAAATCTTTTCCATATTGTTGTGTTGCTATATTCTTTCTCCCATTGCAATATACCTCTGTGAATTTCGTGGCAAAACTGTAAATAGTTCATCAGTTTTCACAAATTTTATGTTTGTGACCTTAATTTTGGCATGAGGGTATTTTCACGTACACCCAGGGACCGTCACGTACTCCCAGTAGTACGCGTACCCCAGGTTGGGAACCAATGGACTAGACCGGCGACTTGATATTTTTATTACGCGAGAAGGATGCTCAGTTTGCCAAAATAACAGAATGTTTACAAACACGAAACAAACCTATAGGGAAGTGGTACGTATGGAAACATTCTCTTAATTTGGCACACTGCGCATCCTGCCCGAGTGGAAATGTCACGAATCGACCAATGCATTGACAGTAGCGTATTTCTGCAAATGTAAACAGGGAAATTGCGTAAATTTTTAGCAAGTTGCTAGCATTATTTTTTTTATAACTCAAAAAGCGCATCTTCGATTTTAACGAAATTTTTTTTCTTAAAAGTACATACTTTAAGCTTTATTCTGTAATTTATTGGTTGGTGTAAATATAAAATTAATACATTAATAAATTTCTTTAATATTTTTGCTTATTTTTCCATGTTAATATTTGTATAAAAATATGAAAAAAAATATATAATGTGAACTAATATGTTCTTCAGTAATTGGCGTTGGTTTCATTTTTTTAATTTTTTTAGTATTTGAGAAAAACGTATTTGAAAAATAGTAGCGTCGGCGCATATTTCCCCGCTTATCTCAAGGACAATTCAAGGTCAGAGGCTAAAAACACTCTATATTGTATTCTCATGGTGAGCCTTATTACCACACATGTTATTTCAAACATCGGCCGTGGGGGCCATTTCGCTATGCTTATCCGGCTAGACCCTTTCAAACTAAAATTAACGAAATTTAATTTCAAGTATTTCTATTTTTTTTTTTTTTTAACAACTACTTATACATTTTTCTTATTCATTTCTTGGGTCTTTTCTTTCTTTTTATATACAAATGTGATCTTTAGAACAGTAAAAAATTATCCCGGATTACTGCATGAATTGATAAATATAGAGAAAAAATATATATATTTGCATTTTAATCAAAAATATATCCTATCGAATAGTTAAACATTTTGTTTTGTATTTAACTTCAATGTTTCTTTGCAAAAACTGAAAAAAAAAATCAAAGGGTAATAATTTCAGATTTTTTTTTCGTTCGAAAAAGTGATAAATACTACATATGTATATATACTAGATGTATATATACTAGATCTTCTTTTTTAGCTTTTTTTGGAAGTTATTTTATCAAATAGGAAATCTCGTGTGAAAAGATTATTTCAGTGCATTTGATTTGAATGTCGGAAGTAAGAATGAAATACTTCTCAGATTTTTTATTAGTTTCAATCTTCAAATTCTAGGAAGTTTTACTTCATTTCAAATAGCAAGATCTAAGAACTGGTTCTTTTTCTATTTTTAGGTAAATCTACATACAGTAATTTTAAAAATTTCTATAGTAGGTAATATAGTGCTGATGTATTTTTTTCAGAAATGTCTTATAAATTCTTAAGCGCGTATTTCTGGGAAATAAAATGGAATAAACTTGCTACATAAAAAATGAAATATTTTACGTTTTCAAGATTTATAATAAATTTAATGTATTGAATTTTGCATAAAATTTAGTCATCGAATGATTTTATATATCTAATAAGTTTAAAAGATGATTAATAAGGAGATAATTTTCATCATTCGTGTTAAAAGATTCAACGCTTCCTAGCTATTATTCTAATAAATATTTCCAAATAATTTCGACTCAGGCCGACAACTTTAACTAACTGTTAACCCTTTATATCCCAAATTATGAATTCGTAAAATTTTCATCTTCTAAAGCCCTTTTTGTGAGTTTTTGAAACTACATTAGAAGAATTACACAATCATTTAATAAATTTTAGAAGGACTTTTCCAATTAAAATTAATTAAATTTGAATTTATAGGAATATTGTGCAATATTTATAACACCACTATAATCTTTTATTTAAATATTTTTTTAGTATTTTATAGAATTAGAAAAAAAGTACAAAGATAATGCTCTTATAATAGAAATATAGAAAAATTTCCAAACTAATACTTTTCCCCGAGAGTCAGAGAACGTCGAAAATATGAAATGAAAAAAAAGTCATCCTTTTAAAAATATTTTTGTTTTGTGCATCCAATAATGCTTTTGAAACAAGATAAAGTAGAGTACCTATAACTCATTCTAAACAATATTACAACTAATCGATGTATGAAATAAATTTTATAACAAGTTATTTTAGTGGTGCTTTAAAGTACCGTCGGAGCATAAAGGGTTAAATCGAGCATTCTTGATACACATTCTAATGTAATCCGAATTGCATTGTCTTCTTACTATTTTAAATTAATCGTAGGTGGTCATTGCAATTTAAAGCTTTTCGAACTTAATTATAATACTGGAGACAAAAAAAGAGGGCTTATCAGTGAAGTAGTGAAAATACATAATACATAGCTGTCAACTACACTAATCTTTCGTAATATCTAGATTAATTTAAACCAGGTTAACCACTTTTGAACCAGAAAATTTATTTCACGAATCTTTATTTATTTAATTCAATTTTTCCACGTGGAATATATTTAATTTCATTTCTTAAAAAAAAAAAATTCTAGTTCGAAACGTTTTAGGGTCAAATTAACTCACGTATTAATAAAGATTAGTTTGACGTTGTCCCCTATGATAATATGATTCTTGTTAATGATAAAGAACTGACTGCCAACTTCAGCTTAACGCCTTCTGAAGCTTAACGCTTGACTTTAACTTTTGTGGTACACCGTAAAAAAGAAAAAAAAAATCCCTGCCGGCTCGGCATACGCTCACACTTAGATTTCGAAGTTTTTTTCTTCTGCAACACCACCTTCATTTTTTGTTTTTATTTATATATTTATTTATTTATTTATCTTTTGCTGTAAGAGTTGATCCTATCAAAAGCCTGTCAATAAAAAGTTCTATATAATATTAAGATATTTATAACAAATTGAAGCGGGTTTGATTTCTTGTAAATTGACAAAGTTATACATTTTTTTTTCTTCCTCACCCCCTCCCTTTTTACTTTCTTCTATCTTCAATTGAAGAAAGTATTGTAATCGAAATTTTTTTCGATTACCGGTTATCGACGGATTTACACGTTTTAGGGGTCAGAGATCCCCAAAAACATGTTTATAGAAAATGTCTGTCTGTCCGTGCGTCCGTATGTCTGTGTGTCGCCATTGTACCATTAAAAAGTGTATGAAGTTATGCATAGAATTGAACCAAAAATTTAAATATGTTTTTGGCTATGGTAAGCAGGTCCTTCCTTAATTTGGAAAAAATCCACCGGAAGGACGAGCTGTAATAGCGATTTTTGTGCAATTTTGAATATTGTACTATCAAAAAGTGTATGAAGTTATGCATAGAATTGAACCAAATTTTTTGTGTATGTTTTTGGTCACAGCAAGAAAGACCTATCTGAATTTGGAAAAATTCCGACGGAAGGGGGCGCTGTAATAGCGATTTTTGTGCAATTTGTAATATCGTACCATCGAAAAGTGCATGAAGTTATGCATAATACTAATAAAAATACTAATAAAACTAATAGAAATGAAATATTGATATTTGTAACAACATTTTGAAATATTAAAATATATGAGATGAAAGAAAGTTTTAGGATTGGCGCATTCAACTAGTTTTCGTTTTTGTAACAGTTGGTTCTATCAAATACTTGTCAATTTAAAAGTTGTATGTAATACTAAGGAGATTTAAAAAACATAAAGTGGATTTGATATCTTTTGAAAATTTTCTGAATTTGTTACTTGATAAAACCCTATTTTTTTCACTGCTTGAAGCCATTTTTAATGACATCAAAAATCTGTCATACATAAAATTTTGGCCCTTTTCCTAGAAGTAATAATAATTTTAAACTGATTCGGTATGTGACATAATTAAGAAGTCATCGGGTTTTTTCGTTTTTTCAAAAAAGCCCTCCCCATTTCCACCTTCTCTGTACGATTTTGTACTTTAACGAACTTAACCGACCGTTTCTGCTCCTTGATTTATGCATCAATTTGGAAGATTTGTGCAGAATTATGTAAGATATCGTGTCATAAAAAACTAATATGTATACATACATATATAAAGTTTTCGACCGGGAGTGGTTTTGGGTTCTAGGGGTAGACCTCCAAATTTTTTTCAGAAATTCAAACATAGGGGAGAATGTATTAAGTACTGTTTCAAACGAAATCTACTTATAAACGCTACACACTTCATTTCAATAGCGAATGTGCAATAGTAAGCTTCCATAGCATACAAAAATGACAGTGCTATCCAAGTACATTTATCAGAATTATAGCATGGATTGCCAAACCAAAGTCGTTACATATTTATTTTTTTATTTATTTCAGTTTTCATAAAGTCAAAATAAAAAAATATTTTTTTAATATTTCCACTTCAGTTTATTCTTTTTTAGGTGCGTTCGTAATTATATAAATACGTATTACCTATAGTCGTCATTCAGTCCGACCGCATAAACAAAGCAAAAACTACCCAACCGAATGGTCTGAAATTTTAAATATATAATTGTTCTCGAGTCATTTCAAATTTCATGAAAATCGGATGTATAGTTTAATTACAGGGACAGTCAGAAGTTTTCCGTTACATAACGGCCAATGGGAAATAATTATTGCAAGTGCATTTTAATTATGTTACAGCCTTCCGAATGGTCTGAAAATTTATCTATATAATTTCTGCAAAATTATGTCGTGTCTTTTCAAATTTCATGAAAATCGGATGTATAGTTTAACAGGGGAAGTCATAAGTTTTCCGTTACATTACGGCCAATGGGAAATAATTATTGCAAGTGCATTTTAATGATGTTACAGCCTTCCGAAGGGTCTGAAATTTTAAATGTATAACTGTTGCAAAATTCTGTTGAGTCATTTCAAATTTTATGAAAATCGGATGTACAGTTTAATTGCAGGGATAGTCAAAATTTTCCGTTACATTACGGTCAATGGAAAAAAAATATTGCAAGTGCATTTTAATGATGTGACAGCCTTTCGAACAGAATGAAATTGATATGCACTTATGAAGTGCACTAAAATATACATTCAGTACAATATGCGGTGCAAAAAATTATTACAAAATTAGTTATAGTACGAACGCACCTCATTTGCCACGTTTGACGAGCAATTTCCAACTTGTTAATAACTCTATTAGACCTGACCTGTACAATTGTGTAGGCGTTCCTAAAGAAAAAGAAAAAAAAAAAACGTTTTCGCTTTTTGTGCGATTTAAAGTCGAACCTGCACTGTAAAAAAATAATGCCAGTTTTCCGGTAGGAATCGGAAAAATAGTTGCCCTTATCGTACCTGAATAATTTCCAACCCAGCTCGGAATAAAATCCGTAAAATCGGAATAAAATCCGTAAAATACCGTTTTAATGACTATTTCCTTATTTTTACGGATTTTATTCCGAGCTGGGTCGTAAATTATTCCGCTACGATAAGGGCAACTATTTTTCCGATTCCTACCGGAAAACTGACAGTATTTTTTTTTACAGTGTGCAACCACATATAATAGCGTGGATCCTTCCTGGTCGTAACGTGACATCGCGTACATTTTAAGTTTTTTTCAAAAATCAAATATGATTCTGTTAATTAGGGGAAACCACCAGAACTTTTTATTTCCACCAAAAATCTCCTGGTCTTAAAGGGATAAACATGTTAATGTTTCAGTTGAACACATTTGGAATTCATAAAAATAAGGCTGTTCTAAAATGTTCCATATTTGTATTACATACAAGTAACTAACAAAGATTCAGTTAACCTAGAGCAAAAAAAAAAAAAAAAAAAAAAAAAAAAAAAAGAATTTCTTAAACGAGAATTTGTTATTTAATGAATTAATTTCTCTGAACAAATAATTCCATATCACGTTCATTTTAAAATCCAATAAAACCTTTAAACAATCCATTTATTTAGAAAATAGATAATCACAGAAAGAGCTTCTAGGAAAGGATTCTAAAATGCGTGATCTTCACTAATATCTTCGGCAAAAATAATATTATAAAGAAACAAAATAGAAAGGATTTTTGTCAATAGAATTGATTTTCTTTTTAGAAATCATTTACTTTATTTTCCTTAAAACTTCTTATTTATTTAGTTTTCGGAAAGATGGCATCTAAAATTGTTTATCCAAGAAATAACCGCGGTATTATTAAACTAGTTTTTATCTGTAGTGGGCTATTTACTAAAATTAATAACATAAAAGGAAAAGAAAATAGTTCCGTAAAAAAAATGTTTTTTTCGTAAATATAGCTCCAAGTCAAAAAAATTAGAAAAATTCATTTCGTTTGTATTTGGAATTACATTTAGCTTTTTTTTTTTTTCTAGTGTGGTGCGATTGTTAAAGTACAACGATTGGTTATTTTAATAAATTTGCATGTTATTAAAGAAAATTAAAACTATAAAAGATTAAGTTTTGAGTGTATATAGTATTTTTGTAAAATTTTTTTCATTATTCAAAATATTAGAATACTAAATAGGTTGTTAAAAAATTTAGAATACATATAAATTTTCCTGACTGGTTCCTACATAAATTAAACATAAAATTTGCTTCTGCGGAACTTCTTCTTAAGTTATAAAAACGCTTTGTTCCTATTACGCTATGTTTGATTGATATTTGAATGATAAACACTATGTTTGATTATAAAAACGTTGTTTTCATTTTGTGTGAAATATGACTCGTCCGTCCGACATAACGGAGTTTACAAAGCATCATATTATTGATTTGCACAAAGAAGATCGTAATCAGCAATATATCGCCAGTTATTTAAAAGGTTTTGAACCAACTTTTAGTAGAGCAATCAAGCAGTATTTTAACGACGGACATTTTGAAAACAAGCATCTGAATAGCGGCCGAAAGCCGAAATCTAGTCACAGAGATGATAGAAAGCTAAAGGGTAGTGCTAAAAAACATTTTAGAAGTGTAATATGTTTGTATCGAAAGTGGAAAGAACACGGTGTTGATGTGAGTAAATCTACAACACTGAGACATTTCCAAGATCTTAGATTTCAATCTCATGCACCAAACATAAATCTCCTCATGACTATTAAACAAAAAACGGAGAAAGTGAAATGGTGCAAAAAAAAAGGCTTTTATAGGATCTGGAAAATTGGATAAGAAAGAAAAATATATTGTTTACTGATGAGAATGGGATTTGCGTAACATATGGTGATCAAGGTGTTCGTGTATGGCCAATGAAGCAAGAAGCATATGACAAGGACTGCGTGAAACTATCAATGAAATTTGAAGCCAGTTGTAATGGTATGGGCTTGCATGACTGCAGATGGTCCTGGAAGACTATGTATCGTTAACGAAAGAATTAATTCTGAGACATGCAGAGATGCGACCAGGAGGTGAGGCCTACCAATTGATTTGAGATCAACAAGTCCCCTCAAGAAATCATTGAGCATTTCATGATACCATAGTCGGAAGATCTATATGGCGAAAATGTTATTTTCCAACACTAGGGGGGCCGCCCCTTTGTTCGCTACGCTCACCAACCCCCTGCATAATCGTTTCGCGGTTCCATTTGGTTTCGCGAAGCAATCCCTATTTTATAGCCAATCCAGGACGTAATTGTTCCGCTTTTCCATATAAAATCATTAAAAAAAGTAAATTTTATAATTTTTCTGAATAATTACAAATTAAATAAATTTATAATTAAGTAAAATTATAAACTATTAGAAAATAAAAAATAAAAAATATTGTAAATTTAAAAAATATGTTAAATTTAAAATGTAACAAATTTATTAAAGTTATTTGGAATTTTTTTCCTTATCTTTGTAATGAAGCCACTACTTTGTAGTTAATAATCTTATATCTTATATCGGTAATATCGGTATAATCTTACATCGGTAAATAATCTTATCACATAAATCTCCTCTCCTCTGAAATTTTCGCTTCGCCGCCTTTTCTCCGCCAACATAAGAGTGTAAAATTATATATATAGTGTTACTAATATTGTAAATAGTTAGTGCTTGTGCTTAAAAATAATGCAAATAGTTCAATTAAGCTTTATTCATAAGCTAATATTAGTTTTTGTTGCATTGAAATTTCGCAATTTGTTGATTTTCTGCAAGCAAGTAAACCCTATGGGATGTCAATGGGAGCCTATGGAAATTTGGCGAAATACTGGAAATAGCGCCAAGTTGACGTCACTTTTTGCGACTAATATTGATAGCCAAATTTGGCGATATATAGCCAAGCTGGCGATATACTTGGCGACGTTTGACGACAGAGCTGGTTCCCCCCCCCACCCCCCGACCTTATAGCGTCAGAAATCTTTGACCAATCAGATACTTTTTTCTGTATCTACGCAGATTGTCATGGTCCATTTCCAAATCATTACATTTTTTTATATATTTTGCAACATGATTTAACAGCTTCACACTGGTCAGTGTCTATCAAGAACTGGCTTAGCCAACACCAAATTGTCGTACTTTCCTGGCCGGCTACTTCTCCGGATTTAAATCCAATAGAGAATTTGAGAGGAATAATGAAGAAAAGACAACAATATATTGCGCCAAAGTTTAGCTTCTTTCCAGCATAAAGTGGACATGGTCATGTCTGCGCAGAAAACATTGTGAACCACTAGTAGGGGAGATGGCGGATGAAAAGGACATTTTCTCTTTATAAGCTTAGAAAATAATTACATTAAAATGTATCATTCTCATGTTTGCGCCTAATTCTTGTCTAAAACTTTTGATACTAGTAAAACCTCTTATCCTCAAGTACAATAATTTAAAATCTGTGCACATTTTTATAAATGGGGAGAAATGTCCCTTTTAACCCCATTGTTAGGGATGAAAAGGACACTGCGCGGGGTTGAAAGGGAAACACATAAATAAAACCTTTTTGTGAACTTTTTTTTTTTTCGTTTTATTTGCGAATATATTATTCAAAAATAAAACATAATAATGCACAAATAAAGATAAATATATTGCAACATATGATAAAACAAAAACAAGAAAAATAACTTGTTTACGGCTACTTGGTATAAAATAACTTTAAATCAGTCAAAAATTTTAAGAAAGATTTATCTCTACCTGCCTCACCACCAGTTACGGATTTGGGTAATTTCATCACAATATCATTAATATTCACGTCATTAATGTCAATAGTATAAGTAAATGCAAAGTAGTTTTATTCTTTTTTTCTGAAAAAATGTACTTCGCATTCATTCCGTGTGCTTTCTGGAGTTTGTGGATAAAGTGCACAGGAATACCACCATAATTATATCATTATCTTTCGCAAATTTTATTGTCTTTTTATTTATATTGCTTTCATGATTATCAAATAAAAGAAGCGGAGGATCAGTTTTGGAACAACTAGAATATTTAGCTAATGCTCAATTGCTTTTAAAAAAATTCTGCGTTCCTCTACCAATTTTTATAAGCAAGTCCAAGCCTTTGGGATGGGACAGCTCCAAGCATGAACTCTTTGTAATTCTTCCTTTGTAAAACAAATACTGTTGAACAGAAGTACCAGATTCAGAAACAAAAGTGTGACAAGTTTACCATGTTCAGCTGATGTTATGAGAGAAAATTGCTTTCAACACGTTTTGTTACTATATTTGGTGGCTTGTGCTTTGTCATTAAACCTGTTTCACCACAGTTATATATCATATTCATAGTTATATATTATATTCACAGCAGTGGCGTGGCGTGAAAATTTTCGGTGGTCATCGCAATTATTTAAGTTTGTGGTGAAAAATTATTAACTCTAAAATTCAATGGTTGAATGTTCAAAAAAGAAACTTTAAAACTTACCTTCACTTATACATGAACTCCAAATGTTCTGCTAAAACTGGATCGTAGAGTTTTAAAAGCTTATTAAGAGTTTTAAAATATTGCTTGGTCATCGCCGCATCCAGCGATGACCGGACGCCACGTCACTGATTCACAGTTATATATCCTATTTACAGTTATATATTATATATTAGTTATATATTATATATTAGTGAATTTATATAGCGATTCATAACTGACTGAAGGTTTAAAAAAAATTATCAACATTAGCTTTGTTGAAATTTGTACTTCTTTTTAAACTAATGGTTATATGTTTTCTTAAGAGAAGGCAATGGATTTCATTGCAACGAAATCCATTTAATCATGATTAAAATCTTGGAATCAATGAATTCCAGCTTGCTTGTTTCTTTGCCAAGATAGGGACATATTTGGAAATTTAAAGACATTGAATACTTTTATACATAATTCTCAAACCATAATTCATATTAGATGCTTTGAGCAAATATGAAGCTAATTCTTTTTATTGAGCTTCACTAAAAAAAATCCCATTATCAAATGGGCGTATTAAAATTAATCTGCTTGTTCATTCTTTAATTTTAGAACAATTATCTCTAAATAGGACTTTTGAATGCCGTAGGCTTTAGCTTTTGATCTTACAGACACTCCTTTTTCCTCTTCTTCAGATACAGCACCCATCAATTCTTCTTTAGTAATTAGATTTTTCTCAATTTTCCTTTTATATTTTCGAATCATATAGATTTTTTGATGATTTTTGCAAAAGGAAAAAAATATCTAAATTGTAGATATGTGTTATTGTAATATTTGTATAATTTTGTTCTACATAAAAATGCATTCATTATTTCTGCATCAAAAATCTAAAAAACATAACTTAAATTTTACGAAACGTAAATAATATTTTGTTGAAATAATTATAAACAACGAGGTGTTGAAAGGGACATGTCCCTTTCAACCTCCATATCCACCTAGCGAAATAAAAAATGTATTCATCCATGACAGTGCTTTAGCTAATGAAATTTACTGGTATTCACATAAAGTGCATACTTTACAGTGCTAAATATCATAAATATTATAATGCTAAAACAATATTATTTTTTTAGAAAAAAAAGAAAAGCAAGATGAAAATTTACCTTTTTATATCAAAAACAGCTTTCACCATCTACAACGCTACAATTGCTGACGTTTGTTATAAGAATTATTAATACAGATCAAATATCGCCATCGATTGAGCCAACGTTCAAACTTTTATTTTCTTCCTGAAATTTTGATTGTCCCTTTCATCTCTTGTCCGTTTCATCCCCAGTGTCATAGCTTGGAAAAGCGCTTGAGAACGCGAGTTTGTGCTGTCGTAAAATGTAATGATGATGCTACGATATGTTAAAGAATAACCATTTTTCATTTCTTTTAAACAAATATTATTTTCAAAGCTTTATTCTAATAATTTGAACCAGGTAAATAGTTTTTTTCTAATATTTTGATTTTTTTAAGTGTGAATAATTAATTTAATTCTTGTATTATTTCCCTTCCTTTTTGTGCTAAAATATTCTACAAACCAGGTTTATCCTGTATAAACTTTTCCTGTATAAACTTTTTGAGCTGTAATTTTTTTATCTTACATAAACTTTTTGTATAACGATACATAAATAACTTTTTTTCACAATTTCTTTTTTTTTATTATTCTTATTGTTTGACTTGAAGCTGTACATATGCTGCTGCTGTATACAAAAATTCAAATAACTATAAAAATTTTATAATAAATCGTAATAAATGCAAAACACTCACTGTTGGATGTAATCTATGCACAGAGTGTTTTAAAAATATCCCCGAAATTTAAAATTGAATAAATTGATTTACTATTATAACCATACAAATGAAATAATGGACATGTTTATAAGCTGATACATTTTAACCATAATAAATTTAATACTGCTAACATATGGCGTTGTGCTACTTTAATCTGTAAGAAATCTCAAATTTTACATGTAACGATGAATCAAAGATTACTATATAATTCCGATTTATCTGTTTAAACTCGAAAAAATATAGCTATGAAGAGAGCTGAAATTTAGCACAACCTACTATATAAATATTGAATTGTTTTACACATTTTGCACACAAAAGTTTTCAGGTGTTTAAACAGAAGATCACCTTATTTTGCATGTCTATTTAAAATGATTAATGGATTATTAAGCATTAAATTTAGGAATTTCTTTTTGAAACACTGCATATATAAAAACACATAAATGTTTATAAAAATAGCATCAGCATTTGAAGATTGTTATATTGCTATACTGTGTGACCTCAAAAATCCGGCATTCAGGACTCAGACAACTTAAAAAATCCTGCACCAATGTCATCTGGTTCCTCTTTTTTTTTTACTCTTGCAACTTACGGGAGAAAGAAAAATAACAATTATTTACGAAGTAAAAACTTCGGGATCGAAAGCGATAGATTAGCGGATATATCGCTGACGTTGTTCTAAGTAAAACCGCCGATACTCTTGGTAGCAGCTCAGAAGATCGGAGACGAGGAGTAGGCAGAAGATAAAGTGTTACTGACAAAAATTCATAAATTTTATTGAAAATTAATGTCTAGTTTAGGGAAACAAGTCTGCGTTTCCGAAATCGATAGTCTTTACTTGTATAAAATCAAAGAAAAACTCGGTAACGAACGATCGAAAAAATTAAAGCAAGTAAAATTGACATCTATGTTTCAGAAATTACTTGAGAAGATATGAATTTATTGTAATTAGAATTTTTTTCTACCATTGGAAATAACAATTAAAGTTTTTTATATTATTATTCAGTTTTCTTTTTTACTTGCATAACTATCATTTGATTATGAATTAAATTATGAATAAAGGCACCATTAACGAAATCGCAAATACTTTTGATAATCTTTCAGAAGTATCTTTGATATTCTTTATGGAATCCGGTTAAGTCTCTGTCCGAACGATGCCGGATTTCCGAGATTATACCGTACTATATTATTTAGGTTAGAAGTGAAAGTGTATGTACAAATATACACCAACTTGCGGATGCAAAAGTCAAAACAGAAGTAAAAATTCAATAAATCGAAAAGAATAGACAGTAGCACGATGCTGTTTTAAGAAACATGTATACAAGGACATGGGACTTTTTATTACATAATTTTATGCCCGAATAATTAGATTTGCCACCAACAAATCGCATTTCAGCTGCATCTATAGCTACGTAAAGTTCGCAATGCAACTAGGATTACAATTTAATGGTTGACGTTCGTAAAAATAGCTGTCAGACGTGGCAAAATACTACTACCTGTAGGACAACAAAAGAGATTTCAGAGAAATTACTTTAAATACATATTTCTAATCTAATATAGAAAAATGAAAGTTTGTCTGTCTTTAATTCTATACAGTTCCACAGTTTGGAAGCCAGAATTGTGAAACGTTATGCACATGTGTCTTAAAACACGGCCATGGCCACGGCAACTAAAGTAATCCGGAACGAAATAATTTATAGTTATTTTTTAATTAATAAAAAACCCAGCAATTTCCTATCAAATTTAAAGATTTTTCATTATAGCAGTTGCCAACAAATAAAAATCCACAAAAAATACTTACCACCACAATTACATTTCTATTGCAAGATTTCTACGTGAAAAATGAAAATGGAATAAATCTTTTGACGAACTTAAAAAAAAAAATGAATATTACGTCATAAATTTTCTATTGCAAGATTTCTACGTGAAAAATGAAAATGAAATAAATTGTTTAACGAACTGCGAACATTACCTCTTAATGGAAATACATTGGGCGACAACAGGTGAATATGTAACATCATGTGAGTTTGAAAAAACGTATTGAAACATGATAAAACCCTATGGAAATATTGGCATATTTTAACATTTTGAGGTTCTCTGAATTTGTTTTCGGTGTGTGTATGCGTGTATATTAGAATTTCCACAAAGGTTGGGTTCCTAGAGCTAATTCTTAGTGAAGAACTCAAATAAAGATGGATTTACTGTTTTTTTTTTGGTTGTCTTATAATGTATGTTTAATTTTGAAAATGATTAAAATTCCAGGCAAGGCCGGGTACTTTACCTAGTCTATAC
The DNA here is from genome assembly GCA_963932465.1 of Maratus speciosus. Taxonomy (NCBI): domain Eukaryota; kingdom Metazoa; phylum Arthropoda; class Arachnida; order Araneae; family Salticidae; genus Maratus; species Maratus speciosus. The sequence goes on along the minus strand of OZ010788.1, from coordinate 492,596,918 downwards.
TAAAAAAAGAATTGCTATGTTTGTGTGTGTATGCGGTGGCTTGGAAATTTACCGTACTTAGAGATATGAAAATTCGGTTGGTTGTGTTTATGACGGCCAATAATCAGCACGAGGGATATCGGCCATAGGGGTGGGGTACCCTCCGTGGGGGTCTTTCTAAGGGAACCTAACCCGTATTTACGGTTGGAAAACCAAGGTCCGAAGAAAACCACGAAAACTCCGAACGACTAGGCCGACGGGCGCGATTGGAATCGAACACAGTACCTTCCGTCTACCAGCTTCGAAAGCAGAACCTCTCGACCACTGGTGGGGCCGTATGAAAATTCGGATGAACGTAATCTGCAGAATGTCTGAATAAATGTAAAGCTCAGATTTTCCATTTTAAGGGTTCCGTACTTAAAAAGTAAAAACGGAACCATTATAAGTTCACTCTTGTGTCTGTCTGTCTGTCACAGCCATTTTACTCGTAAACAATGGAATGTGGAAAGTTCAAATTGAGGGACTATTAATAAAGACTATTAACCCACATATTTACAGATTACAAAACATTTGCAAATATCTTTTAGGAAAAATGTAGAGGGCCTAATTAAGTTAATTGAAAAAATTTTTTTTTTCCTTTGTATATCGTGTGGGGTATCCTGTGAAAGCTTTCATAACGTTGAACTCAAAAATACACTTCTTTTAATTTTAGGTACTATATTTTCTAAGATATCGTGGAAAGTGTAGCGCAAAAATATGTCCCCCCCCCCCCCCATCCATCTATTTCCGTATCTACTGAAACTCAAATTATGAAAAAATTAGAGGAAGTAGACATTAATTCAAAACTTGCAGAAAAATTATAGCGATTACCCTAGGTCACATAGTTTTTGAGAAAATCGCATTTTTCCGTTACACACAAATTTCGATTTTCGGTCATTCAGCAAACGTGTTAAGGAAAGTTCAGGTACCTATCGTAGCAGAAATATAAAAACATTACTGATGAAGATTTTTGAAAAAAAAGACGCGGATGGTTTGGACATGCATAATGACAGGGGCGGCGTACTCTATATACCAACGGCTTTTAAAGCCTAGATAACAACTTTTAACGATACATTTGTGTAATACAATGTCCAGTAGCAGTATACATGCAATAAACGTCAAATTGTTAAAATCAGACTAATTTAATCATAATTAATCTCATAAAAACTATGGGATTCGTGACTAGTTTGCATTGGGTAGATATTTCAATACGCCTCCCGTGTCTTCAAAAGTTCATTAAAAACCTATCTGCAAAAACGCGGCACGGACCGAGGCTTTGCAACCTAATTTCGAAGCACTCTTAGAAAAATCCCAAGTTTAAACTTTAAACAAGGGTTTTGTTTTAGATACGCGAATAAAAGAAAAGATTATTACGACGCTGAATTTAGTTTTATGAAATGCCAAAGGAAGTTTCAACATGCACTACTTTTATTGTCAATGGCGAATTAAGTTCGTCATAAACAGATTAGAATAAGATTTAAATAAGTGTTATATGAGTATAAGAGAATAGCATTATTTGATATTATTTAGGATTTAAATCTCTTTGATCTTTTACGGAATACCCATTCATATTTTTCTAGCATATATACATCTATATTAAACCCTACGTTTTATAGTATTTTACAAAGTCTTATTTTTCTTTTTGTAACGATTTTTTTTATAATACAATTAATAATTCATATATTTATTGTGCGGAATCCTCTGAGAGCGAGTATTACTCATACTTGACCTTTTATTAGGATTCCATACTTAAAAGTAAAAACGGAACCATTATAAGATCACTCCTGTGTCTGTCTGTCGGTCACAGCCATTTTACTCGTAAACTAAGGAACGTGGAAAGTTCAAATTCGGGGAAGTAATAAAGACCATTGACACACATATTTTCAGATTAATAAACATTCATAAATATATTTAGTAAAAAAGTAGAGGGGATAATTATGCTACTTGAAAAAAAAATCTTTTCTTTGTATATCATGTGGGGTATCCTGTGAACGCTTTTGTAACGCTGAACTCAAAAATACATTCCTTTTAATTTTAGGTATTATGTTTTCAAAGATATTGTTGAAAATTTAGCGGAAAAATATGTCCCTCCCCCCCATCTAATTCCGAATCTACTGAAACAAAAATTATGAAAAAATCAGAGGTAGTAGACGTTAATATAAACCTTGCCGGAAAATTATAGCGATTACCCTAGGTCACATAGTTTTTGAGTAATTAGCATTTTTCTGTTATACACAAATTTCGATTTATGGGCATTCAGAAAAATTGTTGAGCATCGCTGAATATACCTATCGTTGCAGAAGAATAAAAGCATTGACGATAATGATTTTCGAAAAAAATCATCGGTAATTAGCCGAGATATTAACCCTTAAAGGTACGGTCGGTTTGGACATACACAAGGACTAAGGCGGCATACTCTATGCCTAGTTAACAACTTTTAATGATATATATGTGCAATGTAATGTCCAGTAACATTATAAAAGCAATAAACGTCAAATTGTTAAAAACGTACTAAGTTAAGGGGTCTCGGACTCTAAAAATTGGAAAAAATGAAAAAAAGATCACTTGCCTTACACACCATGTCTTAAAATGTATATGATTTTAAAACACAATTTTAATTAGGATGAAAGATATAAGTATGTTCTTTCGTTTCATGCATTTAAAAAATTGCAAGATACAGAATTAGTATTTATAGGGGGCTCGAAACTGTTAGACATTTGTCGAACAAAAAATGGGCATAACAGTTTACGCGCAGGCTTACAAAATAAATATTGCAACTAGAATGAAAATTTTGGTGCTTACTTATACTTCAGATTGTAATAATTTCCCTGAACTTAAATAAATTTGTATTTAAAGCATTTTTATATTTTTAATGCAATGTTGCTTTTAGCTAATGCAAAATTTTGAAATTTTCAACAGTAAAATCACCTAAAAAATATTTTTTTAACAATAAAAAGGAAATTTTAGGTTCAGTTTATACAGACTAACATGAAATATATGTTTTCAAAATTTCATGAAAAAATATTCAGAAGTTTTTGAGGTGTCCTGCGCGTTATGTCCCAAAAACGCCGTTTGGAAAATAATGACTTTTAAGTTTCGGAAACGCCGCTTCATCTATTGAGCGGGTATAATTCTAAAAGCCAAAACTTCTGTTCTAATGGGAATTTCAAGAAAACAATTATATCAAAATATTCAGAAAAGGTAGGAGTTTAACATCTAGAAAAATTAAAATTTCTTAAATTTTGAAGCTTTAAGAGTCCAGCGACCACTTAATCCTCTCCACCACGGAGTAATTCTATTTATGAATTTATGAAATAATGAACTGACACCAGAATTTATAAACGAATTTATTAGAAAATGAGAACTTGCTTATTTTCACGTACATGATAAAAGGAAAATTTTAATTAAATATTCTTGGTGCCGTTTGTCTGTTTTGGAATTAAAATTAGGTATCCGTTTTTTAAGGGCATCACCCGCGAAAGATTTAATTAGAATGAATCGCATAAATACTGTGGGATTCGTGATAGTTTGCATTGATTGTATCTCTCAATACCCCTCGAGTGACTTTAAAAGTTAATTAAACACCTATCTGGAAAAACGCGGCACTGACCAAGGCGGCGTTGCAACTTTGAGACCTCAATTCGAAGCGCGCTTAGCACAATGCCAAATTTAAACTTTGAACAAAGGTTTTGTTTTAGCTACACTGTAGAAATAAAGGTTATTACTACGCTCAATTTAGTTTCGTGAAATGCCAAATGAAGTTTAACTATGCACTGCTTTTATTGTCAGTACCGAATTAAGTTCATCATAAACAGATTAGGATAATATTAAAAAAAGGGTTATACGAATAGCTATATTTGATATTATTTAGGTTCCATATCTCTTTGAACTTTCATGGTATATCCATTTACACTTTTCTAATATATACAGTTATACCCAACCCTATGTTGTATAATTTTTTACAAAGTGTTAGTATTCTTTTAGCAACTTTTTTTTTTTTTAATACAATTACAAATTCCTATATTTATTCTACGGAACCCTCTGTGCGCGAGTAATGCTCGCACTTGACCGTTTATTTTATTTTAAATAATTATTCTACATATTAATTTAATATCCTGGCCAGATTCCTTTACTTTAATAAACTCTTTACAACTTTCTCATAGTTTGATAAGGTTAGAGAAAACGGCATAATATCAAATGTACTATAAACTTATTTTTTTGTGGAATGGAAAACTAGATACTGTGTCTGAACATTATGTCTGACCAAATATCTATTTTTATCTAATATCAATATTTCAATATATTTTTATCAAATATAAGTTGTAATTCTGTTAATAATTTTAATAAATGTCATCATTAATAGTTTAAATAGTGCAAAAATAATTAAGTTGAAAATAGCTATTTCAGTAAAAGTAAAATAGTTTACCACATATTGGTGCATATGATTTGTTTTTTATTTTTGATATACACAAAAACAATTTATATCATGCATCAATGACAATTACATTCTGTCGAAATATTCTTCGAATGTAATACAAAATTCAGGCTGTACTTACGGAAGTAATTTATCACATACGATAAACACAAGTGAAAATAATAGATGTGAAAGAATGAAACTTAAATGGAAGAGAGTAAAGTAAGAACGTTCATTTATAAATGGATGATAAGGGACAAGCTAATATTACTTGTATGAAAGATTCAATAAACCCCGGGAACGGTAATAAAAAAGATTAATATACAATGTATACAAGGTGTCTCCGAATTCATGGGCCAAATTGTAAGGGAATGTAAAGTACACATAACCTTCTCGATTCTGAAATATCACATGGGATACTTCCAAACCAAGGAGGAAATAAACTAAACTGTTTGATCTTTTTACATATATACTTTACTTCTATACTGATGTCCAAAATTAAGGACCAATCACAAAATGCTAATTTTCAAGTACACGAATACTCAAATGGAAATAATGTAAATTGAATAATTACTATCTCTACAGCACAGTTAGTCCACAACTCATTCATGTCACACATGGTTACAAGTGCCATAGTCACTACGGTGAAGCAAAACGATAGGAAATTCCATACATCTCATTATGAGTCTCAAATGATCACTATATGTGACTCCACTAAGACGTCACTATGACTGCTGTTTTGTGAAGAATGACCATGTGACTTTACAATGCAATTACACTGTGACTCTCATGTGACAGTCATCTGCAGACACAATTTCAAAGTCGTCGTGAAATCTGAATTGTGATAACTTACCAAATAATGTTACATTAAAGTCACACGATGACATTCATATGTCAGAGAGACTACTGTGAAGTATTGGTTCTTCTCTTTTGTGAAAAGTCACCATGTGACTATAATGTGATATTATTTGGTGACATAATGCAACGTTCATGATGACTTTGAAATTGAGTTTGAAAATGACAGTCACATGAGAGTCAATATGTAACTACATAGTAAAGTCACCTGGTGACTCGTCACAAAGCAGCAGCCACATTGACGTCTCATTGGAGTCACATATAGTGATCATTTGAGACACATAATCAGACGTGGGGAATTTCCTATTTTTAGTTTCACCGTAGTGACTGTGACACTTGTGACCATGTGTGACATGAATGAGATACTGTATGGACTAACTGTTCTGTAGGGATAGTAATTATTTGAATTATATTATTTCCTTTTGAGTACTCGCTTACTTAAAAATTAGCATTTTTTGACTGGTTCTTAATTTTGGACACAAGTGTATATAGCTGAATGTTTTTGGCTTTGGATCAAAACCATTAAATTTCAGAACTGATGGTCATTTCCTGATAAAATAAGTGTTATTATTATCTGAGTTTGCAAAACGCATTCAAGACAGTGTGTCCATGAAAGTAAGAAATTTAGATAATTAACTTAAACGCTTTACAATAAAAATTTTTGAGGATTTGAAGATCCTTCAATTAATAAAAGGCCTTCAGTTTTTTATTACATAATTTAGGTTATTAATAATTAAATTTATATTTTAAGGGTGTTATTAATTTTAGATCCCTATTTGTGAGCATAAATTACCAGCCCCTAAAGTATCAATTTCAGAAAAAGGACTCCTTTTGTAATCTATGCTGTCGTTTTGTTTGTGCAAAATAAAAGAATGTGTATTCGCAATGTTATTTTACCTTCGGATCTGAAGAGGATAATGAAGTAATTTTGGTATTGCTATGTGAAGTAGGAGATGAAAAGTTTTGGTAAAAAACAAGAAATGCGGAGAAAATTAAAACAAGCGTTTTATTGGCATAACGATTACAGTAAGTGCTCAAATGTGCGACCACTAACATCAGTACATACCTGGCAGCATCTAGCAAGTAATTAGTATAGCCTTTTGATGGCTCCAGATGTCTCATCTATGATACATCAGTTGACCTCATTACAAGACTTTAAGTCGTCGCAGCAAATGTTCTCGAAACACTTGGACTCTGCAAAAACTACCAATGACATGCTAGCGCTGCAACGGACACATTTGAGCACTTACTGCAATTGTAATATTAATAAAAAATTCGTTTTCATATCCTCTGCATTTGCTCTTTTTCGCCAAAACTTTTCATTTCTGACCCCACACTGCTATACTATAATTGCTTCTTTATGTGTTGTTTACCTTCCTTTACAGTTTGGCCTATGAATTCGGGGGCATCCTGTATATATGCGGAATTTATATAAAAAATACGAACTAATATTAAGAAAGAAATATTGGTTATATTCAGTTTAAACTTATAAAAGTTGTTCATTTTGTGAACCTATAAGTTTTCCAGATTTGAAATACCATAAGTAGAGAAATTAATTTAAAAGAAAATGTTTTTCTGCAGTAAGCAGTAGTATTTTTAAGGAACTGCTACTTTTCGGGTTTCGTACGGCTTTTTCTTGGAATTTAAGGTTCTTCCAGAAAATAAGATAATATAATTCGGTTATATTTTATAATGTATGCCCAAGCGTGAATATTCACAGTTTTATAGCTCACAGGCTTTCAAAGGCTGAGAGCTAATGTGCCTGCATGTTCTGAATGTGCGTACGTATTGCAAGTATGTATGCACGTAATGCGATAAATCTTGATAGAAATATCCAATGTGCTTTAAATTTTGTATATAGGTTCATTCTGATAAGGCGCTTCCCTGATTAGTTTTGGGGGTTCATTAGCTGTGTATAAAGGGGAAACGAGAGGCTAATCCCCACTTAATTTAGATAATTGGGTTTTCCATGCTGAATTATCCGATTTGCTTCAAATTTGGTAAAGCGGTTAATTCTTATAAGGCGCTTTCCTGATTTGATTTAGAGGCTCATTGGTTAATTATAAAGGGGGATTAAAACGCCCCCATAATTTAGATAAATGGGTTTTTTCCTGCAGAATTACACTATTTGCTTCAAATTTGCCCTACCGATTTATTCTCAAAATGTGCTTCACTTATTAGATTTGGAGGTTCCTCGGTTCATTATAAAGGGAGAAAACGGGGGAGCTAATCCCCTTCTTAATTTAGCTAAATGGGTTTTTGTGCAGAATTGTCCGATTTGTTTCAAATTTGATATACGGGTTTATTCTGATAAGGCGCTTCTCTGATTAGATTTAGAGGGTCATTGGTTAAGTATAAAGAGGGGAAACCGGGGCTAATTCCTCCTTAATTTATTTTTCGAGGGACGTTATTCTTTGAAAAAAGAGTATAACATACAATTAGTGTGAATAGCCTGTGAGCTGAATGCCATAAGTTTAACTGTACGCATTTCTTTTTATCAGAATGTGTTTTCTTTCAGTTTGAAATGACTCGTTCTTTTAGTGTCCCTATTAAAAAATTCATCATGATCCAAAAACAGTTTTTTTGCTTTTCTCTTTTTTAACACTTTCCAACAATGGTAAAAAGTTTTTATGAATTAGGTTTGTCTGTCTGCCCGTCAGTGGTCTAACTCGCGTAAATATAGTCCAATTGTCATGAAATTGACAGACGTTGTTAGGTTGCACTATGGCATGTTCGGTGTTGAAGATGAAGTGTAATAGCATTTATTGTTCATTTACAGACACACTCAAAATAATTCCGTTATATTATGGTCTGTGGGACAAAATCGTTTGCGGTGTATTTGAATGATATTACCGCATTTTAAACATGCTGAAATTTATATATAACACTGAGATGAACTACATTGCGCTTAATGTAGAATATGTTGTGCATAGAATATATCGTGCCTTTCCAGGGACACGCAAAAGAATTTGGCAATGAAAGAGATCGAACTATTGAAGCCTATGAACAATAATTGCTAAAAGTGCGTTTTCAGTTGCAGAACTCGTTACTAAACTGAACTATTTTTTAAAATATTACTTTGTGTGGATAGATTCTATGATCATTTACAGGGCTGCACAAAATTTTTCAAGTACATTTCGATTAATTCACGGAAATTTCTGAACGGAAATTTTCAAATGTGCTCTTCGTTTCAATGAACTAACTGTTAGCATACTATAATGCAGTAAACATACAAATCATAGATCATATATAGACCTGTGCAAAAAAAAAAAAAAAAAAAAAAAAAAACATAAAATAACCCGGATATTTTCCCGACTATTATTTGTAATAGCAGAAATTGGGTTGTCAATGCGCTATGAGTTTTCAAATTATTTATTTTTACATCATATTTCCCCATTTCACTTATATTTGTTACTGTATGCTGAATGTGTTGGAAAGTGTTACATAATCTATGCTGGACGCATGATTTTCCCTCCTTGGTTTAAATTCGTGGCTGCAAGTGTCGTAAAATGACGATTTTGTATTTCAATATGATGTCGCAATACACAATAGCAGTGAACGGGTTAATAATCACGTGGGATGATTGTCACAAACTCATTTCTTCTCTAGTGTAATATGGACTATGTGTGTTCAAAAATTCTTCAATGCATTCATTTCATGCTATTCCAGGGATCCGGATTCGATTCCCGGCTTGCATACTTTTCACTCATTTTACGCTTAGTTAGCAATGTGAAAAATTTCATGTATTTAACATTTATTTTCGGTTCATCAAAATGGACAATATTGACAATGATGGGATTTTAAATGAATGATGCAGTAAGGTAAAAAAAATACCTTGAAGGTATTTGTTTTTATCTTAAAAAGCATTTATATTCTATAAAGAATACTTTCTAAAAATGTCACATATTGCATACACAGGAAATCTCGATTATTAAGAGTGAAAAAAAGTGTTATATAGTTTACTTATTATCACACATTTAAACCTGTAATGTTAAGAAATAATGTTACTAAGTGAAACTTATGTTTTGTGTATTCAATGATCAGATAAAGTACGAACCATTTTTATTCAAAGCACCTTCATATGCAAAAAGCGTGGGAAGAGTTTCGTATTCTTCTCTCGGTCGGCGTGATTGGCGTAGGAATCCAAAATGACGCCAATAGGCTTTTTTAGCATCTTACGAAATTGTTCAAGATGGCGGCAAAACGAGTTTTTTAAACATTTTTAAAATATATTTTTAAATTATAAACGTTATACATGAATTTAATAATCAACATTTTCGCCCTATTGCCTTAATTGATTTATTCCAAATTCTTATAATATATATCTTCGTTTTACTGTCTTTTAATAAAATCTTAAATATCCTTTATATTTTAATCCACTGCCTTGAATCCAGCGCATTCTTTTATTTCTTATCCTAAAAACTTAATCTTTTAACAGCTACTAATTAAAAGATATGCTTTGTGTGTTTAATGATCAGATAAAGTACGAACCATTTTTATTCAAAGCACCTTCATATGCAAAAAGCGTGGGAAGAGTTTCGTATTCTATTCCCGGTCGGCGTGATTGGCGTAGAAATCCAAAATGACGCCAATAGGCCTTTTTAGCATCTTACGAAATTGTTCAAGATGGCGGCAAAACGTGTTTTTTAAATATTTTTAAAATATATTTTTAAATTATAAACGTTATATATGTATATAATAATCATCATTTTCGCCCTATTGCCTTAGTTGATTTATTCCAAATTCTTATAATATATATCTTCGTTTTACTGTCTTTTAATAAAATCTTAAATACCCTTTATATTTAAATCCCCTGCCTTTAATCCAGCGCATTCTTTTATTTATTATCCTAAAAACGTAATCTGTTAACAGCTACTAATTGAAAGCTATGCTTTGTGTGTTTAATGATCAGATAAAGTAAGAACCATTTTTGTTCAAAGTATGCAAATAAAAACCTTTTTTTAAAAAATCCACTATTTTACTTTATTCTTTATATTTTAAGACATTAAATTCTTTTTTCTTTGGAAGGTTTAATAATACTATTTTGTTTTTCCCTAAATTCATTCGATTTACCATGAGTCTTTCCGAGAGCTTTCGCCCGTTTGATTGTTTCCCTTTTAAAACTTCCGCGGTTAGGTAAAGAATCCTGTCTTCACGTCACTCGTAACCGCCTTCTCTTCGGATTTTAATATTATCGCTTGCGCCATCCCGCTCCCTCCCTCTTCGCTCGATTGGCTCGTTACCGTATAACCGTACGCGCTCTTTCTAATACTTATACCCTTACACTGACTTGAGTCAGATTATTTTGTACGATTTTTGTCTTGCTTAAAAAACCTATGTCATTTTTGTTTGCCATCCAGTCGTAATGTAGCTTCTGAAAACTTTAACATCTTAAATCTATTTCTTAAAACGTGACCCTACTCGAATATGAATAATTGAAGTGCTATCGGAATTGAAATCATCTACTTGTCATTTAATAAACTCTTTGATTCATCGTACGGCGTCTTTCATTATTCATGGGAAAACATCTAAGGATTACGCCCTAACCTACCGCACCGACCATGAAGGTACGACTGCAATTCAATACTTTTGGTTGGAAATTAATGGCGAGTGTATTTTTCTACTGCCTATGTTCGACATGTCTTAACCTGCAATTGCAAAATGTTACAATTAGTCCGAGAGCAAGTGTTATATATATATATATATTAGTTTTATGTATATTATATATGTAATTATATATAGATACACACATATAAATATATACTATATACATATCTGTATATTTATATATTTTTTTATGTTTCATATTTTATGTATTTATTATATACGTGAAATTAAAACATGACATTATATTATGTGTACAAACGATAATTTTATATACAACTTAAAACATATAAAAATGCACAAAAAATATTTACTTAATTTTACATCTACAGAAAAATATTGCATGAAAAAGCCCAGAAAGTTATCTCTCTATTCTAAAAATAAACGGTCAAGTGCGAGCATTACTCGCGTACAGAGGGTTCCGTAGAATAAATATATAAATTTGTAATTGTATTATTAAAAATAAAAAACGCTTCTAAAAGAATACTAAGACTGTAAAAAACTATACAACGTAGGATTGAGTATAACTGTACATATTAGAAAAGTGTAAATGGGTATACAATGAAAGTTCAAAGAGATATGGAACATAAATAATATCAAATATAGCTATTCGTATAACTCTTTCTTTAATATTATCATAATCTGTTTATGATGAACTTAATTCGGTACTGACAATAAAAGCAGTGTATAGTTAAACTTCATTTGGCTTTTCATGAAACTAAATTCAGCGTAGTAATAACATTTATTTCTACAGTGTAGCTATAACAAAACCTTTGTTCAAAGTTTAAATTTGGCATTGTGCTAAGCACGCTTCGAATTGAGGTCTCAAAGTTGCAACGCCGTGGCCAGTGCAGCGTTTTTCCAGATAGGTGTTTTATTAACTTTTAAAGTCACTCGAGGCGTATTGAGAGATACAATCAATGCAAACTATCGCGAATCCCACAGTATTTATGCGATTAATTCTAATTAAATCTTTCGAGGGCGATGCCCTTAAAAAACGGACACCTAATTTTAATTCCAAAATAGACAAACGGCACCAAGAATATTTAATTAAAATTTTCCTTTTATCATGTACGTGAAAATAATTCCAAAACAGACAAACGGCATCAAGGATATTTAATTAAAATTTTCCTTTTATAATGTACGTGAAACTAAATTCAGCGTAGTAATAACGTTTATTTCTACTGTGTAGCTAAAACAAAACCTTTATTCAAAGTTTAAATTTGGCATTGTGCTAAGCGCGCTTCGAATTGAGGTCTCTAAGTTGCAACGCCGCCTTGATCAGTGCCGCATTTTTACAGATAGGTGCTTAATTAACTTTTAAAGTCACTCGAGGCGTATTGAGAGATACAATCAATGCAAACTATCGCGATTCCCACAGTATTTATGCGATTCATTCTAATTAAATCTTTGTCCCTTAAAAAACGGACACCTAATTTTAATTCCAAAACAGACAAACGGCACCAAGAATATTTAATTAAAATTTTCCTTTTATCATGTACGTGAAAATAAGCAAGTTCTCATTTTCTAATAAATTCGTTTATAAATTCTGGTGTCAGTTCATTATTTCATAAGTTTATAAATAGAATAACTCCGTGTCGGAAAGGATTAAGTGGTCGCAGGACTCTTAAAGCTTCAAAATTTTAGAAATAAATTTTAATTTTTTTAGATATTAAACTCCTATCTTTTCTGAATATTTTGATATAATTGTTTCCTTGAAATTCCCATTAGAACAGAAGTTTTGGCTTTTAGAATTATACCCGCTCAATAGCTGAAGCGGCGTTTTCGAAACTTTAAAGTCATTATTTTCCAAATGGCGTTTTTTGGGCATAACGCGCAGGATACCTCAAAAACTTATGAATATTTTTTCATGAAATCTTCAAAACATATATTTCATGTTAGTTTGTATAAACTGAACCTAAAATTTCCCATTTATTGTTCAAAAAAATATTTTTTTAGGTGATTTTACTGTTAAAAATTTCCAAATTTTGTGTTAGCTAAATGGGAAATTGCATTAAAAATATAAAAATGCTTTAAATAAAAATTTAAGTTCAGGGAAATTATTACAATCTGAAGTATAAGTAAGCACCAAAATTTTCATTCTAGTTGCAATATTTATTTTGTAATCCTGCGCGTAAACTGTTATGCCAATTTTTTGTTCGAGAAATGTCTAACAGTTTCAAGCCCCTATAAATACTAATTCTGTATCTTAAGATACAGAATTAGTTTGCAATTGCAATTGCAATTTTTTAAATACATGAAACGAAAGAACATACTTATATCTTTCATCCCAATTAAAATTGTGCTTTAAAATCATATACATTTTAAGACACTAAATGTTGAAAATGGTCTTTTTTTCATTTTTTTCCATTTTTTAGAGTCCCGAGACCCCTTCAATTAGTATATTTTTAACAATTTGACGTTTATTGCTTTTATACTGTTACTGAACATTACATTACACATATATATCATTAAAAGTTGTTAACTAGGCATAGAGTACGCCCCCCCCCCACCTGTCCTTGTGTATGTCCAAACTGACCGTACCTTTAAGGTATAATATCTCGGCTAATTACCGATGATTTTTTTCGAAAATCATTATCAACAATACTTTTATTCTTCTGCAACGATAGGTATATTCAGCGATGCTCAACAATTTTTCTGAATGCCCGTAAATCCAAATTTGTGTATAACAGAAAAATGCTAATTACTCAAAAACTATGTGACCTAGGGTAATCGCTATAATTTTCCGGCAAGGTTTATATTAACGTCTTCTACCTCTAATTTTTTCATAGTTTTAGTTTCAGTAGATTCGGAATTAGATGGGGGGAACTTATTTTTGCGCTACATTTTCAGCAATTTCTTTGAAAATCTAATACTTAAAATTAAAAGAAATGTATTTTTGAGTTCAGCATTACAAAAGCTTTCACAGGATACCCCACATGATATACAAAGAAACGATTTTTTTTCAAGTAGCATAATCAGCCCCTCTACTTTTTTACTAAATATATTTATGAATGTTTATTAATCTGAAAATATGTGGGTCAATGGTCTTTATTACTTCCCCGAATTTGAACTTACCACGTTCCATAGTTTACGAGTAAAATGGCTGTGACAGACAGACAGACAGACAGACAGACGGACAGACACAGGAGTGATCTTATAATGGTTCCGTTTTTACTTTTTAAGTGCGGAACCCTAAAAACTAACTAATGCTATCTCCGGCGCCTGTTTTGATTTTTTGTGACCGGGGGTATTTCTTCGTTAATATTAAGAAGAATATTGCATACACGAATATGAAAATTGGTGGTATTATAGAGAAATGTTTGATAAACACGCTGGTGCAGACAGTATTTAAATCTAAGAATTATTTTAAGAGATATTTAATGTTAAATTTGGTCAAAATCGTCCCAATAAAGAGTTTTTATATTCGCAAAAACTATACATAGGAATTTAGTCATTTTTGGATCATTTTATACATTAGAAGATCCCGGTTGTGCAGACTGCATTTTTATTTTTATTTTGACTCATTTTTTGAGGTTTTATTTCTATTTTAAATTCAAATTTTCAACATTTTGAGAGATTTTTGTACAACTTTTAGTAAAGGGTATTATTTTAAATTATTGCCAAATTTAAAAACAGCGCAAATATTTCCTTCAAATTAAAAATTTATTTGCATATGACTATTATAAACACAAAAAAAAAAGTTCAAATGAGAATTAACCCCTTAACGCTCGAATTAAATTACGGCTGAATAATTCAAATGGCTTATTGGCACCACCTTTATGAAAAAGAAATATTCACCTTATTTAATGACAGTAAAAAGATACTAAAATATAGCCAATTTCACTATTTTATAAAACTGGTGGGAATCTAACAATTTGAGTAAAAGACACAGCCCGAGAATATGACGGGAGCGAGAATTAAGGGGTTAAAGGATTATAGTTACACGTGAATTTTAAAAGAGAAATAAAATTGTAAAATCATAAATTCATTAATATGCGTTAAATGTCGTAAATCTAGGAAATTACGTCCTATTTAAAATTGCCAAACCATAATATTGTCAAACAATTTAAATAAAAAAAATTAATTTGTGCAAGAGATTTATTTCATATTTTGAGATAATCTTTTTAAACTCTTGTTGAAAATTCGAAGACAGCGCAAATAATATTTCCTTTCTAACAGCAAAAGTATTTTCACGTGAATATTAAAAAGTACAAGAAAACTTTGGTGAAAATTACGTCAGATTTAAAACGATATATTTAAAATGTCTTATTTAAAAAAAACTTTCTTATAGTGCTGTTAAAAAATACCGAGAGACAAAGACTGTCCTTATTTAATTCATTTTATATTAGCTTTTTTTCACATGTTTCACTGATCTTATTTAATCAAAGATGGAAACTACCCTTTAATAAGGAGATCTTCACCTTTTTTTAATTATAATTCATTCTTCCGAAATGTTTTTAAGCCGGTCAAATTAGCCTGCTTTTAGAGTTTGCGGTGTCTGAACGAGGGTTGGTGAGCGTAGCTTGTAGGGGGCAGGAACCCCCAAGTAAATTAAAAAAATATATTAAAAAAATTAATTATAAAAAAGTATTCAATATTATTACTTATTCACCAATGGCATTCATAAAATAAAATAAAAAAACACCCCCAAATGCTAAAGACCGCAACAACCACATCGAATGATTTAACGCCATAAAACCCGGAATAGGATATGGAACTCTTTCCAAAAGCGTTGTTGTAATGATAGTATGCATGCGGATCAGGATTATGGAATATTGGCAATCAATAACACTTAAAAAAAGGAAGAAAAAACTTATTATATCTATGGTATGTGTTTAAAATTGTCGTACGTAAATTTTTATCTATATTATAAAATGAAACTATATAATTTCAAAATTTAAAAAGTATTTTTTTATTCTCAATGTTTATTGTGTAAACAAAAACTATAAAAAGTAATTATAATTATGCATTCCTTTATTTTATAACTGTGTGTTTAACATTTTTATTGATTTGAATATTAAAAAACTAAATATTTATTATTTGAAACTTTATTCAAGTGAAAATTTACAAAAATAATTTTAATGCTTTTATGAATGTTTTATGAAGCAAAAGGAATTTTTGGATATAATTGGTTTTTTATTACAGTTGAATTCACACGCAAAAATAAGTTATGCAATACATTTGGCATTAATGTCAGAGGTTGAAAAATGGAATATTTTCAATAAAGTTATTCTTTTAGGAACTTAATCGATCTGAATTATTTATGATGCCATTATTAAAAGAAGCAATCGTTAAATTTAATTTGAAATACATTATGGAATATTAAATACAAATTTTCTGATACGATACAAATATTTCCTTTTAGCCCAGTGGTTAGGGAGTTGAATTCGGAATTAATTAGAGGAAAGCTGGAAAATGTTTTAGTCCTTTCTGTTTAGGTCTAGAATGGATATGCTATGTTTTCCCCTTCGTACTAGGTGGGCGTTAGGAAATATGTATAGATTTATACTCAAAAAACACGTTTTTTGCATACCATAATAATATCTCTGCAGCTAACTCTGTCAAGAACATTGTCAATACAAATGTTATTACGCTTAAAATTCTGAATAAAATGAGTGCCTATACTTAACATTTTTGTTGAACATTTGGGTCACAATTCTACTTTAAAATTTTAGACCAGTGCTCATGGGGTTAAACTCAGAATTAATTTGGAGAAAACTGAAAATTGTTTTAATCCCTTCAGTTTTGGTCTAAAATGAAAGTATTATGTTTTCTTTCTCGTACTTGGGTGAATGTTAGAAAATATGTACATATTTATTTTCGAAAAACACGCTTTTTTTAATTACCTTAACAAAATCTCGCAGCAGCTAACTCTATAAAAAAACATTGTCAATACGAATGTTGTAGAGCTTAGAATTCTGAATAAAATGAGTACCATCATTAATGTTTTTGTTCAATATTAAGGTCTCAATTCTATTTCAAAATTTTGCCTTAATCGCTAATCAAGAGTTTGAAGCCAGGAAAGACCAAGTTAACTTAATGATTTGAAAAATTTTGTAATAGAATTGCGAGCTTAATGTTGAAGAAAAATATTAATGATGGTACTCATTTTATTCAGAATTTTAAGCTCTACAACATTTATATTGACTATGTTTTTTTTTATAGAGGTAGCTGTTTTGAGATATTTTTAATGTAATTAAAAAAAAAAAAAAAACGTGTTTTTCGAAAATAAACATGCACAATATTTTTTAACATTCACCCAAGTACGAGGAAGAAAACATAGAACATTCATTTTAGACCTAAACTGAAGGGATTAAAACAATTTTCAGTTTTCTAAAAATTAATTCTGAGTTCAACCCCCTGGGCACTGGTCTAAAATTTTAAAGTAGAATTGTGACCTTAATGTTCAACAAAAATATTAATTGTAGGTACTCATTGTACTCAGAATTTTAAGCTCCACAACTTTTGTATTGACAATGTGTTTTTGACAGCATTTTGAGATATTGTTATGGTATGCAAAAAACGTGTTTTTTTACTATAAATCTATACATATTTCCTAACGCTCACCTAGTACGAAGGGGGGAACATAGCATATTCATTCTAGACCTAAACTAAATGGATTAAAGCAATTTCCAGCTTTCCCCTAATTAATTCCAAATTCGGCCTTTGTTTCGTCCCCTACCACTGGGCTATTTGTCATAATCGAGTTAATATTTAAAAAAATCTCTAAAAGCCTAATTTGTGGAACTTTTTTGGTACAGCTACGTAATTTAAAATTACTCAAAATTTTTAGGCAAAGTAAAATAAAGAAATATGCATTACAAGATGCAAAATAAGTATAATTAATTAATTACCTTTATGAAACATTACGATTTTTTAAGGATAGAATTCATTTAAACAATTTATCAGAATATTAAAGCATTAATTTTTTTACATAAATTGAATATTTCTATTTTCCTCCCTGTATCTTGAGAAAGATTATTTTCTTCGTGTAAAAAAATAATAAATGAATGTAAATAAAATGAAATGAAATCATAAGAATTCAAAAACAGACCTAAACTAAATGGATTAAAACAATTTCCAGCTTTCCCCTAATTAATTCCAAATTCGGCCTTTGTTTCGTCCCCTACCACTGGGCTATTTGTCATAATCGAATTAATATTTAAAAAAATCTCTAAAAGCCTAATTTGTGGAACTTTTTTGGTACAGCTACGTAATTTAAAATTACTCAAAATTTTTAGGCAAAGTAAAATAAAGAAATATGCATTACAAGATGCAAAATAAGTATAATTAATTAATTACCTTTATGAAACATTGCGATTTTTTAAGGATAGAATTCATTTAAACAATTTATCAGAATATTAAAGCATTAATTTTTTTACATAAATTGAATATTTCTATTTTCCTCCCTGTATCTTGAGAAAGATTATTTTCTTCGTGTAAAAAAATAATAAATGAATGTAATTAAAATGAAATGAAATCATAAGAATTCAAAAACATTCTTGTAAAATATAGCTACATATATGTTTTGCATATGTATAAAAATGGTGTTCTTAAATAAATTGGAATTTTATATGTTTATAAATAAATTCATATAACCGAATGCATTTAGAGAATTAGACAGGCTATAAAGAATATTTTCTTTTAAAAAGACTATGCTATTTACGTTAAATTCTATGTTGCAATAAGAAAATAACTTCTAGAATAGAAAAGTTCCTGTTGGCTCGGCCTACCGCCTCAGGTAGATTTCGAAGTTAAGTACTAATTTCACCAAAAAAACTAAATCCAGATTAGAATTAAACCCAGTTTAATAATTTTATATGGCCGCTTTTGACAAGTTTTTAATTTAATTTTTGTGTTACGGTTGTTGTTGTTTTTTCAGAATCAATTTAGTACGATATTTTTTTCTTCAACCAACCTCCCTTTTCTTGCCATAAGATTTGGTCATATAAAAAACTTGTCAGTATAAAAGTTGTACATAATATTAAGAAGATTTATAATAAATTTAAGTAGATCTGATAACTTGACAATTGACGAAGTTATGATTTTTTTTTCCTAAACGCTATTTTTGTCGCCCCTTGAGCCCATTTTTAATTATATCAAAAATTCGTTTTATTTAAATTTGTGGCCCTTTTCCTAAAAGAAATAATAACTTTAAACTAACTTGCTGTGTATCATAATTTATAAGTTGAGGTTTTTTTCGGTTTTCACAAAACCCCTCTTTATTTACACCTCACTAATTTTGCCATTGACGAACTTGACCGAGATTTTCAGCCTCTTGATTTTATGTATGGGTTTGGTAGGGAAATTTGCAGAAATATGGACGTTATTGTGTCCATCAAAAAGTGATATATATATATATATATATATATATATATATATATATATATATATATATATATATATATATATATATATAAATGAGGCATTTTCACAAAAATTTAACTTTCAGGAATAGAAATCTGATGAAATTAAACTAAATAAAATAACATTTTAAACTTATAGTCGAATGCCTTAATGATTCGAAAAAAATGTCAACAAAGAAGATTTTTTTTATTTAACTGAGGTTTAAGTTAAACCTGTGAGTCTAATTTCCCTTACTATTTTATCTCTCTAAATTTTTATTTTTTTCCGAATTTTTACTTTCTTAATGGAGGGCATGTTGAAATCTAGTTTTAATTGTTGAAATAGGTAACAATTAATGTTACTAAAATTTATTTTTCATATTAGGAAAAAATATGAAAAATTAAGTATCGAAACAAAAGTTAACATAAGTTAGTTACTGCAGAGTTTAAAAAATGAATACATTGACGTTTGTTTTGATTTTACAGTTTTGCCTTTGATAACTTTTATTTCGAAGTTCAGTAAATAAATGCATTTTTTTTTTCGGTGGGAACAAATAATTGTTGAAATAGGTAACAATTAATGTTACTAAAATTTATTTTACACATTAGGAAAAAATATGAAAATTTAAGTACCGAAACAAAAGTTAATTGCATAAGTTAATTACTGCAGAGTTTAAAAAATGAATATATTGACGTTTGCTTTGATTTTACAGTTTTATCTTTGATAACTTTTATTTCGAAGTTCAGTAAATAAATGCAATTTTTTTTCGGTGGGAACAAATAATGACGATTCATTAATTTATCTATTTCTTTGAGAGTTTCCTGACAGAATAGGGCAGAGGAGTTTATTGACTGCCATTCTTAATTTGTCATCAGAATTAAATCCATTGCCTAAAAAGGCACAAAGTTATTTAAACACTTAAAAGTTAACGGGAAAAAAATCTGAACTTAGTTTAGAAGTTTGATGAATAATGCGCTCTCCGGAATTATTTTTCTAATAAAACCTTCTTCAAGTGACCAGGAAAAAACGCAATTTGTTTCATTTCCTTCAAAGAAATTGGTTACCCATGGAGGGAGCTCAACTGGGATGGTCGCTGAATAGAGGTAAAATTAGTATTGAGCCTATGGGAATAAATTTCGTTTCATGAAAAAATGGTCTTTAAAGGAGGTGGTCGCAAAGGGAGGTTTCCTTGTAGTACTTTTTTGTACAAAATTTTTGTATAACAATGTCTTAAAGGGAGTTTAAGAAGGGACAGTTAGGGGAAAAATGGGGGACGGTAAAGGAAAAAAGAGACGGTAAGGGGAAAAAAGGGATGGTAAGGATGGGACAGTAAGGGAAATTTCCATCTATTTTTAGGCAAATCATGTTAAAACTAAGTTATAGCCAAAATATTCATGGATTTTTAGAAAGTTATTTAGATTGGATTAAATAAAAAAAATAATAATAATTTACATTGAAAGGTGAAGAAATACACCTTGGGGGCAGTAAGACTACCAATAAAGCCACAATGCTTGAAATTGATATTTAAATTCTTGAATTTTAGCCATTCTTTCTCTAGCATACTTCTGCAAGAGAAAAAGTTCTGTGGCTGTATCCGAAGTGATTTCCTCTATAATTTTAGCAAGAGGGGCGGTAAGAAATCTAAAATCCAGAGATAGTGATAAAAAATAATAATAACCGTAAAAATGTCTGCATGTTAATTTTTTTTTTTTACAAATCTATGTAAAACAACAATTCCAGTTTCGGAATAAAATGACATCGAATTACCTTTTTTGAAAGAATTTTATACAGACGGCTCCAAACTAAAAAATCAGCATCAGGGACACGGGACGGTATAGGAATTTCGTGGTACATTTGGAACCCAACATCGTCCAAACCTTATTTATCTCGTTAATATTTTTATAAAGTCATACAATGGGATGTTTTCCAGCATACGAAATTTTAAAAAATCCCTGCCGGCCCGGCCTACAGGCGGAGGTAGATTTCGAAGTTATGTATACTAACTTCACCAACAAAAACTAAATCATGATGAGAGACAAACCCACTTTAACAATTTTATCTGGCCGCTTTTGACGAGTTTTTATTTCATTTTTATATAATAGCTGGTTTTATCAGAATCATGTTAAGGCAGTATTAAAAAAAAATATTTTTCCATGCTCAACAACTCGAAATTTTCTGGCACATTTTCAGAATCATGTTTAAAAGAAAAAATATGAAACTTGTTGACGTGTTTTTTGAAGAGATTTATAAGCGACCTGTGGATTTATTTCTTGTTCAATTAATTAGAACTTGGTTTATAAACAATTATTTTCTCAGAAGGACCGTATTTTTCGTTTCCAACACAATCGCTTCGAGAAATTTTTTTCAAAATGCCAACTTTGACATCCTTTTTTGAAATATATTCTGCCTCTATCAAAAAATCGATCTTTACGGTTCATTATATAGTTTCTGAATAAAAGAATCTATCAATTGGATGCGTTTGAAAGCAAAAATGAATTTAAAAATGAGTAAGAAAATAAGCCGTTTGTATTTGAGTACACCCTTAATACGATATTTTTTTCGTCAACCCCTATTTTTTATTTTTATTTTTCGGCTGTAATAGTCAATATAGAAGTTTGTCAATACAAAAGTTGTAGATAATATTGAGAAAATGAGTAATAAATTTAAGCGGATTGGATATCTTGTGAATTGAAGAAGTTATGAATATTTTTCTACTTCAACATCCCCCTCCCCCCCATTTTTTAAGTAAGAGTTCGTCCTATCAAAAACTTGTCAATATAAAAGTTGTATATTGTATTTAACAAGATAAGACTTATAATAAGTTCAAGTGAATGTGATACCTTAAAAATTGACGAAGTTATGAATTTTTTTCTTCTTCAACCACCCCACCCCCTTTTTTTGTTTTAGTTTTTAATTTTTTTTTTCGGTACGAAATGGTCCTATCAAAAACTTGTGAATATAAAAGTTGTAGATAATATTAAGGAGATTTTTAATAAAATTAACTGGATTTAATATCTTGAGAATTGACGAAGTTACGAATTTTTTTCTCCCCAAAATCTTATTTTTTGAGCCCCTTGAGCCCATTTTTTATTTTATCAAAAATCTGTGATAAATAAATTTTTGGTCCTATTTTTAGAAATAATAAAAACTGTAAACTGATTTGATATGTGCAAAAATTAAGACGTTTATGGGGTTATTTCGGTTTTTTCAAAACCCCTCCCTATTTCCATCTCCTTGAGCTGATTTTACCCATTAACGAACTTGACCGAGATTTTATGCCCCTTGATTTTGTGTATCAGTTTGGAAGAGATTTGTGCAGAATTGTGAATGTTATCGTGACCAGAAGAAAATTATATATTTATATATACGAGGGCATTTCGAAAAGTAAAGATACACCGTACGCCGGAGGAAAAGAAAAGTTTTGGCAAGCAAGTTGGCAACACAGGTGTTAACCTTGAACCATTTGCTTTATCCTCGCGGTCGTTCAGCATTTCAACGTTGATTCTGGTTGGAGTAGGTCGTGTTTAAAAGGGTTCCGCCGATTCAGAATTCCGCCAAATGCGAAGTGCGCTCCGTCATACGCTTTCTTCATGCAAGAGGTCAGCGATCAGTGGATATTCACAAAGAAATTGTTTCTGTTTATGGGAACATTATGAATCGACAAAATGTAACGAAATGGTGTCGTCATTTCTCTGAAGGTAGGACCGATGCTCAGGACGAACAAAGAACAGGTCGGCCATCTGTGATCACTGATGCCCTTCTTCAGAGAACTGAGGAAGCAATTCGTGCGAATAGACGTCTCCTGTTACCTGAAGTCACATCTTGGAGGAAAATCATTCCACGACGATGATGAGATCAAAGATGAAGTTGAAATGTGGTTCCGACAACAGGCGGAAACCTTCTATGACTGTGGGATACAAAAGCTTGTGCCCCGACTTAACAAATGTTTGGATAACGGGGGTGATTATGTCGAAAAATAATAAATAATCCAGTTGATAAGATGTAACTTACGTTTTCAAAATAAATGTTTTTTTTTAAAGAATGCGAGACATTGTATCTTTACTTTTCGAAATGCCCTCGTATATGTATAAGGTTTTTTACTGAAGGTGGTTTTGGGTTCTACGGGTCATGATCGGTGTACATCTGCAAAACTTTTTCAGAAATTCCAACATAGGGAAGAATGTAATAGGTAGTATCTCATACAAAATCTACGTAAAAAGGACAAGAATATGTACTAAAATAAAAATTATTATTCAGGGACTTAAAAGCCGAAATTATGCGAGAATGCCTCTTTCATCTTTAGAATTTTACCATTTTTTCATATATTTGTCATTCATATATATATATATATATATATAGAGAGAGAGAGAGAGAGAGAGAAAGTTTTTAACTAAAAAGGTTTTGAGTTCTAGGGGCCATGATCGACGTAGATCTGCACAAATATTTCAGAAATTCCAATATAGGGAACAATATAATAGGTAAAATGTCTTACGAAATCTACCTTAAAAGTTAATTATACTATACTTGCTGAAGGTGCATTTAAGGAGAGGTTCTTGCATAGACTGAAAAATAATACATTTTTAGGATTACGTTATATATTAAACAGTAAATACGGTCGCAATCTGCCGTTTTTATATTTTATTTCATATGCATTTTTTTTAATGATACAATTGTTTAACACATTAAAGTACATAAACAATGAAAGCTTTCTTCATAGCAGACAGAAAATACTTCTTTCTGAGAGTCTGCGTATAAATCCACAATAATAATTTGAAAACAAAAAAGTTAAAATCTTAAACTGTTATAAATTTAGGAGTGAGTAAATTTTAAAAAAGTGACAAAAATATTAACTTTAAATTTGTTCTGAAATTTTAAAATTAAACACTAATTTTAAAGAATGTTTTTGCAGTTTTACATATTTAAAACTTAGTAAGTTTGCATAATATACTAAAAAATCACTGCTTGTTTAAAAAAAGGTATATTTAATAATGATAATTATATATGAATGGAAATTGACCAATACATTTTTGAGATATTCATCTCACTAAATCAAAAAATAAGGTTTCGAGTAATTCACATTTAAAGCTAAACGGTTGTTTTACGAAGGTCACAGAAATGTTGTTGAAAGTGATAGGAACTTTGCAAACTGACAAAGAATGTGTTGGTTCAACTGTTTTATATTGGAAATATTTAAAAATCATTTTCCTAGAATGGTATAAAAAATCAGTTATCTTAAGTTTTAAACCAGAACATGCCCTTAAGCATGTTTGGCAGCCGTTTAAAAAAATCTGGGAGAATTTCAGAAATATTGTGCATGAAGTGCAATGTTAAATTCCAGCTTTTAAATGAACTTATATGTGGCTTCGTAAAAGCAATCTTTAATACAGGATGCCATTATAATCTTGTGCAAAATGTAAGGGAAGGTAAAGTACATGTCAAGAAGCACTTTTGGTATAGCACTGCGAGGTTGAAAATGAAAAGTGCTTGCGAAAATAAGAAATGAGGGGGAAATGAAAACAAATATTTATTGCCATAACAATGAGAGATAGTGCTCTATTGTGCCCCCAACAAGGCCTAGCAGCATCTAAAAAGTTATTGATGTATCCTTTCGAATATTCCTGGTCTCTCATCTATGAGACATCAATTAACTCTCGTGAGGACTTCATTGCAAGACTTTTAGTCGCTGCAGCAGCTATTCGTTAAATACGTGTAATCTTCCAAATTCGATTGCGAATCACTTGCTGGACGATGCCCGGTCTGTATAGATATTGGTGATGGCACATTCTGTGGGTGTCGGGGGGTATGTAATTGTTACGTAAAAAAAGCGCATGTTTGCATTTCCTCCGCTTTTCTTTTTTTTCGCCAACTCTTTACCTTTTCGACCCCACATATTCCAGAATTGCTTGTTAATGTGTAATTTACATTCCTTTCCAGTTTGAACCTTTAGTTCAGAGAAACACTGCATAGTCTCAAAATGATAATTTATGGGGATTCAGGTTGGATAAATGATTAGTACTGGCTTCTAGAAAACTCTTAGTAAAATTGTGTTTAAAACTAAATGGACTTGAAATAGGGCTATCTTTAAAAAAGCCTTTCTTGATGCCACGACAATTTATCAGGTGATTAACGCAAAATAATTTTCATTTTTTTCATTAATTAGAGTGGCTTTCATTATTAGAAAACAGCCTAGTTTTTCATACAATATCATAAAATAATATATACAATAATATACAATAATATTCCTATACCATTTGTGTCTAACAGCATTTTCTTTTCTCTGTGCATCTAAGTTTCTTGTTTCTAGCATCGCGAACTGTTTCAAAGTGATCGCCAAAGTATGCGCGAAATATTTTCTCAATTTTCTTACCAAATTGACTTATGTTTCGTCGTATGTAATGCAGGTTTTCTGTGAATGTCAGCTATCTTGTAAGATACCAAATTTGCGTATAAAATAAAATGGAGTAGAAATGGGGATTTCTAGAAATAACCTATATTCATTCCACGATAATTTGGCAGATGCGTAATGCAAATTAAGTTAAATATATTCACTAATTAGAGGGACAATCATTATTAGAAAGTAGTTGAGTTTCATAAAATTGAATTTCATAAAAGAGTTTCATAAAATAATGCATTTCCTGCGCCATTTGTGTCTGTCAGCATTTTTATTTCTCCGTGCATCTAGCATTTCTTGCACCATGAACTGTTTCAAAATCATCGCCGAAGTACACACACAAAGTATTTTCTCTAGTTTCTGTCAAATTGGCTTCTCTTACGTCGTACATTGTACGGGTTTTTTGTAAATGTTATATATCTTGCAAGACAGAAAAGTAATAATATTGACAAATTTCCTTTTTATTGAACACATTGAGTGCCTGAAAAGCAATATTTTTGGAAAAATATGTACTATGACTGAATTATTCTGCTCATTCTTACTGCAAGCTTGTTTTATTCAAAAAGAGTATTTCCTGACTGAAAATATAACAGTGTTGAAAACAGTATAAGCGGCAGTTATATAAAGTGAAATATACCTGTTTTGTCGACAATTCACGAGACACGCGTCCTGAAATCTCTAAATGACATGAAGTAAAAGATTTTCATAGATTCACCTATTTAGATTACAGTTCAGTACATTGACTTGATCGTATAAAAATTTATAAAATGAACGAAACATTTTTCGACTGAACAAGGGGCAATTTATAAGACACAGAATAAGCATTTTTTAAATAAATTCAGTAACTACAGGCATCGTTAATCGTAATAAAGATAACCTCTTCCACTTTTTTATTTGCAATCTTACTCTGTTCAATTCCTGGCTCAATAGTTTAAATTTTTCCTTTCAATTGACTTTCTAATGTAAAACATTTTTAAATATTTTCATCCATTGTTAATTAGTTTTAGTAATTATACAACTGTTTAACCCTTAAATGCCTGAGTTTTCAAAAATCATTGTAATAATGTTTTTCGGCTTTCATTTTTTAAATAAATCATGGGAAAAATACTTAAAAAAATCATATTTTGTTTTAAGTATAGTTTACGGCTAAAAAACAGTTTGTTACTAATCGGCAATGCTGGTGTTTAATTGAAAAAATAATTTCCCCTGATACAATTCTATAATATTAAACACACAAGAATTTTAGGAACTTTAATAATAAATAAATTTTACTTGCTCACTGCAGGTCAAAATAGAGTATTTCGCAAGCTTCCAAACAAAACAAAAAGAACAATTAGCAACAATTGAAAAAATAAATCTATCTTTATTCTTAAACAGCACAAGTGTTGTCATCTACATGTTGAAAATCGATTTTATAATATTTTCAGAATTTATTTTATTGGCAACATTACGCATTATAGCTTCAATATTATTCTAATTGTATTTTAGAGCCTAAATTGGGTATGTTGCTGAAAAGCAACACCAGGCATTTAAGGGTTAAGTTAAATAATCTGTGAAATTCTATTAATCTGTTACTGACATTCTAAAAAAATAAACACTTCTACCAATAAAGTGCCACCTTTCTAAATGCGTGTTGAATGAAACAATAAAAAGTGAGGAATGATTCCTTGTTCCAGATATTGGCTTTTTGCATACTTCATTTGCATACTCTATAAATATACTGAATTTAGGCAATTGAGTCTGCAATAATAATACTCCTACCGTACTTTGATGTTTTCCTCCGTGTAAACTTTCGAGGTTTCTTAGAGGTGCTCTGTTTTCTGTTTTCGTAAAGAACGAAATATGGTATTTTCGTTTAAGAGAAATCTCATGCCCGTTGTTTTCATAAAGTAAATATCAAGTATGACTGATATCAGTGAGCTGTAACTCATTGTACAAGTTTTCCCAGATTTTACTCTTGTAGCAAATCTTACGCATTGTGTCTGCTGTAACAATTCTCCTACGTGACCATGATGTTTTACTTCCCATAAACCATTGAGATTCGTGATAGGGGCTCTTTCTCAATTTTCATAAACAGCTGTTTTGACTGTATAAGTCAGCTATTTAACTGTATCCGTCAGTTGTAACCCATTAAATATTTTTTTATAATATTTTACTCTTTAAGTATACGTATGGTGTACTTTTACGTATGGTGTCTGCAATAACAACGTTCCTCCCGGACATTGATGTTTTTTCTCCTGTAAACCTTGAAATTCCTGATAGGTGCTCTGTTCTCAGTTTTCATAAACAGCTGTTTTGTCTGTATCAGTCAGCTATTTGACTGTATCCATCAGTTGTAACCCATTAAATATTTTTTTTAAAGATGTTACACTTTAAACGCATCTTACGGATTGTGTCTGCAATAATAATTATCCTCTCGGACCTTGTTGTTTTTCCTCCTGTTAAACCTTCGTGATACCTGATAGGTGCTCTGAGCTCAATTTTCATAAGGAACGAAGTAAAGCTTTATTGTTTTCTAGAAATCCCCTAGTCTGTCTGAGTTAAATATGACGTTTGACTGTATCAGCGTGCTGTAAACCATTCTATAAATATTTCTAGATTTTACTCTTGCAAATCATCTTAGAACGTTTCTGCAATAACAATCTACATTCCTAACCTTGGTGTTTTTACTCCTATAAACTTTCGATAATCCTGATAAATGTTCTCTTCTCAGTTTTCATATGGAATGAAATGCGTCATTTTTTGTTAAATATATATCAAATCGTCGTGGTCTATCTAAGATAAATATCATATTTGACTTAATGCAGTGAGCTGTAATCCATTGAGAAAGGTTTTTCGGATTTTTTTTTCCCCTGCATCACATCTTAAGGATTGTGTCTGTTCTAAAAATATCCCTCCCTGACCTCTGCGTTTTTCCAACTAAAAACCTTAGAGAGTTCTGATAGTTGCTGTGTTCCCAGTTTTCATAAAGAACAAAATACTGTGCTTTTGTATAATAGAAATCCCCGTGGTCTGCACAAGGTAAATATCAATTTTGATTCATAATAGAAAACTCTAATCCATTACAATTTTTTTTCCAGATTTAACTATTGCTTGTGAAAAATTAGTAGCTTTTTACTGTCCAATTTTGCCATATTGCTAAACTAATTATTTTCTAAAAATTAAAATTAATTTTTTATCTATATAAGTGAGAAAAAAATGTACATTTTTAGCAATTTGAATGTCCCTTGAGTGAAGAGTTAGAAACTCCCATAAGGTATTTTTAATTAGCTCTTCAAAATTTTCTAATCTTTCAAAGAAATAAGAAAAATATATAAATAAAAATCTATTTCTTGTTAAATTCACATGTAAAATTTTCATTTGATATATTTATACGTAGTTTATATTTTTAATGATAACGAATTGGCTAAATTTTCCCTTATAAAAAAATATAATTACTTAAGTTCTTTTTTTTACTTAATAAATGTATATTTATCTTAAGACAGCTAATTATCTTGTTTTTCAGTTTAAATATTTATGCCAGACAAAATAGAGTAGTACCAATATTGAAATAAGTTGTCAATTGCTCGCCATACGTGGCAAATGAGGTGCGTTCGTACTATAAGTAGTTTTATAAATATTTTTTTGCACCGTATAATGTACTGAGTCTATATTTTTGTGCACTTCATAGGTGCCTATCATTTTTATTCTGTTCGAAAGTCTATAACATCATGAAACTGCACTTGAAATAATTTTTTCCCGTTGGCCATAACGTAACGGAAAACTTTTGACTGTCCATGTAATTAAACTATGCATACGATTTTCATAAAATTTGAAATGACTCGACAAAATTTTGCAACAATTATATATTTGAAACTTCGGACGACTCGGAAGGCTGTAACATCATTAAAATGCACACTTGCAATATTTTTTTTTCCATTGGCCGTAATGTAACGGAAAACTTTTGAGTGTCCCTGAAATTAAATATGCATCCGATTTTCATAAAATTTGAAATTACTCGATAAAATTATGTAACAATTATATATTTTAAATTTCACACGATTCGATTGGGTAGTTTTTGCGCTGTTATATGCGGACGGACAGAGACGGACAGAAAGACGGATAGACAGCAGACAGACGGACAGACAGAGGGACTGAACGATGACTACAGGTGCTACGTGTTTATATAATTACGAACGCACCTAAAAATCAAAAAACATGCATAAAGTTTTCATAAACCCAACAGTAATTAGGCGTTATAAAAGTTATATATTTTAAAAGGTGCGATGATTTATTTTAATGACATCTGTTTGCACCATTTAGTAATCACGTAGTACTTACCTTGCTTTACATGCAAATCTCACAAAAATCGTGTAAAAGAAATATTGTTTTCGATTTATACAATGCATTTTTACATTTTACAGAATAGGATTTTTCTCTCGTGAAATATAAAGGTTATTTTTTAATTTTGAACGTTTTCTTGTTCTGTCATTATTTCGCTCTGACGTCAAGTATTTTACATATTTTACTTATATTTCGAAACAAGCATACTTCTGTGAAAAAAGAAATATATTTCTTTATTAAAGCATTCGTGATCAAATATCTAGTATATTTGATTTATAAATATAAAACGCTATTCCAAGCTAAAGAAAAATATTTGGACTGTTTGTAGATTTATTTATATTTCAAAGATAGGCAACATTTCTTGTATTTTGCAAAAAAAGGATTATTTTATAAAATGAAGAAGCAGTTTTATTACATCTTGATAAAGACTGGGCTGCACATTTATAATATTTATAAATTAACTGTAGCTCATATCACATAAAATCTTAAATATTATACATGTTCTACTATAAATATTATAGCTAACGAAGTAAAAAGTCATATCATATACTGGAAGGAAAATATAAAATTCATTTTTTATTTTTTGGTTTAGTGCAACTTTCTTATGGAAAATAATAACTGATATTCCATATGCATAATTTGAAATAATGTAAGGACAATTATGTTTTGCAAATGTGACAATTAAATTCACGTCTCTATTTCCTTATATTTTCGTTCTACAGAGAGATTGTGTCACAAAAGCCGTGAAATGAACAATGTTTTCCATTGGTTACAGTTCTTTAAAACACGAAAGTTTCAGCTTTATTTGCCTATTTTATCCAAAAATTAAGATATTCTTTCAATCTAACATAAAATTTGCCCGAAATTTTTTTAATCTAATGCTCTATTTTTGACAAATCACAGGGGATTTCCGGTAACAGGGTTGCGTACTACTTTTTCGAATTAGAAACGAATTTTATGGATATATTTTCCCTCTAAAATACAGAAAAGTCGCGAAACTAAGCTCAAAATATCCTAAAATTCTCCTATTAAAAGACGGAAATATCTTCAAATAACGGAACTAACAATTCCAATCAAACATGTGTTCTAACAACTTGTTGCCTGTGCTTTTTACGTCTTTAGAAAATTTTTTTTTTCAGAGTGAAGACTTCAAAACCCAAGCCTTTCTCGAAGCGATTCGAAGCGCATTTTTATAAGTTTGGGCATATTTAATATCTGACTTTAGATCATAGTTATATTTATTTTAAACATTTTTTTTTTTTTTTTTTTTTACTATAACAATTAGCTGTCTTTTGTCAATCAACAGGGATCATATTTTCAGTGAATGCTTTCTTACACCTAAAAATATATGATTTTCAAATTTAAAGTTATTAATAGAATAGAATAATATAAAAAAAATGAAGAATCCCTCATATAATATATATTTTAGCTTTAAATTTAGATATTTTAGTTTTAAAGGCGTGATAAATGTATATATTATTTAATGGTAGTCTGATACATTATTAATTCTCAAAGATTACTATTCTGATACATTAGTAAGTCTTGAAAAGTTAAAAACTTTTTTATGCATATTATATGGTGAAAGTCACATAACTAAATGCTAGACGTCTTAAAAATCCTCACACTGTTAAATATATGATTAATAAGAGAACTGATAATCGGCATGCAGTTACATAAGACTTTGGAGAAAATCAATTCGACAAACAGCTTCAAACATTTATAATGCATGGATACAGTATAGCAACAGTTATTCTTCATTATTGTTTTCATGCAATTATCAGTGAAAAATACACCGAAGAGCCAAACCAGTAAGACCTTCTCTTCATTTTGCAATGACCTCGCCAGTATGACGTATAGGACACATGATCAGGTGGGAATGGTATTTAACTGCTGCTAGGAAGTCTGATGAATCATTCTTGCGCTTACTTCTGCGTGTAATTTGTAAGGCTGCTGATCTAAGCGACTTTGATAGAGGTAGATTGTAATGACCCGACGGCCTTGGAAGTAGTATCTCCAAAACCGCGACATTTGTGGGTTGTTTGTGACCTGTTGCTGTTAGTACTTATGCAAAGTGGATGAATTACGGCGAAACGAGCAGTAAACGCCATGTCGTTGAACGTCTATGCGTTATCAAGTAAAAAGGACGTTGGAGTCTGCCTTGCTTGGTGATTCAAAATTGGCGCCCGACAGTGACTCAGCTGACAGAGAAATATAATGCAGGTCCAAGTAGAATTGTTTCTGAGCACACAGTTCAGCGGACATTGGTGTACATGGGAGTATGAAGCACTCGTCCCACACTTTTGCCATTGCTGACCAAGCATGATCACCAACTACACCTACACTGAGCCCGGGAACATCCTGACTGGACCATGGATCAGTGGAAGAGGGTTGCTTGGTCGGATTCATCACAATTAGTCATTCATAACTTCGATGGCCGTGTCAGAGTACTTCGTCTTCCAAGCGAAGAGTTGATCATCCACTATAGAGCAGGTTATAAACAGGCCGGTAGTGGCAGTATTCAGCTTTCGGGGACGTTCTCATGGGCTTCTCTGGGACGCGTTGTAACGGCAGAACAAACCAAGAAATCTGCAAACAATCTGAACATCATTGCGGGCCAGTTTCACCCTGAGATTGCATCTGTCTTCTTAACTGGAAATGGAAACTTCCGGTAGGACAATTCTCTATGTAACAATGCTCGAATTGTGCTGGAGTAGTTTGAGGAACATAATGTTGGATTCCAGTTAAATTCATATCCGCTTAAATTACCGGTTCTTTATAAAATACAGCACTTTAGGGTGTCATAGAAAGACAGCTCAGCTCTCAAAAACCGTCATGTCGGAATATCCCAGATTTGCGTGACCGCTGCTTGAAAATCTGGTACAATATCTCTCAAACCATCTACCAAGAACTTGTAGCATCCATGTCAAAGCTTGTTACAGCTATTTGGGGGGGCAAATGTGGGCCAATGTGTTTTTAGGTAGGTGATCATAAAGTTTTGGCTCTTCAGTGTAGAAACATATGCAATAAGGTGCTGTTTAAACATAGCTTTTGTTTTCAGATACTTAGGAAAGACGCATTGATGAAGTGAAACATTATAATAGTATTTTTGCCGACATGATATCGGTGTAATCACTTCCAACTGTTAAGAAAAGATGAGAAAACACTGAAAATTTTTTGAAAAATAATTTTCAAGTTTAGACTTTTCTATCTAAAAATATAGTTAAAATTAAATAAATGTCTAAAAATGTCATTTCTTTACGTGCTTAGTTCTTTATAACTCATTTCATAATTATATTTTTAAATAAAACAATTCCAACTAATTTCCTACTGTTTTCTTATTTCTTATTACACTACCTCATTTTTCTTTTACATATGCGCGCTCTTGATGCTACAGTATCAAATTTTTCAGCTTCGAATTTAGTGTTTGTTCTGGTTACTTACAGCTACTACCATATTTTAATTTAATTTAATTTAAAAATATTTTTATTAATCTATTATTCATTTAATTTTAATATTCGCATTCTAAAATTATTTGAATACCTTCCTTTTTTCATCTTCCCCTGTAAGCTTTTCTTTCTGGCGCAACATTTCGTTTAATTTTAAAATCATAAACATGGCTTTTAAATCTGCACTTCCGGTAAAAGATTTCTCTGAAACATTCCAAAGCCTTCTATTTCTGATATCATTTCCTTTTGTAGCTCCGCCCCTTAGCCAATAAAATTTAAATTGGTTCAATACGTAATTTCAAAAACTGTAACACTACTACTATTTGGCATGTTATCTTAATTGAAATCTATAAAATTTCCTCTAGTTTAAAGCAGTTTTTCATATCGTATATCGTTTCGAATTGTGCAAACGCAAGGCTCTTGTATGGTTGTTCCTGCCAAATTAGCGAATCTCAATTATTACAGGAACCCCTTTTCCCTTACTCTACACAGAGCTTGTGCGTTTCAGATGAGAGTGCTGACGAGCACTGAATGGATGGCGGCTGTCGCCCTTCTGCAAAATAAATGAATCTTGTGCGTGCAGCGAAAAATATAATAGTGAAATAATGTTTTTTTCTTAAATTAAGATGATGTAATCGGCTGCATAATTTTCTTCTGTTTGTGGCGAGGTTTGACAACAGTTCCTCTAACGGAGATGCAACGAACGAGTCTTCAGAACAATAAGTGGGTAAAAACCTACTGATGGCTGCATGTCAAGAGTTATTTTTATTTTTTTCATTCAACTGGTGCTGTGGTTCGAATTTCTGAATGGATGCTAAAAATCATCTTAACGCTTTTTTTTTTTTTTTTTTTTTTATTTACGAATGCCTCCACACTCCCAAGGAGAAAAAAATATTATATTTTCTATAATAAGAGCTTACAATAAACATCGATTGTGTATTTTTCATCATGAAAAAGGTACATCTAAAAATAAGAGTTGTCCTTTATAAATATGCTCTTTTTTTTCCAAGAGAGTTTCATTAAAAATAAAGATATTTTCGATGATGATCTTCATCAGAGCATTTCTTTTTACTAAAGCGTCCATCACTATTTTTGTTTTCAGATCACTTCAGGTAATATTTATTTTGTTTTTATTTTATTTTATATCTGCATATTTATTTTAACAAATCATTTTTTAAATGATTGTCATGTCTTGTGGCCACAGCACAATGTAACGAACACTATACCCCACATATTGATCACGAGAAATGATTTTTGGATTATTAATAGAATTTTCAATGTTTAAAAATTATTTTACGGTCTTATGCTTCACCTTCTATCATACAACCATCTCAGCTTTTCCTGGTACCGTGATCCTTTAGAAACCTCTACGACATGACAATTATTAAATTATATTTTGATATAAAAATTTGTTTTGATGAATTATTATTGAAATATTTGATATTTAGAAAAGTGGCTTCCTTATATATTTACATATTTATATAATCTTTCTAAGAAAAGGAGAAAGAATTACAATTCAATATTTTAAAGTGCTGTGATTTAAAACAAATTTGCCAAGTAATTGCATTTTGTATTTTATGTGCTATTGGCAAGTCATTTTAGTTTTTGCAAATTTTATGAGGAAAATACAATTTTATTTTAAAAATTCTAGAATTACAGTAAGATTTTGGTTTTCAATACAAAACGTTTTCACGTGGTTCTTCGAAATCTAATGTGTTCTTATCATGGAATATTCACATTTTATTACTAAAAAAATGTTTGTTTATGATCTTATTTACAAAATAAAATGAGTTTAGAAAAATAATTTTCTTACTTATAAGTAAATGATTCATTTATTATGATTTATGCCATTTTGTTTTAATAATATTTTGAGAACAATTATTGCATTATTCTGTTGAATTAACATTATTTTAAAAGGTGACTTCATATGAAATTAATTTCATTAATTCACTTCAGTTAACTCATAAACGACATTGTTTTGAAATTTAATCGGAATTGTTTTGCAATTTGTTCAGAATTGCTTATCTTTATTCAGAATTGTTTTGAAATTTGTTCGGAATTATTTTGAAATTTGTCACCATACTTCCGAAAGCAAATTTAAACCTTACCATTCAACCCTTTGTTGGAAATCGTCAGACTTTCGAATTTTTCTTCGACCAGTTATCAGCTTTGCAGGAATTATATAATTACTCTGACAAAGAACTTTTTGCTCTTTTCAAGCCGAAATTACAGGATAGAGCATTACATTTTTTTCTTGAAACACAATTTCAATTTAAAAATTTTAAACTTCAAACCATTCGAAAAGAATTTATTAACTATTTTCTGCCAAGTAAAAAAACTGACACTCTGAAGTCTTCAAAATTTAAAATTGGATTGTAATGAGTCAGTTAAAAATTTTTCATATCGCCTGGCTACACAGCTTCGACTTGCTTATCCTAAGTTAGATCCAGCTGCTCTAGATTCTTTGAAATTTACTTATTTCATCCAAGCTTTGCCTAAGCAAATCAAAAGAAAAAATCTAGAGGAAAATATTTCCACATATGAGTTGGCTCTTAAAAGAGCACAATTTCTATGGGATATCTATGATTCACCATCTATTCAAAAATCTAATCAACATTATGACCAAGTTCATACTATGAATAATGAAAATAGGGGTGAAAGTTCAAACCTTTCTGACAGTTTTGTTATACAAACTCCTATCAGACATAGAAAGGACAGACACTATAGAAATTCGCAAATAGAATTCTCGCCATCTGAAACTCATAATGAACATTCTCCTGCACATAGCAATGTAAAACAAAGAGTGTAACGTACTCTCCTTCACCAGTTAGGTAAAACGTTGCTTCTAGAAACAAAACAAACTTTATTCAGCATAAGCCAGATCAAAAACGATCTTTCTTTCGGCAAAGGTTTGACAAGCTTTCTCACAAGAAAAACTTTTCAGAGTCTTTTCACAAACAAAATGTTATCCAATGTGCTTTTTTGTGGACGTTTTAACCATCTTATGGAGTTATGTTACAAGTTTAAAATTTTACTTGACTCTTATAGGCAAAATGCCAACCACACTCAAAACTCCCATTTTTCTTCGAATTCTTCTCAGAGAAAGAAAAACTTTACTTTTTTTTCTAAAAATAAAAATAATGACAAAAAATATCATTTAAACAAGTAAGGGAGATTTGTCAGACTGACCGTCTTCTCTCCCGATCTTACACGTTAGGGTCAGTACTCTCCTGTGACAGCAGTGTTGCCAGATTGGGGACTTTTATGTCCACAAATTGTTGATTGTCACCACTTATTTGAAATAGAAATATTCGGCATATTTTAAAATAGATTAAAAATTATAAAAAATAAGGTGAATTATACTATTTTAAAAACGTGGTGACAGTCAAATAATCGGAATTAAAAAAGTTCACAATCTGGTAACACTGTGTGACAATACAAACGAATGTCACATTGACAACAATTCTTCTTCAACTACTTCCTTTTCTAGCGTCGTTACACAGACATGACCAGTGATGCAAAAAATGAACAAACCTTGTTGTTCTGAAAACTCTTTTTCGTCAAAGTATTCATCTGTAATTGAGGATTTTGTACACCAACGAGACGTAATTTGCAGCTCTTTCGACAACACTTATTCACTTCCATGTATAATTATGAATGTTCAACATAATGAGATATCAACCTGTATTGATACAGGCTCAACATTAAGTTTGTTAGATCATGAATCCTTTATTAGCATTAAATCCAAAATTCATTATAAATGTTTATCTAGAAATGTTTCTGTATCAACTATAAGCTCTAAAGTTTTCTTTAACCCCTTGAGGGGCAAGCAAAAATGGACTAAATACTGAATTCTCACCGGAATAATCGAAAAATTTTATTTTTAAATAAGGAAAAGCAATTTTTCAAATCCTCCAAAGTTAAAAATATAAATTTACTAAAAATTTTCTGGTGAGAATCTTGTTTAAATTAGGTGGGATATATTTTATCCCACCGCCCCTCAAGGGGTTAAAGGATGTATCGAGATTGCATTCAAATAGATAAACTCTTTTTTCATCATGTCTTTTACCTTACTGATATAAAGAATGTTAATTTTGAAGCCATACTTGGTTTTGAGTTTATAAACAAGCATTCTATAACCATCTCTCCAACTTTTAAATCTATATTAATTAAATATAAACATATACCTTTCAACATTCAAAAAGAGTCTCCTACCAGTTTTTATTTGAATTCTCAATATAATAATGAATATATAATAGTGCCATATTCTTTTGATGCAAACAATGTGCCTATTTATGAAAATTCTATGTCAGTTAATACAAATAATGGTACTTATTTTGATAATGTGAATAGAAATTTTGGTGATAATTATTTGCATTTGGTAAATAATTATGAAAACTATCCTTACAATTACCATTTTCCAAATAATGGTTCGTTTATAAATAGTGTTGTTAATACTGCTATGAATTATAATAATTCTTTTATGAATGATAATCTCAATATCAGAAATTTAGAAGGTTATGCTCAAGTTTTTACTTAGTGTCCTAATTATTTTCACACTCATACAAACTTTGATTATCCAAATGTTATAAATAA
Organism: Maratus speciosus; assembly: GCA_963932465.1. NCBI lineage: Eukaryota > Metazoa > Arthropoda > Arachnida > Araneae > Salticidae > Maratus > Maratus speciosus. Next base: position 492,558,922 of record OZ010788.1, on the reverse strand, counting down.
TATTTCTAATACCAGTAATACCAAAATTACCTCTGATGACAAAAATGTCACATCTGAAGATGAAAATGGCATTAGTTATGTTGGTAAAAAGTACACCAATTTGAAAAATAGTAATGAAAAACTATTGAATTCTAACATGGTACAAACTGCAAATAGAGATTTGATACCCCCAATTCTTCTGTTTATTTACATGTCAAATACTTGAATTATCCATCTGAATATTTTAATTTTAATCCTGCTTTAAAAAGCAAAGCTCTTGTTTTACACGAATCATTGCCTTCTAAATCTTCAATTCAAAAGGATTTATTTTTAGTTGTATGTCAGAATATATCCAAAGTGGATGTTCATTTGAATAAACATACAAGAGACTTGCGTTGGTACAATTTGAAACGATATAGGATATGAAAAACTGCTTTAAATTAGAGGAAATTTTATAGATTTCAATTAAGATAAGATGCAAAACAGTAGTAGCGTTACAATTTTTGAAATTACGTATTAAACCTATTTAAATTTTATTGGCTAAGGGGCGGAGCTACAAAAGGAGATGATATCAGAAATAGAAGGCTGTGGAATGTTCCAGAGAAATCTTTTACCGGAAGTACAGATTTAAAAACTACGTTTATGATTTTAAAATGAAACGAAATGTTACGTCAGAAAGAAAAACCTACAGGGAAGATTAAAAAAGGAAGGAATTAAAATAATTTTAGAATGCGAATATTAAAATTAAATGAATAATAGATTAATACAAATATTTTTTTAATTAAATTAAATAAAAATATGGCAGTGGTTCTAAATAACCACAACAGTGTTGTCATTAAAAATTAATTAGAGTTTGCCCAGTGAGATTATAAATGAGAGAGCCTAGTGCAGTTATAGTATTTACTGTTAATAAGGAAACAGTATTTGCTCACATAGACGGAAATTGGTGAAGTCTATACAGGTCCATACAAATACACAGATCAGTTAATACAGATATTCGGAATTTATAATAAGGAAACAACATTTGATCACAAAGATAGAAAATGGTGAATTATACACACAATCGTACAGATATACACTGAAGAGCCAAAACATTATGACCACCTACTTAATAAAGCATTGTCTAAGTTTAGACTCGCAAAAAAGCTGCACCCGACTTGGCACGGATTCCACAAGTCCTTGGTACATCGCTGAAGGCAGATTGTAACAGACGTTCAAGTAGCGCTCACGCAAATCTGGGATGTTAAAACATGGGTTTATTTTAGCTCTGATCTACCGTTCCATGACATCCCGAACCTGCTCTATCAACTAAGATCCGTTGTGTTAGGGTGCGAGGACCTTAAATGGAATTCAGTATTATGTACTTGGAACCACCCCTGCACAATTCTAGCCCTGTGTCATGGAGCGTTGTCTTTCACGAAGACTCCATTTCCAGTTGGGAGGACCGGTAACATGTAAGTGTGCAACAGGTTCGCACTGATGTTCCGAGAGTCTGCGGTCTTCATGATCTATTCTACCACAGACACAAGTCACAGACATGCACATGAGAACGTTTCTCAAAGATGAATAGCGTCACCACCGGCTTTTGCACGGTCTATTGTATAAGGAGGAGCAACAGTTCGCTTGGAAGAAGGCGTATCATGGCACTACCAAGCACGGGTTGAAGAATGAATCGTGGTTCATCCTATCAGGCAATTCTCTCCCAAATATTCACGGTCTATTCACTATTTTCCTGGGCCTAGTGCAGGAATAGTTGGCGATGATTCTTGGTCAACAGAGGCACATGAGTTGCATAATGCATAGCCTTATATGCAACAGTGTCAGCTGAGCTGTGTGCTCTAAATTAGTTCTACTTGGTCCTGTATTGTATTGGGCCGACAGCGGAGCCAGTGTCTGTCATCCATTTTGTTTTATCAAGTGGGGGATTATCCGACGTCTTCTTACTTGCTAACGCATCGACGTCCAACGCTATCACTTCTGCTGATAAATTCATCGTCATTCATTAATTTTTCATAAGTATTTACAACAATATATCGCGAACAAACCAAGAGTTCGACCGTTTCGGAGATACTCGTTCTGAGTCATCTTGTCATTGATTTATGCCCTCTAACAAAGTCGCTTAGATCAGCAACCTTTCTCATCACAGACAGAAGTAACCTAAAAAATGATTCCTCATACTGCCTAGCAGTAGTTAAATACCATTCCCACCTGATTACGCGGTTCCCACGTCAACCAAGCGAGTTCATTGCAAAATGTGGAAGTAGTCATAATGTTTTTATTCTTCAGTGTATAGATCAGTCTATACAGATATTCGGAATTTATTTTCAAGCAAAACTATTTTACTCTTCAAACTGACGATAAATATATAAAACATATAAACATAAGGCATGTAAAATGTATTTTTTCAAATCTTCGTTGTTTTAAGAATATTTGACCTCAAGAACTCAAAATGATGAAGTCTACACACACCTGTACAGATATATAGATCAGTTTATATAGATATTTGGAATTTATTTTCAAGTAAAAACATTTTACTCTTCGAACTGCCGATAAAGATATAAACATATAAGTATAAGGGACGTAAAATGTTTCTTCTCTTTAGAAATGAGTCAGATAGCTACATTAAAATATTGAACAAACTGGTGTAAACCAATGAGGGAAAAAAAACTTCTTAAAACACCGTAAAAAATTGGAAATACGATAGACCTTCCAAAAGAACTTTCTATTTCTTTTTCAGGCGCAAAGAACAAATATTACCACTTTGAAAGTAGGGACAGTCTTGCTCCTGGTTTAAAAAAAGTAGCATTTTTTCTTTCAGCATAAGTAAAAAGGCAATGTTCTTTTAAAAGACCTAGAGCATTTTCTGTTTTTATGGTATTTTTCAGAAGTTCTTTCTTGGCTTTTTTTCTTCCCTTCATAGTTTTATTTTCTACGAAATGTTACTGATATCCAAACACTATGTATTTCTTCTTTTTACGAAGAAGAATCAAAATCATTATAATCAATGATAAGTTTTGAAAATATACGTGTTTTTTTTTTCCCTAAATGCTAAAATAACAGCTGTTTTAACTCATTAGTGCCTGAATTTTTGCTTCTCAAATTTGTTGGTAAAATAACTTTAAAATGTTTCAAAATGAACTGAAGAAACAAAACAAAAAAAAAAAAAAACGCTAAATGTTTTTGTATTTATTAGATAAAATGTAAACGTACTAAATATAGGAATGTGCATAATATTTATAATAGTATAATATGTATGGTTATATGTTTTGTCTAAATGTATATAAAGTTAGCTTTTAAATTGTATATTATACACTATAATTAGTATTTTTATGAACTGCTAAAAAAATATGTTTATTTCTTTGAAGAGACTAATAACATTATAAGTATTATTAATAATAAACTAAAAATTATCGTTTGTGAGGCTTAAAATCAATTTATTTCACAATCATCTTGAAAAGCCTTTTACATAAATAACTCTCCCCTAAATGGCTAATAAAAATATATACTCATTCGTGCCTAGCGCAGCATATTTTGTACGTTACAAACATGCATAAAAAATAAGCTTGGGCATATAATTATCCAATTAAAAAAATAATAATAAGTATTTCAAAGAAGTCCTCAACTTTAGATTATGACGTATTTATTTGGATCCTTGATGGAAAAAAAAATTACTTTTACATTTCGCCATCTTGAAAAACGAAAAATCTGTACACACAGAAAAAAGCCTCCATTTAGGTAAATAAATATCCATCTTATGGTGTCATCTCTCGGTAACAGATAAAATCATTTATAGATAATAATTTCATATAATTTCCATGTTATGAAAAAGAAGATAAGTAAACAAATTTATTAAAATTCGAAGCGTCCCAAAAAGGGGACGTTAAACACAAATGGGTTTAATTAAACATTCATGAAGTTTTTTCTTTTATTTCCATAAAAATTTGGAATAATATTGAAACTATGTACACCCAGTGAGGATTAAACTGAATAATAAATACTGAGTAATAAATACTGAATAAAATTACAATAATTATTTAATATATAATAACTATTATATAATAACTATTGTTTTTATATTGAAAATTTATTCTTGAAGAACTAAATGATACAAAGCTAATGCAGCAGTATGTTGCAAAAGTCGTGCTGGCTTTTAATTTAAATAGTGTTGTTAAAAATTTAAAAATGTGTTGCATATTATATTTTTATTTTATTTGTTTGATATAAAATTTGCTTTTACGGAATCTTTACAATATTTTTAAGGACTTAATTAAAGCACCTTTGAAAATTGTAAATAATCTATTTCTAAAATACTTTTCAATTTTTAATAATGTAGTGAAAATGTAATTTTAAGATGCGAGTAAAAGTTCATGAAAGGTTTCCTAGCCATTTAATGAAGTTTTCCGTGACCGTAATCAATATTTACATCACCTTAATTAAATATACTTTTACAATTCCGTTTTATTCACAAAATACGTTAATTACAACATCAAACGTAAGAGAGTAACATCGAGTTTCAAATGTAGAATGATTTTTTAATTCTTTACATTGCTTTGCTTTTTTAAAGAATGGAGTAATTTTCAAAGAAACCTATTTATATTTTAAACATTAAAGTAAGTTTAAAATATTTATATAATAAACATTTGTACACAAATTGAGAACGTATAAACTATTTTATGAAATAATGATACGTTTAAAAAAATTAAAAAAATAAGGTATATTTTTATTAGTTCGAGACGTTTCACTTTTAAATACTCTTCAGCTATTTAAATTGGTTTTATAAAATAGCCTGTTAATTATATAAATTTTATCTGTATCATTTTATATAATGTTTTATACGTAAATTTACACCTAGAAAGTATATAAGTGAATGCACGATTTCTAAAATAAGGATAGTAAGTATCGCGAATTCATTAATAAATGGGCAGTGGTTAAAACAAATAAGCAACCAGAACGAGTCTATATTTTTTGTTACCTACGGTATTAAATTTAAAACGTTATATCTATAGCTAATAATTTCATTAAATTCTACAACATAGATGCATAGAAAACTGTTTTTTGTGGTACAAGAAATAAAAAATACCTAAACATCTTAGAGACACTAGGTGTTTGTATTTTAATAATTTTCCGTTAGATGCATATCAGTGGTTATTTTGCGCAAAGTACCAAAGTAGTAAACAGCTTAGTTAAAATTTGGTAAACTAACTGTTAGACCCACGTACAAATAATTTTTTCTTCTAAAGTTTACTTTCTTTATGAGTTTATTTTTTTTTTAAATATTTAGTGTAGTTTAATTCGGCAATTGCCAAAAGACGCAAAAATGCAATTATTCCGAGACAAAGAATTATAGTTATATAGAAATTTATGTTAGTAAATACATATGATCAAAATATGTGTTCTTCATGCTCACACATAACAAAATTGTTCCGCAAGAAAAAAAAAAAAAAGAGAACAGCCGTATGTATCGATAGGTGGTTTCAAGACCTGTCGTCTCATTTATTAACTTCTTAGTGAAGAGTTGGTCTCTTCTGCAAAAACTTTGAGCTGTGTATTTAACTGAATTTATATGGCGTCAATTGAATGAAGAATATAGTTATCTTTATAAATTCAGATAAAACAATAAACGTTATTTCATTTCTGGAATGAAATATTAATTATTTTTATTTCTTTTATTAAAAAAATTATAAGGTATGGAATGGAGAATTTATTAATTTTTGGAGTTAAGAGCGGGTCTCTTCTGCGAAAACTTTGAACTGCAAATGTATGAAAAACGTAGTTAAATTCGTAAATGCCAAATAAACTGTAAACTTTATTCAGTCTCTGGAATGAAATATTAATTAGTTTTATTCATTTTATAAATACTTTTATAAGTGATGGAATGGAGAATTTATTGACTTCTGGAGTGGAGAGAGCGTCTCTTCTGCGAAAACTCTCAACTGCGTATTTAACTGACTTTATATGGCGTCAATTGTATGAAAAATGCAGTTATCTGTATAAATGCCAAATAGAAAAGTAAACCTTATACCGTCTCTTGACTGAAATATCCATTATTTTTATTACTTTTATAAGTACTTTTAAAAGTACTTTTATAAGTGATGGAATAGAGAATTTATTTATTTCTGAAGTGAAGAGTGGGTCTTTTCTGCTAAAACTCTTAACTGAGATTTTATCTTACTTTATATGGTGTCAATTTTATTAAAAAATGCAGTTATCTTCGTAAACGCCAAATACAACAGTAAAATTTATTTCGTCTCCTGAATGAAATATCAAATATTTTTGTTGCTTTTATACATGCTTTTATAAGTGATGGAATGTACAGTCGTGGAAAAAAAAAAGTACACACCCCCTACTAACTCTTCAACAAATTATCGTAGAAGAAAGTTACTGGTACCGAATGATTGGAAATAAAGTCTACTTTTAAATGATGTATATAAAACTTGCTTAGGGGGCTATCTATATATTAAAACGAACCCAAACTTTGTTTTTTTCAATGGCAGTACACAATTCTGACAGCATAAATGAACTCTACACCTTTCAATTAGCCTAAAAACGAATTTTTTTGCAATTCGTACCATAAGTTTCCGAGAAATTAATTATTTTAAAACGAGCGTATTTTAAGGGCTGTATCCAAATTGAAGTTCCGTACTGGATTGTTAACCGAGAGAGCCTCTTTCTTGATCAAGGCACCTAAAGCACCACTCAAGGAGTCAATGAAGCCTGTTAGATTACAGTACAGCAGAATAAATTTCAAAATGTCAACTCACTTCCATCATAGACGGCCCCTTAAACCATCATTTTGGCGTTTTTAAGCATAATTTGAAAACTACTTGGAAGACAAATGTGAAATTTTGGTTTTCCATAAAGCAGGACTTAATAAATCTAAACCATCAAAAAAATTGCTGGTTGCAATTCATAATTTTTTCGAATATTAATTTCATAATTCATAATTCATATCACAAAATTATAAAAATTGCAAATTGAGCGTATTTATGTTTGGGTATATTAGTATTATTGCTTCAAAAAAAGTAGCACATAAGGAGCATAATTTCAGGAGATATAAATAAAAATATGAAAATGTAATTTAACATTAGAAGCACTAAATTTTTGAGTGTTTATAATTCAAAAACTTATCATTCAAATGACTTGAAATTTGGTGTCTATGCATAGTTTGAACCGACGATTTGAAATATCGAGTTAAAATTGGATATTGCTATTGAAAAAAATGAAGTTTGGATTCGTTTTAATATGTAGATGACAACCTAAGAAAATTTTATATACATAATTTAAAAGTAGACTTTATTTCCAGTCGTTCGATACCAGTAACTTTCGTCTACGATGATTTTTTGAGGAGTTAGTAGGGGTGTTTACTTTTTTTCCCCCCCGACTGTACAATTTATTGTCATCTGGAGAGAAGAGTGGGTCTCTTCTGCAAAAACTCTCAACTGCGTAGCTGACTTTGCATGGCGTCCAATGTAGGAAAAAGGTACTTATATTCATAAATCCCGAATAAACTCTAAACTTTATTCCGTCTCTGGAATGAAATATTAATGTTTTTTCCTTTTATAAGTTCTTTTATAAGGAATGGAATGGATAACCTGTTAATTTCTGGAGTGAAGAGTGGGTCTCTTCTGCGTAAACTTTACATGGCACCCAATGTATGAAAAAGGTAATTAAATTCAAAAATGTCAAATAAAACTGTCAACTTCATTCCGTTTCTTGAAGAAAATGTAAATGATTTTTATTACTTTTATAAGTACTTTTATAAATGATGTAATGGAGAATTAATTAGCATCTGTAGTGAAGAGCGAATTTGAATGAAATATTATTATTATTTTTTAAAAATCTTATGTTTTGTATGTAATAAACAGTCATTATTTTTTGTAAACTATACATTATCATTGTATTATTCGTCCATCTTTAGTTTGATTCTAAATTTTCTAAAACTGGCACCTTATTTATCTTTTAGTAAGGGGACAGTACACCTTTATCGGTCATAAAACATGCTAAATTTGTCACGAGTTTAGCAATTTTTTATAAAAAAGATAACCACTGTAGAAGCACAAACTTTTTTAGAGTATATTTAGGTGATATTGAACTACGATTAAAATTTTTTTAATTGGATATATTATAATTTAAAAAAATTTAAGGGGGCAATTTCAAAGTGCTATTTAAAATGTTTACAGTGGATAACATTTCACTACGCGCACGATATCTCATGCTAATTTCATTGTATTTGCATTAACTTTACCTTAAATTAAAGATAACCTCTGGTCTATGATTTGAACTAGGATATTTCAAATCGGTTAATTGGATAAGGGTAATTAACAGTTAAATAGAAAAATTAGAAAAACTGTACATATTGACAATTGCATATTTTCTTTTTTATATTGGACACAGCTTCATAACCCTAGTTCATTTTCAAGATAATATAAATATGTAGGGCAAAAATTATAAAGCTATACCAATACTTTTGGAGATATCATGCGCCCAAGACTACAAAATGCGATTTTGAGAAAAAGCCGTTTAAAGATTAAATTCTATTTTTTAAATATAAAATATATAATAAAGGAAACAAAACTACTAATTATATATCGTATTCTGTATTAAGAAGAAAATTAAATGCTAGTTTAAAATGATAAATATAAAATTATTTGTAAAATGCTGCAGAATATAGGAACATGCTTAAAAAATAAATAGATGTAATTTGTAAAAAGTAGCATTTTCTATTAAAAAAATTTAATTTTAAGCTTATAACTTAAAATTTTGTTTGGCTTTGATTTTAAAGTGAATTAAATGGGCACGTTTTATAAAGCTAAATTATTTAATGTAAAATATAGGCCACTTTATAGGGATTCTCGTATTTTGATATCTGACTCACATACTTTGCTGCACAAAAATCCGGATAGTTTGCTAAAAAATATATATTAATGTCAAAAAATCCGTATTATAAACTGTCAATTAAAACAAAAATCACTATCAAATTGACTACTTTTTAGTTTTCTATAAGATGAATTAGCACATTGGGATATATTTCTATCATCGTATTTTATATACCAATTACCATTAAACTGACTCCTTCTTCGATGCTTTCTAAAGCACATTTTGCATATTTTTTCATTAAAAAGCTAATACATACTAAGAAGTATAATGCCATTACAAAATCAGGAAAGTATTGCTCTAGAAAAAAAAAACTGTTTTGTTTCAAATTTAAGCACTTAATAGCAAATAAAATTGTGAAAAACCATGAAAGTAAAAAAATTTGGCGAAAGTGGAAGTTAATATTTTAAAGTTTTCTTATTATTGTTTAAAACAATTGCTTCATTTTAGCTATTTCCAAAATTAGGATAATGTGAAAGTGCGAAAACAAAATGTAAAAAATCCGGCATGACAATTGTCGCAAGGCTATTAATTCGGAAATGAAGGGGTGATCTCTACATTTCCCCCACTATATGAGTAAATAATTATCACGCAGTTAAAAGATTGGTATCAATTTATTCAGAATACAATAACCTTTCTAACGATGTAAAAATAAAAAAATCGATTTTTGAACATTTTAAAAAGTGTACTGTCCCCAACTTTGGCACTATCACTTCCTGTTTTGCGCAAACTGCTGTTCGTGTCCCGGAACATCATCAGTATTTTTATTGCACTGTAAAAAACAATTCTTCAATGTTTAATGGCATAGAAGAAATTTTTATTGAAATAAAGTTTAATCTATTAGCTGGCATGGTTTTTGGAATTTATTCTTTATATTCAGAAACGTATAGAAGTCAAAACTATTGTAAATATTAAAGGCTAATATGTTTCAGAAATTAACAGACGTCTTTTCGAAAATGTATAAGCTGCAAAATATTCCTATTGTTTCAGATTCATTTTCTTAAAACTCGGACACCTGTTATTTTTTAAAACTTCTGATTGAAAATCCTCAAACACTCTCTGGTGATAAAAGATTTACTCAATCATTGGTAACTATGAGGAGACATTGAATTTTGGGAACTTTTCAGCTATATGTGGTATTTTTAGTGTCGTTGTTAATTTAAAGATAAAACCTTAAATGTCGTTTTATATGAATAAAACATTTTTTTAAAATTAATATGAGAAGATTAATTGAGGATGTGAGTTTCAAAACTCGCCTCATTAAATAATAATAATAAAGAAAAAAACAGCGTGTTGTCTCTATCAATCAATTCTACTGTTAAACTTGCATCGAAAATGCACTATAATCTGCAAAAAAATTACTTTTATGGTGTATTTATGGCATTGTAAAATCTTGGAATTGGACTACATTGGTTTACACTGAAAAAGCAATGGTCGCAGTTGAGAGGTTTTTCGCGATTTCCCAAAATTAGAATTTTATAGAAATAGCCAGTTTTGAAACTCACGTCCTCAATTATTTATTAAGAATCAACAAAACATAATTACAATATAATTTTATCATTTTGGGCACATAATCATTATTGTTACTTCCGCATAAAGTTTGAAATGAGGAACATTTCTGCCAAAATATTTTTTTACAAGATGATCTTCCAATTATTTATCACTATTTTGCGGAATTACGAGTTCGTCGAAATATAAAGAAACGATTTAAAATAGGATTGCACAACGAAAAATACAATTCATTAAATTCAAAAGCTTTCTTCAGATTTTTCTTTATAAAAGTTAATCCAGTTGTAAGGCTGACTTTAAGGCTGCGTACTCACGCGTATTTTGCCTGCTTGTCCAGTATTCTTGGAAAAGCTTTTATTCTGAACCCATCTGCGGTTTATTGACAAAAGAATGAGGGGAATCAACAATGGGTCAGGAGATAAGGAGCTCGACTCTACTTGAAGGAAAGGTTCCTCTTTTGCTGGACATCAGTCCCTTTCCTGCTAAAGTCGTTAAAAATCAAAGACACCGCGTGGCAAGAACAAACGAAGCCGACACTGATTACAGTTAGAAGGATAGTGTGTACGCAGCTTAAGTTGCACTTGATCGAAAGATAAAAGGATATATATATATATATTTTTTTTTATTGCACAATTGGTCGAATAATTTCTAGCACTTTTTATTGGAATAATCATTTATGCGATGATTCAAGAGCTTTAGCTAATATTATAAAAAAGGCTTTCATGCAATACAATAAAATTGAGGACGCGAAATCAGTGTTATATTTATTAAAGTAAAGACATTAAAATTTCCTATTGAATTCATAATATTTTATTCAATGGTTTATTATTTTATAGGTAATATACAATTGGAAATACATCATTTAGTTTAAAAAACTATGATAACATGTATTTTAAATACAAGCTAAAGAGCCAAACTAACTGGATCTATTGCAAACTAAACAGGATTTTATATATTTTATTTAAACTCAGACATTACACTAACATACTAAAAATATTCCGAGAGTATTATATTCAGGATAACTGATGTCCTCTGCGTGTTTAAAATTATAAGATATTCTCTGAATACCAAAATATTACACCAACAGACATTTTCCGGATGGCTTTTTATGACACAATGAAGCGGTGTTTTTTAAATTATGATGGATGCTAAAAAAACGAAGGAACAAAATTCATGCGTTTATTATGAAAGAATCTACGATTTTTCTAAGGAAAACTTTACTGTGTAATTCGAGCTCTATAACCACTAAATATCTAGTCTATAGTTCTCAAGGTATGAGAAGTACTAGATCTGTAGAATTGCTGTAGGATGGCACGTGTATTGTTTTGAATACAAAGATACAACTTTAGAATTATCAGGCATAATCAAGAAAACAATATGCATCAAAAACCAGCAGTATTTTCATTGCAACATCATACTGTTTTATGTCAATATGCAGCTTTTATACTTTTCATTATTAAAAAACCAGCTGACCAAGTGCAACCCGGGTTCGTTTAAATAATCTTAAATAAACCTTAAATTTGTCTTTATATATTGAACCAAATTTTGTAAGAATTTATACATTAAGATAAAAATATTTTTAAGAATATCTTATCTGGAGCCCATCAAAATTTATATATTTTTTAAACAGAACTTATAATAAAAAACTGTTATAAAACAGAACTTAATATATTTTTTAACGTTTCAAATTAAAATGTATGCTTTTTATGTGGGTATTATATGCTTTTCAGTATTACCAGAAAAAATAATGGATTTAGAATTTCAAACTGTGGAGATTTCTTTTTTCACATCGGGTCATTTCATATTTTATAAAAAAAAATGTTCCTGTTGTCCCAACTCTTTGAAATTTTTATGGAAAAGAAATAATAATGGTTTCAAATCCTGTATTCAAATTTGTGAAAACTATTGATATTTAGTTGTAAAAAATTTTGTTTTCATCTCACTTTTTTTTTTTTTTTTTTTTTTTTTTTTTTTTGTATAGGGTCGTTTAACCTTAAAACAAAATTAGTTCTTTTCGGGCGAGCTATTTGAAATTCTTATGAGTCATAAATATAATGCTTCACAAGCCGTCATATAATTTTCGTTAAAAATGTAGATATTTAGTTCTAAAAACAAGAGTAAACGCCAACCGCGACATGAAGTTCTGAGCGAAAACTTTGCGATTTTTATTTTTATTTTTTAAATTTCTATTTGTTCAAATTACGTGATGTAAATCAATGTAAGAAGAACGTGTAAAATGTTGGTGTTGAAGTACTGATAACGTGTCACTTTTAGCGTACTAAAAAAGAGTGTCTCACAGAAGAGCGAAGTGACTTCTATTCCCGAAATTTCTAGCACAGTTAATATTAATATTTTTAAAAATGAATTCTACCTTCCTACAGAAGAACGTATTTAGATTAAATGAGCATTTATTTTTTTTCCAAATCTTTAAAATTGAGCCAGATGCAAGCTTCGAAATAGGGTAAAAAAAAAAAGCGAAATCAAACTTCTGCAAAAATGTCTTTGCAGGGTTAAAAGTCGTATTTTTGTATGATGTTTAGGGCGTTCCAAAGGCAAAAGTACGAAATTTTTAACTATGTGTTTAGCTTATCCCTGTTTTGAACGGTTTGGACGATGCGCGTTTTCAAAGACGGGCTAAAAAAATCTCTTCTTGGAGATTTGTGGAGGCGTTTTAACTGCGCAGACACAGGAGCGCTAGAAAAAGAATGCTCTTTTGATGAACTTTCGTTTTGTTTTTTTAATTATTATGTCAGATAATTATAAAAAAATGTTAAATCAAAACCCCAGTGCATCGGAATCTGCCTTGGAGTAGTCTCATCCAAAATTTTAGATTTTATGTGCGATAGATTTTGCTAACTATCTCCGGCGCAAGCACAAATGTCTTTCATTAGTATAGATGAGAAGACGCTCGACGCAATAGCCGTCGTTCGGTAGTTTCAGTGAAATTTCCCTTTTAAATTTATCCGGTTTTAATTCACCGCACCGTTTCGATATCATTCTTGTTTCAGGAGGGCCTCACATTCAACACTTATAACTATATTGAATTTAAACTTTCAACTGTTATTTTTACTTTCTTCTATCTTTAAAAGTATTGGGTTCTTGAAAAATTTCGAATCCCGGTTTTCGACGGATTTATACGTTTTAGGGGTCAGAGACACCGAAAAACATGTCAAACAAAATGTGTGTTTGAGTCTGTCTGTCTGTCTGTGAGTGACACAAGTTTTGTGGGCGCTCTATCTCAAGAACTAAAGAACGGAATTTTATGAAACTTTAGGTTCAGTTAGTCCCTCGTAGAAATTAGTGCTGATTACTTTTTGGTGCATATCGCCCAGCATGAGGCGCTGCTATGCTGCATTCTTCATGATTTCTACAATAGTTATATCTCAATAACTAAAGCACGGACTTTCAAAAAACTTCAGATTCAGTTAATCTTTTATATAATTTGGTGCTGCTATTATTTTGGTGTAAATAGCCCAATAGGTGACGCTGTTATACTGTATTATTCATGATTATCGCTATAGCATTGTCTCAGGAACTAATGTACGAATTTTCATCAAACTTCAGATTCAGTTAGTCCATGATATAAATTAGTGTTGTTTAATTTTTGGTGCAAATCGCCCCATATGTGGCGCTGCTATGCTGCATTTTTGCGATTTCCGCAATAGCTGTGTCTCAAGAACTAATGCATGTATTTTCATCAAACTTTAGATTCAGTTAGACCCTGATATAAATTGATCTTGATACGTTTTTGATGCAAATTGCCCAACAGGTGCCACTGCCATGCTGAAATCTTCACGATTTCCGCAATAGCTCGAACTCAAAAACTAATGCACAGATTTAATTTAAACTTCAAATTCAATTAGAAGTTCACGTAAGTTGTAACTGATTAGATTTTAGAATAAATCACCTAACCAGTGGCGCTGCTGTACTGCATTTATCAGGAAGTATCATCATGTATGAGATAGAAGAAAGTTTTGGGATTGCCTCATACGACTAGTTTATTTCTTATGAACAACAAGGTTGTACTTTTTTTTATTTTCTTTAAATAGCCCTATACAGTTTGTATATTCATTTATGTGCACCCTGTATCATTATAAGACATTTTGTGCATTATTGAAAATTAGAAAATATTTGACCAATCTTCTTAATGACTTTTACTGTGGACTTTTGTAATTTAATAGTATTCTATTTAAAATACAGGAATTATCTTTTTTATATTTTTATTGGTATACTTTTTCCGATAAATCTTCACCAAAAAGATTTTTTTTTTTATTGACATTACAAAAAGTCAATTTCTTTTGTTTAATGTTTGGATATTTTTCTTTTGAATGTGGCGTTGTTATTAAAGAGGTGAAAATATCATATTTCATAGAAGATATTTAAACTTACTGCTTTATTTGTTTTAATATCCCATAGCAAATGTATGGCTCTTATTTGCATGTATGTTGTGAGCTACAACACGCCCAATTTATTATTTAAAAAAAATTGTGCATTATTGAAAATCAGAAAGTATTTGACCATTCGTCTTGAAGATTTTTTTTACTGTGAACTTTAGCTATTTAATAGCATTCTGTTTAAAATACAAGAAGTTATTTATCAATGAATTAATATTGTGTTAAAATATATATGTGCACGAAGTATGTTGTATTAAATCCGATTACGATGTTATTTTTGTTGTAATTATTTCTGTCTTGTTTCATCCCACAAACCTTTTAATAAGAAAACAATTAACGAGGATTTTAAGGAATAAATTTAAGAAATTAATTCAAATGCATGATTTATGAACATCCTGTATTTAATGATATATTTGTTTCAAATAATCTTCACTGAAATATTTTTTTAAATGCAACTGTTCTTGCAAAAGCTAACGAACTCTATCTCGCCGACAGCAGAAATTTACAAAAAATCGATTTCATATATTTAATGTTTGGATATTTTTCTTTTTAATGTGTCATTTAATGTTAGTGATTTTATTCATCAAAATTCAATGAACTTTAAATTAAAACACAAATTTTAATTATTTTCTAAAGCTTACATTTAAATGAATAAAACACATTAAATGAAGACTTCATTAAAAAAAAAGTGATGTAGGAATTTCTTTCCTTTTTTATGTTCCTTTTTTTAAAAAAAATCTATTTGATAACACTGATATCTTATTCCTTAAAATAGTATAATTGCGTTATGTCACATAACTTCAAGTGACGACGGCGTCTCAATGGCTTCATTTAATTTTAACAGATTGCAAAATTTTATTGAAGCACTTTCTAAAGATTTCGGTTTTAATTAAATCACTTTAGTATGATTCTTGCTTAATTTTAGCTGGGCAGTACTCTAAAACATTTAAATCAAGTGGAATGAATTACAACATATATAAAAAGGTTTTTATAACTTTTAGTAGCTAATACGCAATGATGATCAATAAATTATAATACAACGTATGAATAAATTTATATTTTAAGTCCACGCTGTTTAAAACAGTTATTATTATTATTATTTATATAGGTGGAAGTTGTTTCACTATGCATGAGTTTTGATGGAATAGGTATAGAACTTATGCTCTACATAATTAATTTACTTAAATATCAGCGATATTTGGGGTATTTTAAGGGACGGTGCACTTTAAAATTCAGACTTTCCTTTTTTTCATTGCGAAATTTTCTGAAGTATAACTAACAGCAAGCAAACATTTCTTGTGGCAGTTTTTTAAATAAAACATAGGGTAAGGTGCCCTCCCGTAAGGCATGGTGACGTCACGGCGACGTCGTTGTGAAGTCACACTGTGATTTTGTGACCGTCGATGTGACGTCACGTTACGTCGATGTGACGTCACAGTGACTACAATGCGAGGTCGTTATGGCCGTTTTAGAGGTCGTTTGTGACGTCACATTGTGACAACTCTGTGAAGTCACGGTGTGACTAATTTGTGAAAAGTGTGTCATTTGTGACTATTTTGGCATTAGCTTTGTGACGAAGCTGTGACGAACGTGACAATGCTTTGAAGTCACATTGTGACCAATTTGTGAAATATGTGTCATTTGTTACGAACTTGTCATAAAAAATGTGATGATTTTAAATGAAAAACAGATTTCAAATTAATTGCTTAAAAGGTGCTAAGGCCAACATAGTGAAAAAGATTCCGTGCCGGGACTCGAACCCGGGCCATCAATATAGCACACTGACATTCTACCGACTAAGCCACATGGGACGATACCCAGCCGGGAAAATTTCTCACTATTACATGTTGGCAAGGCTACAAACGCAGCACAAGATGGAATATTTATCGTGAGCCACCGACAATGAGCAAATACGAAACTTAATTAAATCCAGCATCGATTGAAACTATATTAATACTGGGAAATTTTTCCAAAGAGAACCATTCGCCTTGCATACAATATTTCGAATGAAAATCAAATTTCAAATTACATGCTTAAAAGGCAATTTTAATTTTAAATTTGATTTTTATTTGAAATATTGTATGCAAGGCGAATGTTTCTCTCTGGAAAAATTTCTAAGTATTAATATAGTTTCAACCGATGCTGGATTTAATTAAGTTTCGAGTTTGCCCCATGTCGGTGGCTCACGATAAATATCCCATCTTGTGCTGCTTTTGTAGCCTTGCCAACATGTAATAGCAAGAAATTTTCCAGGCTGGGTATCGTTCCACGTGGTTTAGTCGGTAGAATGTCCGTGCGCTATACTGATGGCACGGGTTTGATTCCCGGCATTGAATCTTTTTTACTAAGTTGGCCTTTGCGCCTTTTAAGCAAATAATTTGAAATTTGATTTTCATTTGAAATATTGTATGCAAGCCGAATGTTTCTCTCTGGAAAAAATTCGGAGTATTAATACTGTGATGAATTTTAAAATGCACAATTTTAAAATAAAGTTTTGTTTGAAATATAAACTCTTATCTTTTTACCGTACTTTTTAGCAAAATATCGCTATTTTGAAGTCCTATTCTTCTAAAACATTTTAAATTTTTCCAGTTAAAAAACAATGCTTATCAACTGACATCTTTTTTTATTAAGTTTTAAGCTTTATCTTGAGTTCAAGCTTGATATTAAGAATGTGTAAAATTTTAATGTGTTGTAATTAGTCATTGCTTTATTAAACATGACATGATAAGCCATATTTATTTAAATTTTTTATTCCCGTGTATATTGTATTTTGTGAATATGAGCTAAATAGATTTGGTATGTTTTATAGGAAAAGACTGATCTGCGAAATAGAAAAAAACAATTAAGAAAAATCATGCGTTAAGCATAGATTTTAAAACACTTTCCAACGCTTCCTGAATGCTTTAACAAGACATCGTAATTTAGGGAAATAACGTTAATAAGATAACTAAGTAAATATTTTAGAAAACACATAAAACATTTGAAAAACTGATTTCAGCATTTACCGTCCATAGCCATATATGTTTTCTAATTCTTTTGAACAGCCCTGCATTTGATCTGTAAGTTGATATACATATTATATAATGGGAAAATTTATTTTTGCAAGAAAACGCATAACAGGTTGAAATTCTCTTTCAGCAATTTATACTAATATATGGAAACATACTTGAATACTTTTGTATAATTTGTAGTTTACCTAGAACGTTTATTACGCGCTACCGCTTAGTTAAAATTTAATTCAAAAACTCTTAAAACTGCTGAAATCACATTTCCAGAAATTATAATTTATAGATGGCCATGTATTCAATTCTTTACGTGACCCTGTATATCATTTTATCTATATTCTACAAACATTTCTTAGTAAATTAAATGCAGTTCAACGTAAAAATCCATAACTCATTTAAAAACTACCTTTAATCAATTTGCGCATATTACCAGTAACACTTACGAATACTTTTATGTAGTCCTGTATATGAATTATAACATTTATATATACCATACTCTATGCATATAAATATAGTGAATCATAAAAGCGCATATCATAATTAAAAATACATTTCCAGCAATCATCCCTAATGAACTTCGGATACAATATAGTATCGGAAATAATTTGTGTGTCCTGTAAATGCTATATACATTTCGTATTATCATGAAATAATGTATAGTGTGTAAGCCTCAGCGACTTATATCAATTTCATTATATATGAAATAGATTAACATAATTAAAGTACGCCGCAAATAATTCCCTCCATCCCTGTATAATAATGTATTGGAATCCCTTTTTTAGCCCTGTAAATGAACAATAACTATTCGTTGCACCACATACTCTTCATAATGCATATTTTAGTGCATTTCATAAATTCATATCAATTTTATTCTGTTTGAAAGCGTGTAAAATCGTTAAAAATCATTTGGAACGATTTTTTCCCGTAGGCCGTAGCGTAACGAAATACTCTTGACTGTTCCTGTAGATGAATTAAACACGCTACAAACTTCATTACAAATAGGGGCCGTGCTATGGTAAACGTCAATAACATCCAAAAATTTCAAGGCAATCCGAGTATATTTGCGAGAGTTAGACCGCGGACAGACGGCCAGACAAACCGAAATCATAAACACTTTTCAACTTTGTTGAAAAGTATTAAAAAGAACATATAAACGTAAAATAAATGATTGCATATTAACTATTTTTATTGTTTAAAAAACATTTTAATGTAGAAAGTAGTTATTAATCGCTTTAAAAAAATATTCAGTCCTATATTACGAAAGTACATACCAACATTTTAAAAAATATACTAAAGCAGTTTAAGCTATAAACTTGTTATCACAGGCATGAAAAACACTTTATTTCAATGCTTAAATATATTTAATTTTTTTATTCCAGTGATTACATATATCGAAAACGTAGAAAATGAATTTACAATCGAAGAAAATTTAATAACTGATTCTGAGTGTCTACAATTAAATGTTTCATTAAAATCACAAACAGAAAAAAAAAATGCTTACATAATGTTAATTTCTAATCTGAAACAATTTCTAATTTCTAATTTCACATTTAACTCCAAAATAATAATGATGCTATAAGTGTTAGTAACTAGAAAACATTAAAAAGCCGAAAAAAATTCCACACCACTGTTTCAACACATTTTCAATCTCAAGAGACTAAAAATTAATATTTACATTCATTCTACTATGAATGTAAGCACGAATCAGTCTCTGCGCCAGCTTTTTTTTTTTTTTTTTTTTTTTTCGAGCGATGGCAGATTAAGATACAACAGAATCGAATAAAAATATCCTTCTGAAAACAATACAGACCAGTCTCTTTCTATATGTGTAACATAAAACTACTTAACTCATCATTATAATATATACAAACAGGAACAAAATATTTAAATTAAATAAGACTTACATATATGCTTCATCAATAATATCCGTATATTTGTAATATCCTAAAATGGCAGATGTCTTTCTTTTATATTAAAAGAAGTGCTGTAGACGTGCTGGTGTTCTAAACAGTGGAGTGAAGTGGCTTCCCGCGTATTCTCTTGTTTATTCTATGGTAATATGGCGAAGCAGACGATTTGAGCAGGTGTGTTTTTATTATTTATTTGTTTTTGTAAACAACTGATTTGAATCTGAAATGCGCAATAATTATATGAGAGTGTAACAATCAGTGGAGGATTATTATATTAAATTGCAATGCTAGATAAAATTGAAATCATGAAAAAAGAATACTTTTACTGTCTTAGATATCAAATTGATAAAATATAGCATGAAAATTTAGTTTATTAATGCTTGTATCGTGCAATTTATTTATTATGTCCCCCCCCCCCGCCTTTCGTGATAGAATTTACTATTTGCTATCCACTAATATATTTTCATTCCTTATGCCGCTGTAACTCAGCTGTTTAAAATATTGTTTAACCCTTAACTGATGTGACAAAAATTGCCGCATAACTACTGTGAGCGGTCTGTGAGACCGCTTAATCTATCAGATGGATAAAATATAGCATGAAAATTTAGTTTATTAATGCTTGTATCGTGCACTTTATTTATTATGTCCCCCCCCCCACCTTTCGTGACAAAATTTACTATTTGCTATTCACTAATATATTTTCATTCCTTATGCCGCTGTAACTCGGGACTGTTTAAAATACTGTTTAACCCTTAACTGATGTGACAAAAATTGCCGCATAACTATTGTGAGCGGTCTGTGAGACCGCTTAATCCATCAAATTGATAAAATATAACATGAAAATTTAGCTTATTAATGGTTGTATCGTGCATTTTATTTATTATGCCCCTTCCCCCTTTCGTGACAGAATTTACTAGTTGCTATCCACTAACATATTTTCATTCCTTATGTCGCTGTAACTCGGAACTGCTTAAATTATTTCTCTTCATTTTCAAAGATTTTTAAATTTCATATTTTTGTCACAC
This sequence comes from Maratus speciosus, assembly GCA_963932465.1. NCBI lineage: Eukaryota > Metazoa > Arthropoda > Arachnida > Araneae > Salticidae > Maratus > Maratus speciosus. The sequence continues at coordinate 492,538,223 of OZ010788.1, read as the reverse complement.
TGTGACTTACAATATGGTGGTTTTTTTTATCATATATGTGACGTGACATACGTTACATGCAGTGACATAATAGTGTCGTCACAATTTTCTTTTAATTGCCAGAAAAATATAATTTTACAGTAAATAACATGTTTTAAAGAATTTTTGCAATTTTTTAAAGTTTTCTAAGAAGTTCACATCTCAGTCACAATGTGACATCACTGAGTGGTGGCTTTTTGGTCACAGATGTGACGTGACCACAGTGACTTACAGTGACGTCACAACGACGTCGCCGTGACCATGCATGCTATGAGGGCTATTATCGTCTCCCAGTCACTTTTAGGCCCCTGGAAGTTGTAATTTTCAGTGAAAATCTACCAAATTTGGAATTTACATAGACTATCTACCCATGCACGTAGAAACATGGGCAAATATCGTACAAAAATATTTTAACAATATGAAAAATTGATTTTTCAAAAGTATCTAAAAATGCAAAAGAAAAAAATGGTCCCAATTTCATCCCCCCAAAAAATCCAATACGCCGAGGCTTAACTTATAACTAAATCAAAATTTATTTCTAAATGAGTAAGTAATTTAATTTCCATTAAAGTAAGGCACAAAGAAATATACTGATTATCAGTGGAAGAATAACATAACGAAACATTAGCCATCCAAACATGAGGAAAAAAATTGAAAAAAAATGTCATGAAAAAGCATTCTTAATTTCGACCACGGGACGAAAATAAGAACTGCAAGGGGGACGAAATTGGGACAACGCTACTTCCCAACATGACGGAGCTTCAGTTCCCGTAAGTTCCCGTAAGATGAACTGAGCGTCATAAAACTCACTGAATTCTACTGCCAGCATCTTAGCAACGTAAAATACATGCAATGAATAAGAAATAAATACTTACAGTACAGTAAATAACGTTCTACACTCCACGTAATAAGAACTCAGGTCTTCTAAAAATAGGAAATTCGCCGTCTTTAATTTATGTATGCGTCTTGGTGAACGAAACTTTCAACACTGACCCCTTTTACCTCCCGTCGTCTGTGGCTTGCGTCATAAGTGGCGCCACTTTCGCAGAAGCGGAGAAGTTAAGGGGGACGAAATATGGACACTTTTCCCTAATTGTTTTGTACGAAAAATACTTCTTTAAAGAAAATAATCCATAACAAATAAGCATTTAAAATTCTCTATGCTAATTCTAAATCATTGAAATCCGATGATTAGTTTAGTTTAAATTCTGCATCTAAAAGTACGCGTATTTTATTCGTTTTGTTAAGTGCCAAACACTACTACATTTTTAGAAGCCAGAGGATATATACTGGAACTTCGTGTACAGAAAATTGTTGAAAATAAACTTTTATTAAAAACTGTAACAGATTTTATAAATTTATATAATTTGGAAGATCTAAAATAACAAAACTCAATGAAAAATATCAATTATGTATTCAAATAAGGTTTTAAATGTGTTAAAATATATTAAATATATATATATCCGTAATAGCCGCCCGCCAGTATTTTATAGCCGAAGAAGTTGGCGGATGTTTCGTTACTTACAATGTATATTATTTCAATGTATAAGCACATAGTTCAATAACATATCTCTTAAATTTTTGTTTTAATTATATTATTTTATTCCTTTAGTTATTAATGAAATTTAATTTGATTATGTAATATTTACCATAAACAAATGCTGGACTATTTATCTTGTAATAAGTGCAAATATGTTATTATTTTTCCGTTATCGAGCTGCACGCGATAGATGAAGATTAAAAAAATTATTCTTGAAAACTATTTTTAAACAATTAAAATAATTAATAAATTGTGATATAGTTTTTAGGCCGATTACATTCTAAAGAACATTTCTTTCCTATTTGACAGTCTAAAAATTAATATATTCCAATGCTTAGATAGGTAATAGTGTTAATAAATTATTATAAGCATTGTTATCGCATTAGTTTAAATAAATTCCGAAAAAGTTCATATATTAAACAAATTGTTATCACACTTCGTATGACACTATCATGGCTCGCTAACACGTTTGTGTTTTCTAATACAGATATTTAGCATATTGAGCAAGTTTGAAACTTTTTCGATTTTAACCTTAATATAAATATTTTTTTATAACTCTAGTAATTATTCTTTGTTCTACGTACAGAATGTCCATTTATATCAAAATTAAAACCATTAATGTACTTGAAAAAAAAAAACTATTATAAGCAAAATGGTTTGCATGAGACATTTTATTCATTCGTTACAAGTGAGATTTTAAAAGAACAAATGCCTGGTTATTAGAAACTTCGGTTTAAATCACGCTCAAATTGCTTTAAGGCTGCAAGTCACTCAGCTTCCGAATTGCCCTTGGTAATGTTCAGTCTATGGGCATTTGATGTGTTCGTATATTTAAAATATCTCCTCGGGATATTCATATTTTAAACTTCTTTTTTTTCAGAATACTCTTCTTAAAGTATGTCTCTTTTCTTCTTAGTTCTCAAAATATTTCTAAAATCTATGCTTCATTTTATATGAAGTGTTAAAATTTTTACTTCCAGTTCGTCAGTTTTTAAAACTTAAAATATTAAATTAAGGATAGATATTAGAAATATTTTGACAACTAAGTAAAAAGTGACATTCTTTAAAAAGAGAACACTGAAAAAAAGAAGTTCAAGGTATTAATTCAGTGGGTAGATATTTTAAATATAAGAATTCATCAAACGCCCATAGACTTAACGTTACCGAGGGGAATTAGGAAACAGTGATTAACAGCTTTTAGGGGTCTCAGGACTCTTAAAGCTTCAAAATTTTCGAAATTTTAAGGGGTCTCAGGAGTCTTACTTTTTATCTGGTGGTGCAATTTAGCAAGCTGTCACATTTAATTTTTTTATCGGTCTCTATAAAACGTAAATGCATAAAATTTTTATTAAAGACAAACTAATATATCTTCTATTTAAAAAATATTTTTTAAATATTCTATATTGAAATTTTAATATTTTTTTTTTTAATTGGCAATTTTCAATAAAAGAATGATTTTTTGAAAATTTTATAATTTAAATTTAAATTTCAAATAAATAAATAAATAAATTGCTTACAAATGAAGTATTTGTTCAAGATACATTAGTTTTACATCATTATAAATATTTTTGTGGGCTCTTGAACCAATAGTTTTGCTACAGTCTTGCGCGCAGTGCATGCAATTCAAAAAACAGTTTTAATTTTTTTTCAAAATTATAAAAAATGAAATAAAATTTCAATATAGAATAATTAAAAAATTATTTTAAGTAAAAGAGATATTATGTTGTCTATATTAAAAATTTTATGCATTTATGTCATATAGAGACTGAGAAAAATAATTAAATGTGACATGTTGCTAAATTGCACCTCCAAGTAAAAAGTAAGACTCCTGAGACCCTTTAATTTTTTTAGAAGATAAACTGCAGCCTTTTCTGAGCATTTTGATGTAATTCTTTCCTAGAAATTTCCATTATAACAGAAGTTATGGCTTTTAGAATTATACCTGCCCAATAGCTAAAGCGGCGTTTCCGAAACTTTGAAGTCATTTTTTCCAAATGACGTTTTTGGGCGCAACGCGCAGGATATCTCAAAAACGTCTAAATATTTTTACAGGAAATTCTCAAGATATATGTTTCATGTTAGTCTGTATAAACTGAACCTAAAATTTCCTTTTTATTGTTCAAAAAAATATTTTTAGGTGATTAAAGTGTTCAAATTTTCAAAAATTTGCATTAGCTAATTACACCTTTGTATTAAAATTATAAAAATGCTTTAAATACACCTTAATTTAGGGTCAAGGTAATTATTACAAAATGAAGTATAATTAGGCACAAAACATTTCATTCCAATAGCAAAATATATTTTGTAATTCTGCGCGTAAGCGATTGTACCAATTTTCTGCTGGACAAATTTCTGACAGTTTGGAGGCCCCTATAAATACTAATTCTGCATCTTCTATTTTTTAAGTACATAAAATGAAAAAGCATACTTATATCTTTTAGTCCCAATAAAAATTGTGTTTTTAAATCAAATAGATTTTAAGATATTGAATGCTGAAAATTGTCTTTTTCTTTTCATTTTTTCCAATTTTAAGAGTTTTGAGGCACCTTAAGGCAAAATCAGATAATTTATCAAAGATATAAATATCAAACATTTATTTTCTGGGCCTTTTTATTTGATTAAATTTTATTTTCATCTTCAGGGAACAGAATTTCTTTAAAATGGTTAGAAAGGTTTCGAATGACGAATGACAGAAATTTGAAGTAGTGTACTAGGAAGTTTATAATTAATTAACACTACTAGTTCCTTTTGCATATATTTGTTTACACTTTATGGAAATAAAAATATTTATTAAATTTTACAAAATCAATAAGAAAAGCTTTAATTTTGTACGACAAAATAAATCTTAGAAAACTAGTTTTGAAAAGATTGAAAAATCTGTGTTCTTTATGTTTGAGTCTATAACCAGGGACATTTCTCAATCTATCATTCGGGTTCTATATTACTTTCGTCAATTTTTCTTTATATTTCTATTGCGTTGTCTGTCGATTATAACTAAAACAAGAGAAAAGTTTTAAAAAGTTATAAAAACTATAATAAAAAATAAAAAATTCATAAAAAATGTTCATATTTTTTCTTTTAACTTGAAAAAAAAAAGTTTCATTTTTCAGATATAGTTTGAAAGGAATTTAATTTATTTTATTTACAAACAAGAACGAAAAATTATGGATACAGCATAGATTATGAAACACTTTCCAACACATTCTCAATACTACAACAAAACTTCACTGTTTAAAGATGTGAAAAATGATGTCTAATAGCAGTATTACACGAAAACAGTTCGCCGAAAATTTTCCCCATACAGATCCTTTTAGTAAGAAAAAGTTTCTTTGCCTTGATGAAGGAGGGATCTTTGCTGGTAGTCTTGCTCCTCCAAAATTTCCGGCATTGCGCGGTAAAAGTTGGATATTGCTTCAGCGCGGGATCAACTGAGCCGATAGGAACAAAGCTAGGGAGATTGGATTTATATGAATTTTTAGCAGGAAGATATGCAAACGTAGCAGGTAACCCTTCGAGATCAACCCACAATACATAACCCTACAAAAAGTTTGAAGAACCTGCATACCGAACACGCTATAATTTGTACGAACATGTTTTGTAAAATATTTGCGGAAATGTTTGTTATTTATCGCTTCCAATCTGATATGGCCTTTAATAAAAAAATTGGAAAACGCATAACCATAACGTATTTGAAAACCAAATTTCTGCTATTACCAAGATAAGTCGATAAAATATGCGATTTTTTTGTATATGATCTATGGATATATATATGTATACTACATAGTATGCTTTAAGTTTGTTCAATTGAACTTATAGAACAGTTAAAATTTTTTATTCAGGAATTTCCGACAATAAACTGATTTTGTTAAGAAATTTTGTGCGGCCCTGTTCATGATCATAGAATTCATAAACACCAAGTGATACTTAAATAATAGTTAAATTTATAAACTGAAAACGCTCTTCCAACAATTATTGTTCGTAGGATTCAATAGTTCAATTACTGTTCATTTTCTTCTGTAGCCAAATTCTTTTGTGTATCTCTGTAAATGAACAATAAGTTCTATGCACACCATATTCTATAATAAGAACCTTGAAGCACACCTCAGTGATAACATAAACGATTTTTCCCATAGACCGTAATGCTACACACTTCATTTGCAATTCCGAACATTCCACAGTAAACTCCAATATATCAATTTCGTGGCAATGGACTACATTTACTTCAGTTAGAGTACAGACAGACAGACAGCCGGACAGACAAACCGAATTCATAAACACTTTTCAACTATGTTGGAAAGTGCTAAAAATAAACTTGTAAATACTTTAGCTTGTTCAAAGGGTATCGTAGCAAACTCGTCGGAAACAGCGTTTCGAGATAATTGAGTTTAAATTTTGCCTCTTCGACGTTTACGTTTCATACAACCGTAATTTTTGGAATTCTCCTGCCGGATTAACTGCACGACATTCTTAATCTTTAGGCTACCAAAAAGCAGCAAACAAAAAATTACAATAATGAGGTTAAAACTCGATATTCTTTTTAAATGTTTCTCGATTTTTACGAATTTATGGCCGTATCAGACGAGGAACGATAAACAACAAATATTTCCGCAAACATTTTACTAAACATGTTCGTCCAGCTTGTTCTGGGTTCAGTAAACAGATTCTTCAAACTTTTTGTAGCGTTATCTAATATGTGGTGATGTTTAAGGGTTACCTGATACATTTACATATCTCCCTGCTATTCCTATTCATCCATATAAATCTTATATACCTAGCTACGTTTCTATTGGCTTAGTTCATCCAACGCTGAATTAATACCCAACTTTTCCCGCATGATGCCGGAAAAGCTGGGAGAGCAAGATTAGCCAGGAAATCCTTCATCAATGTCAGGCAACTTCTTCTGAGTATAATGTTCTGTTGGGGTTCGGCTAACGAGTATCGTGTGATATGGCATTTAGTTCTATAAATACGAGTTTACAAACCAATTTCTTCAATTTGTCACCATTCAGATGGATATTATTGTATTTGAACTAAGTCCGTTTTTCCTGTCGGGTCCACTGGACACGTCTGGTAGACGGAGTGTTAAAGATTTAAATATACTACTAATACTAATACTACTACTAACAACAGCAACAATAATAATAATAAGTACATTTTTGGTCATTCCAAAACTTTATGGCCCCCTAAAAAGGGTAAAAATTAAATTTGTACCATTAAATCAATTATGAAATTTTTATTTTATAATCTTAAAATAACAATTACGTTTGAAAAAAAAAATTGTATCATTTTTTTGCAAGCTTTTATAATTTGTTAATATATTTTCAGGTATTATGCTATTATGTATCCACTTAATTCTCGATGGACGAAATCCCGAGGTCCCATCATTATGATTATTATTTGGGGTTCTGCAGTTGGATTATCTAGCTTTCAGCTGATTCATGGAAAAGCAGAGAGATTTGAAATAGCTGGAAATGAATTTTATGACTGTACTGAGGTGTGGGAAGAAATTGATGGAAAGGTAAAACATTTTAATATTCTTGGCTCATTTTCCCAGAAACGTGCATTTTCTGTGCGGAGTTTTCTAATTTTTATTTTTTAATTTTTATGTAAAAATTTGTGTTTTGCTATTAGTTTGAACTCATCTGGAATCTCTCCAGCACTTTTTAAGTTCGCGCAAAATATTTTATTAAAATTGCATTTATAGAGTAAGCCAATGCAATATCCGTAAACAATTTTTGAAATGGTTGAAAAGATAATATACCGGCTCATTTTTCCAGAAACAAATTTTATGACTCTACTGAGGTGTGGGAAGAAATTGATGGAAAGGTAAAACATTTTAATATTCTTGGCTCATTTTCCCAGAAACGTGCATTTTCTGTGCGGAGTTTTCTAATTCTTTTAAGTAAAAATTTGTGTTTTTCTATTAGTTTGAACTCATCTGGAATCTCACCAGCACTTTTTAAGTTCGCGCAAAATATTTTATTAAAATTGCATTTATAGAGTAAGTCAATGCAATATCCGTAATCAATTTTTGAAATGGTTGAAAAGATAATATACCGGCTCATTTTTCCAGAAACAAATTTTATGACTCTACTGAGGTGTGGGAAGAAATTGATGGAAAAGTAAAACATTTTAATATTCTTGGCTCATTTTTCCAGAACGTGCATTTTCTGTGCGGAGTTTTCTAATTCTTTTAAGTAAAAATTTGTGTTTTTCTATTAGTTTGAACTCATCTGGAATCTCTCCAGCACTTTTTAAGTTCGCGCAAAATATTTTATTAAAATTGCATTTATAGAGTAAGCCAATGCAATATCCGCAAACAATTTTTGAAATGGTTGAAAAGATAATATACCGGCTCATTTTTCCAGAAACAAATTTTATGACTCTTCTGAGGTGTGGGAAGAAATTGATGGAAAGGTAAAACATTTTAATATTCTTGGCTCATTTTCCCAGAAACGTGCATTTTCTGTGCGGAGTTTTCTAATTCTTTTAAGTAAAAATTTGTGTTTTTCTATTAGTTTGAACTCATCTGGAATCTCACCAGCACTTTTTAAGTTCGCGCAAAATATTTTATTAAAATTGCATTTATAGAGTAAGCCAATGCAATATCCGCAAACAATTTTTGAAATGGTTGAAAAGATAATATACCGGCTCATTTTTCCAGAAACAAATTTTATGACTCTTCTGAGGTGTGGGAAGAAATTGATGGAAAGGTAAAACATTTTAATATTCTTGGCTCATTTTCCCAGAAACGTGCATTTTCTGTGCGGAGTTTTCTAATTTTTATTTTTTAATTTTTATGTAAAAATTTGTGTTTTTCTATTACTTTGAACTCATCTGGAATCTCACCAGCACTTTTTAAGTTCGCGCAAAATATTTTATTAAAATTGCATTTATAGAGTAAGTCAATGCAATATCCGTAATCAATTTTTGAAATGGTTGAAAAGATAATATACCGGCTCATTTTTCCAGAAACAAATTTTATGACTCTACTGAGGTGTGGGAAGAAATTGATGGAAAGGTAAAACATTAAAACATTTTAATATTCTTTGCTCATTCTTCCAGAACGTGCATTTTCTGTGCGGAGTTTTCTAATTCTTTTTTTTTAACTTTTAAGTAAAAATTTGTGTTTTTCTATTAGTTTGAACTCATCTGGAATGGCACCAGCACTTTTTAAGTTCGCGTAAAATATTTTATTAAAATTGCATTTATAGAGTAAGTCAATGCAATATCCGTAATCAATTTTTGAAATAGTTGGAAAGATAATATACTCGGCTCATTTTCCCAGAAATTCTGTTTTAAAGTGCTGAATTTTGTGATTTTTTTTTTAAATTATAGGTAAAACTTTGTGTTTTTATATTGGTTTGAACTTATTTAACATCATGCCAGCATTTCTTAAGATCGTAGAAAACATTTTACTAAAATTGCATTTATACGTTACCTAGCTACTATGTTGGTAACCCTGATTCTCACAGTAATTATATAAAAAAACCTGGATATTTTTTTCATAAATTATTTGTAACAAGTTAAATTTTAAGCTAAATTGTATTTTGTGGGATTAACATTACACGCTATGATATTTCATTTCGTTATTTAATAACCTTACACGTTCTTCTTCTTTACGTAACTGATAGATTTTACCTTCCTGATATTTCCACTTTTGCTTTAAAAAAATTTTTAAATATTTGACACAGCATCATTTAAAACGTATTTCTAAGGTTAAATTGACTAACAATTGACGAACAATCTTGTCAATATCACAATTTTTTGCTACCATCTTCTGAGCAGTCAATAGACATAACTTAATTTCTTGTAACAGTGGCTATTTTGTCAAATAAAACTATAAATAAACACGGTTACTCTTTGAAATTAAATATGAGAGTAGATTCAAAATACACTGAATGAAAAACATATAATGTATCAAAGGTTTAAATCAACACTAATGTTGTGACATTTCTGGAAAATGCTTTGTTATGTTCTGTGGATATTATTGTCTCTATAAAAAAATTATAATTGTAATTATTTAATTATATACATGCAGTGTACCGTTATGCCACACCTTATTTCATTATAACGTATTTTCCATTACAATTACTCTAGTAATAAATATTCTAAGGTATCGCCTTGTACATTTCTAGGGCAATTACCTTCTCAATATGTTTCTATGCGTTATCAGTAATTACATATTGTATCCGAAAATTCCTAGACACATTTTAAAATTCAGTATAAAATGAAGTGATTGTCGTTCATGAGTGCGGTTTGAACTAAAATGATTGTCACGATGAAAAGTTTTCTTCGATCGAATGAAAATAATTAGTTCCAAATTTTGATCATAGATGGCACCACTAATCCGTAACTTTACTTTCAAACATGCACTTTTTCTGATTTTCAGATTAATTTTGACGCTGTGACACATAAAAGACTACTCCCATTCGTCAGAGTCGTCTTTTCTCTAACACAGCGTCAAAATTAATATGGAAATCAGAAAAAAACGCATGTTTGAAAGCAAAGATACGAATATGTGGTGCCATGTATAATCAAAATTTGCAACTAATTATTTTCATTCGCTTGAAGAAAACTTTTCATCGTGAGAAGCATTTTAGTCCAAACCGCAGTCCTGTACGACAATAACTTGATTTTGTATTGAATTTTAAAATGTGTCCAGAAATTTTTGGACACCCTGTATAATGGTCAGTTACTACGAAAATGAGGTTAATTTGATTGTTTTCAGAATAATATTTGAAAAACTTAAATTAACCAGCTTTTAACTTAATTAATTTAAAATTAAAAAAATACATCACCTTGTGACTTAGTAATATATCAGAAATAGACATTCTTTTAGCACAATTTTTTGTACCCTAATTCTTAATATGATTTCGATTTAAATTTTGAAGTATTTAAATAAGAGGATTTCAAAAGACGTGTTAAATTTCATATATAATAGGCTGCAAATCAGATATATTGAATTTTAATATTTTGTGAAAGTTTAAATTTTAATATTTCTAGAATTTTGACACTTACGAAATGTTTCATTTCCGATTTCTGTATGTTTTTTAATTGTTTTTGTTTATCGTTCGGTTATGCACTATGTAACTCTATTAAGTTACTGCAATTCAATTAAGTGTTATATTACATATTTAACACACATATCGAAAATTAAAAAAATAATAATAATCTACAAAATGAATGTATATGAAAATTGCTGTAAGGTATCAGTTGAACTCATATGATTACGGAAGAGCCGAATTTATTTTCAGATTTTTTTCAGGAAAAATCGTTGCAGTACTATTAACACCATGTGAAGTCCGAAATCAGAACTTTAAGCTATTTTCTATTTAAAAGTAAATCTTAAGTTAATGTAATACTTATGTTTTCTTGAAACTTACAGAAGCAGTTTAAAGTTATTTTTTAAACAGCTTAACATGTTCACACCGGCGCGTTGGGTCACACTCGACTGTCTCAGAGTTGTCAAGTCTCCGGATTTTTTTCATACCACTATTATTTTAGAGAAAATGTTGTTCCTTTAAATCGCCCAAGTGTTCTTATTAAATAAAACAACATTTTCTGTATTAAAATACTGGTATCCAAAAAGCCGGAGACTTCGCAGATCCGAGACAGTCGAGCGTGACCTACCGCGCCGGCGTGAAAGTGTTAAAGGTATTTCTTAAATAGCTTAAATATTTTTCTAATGTTTTATATACACCTTACGTTGCGTATATGTTTCTGCACAAATTAACGTAGTGGAACTCGTCACTTGTACAGTACGTTTAATAATCCAACTACTCTTAATATAATAGTTGATTGCTATTTATATGTGAACATTAAAGTGATGCGGGCCTTTCGGGTATGTTACTTACGAAAGTAACCATAACTCAGAAATTAATGCAGCCGTCTGATAGGCGGGCGGCTAAGTGGATGAATCAGCTATTAAAAAAACAAGCATGAAAAAACAGATTATATCTTTAATGTTAATTTTTACAAAAATATAAATTTAAGTTATGCTTTAACGAGAATAGTTTTCTTATTATTTCAGAGAAATCGCCATGTAGTTTGTTTTATCTTTTATGTATACAGAGTGCATCAGTAATTGAGAACAAATCATCGCCTGCTTTCAAAAAGGAATATACACTAGAAATATAGTAAAATGGAGACAGACGCCGCGGTGGGACAGATGCCGTAGAGATTGTGTAGGCGACACTATCGTTCCCTAGACCAATTTTAGAAGTTCGTGGTGTTCCTCTGGGCTGTGTGATGTGTTGTATGTGTTTCTACCACTTAATTGTCAGTATTTACATATTTATGGCAGTTTTTATAGCTCGAACCTGCGTGGTAAGTTGCTAAAATTATTCTAATAAAGTATTATTACATATTTTAAGAAAAATAAACAGAGATTTCATCCCAAAATCGATTGAAGCTATAGACTAGATCCTCGTAGAATACAGACATGTACTTGCCTTTCTCCCGCGTCGCTCACATGACACAAAATGGCGGCGCGGCATCTTACCCGCCACTATAGGACAGATGCCGCACCGAGGTTGAGGGACAGATGCCTCAAAATATATTTTTGTTTTTTGGTTCAATAAATTCATCACTGCGATTTAAGTAGAGCTTACATTTAAATGGATGTATATTAGTGCATTCTGCTACTTATCAAAATGTTCTCAGCAACAACGTTGGTTCACCATGTGTGAATAAGGAAAACGTAGGCCGTTCACAATTCTCCCCATCTAAACTGTTGAACAAAATTTATTCTACCGCAATGGTCAAAAGCCCTATACAGCCAAGTAAGAAAAAGTTAAAGGATACAAATATTACAAGCATAGAGTTTATAAAAAATACAAAAGAAGAAGGAAATGAAAAACAAAAGAAACTAGAAAGCATCAAAGAGCGACAACTTGGCGGAAGTAAAATGAGTAAAAAAAAGGAAGGGAAAGATCAACTTGAAAAAGAAAATTCTTACTTGAGGAAAAAAACTAAAATATGAGTCATCTTCCGACAATGGGTAAATTGTTCCTCTTATTTATTCTGATGGCAGAACTTGATTGGAATTTGATGACTCCGCATATGTTGGTGGCTGGAGTATTATCAAGGAGCAAAGTCTAAAGCAGACAGGATTCAGTGCATCAAATTCAATTGATAGCTGCAGGAAAAACATTTACTTTACTTTTGCAACGGGTAGTTTGGTGTGATTGTGGGCGAATGGAAATACAAAATCAAAGAATGAGAAGAAAGGCAAAAAATAAATAGATTAGGGCCTAAATAAAATAGAATTAATACTTACATAAAGAGCAAACTGCAATGTTTGCCAGGATGTAAACCAGTGATATATATTTTTTTGGAATTATGCTGTCTATTGTTTCCAGTAATTATGCTATCCATTCCTGTAAATTCAAGTGATTTTCTTTTCATTTTCACTTTTTGTCTTAAGTTTTGTTTATAGAGATTACACTTTTGCATTTTCGTTAAACTTTTCACAATAAATGATATATATAATTTTTGTAAGTTTACTGTTATTTATTTTCGTTTTAAGTTGTTCGAAAAAATAAAAATGTGATTTGCTTGAAAAAAGAATAAACAGCCTAGTATGTGTCTCCCTGCGGCATCTGTCCCGCGCCCCATGCGGCATCTTATCCAGCACATAAAAAAATGATGTTAAAAAAGGACCTGTGGGAAAATAATTATGCCTATTTTATTAAGGAGGTTTTTAATTGTTTAACATAGAAATTAGATTCTAAAGGGTTTTATCAATGATTTCTGGTACTTAGTTTGTTGTTTTTTGCTTTATTGTAAATTTTACAAGAATTAAAGAAAACTACGGTATCTGCCCCCACTTTACTATAGGGCATTTTTTTTATTTTAAAGTTCTGTACAAGTGCCCACATAGACACTGGATGACATCATTCATTGAAACCACTGCCAACCGCGATAACCGCCTCTACAGGCAGTCAAAACTGACTGCAGGTAATGGTCAGATGAGTTTTGGGAACATTTGCCACTGCATACGCAAGGGCCGCCTTGTGAGCCGCAACATAGCTGTGTGGATGGCTATTGGAGTCCCTCTCAATAACGCCACATGCATAATAAGCTATTCAGTTAACATCTGGGTAGATGGGGGGGGGGGGCAAATTGAGGATGACATCGCCATGAATGTTTTAGCCATCCATTTTTGGTTTGTATCGGCCATATGGGATGGTGCAAAGTCTTGTTAAAAAACGTTTGGCCACTCACATGTTATAGAAGTAATTCAGCGCTTTAACACCTCGGTATAAGCAACGACGTTGACTCTGGCACCTTGAAGGAAGAAATGTGGAGGCATAAAATAGTATTCGCTTATCAGGACCCCTCAGAATCATCAGTGACGCTGGAAATTTCCTGCACGGGTCTGTAAGAACCTCTTCGTGGATTTTACACCATCACCGTTTTTTTCCGGTTCACTTTCTTGACCTGTGCAAAGTTTTCCTTATTGGAAAGAAACAAGGGCATTCCTGGCTCCTCTTGATATTTCAGCTTGTTAAGGAGGCGCTTGTCTCTGGCCAGGCAGTTGTTCCGGGTTCTCTCGGGAAAGCACTGTACTCTCCTAATCACGTACGACCTCTTACAAATGTTCTCATGAATCACACACTGCAGCGGCGAGCGGCCTCTCTTCGTCCGCAGCCCTTTATTCTTCCACTTAGTCCGACTCTTTTGCGAAAGCAAGGTTCATAGGTCCCCAGCCACGTCCCGAGTTAAATACTCTCTAGCGAAAGCGAGATTGAACAAAAAAAATCAAAAATTTAAACCGGACAAATTTAAAAGGTAAATTGCACAAATTAAAGACACCGAAAACCGTGAAGGGAGGGCTCGGGGCAATGAAGCTACCGAACGACTCCTGCTGCTTCTAGCTCATTATTAGTCTCAGTCGGCGGTTGGGGTTGGGCGGGTGGATCAACCGCCGCGGCGAGCGGCCCCTCTTCGTCCGCAGCCATTTATTCTTCCAGTTATTCCGTCTCCTTTGCGGAAGCAAGGTTCAGAGGTCCCCAGCCACGTCCCGAGTATAAAAGATTCTAGCGGAAGCATGAATGAAAAAAATCAAAAATTGAAACCAGACAAATTTAAAAGGGAAGTTGCACAAATTAATGACACAGAAAACCGGGAAGGGAGGGCTCGAGGCGAGGATGGTCACCCAGGGAAACCCAGCAAATGCTTTAGAGTTTTAGTGCAGTCCCTGAGGGAAGACACCAGAACCGAACCGTTCCGCCTTATTAACCCGCATCTCTCTAGCGAATGCTCTTATCGACTTCGTAGGATTTCCATCGACTTGAGTAACAAACTCTGGTATTTTGATGATATCATATTTTTGACAATGTTGTTTCCTGCATGAAACATTTGCCACATTAAACCTGGTAGTTCTCTCCTTAAATTAAAGTCAAGTGACCGGGCCAGTTTCGAAAATGTGCCAATCTCTAAATCGAAATGCTCATAAGCTAATGAGCCAATGACAGCATATATCTTCCTTTCCTTAGTTAGTCTAGGCTCCGATGTATTTAAATGAAACAGAAAAAGATTTGTGACTATGATATACAGGGTGATATTTCACCTGTAACGTGTGTTCCCAAATATCTGACGCGCCCTGTATTTTATGTAATAATTTTTTAAAAAGATGCAACAATCTGCTGATGGTGAAATTGAACTAAGGATTAAAATTGCGTCCTTAAAAAAATGAATAATATATCAATTTTTGAATCCATATGTTTCAACGCTCATTGGGTTTTATTACAAGAAAAATTTTTCCAGTTTTAAAAATTTTACCACATTTTTTTTTTACATTAGTTTTATTGCATTGAGTAGACATTCAAAAAAACTAAACCTACGGCGCTAAAATCCATTAAAGACCCTGGACTACAGCGCTTAGAACTGTTTTCTTGATCATTGGTCCTGAGGTACTATGTATCATATGTCCCGGCAACTGGTCAGTTTAGCTTAAGGAGTGATCTTCAGTGTTTCGTTATAAAGCAAGCTTGGTACTCAAATTATCGACATCGAAAGGATGAAAGGTTGAGAGATATTTGCCCAATCGAACTCGGGATCGGTAGTGTAATAGACAGATGTGCTGACAACTACGTTACTGGGCTTTTTTTTAACCATTTACAGTTATAAAAGTAATTTAATGAAAACAGAGACTCTGCATTAAAATATAATAATGTTGAAAATTGCGTTATTTTTCTGACATATCCATGTTCATTCTTAAAAAGAATTTTGATATTTAAAGAAGAGAACAATTTAACAAATATATTAATGTATTCATATTTTTCTAGGTTTATACAGCATTGGTGTTTTTAATTACCTTCATACTTCCTATAATAGTTCTTACTTTCACGTATACTAGCATTGGTTGGAAAATGTGGAGACACACATCCCCTGGAAATCCAGATTCATCTCGGGATCAACAGCAACTAATGGCAAAAATGAAGGTATACGACTGCATCATTACTCTCTCGTATGTATTCGAAGTGCTTCTAGTTTAGTATCTGAAAAAGAAAATAATGAGAGGTGTTAAAATAACTGATTGAATGAAATCAGCAAAATATTTATTATACGTAAATGAAATTATGCATTAAAACGATTCGTCTTTGTAAGCAGCAGTATTACATTAAAAATTTGTATTTGTTATTCGTACATATACAGTGTGATTCATAAATATTGAAACAATAGCCTATTTCCTTAAATATTGCCCTTACACACATACATCCAATTGCAAAGTTGCATAAAAAAGGTGAAAATTTTTGATCAGAAAAGTTGCAGCTCCATGGCGGAGGGGGGGGGGGGGTTAATTCAGGAAATACGAAAGCTAAACTTTTATAAGATTCCCGTAGGGTAAATTTCGAATTGGGAAGATTTTCCTCATCCATTTCTGAATCAAAGCAAAAAATTCCATCGTGATATCTACAAAACGCACAGAGATATGCCCGTTTAAATAATTCGTCAGATATTAAGGGATTAGACACAAATTGAAATGCGTGTAATTAAGAAAGAATGTTACTTTAAGAGGTCCGGGAAACATGTAAAAAATATAGTTATTGCGTTTCAATTAAAAAAAAAAATTGTGTGTGTGATGGTTAACCGTATAATTTGCAAACAAAATCACATCCTAAAATTTTTCATAACGTTTTTTAAAAAAATTAAATAATTATTAATTTTCTAAGTGTCGTAAATTAAAATCGTTGTAACTCGAAACATTATCTGTCGAATTTCAAAAATTTTTCATATAATTAAAGAGGAAAATTTAATTAAAATTTTGTTTCAGGATATTTTTAAATATTAATTTTTAAAATATTAAACGTATACATTTAAAATATTATGTTACTTATTTTTAGAAAAATCACATTTTCAAAAGCAAATATATTTCCAATTTTGCCGAAACAAAATTAATGTAAAATAATAAAAAAAGGCATGTTCCAACTTTGCACAATTTTTCTTTAACAATTCTTGAATTATAACAATTTAAAAGGGAAAGGATGAAAAAAACTCATCATGCAGAAAAACTCATTTAAAGTTTTAAACAAAGATTCGGTCATAATGAAATGTTTAAATACCTTTTAAAAATTGCAGGTGAATAAGTAACTCCTTTCTGTAGGGTAAACTTCCGATTCAGTTTAACTTTTGCCCATTCCACGTTCTTTCTGAACTATTTAAATGTCCGTCAGTTGATTTAAAACTAGGCTTTTTCTAACAAGACTATTTCGAGTTTTTTCATAATTTTAGCCCTCACAACTTCAGATTTTATATCGTCCCGGCGACGCCGTTAAAAAAGGTCTGTTATGTTGCTGGCCAGGACCGTTTGAAAGTCTAGCTTTATATTGTTTGCCCTGATCTTTCAATTTTCCGGATTGGTGTGTGTGTGGGGGGGGGGGGGGTTGGCGAAGAAACTTTTTTCAGACCGTATCGAACCGGGACTGTCTTCCTTCTTCCTAGGTCTGCACGGGTCGAAAGTTTCAGTCCCAGTATCGACGCAACCCGTATTAAAATTATTGTCTCTGAGTGATCTGATCCGTGCAAAAATCAATAAAATTGAACTCAGTCCAAAAAATTTTGAAAAAATGCATATATTTTTAAAACGTCTATAGTTTACGATTAATGATTCGGTAAATCTTGTTATACGAAAATTTTGAATACAAAGGTATATTATGTATACAGGGTGTCCCAAGCAGATTGAAACGAACATTTTTTTACTCATCCTAAGCAAGGTAAATTAGGCAATTCGTAGGTAAATAAACATTGGCAATATAAATTGCAAAAGTGTTCAAAATAAGGTAGGAAAGAAGGTTATGTTAATGCAAAATTCCTGCCATTAATTGTCAAAATGTTATTATTTATCAATTTTTACATGAACACGGAGATCTATGCATTACACTAGGGCAAGTCAGTATATAGGTCACAAGAGCCAATAAAAAAAAGGAAAACCCAGATACATACTTTAAAGTCATGCTTATTTCTCTATATAATCGTCATTTACATTGATACATTTGTCCCACCTCTTTATGAGTTTTCTAATACCTGTTGCATAAAAGTCTTTGGACTGCACTCTCGGCCATCTGTGTACCTCACATTTAACGTCTGGATCAGTTGGCTGTAGGCTAAACGATGTGAAAATCCTGTTGCAGTTGCTAATGCTACCTATTGTTGTTCGCCTGTCAGCTCTAATCATTTACTCAGCCTTCCGCACTGTTTCTTCTGTCGCAATCTCAACAGGACGACCGCTTCGTTCTTCGTCAACAACTTTTGAACGCCCCTGCTAATCTTGTACATCTGTTGTTTCATAAATTTGAAATTGACATCTTTTATTATCTGAGCTGCCACCTATTGGCATATGGGGAAGCAATTTACTACTAATTTTCGACCTCTCATATCGGTTTATGACCTAGTCACAGACTTTCCTTGGTACTTTAAAAAAAAAAACCTTATGCTCTTAGACGTTCAGCAGTAATAATTAACTTTATTAACTCCATTCTTCTACGACCAAAGCTCACCATGTTATGATATTCTAGTTTTATGAAATTACGAAACACTAAAAGCAGAAGATGCATAATAAAATGACACTGGTCAACAAATTTGATCTTTTGCTCTTTTACAAAATTGAAATTAGTTGTTTCTTTTGCGATTTTGCGTGATGATTCCGAATTTAGTTTTAGAATTACTCCAGCAGGTCTTGTATTTGAGATAATTGTACATTTCGATTTATGCAAATTTTGTAAATTTTGTACAATTATATGAAAATTCAAGACATAAAACATTATCAGAGGGGCTTTCTTGTTTTATGTTATGCTGAATGTCTAGTTTACTTTACAGAAACATTGTTTATGAGATTATACTGATATGTGACCGTGAAAAGTTTTGCCTAATTTGCATAATTTTCATGTTTTTCTATTATTGTATCTTGACGTCCAAGTATTTCTGTCACACAAGTGCGCTAATATGTTTCTAAATCAGTTTTTTCCGTTGATTTCAAATATAATATGTGTTTTCTTCTATTACGTATAGTTTTGGAAAACAGTGAAAAGAGAAATAATATTTTTTGTTCACAAAAGAAAGAAACAGAAATCATTTTTATGCTATTTTCTGATATACTTCAACTAGTTAGGATAGATTATACAACATTCATCAATTTTTTGGGTTATATAAATTATTGTTTATGACCTTGTAGGAATCTCACACTGTTCACCCTTTTGACAATGAGGTACCCACGACTACAAAACTTATTATATCAAATTTTTGTCACTACAGTACTAAAGTAGAAATTCATCTTACTCAAAAAATAGGCAAGACATAAGGAAACAGACTACAGGCTTGGAATCATCATAAAAATCTTGTGTAGAAAACATTATGTCAATTCTGTGGTAACTACTTTAATGTTGATAGTAATTTAAACATTATAACATTACGAAATATGCAAATTAGACTTAATAACTGACAGACAAATGTTAATAATATGCAGATCGTGACATTTATCTGAATCAAATAGCCCAGTAGTCATTATCTGAAAAGGCAACTCAATCTGACATGTATTGTATCTAAAATGTGAATAAAATAGAACAAAAAGCTTAAATTTGCAAATTTTCCAAAGGACCATATAGAGAAAAATGGAAACATATTTGGAATCTGCGCAAAAAAAAAACTGATCTAGAATAAACTGAGTAATCGTTGCTTGCAAAAAGAATTTTAGTCATTTACCGTGATATATTTCAATTGCAGAAAAGAAACAAAAAGAAAAAAATGTGACTAAACATAATCCTGAATATGATTATTTGGTTTAACGTCAACTCTCAGGATGTAGACGTTAAAGATTTATGTGAAATTTGTCAACTATTCAATAAAAATATGTTTAAAATAAAATTTCTGTATAATTTATAAGACATTAAATATCATTTCTAGCAAAAATTAATATAAATTAATATATAACAAATAAGTAATTTAAAAAAATGTTGTTATAAATAAATAACTAATAAACAACATGCGAATCGAAAATTCTGTAAAATTTAGTTAGAAAAAAATCTTTACAAAATCTAGCACTTGTGTGTTGATTCCAGAAATTTTTTTAATCTTGATTTCTGTAGTTTTTTAAATGACTGATTCAATACCACGACTAAAATAATCAATACCATTGTATGCTATGTTTTCCCATTAAATTGTCATTTTTAATTTTTAATGATTGTATAAAACCATTGATGCGCAAAAAAAAAAAAAATCAAATTCGAATCGTTATGATAACTAAGGAAGCTGTGATTTATAAATGTTAATACTGGTGATTATGAATAAAATACTTTTCTGTAAATGATTTTACATTCATTAAGCTAAAAAAAGATATCCAGCTTACTGATTCAGTAATAAACTTTATACGAGTAAATGTTCTTTAACTACACGCAAGGTAGTAATTATTCGGTTTTATTGAACACATGATGTCATGTACTAGATTGTTGTACCAAAATGACTGTAACTATATTATATTTTGTAGTTTAATTTCGTTTGATTTAAGTACAAATTGTGGTTGCACAAAAGTTAACTATCCGTCAAAAGCTAATTCTGATATCTGTTTATTTTACATTATAAGCAATGTTGCATTGTACTTTAAACAGTATTTTAAATAAATTTCTATTTTCACACCAGACGAAACACGTTTAACTATGATTATGATACTCTGAAATATCATCAGATATTCGAAATATCAAAATATTATTTTTCAAATAGCAAATTAGAAAGCTAATATTAGCTTTTAACAAAAATAAAATATATATAAACTGACCTTTATTGTGACTTTAGAAATTTTTGGCTTTTTAAAGGTTTACCTTTTGATGATATGTCTACGAAAAATTGTAAGAATGTTTTTGTATAATAAATTACACAAATACATACATACATATTATGGGATACATATACATTACGTAATACATACATATTATGTGATATATAATGTATAAAGTGCATATAATTGTATTATTGTTATTTAGTCTGTTAAACCACCAAAAAGTTGCTTTATAACTATTTTTTTAACAGGTTGTGAAAATGATGGCAACGGTTGTGATTCTTTTTGCAGTATGCTGGTTGCCGATACACATATTCAACCTTCTAATATATTTTAATCGAGGATCAGTTATGCCAGTAACAGATTCTGAATTCGAACACTTCACAGCTGCCTTTTTTTCCTGTCACTGGTTCTCGATGGCTAATAGTTTTGTAAATCCCATTATATACTGTTTCATGAGTGAAAACTTTAGGGTAAGGATTATAATTCCATTGTGTTATCCCATGTACTTTACATAAAATCTTGGTGAGATTTAACGTTTAACAACTGTTTAATTCTTTTCAACTCTTTAACCTCTTCAGACACGAGGTACACAAATGTGCACGTCTTTTCTTTTCCTCATAAAAACTAAACTGTTTGATTTTGTTACATTTTGACTTTACTTTTAAATAACTGAATGTTTTTGGCTTTGAGACAAATCCAATCAATGGCAGCATTGATGCTTATTTCCTCATAAAATAAATGTTATTTTTATCTGAGTTTGCAAGATGCCTTCAAGACAGTGTGGCTAAAAAAGTTTTTAAAAAAATCACAATTATTTAATTTAAATGCTTAACAGTACAAAAGTTTGAGGATTTGCAGATAATTCACTTGCTTAAAGTCCTTAAATATTTTATTGCGTGAATTTAGGTTATTGATCTTTAAATTGATATTTTAAGGAGGCTAGTCATTTTAGAACCCTGTTTGTGAACCTAAATGACCCGTCACCTAAAATATCCATTTCAGAAAAAGGGATTTTTCTGTCATCTAGGTTGTTCTTTTGTTTGTGCAAAAGCAATAAATGGGAAGTTGTAGTGTTATTTTATCTTCAGGTCTGAAGAGATTAACGCCCATCGTTCTATAAATAAATAAGGTGTGTCCCAACGAAATAAAGCCACCGTAATTTTTTGCTGTAACTGGACACGCAAAGAGAATTGGTGGGCTAAGTTGGATTTTCTAGCAGGACAAGACCTTCATTCACGTTGCAAAATCCTCCTGGGAATGAATTTTCGATAACCGGGTGAATGTCATGGAATATCCTGCCCCTTTTCCCTGATCTCAATCCCCAAGAAAATGTCTGAGGTATCCTCAGTAGGGCTGTATATGTTAATGGCAGACAGTTTCAGTCTGTGGCTAAATTGAGGGTCATCATCATTGAAGCGTGTGAGAATATTGATGTTACTGTCGTCCAAGGATTAGTAAATAGTATGCCACATCGTATATTCCAAGTCATATACAACCATGGTGGATATATTGTCTATTAACAGTAGCGGCTTTATTTCGGCGGGACACTTTTACCTCCCTCTTTTTTTACAAATTCATCTTCTTTCCTGCCCAAGTAAGTCAGGGGGTGAGTTACTGCTTGTAAATATGTATTTGTATATAGACTTTTTTAATAAATTCGTTTCGTTCTTATTGGTTTGTTTCGTGTCCAATTACAGCACAGAATGACGGTGGCTTTATTTCGGTGGGACACACCTTAGATCCGATGCTTTGAGCCTCTGTGTAATCCGGTTATGAAGCTTATTGGTTGTTTTGTACACGTGCTTGTATCCCAGCATCCTAATCCCAAGAGAACCACTTTTGTACAGCTCAAACCTAGCATTGAGACGTGGTGCAGTTTATAGCATTTTAGGCCAAAGTTAGAGAACCAATAAAACTTGTCAGCAAAAACCATTTTTTATATTAAGAACTCTGATGATAAAGATCATATGTGATAAAAAAAATTAGTTAATCATATGATTGGAGGTAATAAATGGTCTTCTACCATCGGATAAATTAATATTTGAAAAAAACTAATACTCACAGAGATTTTAATTGATAAAGGATACATTTGACAATAAACGCAAAGAAAGATTTTTAACTTTACAGCTGATTTTTTCAAACTAATGATTGTGTGACTTAACCTCTTTATTATATGAGTTTTTCATATATTTTTGTATACATTTAATTTTAAAGTAATCAATTTTAAATTATTAATTTTTTCTCAAAATTGAGTTAAATACTAGGGTGGAGCGCTCGCCTATGGGAAAAAAAATTCTTTAAATCCAAATTGGCCGGGGTGAGAGTTGCTCTAACCGATCCTCATTCTGAATATAAAATATCTTTGAAAAATATTAATATTAAATACTGCCCCGAGGTCATTGAATATTGAGAAAAAACGTAAAAGCGCTCGGCTATGGAAAATATTTTTTTTTCCAAATCAAAATGAGGCGGTGTGGGAAAGTTTCTCTATCATATCCTCATTCTGAATAAAAAATATCTTTGAAAAATATTAATATTAAATACTGCCCCAAAGTCATTGAATATTGAGAAAAAACGTAAAAGTTGTGCATTTTTTCATTTTTTTCCTCAAATATACAAACTATTTTATTAATTTGATTTAAAAGGATGATCATCGAATTATTATTATTGTTATTATAAATTTATAGTAAAATTATGTAATATTTATATCAAATTCGCTTTTATTATGTTTACTCAACGACTATACTTTTTTTTTAATATATGAAATTTGGGTAGTTGTAATTGTTTTATATTTTTTACTTAACCTGTGTAAAAAAATATAATTTGAAATTATTCTTAAACAACTACAGTAATAAGATAAAAATAATTTACTATTGCAATTTACAAGCAATGAAGTTACTATTTTATGGTAGTCCATACTGTTTTTTAGTTTCAAAAACTGCTTTTTTTTCCGAGACTCCAGACAAGTTTTAATGAATTCAATGCATCTCAAAGGACCACAAACAGCAGAAGAAGCCTCCGTAACAAGTTTCACATATCTTTCAGTTGCTTGATTGTGACAAGGGAATAGTTTAATCTTAGGTAAGGTGTCTTCATTTATTGTCTTTGGATTTAGGATACATTTTGTAAGAATGTTATGATCTAAGATCTTAGTTAATGGTGGTTGTATCACGGTCACTTCAACCCAATTTATAGAATCTATATAGACTTTGGCTTCAAAATTTATCCGTATGTAAAGAATTTCTTGACTTTTGAGATTTTATTGTTCTGCGTAGTGCCAAAGGTCTTACATAGTATGTAAGAGTGTTGGCACTACACATAATAATAAAATCTTGAAAGTGAAGACATTTTTTACGTACGTTCAACTTACCTGAGATCACGTACGGAAATAGTTTTTTTGACTTTCGAGATTTTATTATTCTGCGCAGTGCCACATTTATATAGTATATATGAGTGTTGGTACTATGTAGAATAATAAAAGTTTCACGAAAACAAACGATCAAGTTACCTGAGAGACCAAAGACTATATCGATTTGATAAATTAGGCAGAAGTGACCGTGACAGAACCACCATTAACTAAGTTCTTAGATCATAACATTCTTACAAAGTGTATCCTAAATCCAAAGGCAATAGATGAAGACATCTTACCTAAGATTAAACTATTCCCTTGACACAATCAAGCCACTGAAAGTTGTGTGACACTTCTTACGGAGGCTTCTTCTGCTGTGTGTGGTCCTTTGAGACGCCATGGATTCATTAAAACGTCTGGAGTCTCGGAAAAAAAATGCCAGTTTTTGAAACCAAAAAACAGTATGGACTACTATAAAATGGTAACTTTACTGCTTGTAAATTAAATAGTAAATTATTTTTACCTTATTACATTAGTTTTTTAAGAATAATTTCAAATTATATTTTCTTACACAGGTTAAGTAAAATATGTAAAACAATTACAATTACCCAAATTTCATATATTTTAAAAAAGTATAGTCGTTGAGTTAGTATAATAAAAGCGAATTTGATATAAATATTACATAATTTTATTATAAATATATAATAATAATAATAATAATTCGACGACCATCCTTTTAAATTAAATTAATAAAATAATTTGTATGTTTGAGGAAAAAAATTGGAAAATGCACAACTTTTACGTTTTTTCTCAATATTCAATGACCTTGGAGCAGTATTTAATATTAATATTTTTCAAAGATATTTTTTATTCAGAATGAGGATATGATAGAGCAACTTTCCCACACCGACCCATTTTGATTAGGAAAAGAATTTTTTTTTCTCCATAGGCGAGCGCTTTTACGTTTTTTCTCAATATTCAATGACCTTGGGGCAGTATTTAATATTAATATTTTTCAAAAATATTTTATATTCAAAATGAGGATCTGATAGAGCAACTTTCTCACCCCGGCCGATTTTGATTTGAAGAAAAAAAAAATTTCGCTCCACCCTATTAAATACCCAAATATGAATCCAAACCACTACTTACACACAATAAACGAGTATGACACTCGGCCAGTATTGCCTGGAAAATTTTTACGGTAAAGAATAAAGCCAAATTTGTGTCGCCAAAAATGCATTTACAATGTTGTATTTTTTCAAAATTCATTTCATAGGTTGTTCAAGGATATTTTTAAACATTTTTCCATATTTTATTCTTATTAATAACTAACTTTTTTTTTTTTTTTCTAATTCTATGTTAGTAGTCCAATAAGTTGTCTCAAAAAATTGCATTTTAAGAATTTTATGATGTTGTAAAATTAATAAATACGACTTATGCAGACAGATTATCTGACTTTAACCTATAGGGTTATAAAATGCACCAGATCTCAATAATAGGCGCATGCTTCACCAAAAATGATTCGTTTTTTAGCCTTCCATTCCGCTAAGAACCAGTGCAGTTTAAATTTTCCGTGCGCTGATAGATTATGAGCAACAACTTTATCAATGATGTAGATAGTTAATTTGTCTCAACAAATTTCTACAATTATAAAAGCAGAATGCAGAATTCATTGTGCTCTCATACTGATAAATCATCCTTTTGTAAAGGATCAAAAATGGTTATGTCTTCCAAAATCGCTATATTACCTTCGTTTTTATTACGCATTTAAAAAGTGTTTTTCCTTCGTATTCTCAGATAAAACTTCTTAAATTCATATTTTTTGAATTTGTAAGTAACTTTTACAAAAAATGTCAGTTAAATTCGAATTAAAAACATCTTGGACGTAAACAATCTAAACCAGTCCTAAATCACAAATATCATAAAAAGTAAATTTTAATAGACGTTAATGATAACGTCATTTCAGAATATTAGAGATTTGACATTACAAAAAGTTACAGTATATTAATAGATAACCATTATGTGGTTTAATAATATTTACAAAAAAAAAAAACAGTTAAAGTTGTAAAAGTTTCTTAAATATTTATATTTCTTTTACTGAAAATTTTATTGATTTTTTTTTCCTTAATCCAACGTTAACATTTGTGTTATAGTAAATTAAAAAGTAACAAAAAATTAGTCGGCACCTTTATGGTTATACCGAAACAACCCCAAACCATACTACTGCACTGAAAACTGAAATGTCTGAAATTCAGAAATTTAAGTGTCTGAAACGCAGTGTTCAATTTTCAGACATTTTAAAATGTCTTAAAATTTTCAGACACTTCTTGAATCTGAATTTCGTACACTTAAGTGTCTGAAACAAGAGTGTTCAAATTTCAGACGTTTTAAAAGTCTTAAATTTTTCAGACAATTCTTACGTCTGAATTTCAGACATTTCAAATGTCTTAATTGTAGCCATCTTTGAACATTTTTTTTTTTTTTTTTGGGGGGGGGGGGGCTATACGAAGCCATCTTTGACCACTTTTCTTTCTAAGCCATATAAGCAGTCATGTTTGACCACATTGAATCATTTTTTTTATAAATGGAATAATTTGTTACCATAAAGCAGAGCTGATTGCAGCATGAGAAAACTGGGATGCTTCTCTGCCCCCCGATTTTAGCGTACTCTAAATTGGGTATGAAATTTTCACAAAGCTGATATTTTAAATCAGTTTTGACCTTATGATGATTGTAACCAGTATTTTGAAGTTTTAGAATAGGATAATATATGTATATATATATTCACCTAAATATGTATTTATGTGATATCATATATGGCCTACGGCAATAAAAATGTTTATTACTTTTAATGAGAACTTCGAATTAATCCTAGTCAAAAGACCTAGTATTCATTTGCCCACTCCCCCTTCTGCCTTCATATACTGTTACAAAAAAAATTAAGCATATTCGATGCCTTAAAATACATATTTGGATAAATATATCATTTCTTTAACATAATCATGTTTTAAAAGTACAAAATATTTATCAAAATAAGTATGTCAAAGCAAATTTAAAACATCAGCTTTATGTAAATTTCATACCAAATTTAGGGCAAAAGGCCAATAGAAACAGCCCAGTTTGCCTATACTGCAACCAGATCTGCTTTATGTAACAAATTATTCCCATTTATAAAAATGATTAAAAATGATAAAAAATCTTTGGTATGAAAAATTAACTGATTATCTCTGTCTGTTGAAAATTCTATATTCAATTCATATTTTGCTGTGTTGGGAAATAGGAACAATAAATAAAATCGTCTTGTAAATCTTACTTTGTAAGTAACATTGACTTTTGCGTATGGTGCAGATCTGCAACGCGATGATACCAAGGGTTAACTTGTAGCATCTCAATGCGCGTTTATCTTATTTATATATTTTGGTTATAAAAACAGACTAAATTTAAATTTAAGTATGATAACGTGCGTTGAGATGCTGCATTATCATATACAAAATAATCCTAAAAATCCAATTTTTGTTTTCCCTCAAGTCAGATTTCTTTCTTTCTTTCTTTCTTTTCTCTTTTTTTTTTTTTTTTTTTTTTTTTTCATGGACCACTTCTCTCTCTCTCCATCAGATACATAAAAAGTCACTTGAGAAAGAAGTCAAAAACATATTTTCTTTTCTGCGAACATGACGATAAAAATTACTTATAAAACGAAATGATACTATAAAAATATATATTCAGATAAAACATAATTATAAAAATATTTATATCTTCAAACATCATCACCTTCTCAAAATATTAAATATCAGCACTTTTTTTAAAAGGATTTTATGCAATTTGATTTCTTTAAATAATTTTTAGAACAGCTTAGATTAATTACAACGATTTTTATTCGTTGTTTAAAGTATATTTTCAGGATGGCTCAGTGTCTTGAAAATTAAATATGTTATTGATATGGAACGCGGAAAATCAAAGCAGATTTTGTATTTTTGAAACAAGCTTTCAGAAGGATTATTTAAAAAGAAATGAATACTATATAAGAAATATTTATTTACCATCGGAAAAACTAATTTAAAAAAAATAAAATATCCATATATTCACAATAACTTCAATTTGGTGCTTTCACGATTTCTTTTCATGTTCTATATCCGTCATATAAAGCTTGTGCATTTTCAAAAGATTTACCATACATAAATTTAAATATGATAACATTAAAACATTTCTTTCGAAAATATACTCTGTAAGAGAATTAAATAAATGATACTCTTACCATGATGTTGCAAAAAATAAAAATTAATATGTAAAATTATATCATAAATATAAAGTAACTGGAAATTGTAAGGAAAAAACTTAATAATGAAGTATCATTAGAAAGATTCTTTTTATTTATATATGAGCTTTGTTTATATAGGTTAAATGAAAATTGCAATTCGATCGAGCTATTTAGCAATCACTAAAAAAAAATTATAACAAGTAGGAAAAATTATTTCCGGACTATAAAATATGTATTTATTTATAAAACGGAAGTCTAAAAAATATTAAACAAATTCATTCCATTGAATGTCATGATTTATTGAAAACACACAAATGAACACATGAGCCTTTTAAAACAAAAAATATTTATTGGATATAAAAAAAAACTTAAATATGCAAATTATTCTAAAAAATAATGTAAATGATAAATAGTATTACATAAAGTTTACATAAATTTCTATTTGAAATTAAGTTCACATAATCATACAAATTCATTATTTCTTACCTTTCAGAATGTAATCCATTATGATGAATAAAGTATTTCACAAAGTACCGGTACAGCGCTATTTTTGAGAATAAGTTGTATGTATTTTTAAATATTCTTGGCACTGCATTCTTCTACCTAATGCGCTAATGAATAACCGATATAATAAAAAATATTACAAATGCGAGTTTCAAAAAACCGCAGCAATTTCTCGATTAATAATCAATTATTCTTTTTTCATATGCCTATTTTTGAACACACACCAAACAATAAGTAGACTTGCCATAATAAGAACGTATATGAGTATGAGTTTCAAAACCAATTAGTTTTTACTTGTTTAATGGGTAAATGCAATTAATCAAATAGCAATTCAATCCAAATAGTAATATTGTAATAAAAATATTT
This sequence comes from Maratus speciosus, assembly GCA_963932465.1. NCBI lineage: Eukaryota > Metazoa > Arthropoda > Arachnida > Araneae > Salticidae > Maratus > Maratus speciosus. The sequence goes on along the minus strand of OZ010788.1, from coordinate 492,508,909 downwards.
CTGTGAACATTTCACAATATTTTAAATTTAAAAAAATCAGGAGACCATTCCAAAAACGCTCGTTGAAAAATCTTCATTTAAAATATTAACGAGGTAACAGGCTTAATGTGCCTTCACAAAATATAACTACCCTGTCAGAACTTCTTTCCGCTTTCCGTTAGTGATGTAATCATTGACTTTGAGCTCGGACTCGACACGATTGGAAATACGTTACGAGAGAAGGGAGTTCAAATCATTAGATTTTTATCACAGGAAGTGAAATGGCGTACGAATACAGATTTTTTATAATTACTCCTCTTTTAATATTTTGTTTAATCCGTTACAATTATCCATTATAAGATATAATTATTACAGTTATGATGCTTTTAGGCGAAGGCATTAAGTTGATACTTCAATCAAGTGAAAAGACTCGTTCGCTAATGCTAATCCTATGGAAGAAATTTATAAAGATATCTTGGTTGCATTTCAATATATTTTTTTTTTTTGCATTGGATAGCTGAGATCAATCTGTATAACGGCCGTTTTTTACTTTTTCGATTTTGATTGCAGATAATTTTAATGAGGACACTTTCATTTTCGGAACCGGTTTTGAAACAGAAAGCATCCTCATTTAAAAAAATGTAAAATCAAAATCGTAAATGTAAAAAACGGCCTTTGTACAGATCGATCTCAGCTATCCAATGCAAAAAAAAAAAAAAAAAATCATTTAAAAATAGCGAAATGCAACCGAGATATCTTTATAAATTTCTTCCATAGGATTAGCATTAGCGAACGAATCTTTTCACTTGATTGAAGTGCCTCTTTAATAAAAATTTTGTCGTCACACTTTTAAGCAATTTTTATATTCCAAATTTTTGTTTTACATTTAAAAATGTCTTCTATACAGAGATTCCCTTCGTCAAGCCGTTAAAAACACTACAATAGCCCACTACGGTAGGGTCGCACTATTTTAAATTGCTTCTGGTCGACGAAACCCACCCTGAGACATTATTAGGTAATTGTGCGTTTGTGGAGGGGGAAGGGAAGGATAGAGAGGGATGGTAGCTGGTATGTTATTTTCATATAATTATTTGGAAAACTTTATATTTTGTGAAAAACAATTCGTTAATTAACTATTGCACTAAAAATACCTTATTTCCAAAACTTAATAAACGGACTTTTATAATTTTGACAGACGTCCTATGGTCTAATCGCGTTGATTGTTTTATAAAATAATACCAAATTTAGTGCATGGAAAAGTACTTTAAACATCTGTCATCCATTCGAAAACATTTCTTGATTATGCTGGCATATGTATTGCAATGCAATTGTACACTGCTCAAAAAAATTAGGGGAGCAAGCAAAAAAGGGAGACTGTGCAAGACAGCCTTGTATGGGCATACAATGGCTAGTACACGAGTATCAATGCGCAATACAGAAAAAAAGACGCAAAAAAATATGTAAGGGAGCTTTTATTATTTGAAAAGATGGAAATAACATGAACAGATGGTTTGGGGGCAACAATTTGGTTTCATGTAAATGATAAAAAAAAGTATTGTTTAGAAATGATGCAAAATTTTTAATATGACGTGTGGTCTCCTCTAACAGCTAAGACTTCTCCACACCTGTTTTCCATAGATGCGACGAGGTTATCGATAAGACTTTGGAGAATACTGTTCAAATGTTCAAGAATTGCAATCTCCAAGTCCCGGACTGTAAAAGAAGGTCTTGGTCTCGCAGCAATGCGTCGTCTGAGTATGTCCCAAACATGGGACATCATGGGACATCGGACCGATCGGATTTAGGTCAGGAGAGCATGCTGGTCATTCCATACGCTGTATTGTTTTAGCTTTAAGCATGTTTTCCACAAGACGAACTGTATGAGGTCTGGCATTATCAGGCATAGAAAAAAAAGAAGTCGCTAATGGCTGCAACATAAAATACGACATGAAGTCTCTGTATCTCGTTTGTATAACTTCGGACCGTCAAAGTGCCATTCCGAATGATATGCAGGCCCGTACGTCCACCTATGCATATTCCAGCCCATAGCATCAACCCACCTCGTCTGTAATGTGATCTTTCACGAACGAATGTGGGATTATTTTGAGTGCCTCTTTCTCTCCATACCAAAACACATCAGATGCCACATCCAGACTAAATCGGGACCCGTCTGTAAACAGAAATTGACTCCAACAACGTTGCCTCCAAACTCGATGTTCAGTTGTCCACCTTCTTTGGGCCGCACAGTTGCTTGAGATCCACGGAATACAGACCATAGGTGTACGTATATAGAGACCACCCTGATGAAGTCTGTTTCGGACTGTTTGGCTGGACATGCTTCGTCCTATGGCCAAGAACAACTCTATTTTCAGCAGAGTAGCACTGCACGTTCAATCTCGACGAGCTACTAACGGGATATATCGGTCATCCGTTTCTGTGGTAGAACATGGCCGAACTTGCCCTTGTCGATGTTTACTATTCCATGTGTCTTGGAATCGATTCCACAGCCTTGCATTGACACTTCTTGCGACCCCAACAGCGTCCGCTAAACTTCGTTGTGTTTCCCCAGATTCAACTGCCCCAATAACACGCCAAGCCATGGATTTCGTTAAATCACATTGCTGTGACAATTTCAAGTCACCTTTCCTCAAAATACAAGCTGAGCAATTGAATTTCACAATTTTGTCAGTGAAACTGACGTTTCTGCAAAATCCCGATTTCTACACATATCTCTTTTTTCTACGTTTTGACGTCATAAACTTTAATTTGCATGTGAAGTTTTTTTTTATCTGTATTCTACTACGCTTTCAATTATAGATGTTTTATTTTACGTTACTTATCGGTGTAAATATTTGCGTAATTTTGTTAAAACCATGTGCTCCCCTAATTGTTTTGAGCAGTGTATATACACTCATCATACATATGATACAATTGTATAGCATTCAGACACTAAAGTGTCAGAATTTCTAACTATCTTTGTCAGACGGTTCATTATTATTCAGACATTTCTTTCAGCTCATCCATATCATAATCCCAGTAAGACACTTATGTGTCTTAAATTCAGATATCTGTGATTTCTGAAATTTCATATTCTGACACTCAAGTGTCTGAAATAGTATTTTAGTCACATATGTGTCTAAATTTAAGACGCTTTTATTTGCAGTGTGAATGTAATATTTGCGCAATGTTAGGGTGGCAGTAGACATTAAAGTTGATGAAATTGACGTTCTTTTGAAAAATGTATAAAATTTCTCAGTTTTCAATTTTAAACAAAATTGTTTTTTCTATTATTATTAACCTTCAGAAAAGCAATATTGAGGGTAAAATCTTGATTTTTCTGTGAAATATAAATTTTAAGTGGTGATGATAAAATTATGTTTTCGAGCCATTTCGGCAAATGTAAAATGTTCAAAGTATCTTAATTTATGTTGATCCTTCATAAAACTTCAGCAAATTTATTTTATCATAAAACTTAGTAACACTTTTATTATAATATATTAATATAGTCAAAGCTTAAAATAAATTTTAAACATATTTAATGAAATTTTGCGTTAAATCACTTATGTTTATCAAAAAATATTTTTTTCTCTCATGATTATGATTTCGAATAAAAAATGTTTACTAGCTTTTCTAATAACTGTATAATGAAATCAAATTAAGATTTAAGGCGAAAATTAATCTGACGCGAGCATTTTTAAATTGGATGAAAAATTACTATAATTTAAGTAATTATATTTCATCCATTTTTTTTCAATTTCACATGTTTAATTCATAAACAGTACTACATTAACGTTCCCAGGATAAAAATAAATATTTATTAAAAGAATAAAAAATGTACTGCCGCGAAAAAACAACAACAACAACAAAAAAGAATATTGCTTCGCAAAATTACATTAACCGCCAAATTTCGCCAATTACGTTTTAAGGGGAAAGAAATGTTACGATTTGCGAAATAAATTAAAATAAATGTAAAATAAAGTGTAGGTTGAAAGTAAAAAGCTTTTTTTTCAAAATAATGATTTAAAATTTCCTTTAATGAGTTACCTAAAATTTAGAAAAAAATTATGACAACTAAATATTTATTATAGTTATTTCAAACCGTAAACCAATTTTTGCTTCATTGTATATATTTTATATACTTACTAAATTTGATTTGCATAAAAATTTTCTGTAACATTTTAAGAGGTTTATAAAAGTGTTTTTCCCATCGTATAAACGAGCTTTTTACTTAAATTGTTAGAAACATCCGATCAATCAGACAAAACTATGACGTTTAAAAAAATTAAAAATATCCTTCGTTATTCTTAGTTCTGAAATTAATTTTTATAATGATGGTTCTTATCCAAATGCTGAGGAATTGAAATTTGAAATGAGACTTGGATTTTTATACTGGTTAAAAGGCCACCTATCTCTAATTAGGACAACCCCTAATAATCAAAAATCTAATTTCACAAATTTCACAAAAAAAAAAAAAAAAAAAAAAAAAAAAACAGAACTTTATTGAAATCAAAACAATACTACATGTAAAATAACGAAAGCATGTAAAATATAAGCTTGCTTTCAAATAATTTCTAATTTCGGATTGATCAAAACCGTCGTAGACTGCTCTGCCTTTATACATTTAGGAAAAGAAAGCCTTAACGCAATCAATACAATAAACAGGCCTTCATCAACTTCCGGCGCTTTTTCGCTTACCCTGATAACAATGGCTGTTCGACAACAGGGGTATAACAGCCTATTTTAATCACGTGATGGGATTGTGGTTTAGAAGTACCGCGGCATGTCTCTTTCGCTGTCTGACTTCTAAAAGATATTACCATTTAAACTGACGAAAATAGCTTATTACGCAATTAATACCGATCTGCAATTTATGTGATTTAACCATATGTTGCAATAACTCTCAACTTTATTCAAATGAATATTATATATGCTTGAAATAATCGATATTAATTTTAAATCGTAGCTGTATATTCACTTTTTAGTAACTTTCTATTCTGTTTTCCAATTAACCATAGACTGATTTGAAACAACTTTTGTTTTGCTGGTGCTGTCCTAAGAAGCCCCACAGATCTGCTGCCCGACTGAAAAACGGCGATCACAGCTCTTTTCGTACAACAACATTGGTGCTATCATCCTGCTCAGTTAAGCATCACCCAGGCGCCATTCCATTAAGGAGTATGCACATAGACATGTACAGTACCAAATGAAATCTTTCTTCTTCAGTGTGCCAATAAGAATTTACCTATTTATAACCCCCAACGCAAGTCACCTTTTTATGTATTGTAAGGTTTGTTATTTGTGAAATCAATAAAATATTTTTCTGTGTTTGTGAAAATTTTGTCTTCATACTGTCTTATTCGATAGATATAAGAGTATAGGAGAAAGTGAGGCATATTGAGACATCTTAGGATTTAAAAGTTGTAAAGAAAATAAACAGTCGTAGGCAGTGATAGATGACAAGTAATCTTCTCTTAAATGTAATATGAAATTTATGTGTTGAACGTATTACGATTTATATCAGTTTTGACAACATTTTATAACTTTACTCGAACCATCAATTTGTATTTTCGGCATTTTAAATTACAAAAAGTAAAGAGCTACCTATTGCAGCTGTCTGCAGGTAAACAATTCCGCAGAAGTTTGATATATTTTCACCGATCATGACACCCAGGCCCCAAAACTACCTCCTCCCCTCTCAAATGTTGATATATATATATATACATGTAGTATATATATATATATATATATATACATGTAGTATATATATATATATATAACCATTAAATAAACATTACCGACCACCAACAGATAATGAATAACAAAACTGGAATAATGGAAATTTGTAGAACTTAGACAGAATCGTCGGGTCCCAAATGCCTGAAGTTCTACAAATAAAATGTGTGGTTTCATCTTCATATCAGCCATAAATTAGCTAAAGAATATCAATTTGGGGCAACCATACACATAAAACAGAGAAATAAACCATTGAACACCAATTACGTTCAAAGTAAAACAAGATTAAAAAGGATAGAGGAAGAAAAAAATTACCAAATTGAAATCCATAATGTCTTATCATTAGGCATATAGAAAAACAGATTGAAATTCACGTAGTTGTTCTTCATTCAATTCATTGTTGGCGAAATCAGCTGTAATTTCAACTGGCATATATAAAACTTCTAGAAATCGATTTCTTTTAAAATATTAATAGGTTTAACACTTTTTTTTTATATTAATTTTAAAATACTATTTATTTTCCAAAAAATAACCCTTTTATAATTTCACATATGGACACATATTTAGTCACATTGACGACTAAATAACTATTTAATCACAATGATGTTCGATTTGAAAATATCTGTAAATTCTATCTTTAAAAAAATAGAGTCCAACATAATTAACTGAATATTCTTAACTGAATAAATGGAATAGGATTTTTTTTTAATGATTGGAATGAAAATGTGTTTTGTTTAATGTAAAAGTTTTTACTAGGTGTTCTTGCTCAGGAAACCTTTTTAAAATGTCTTTAAAATAACTGTTACAGTTAAAAAGAGGAAAAGCGAATTAAAAATGTCACTGTGACATCGTTATTGCGTTTTTTTTTTCATTTTTATTGTATTTTTTCAGCATAAAGAAAACAACTGATTTTTTTAGGTTTATAGCTGAGAAGTTTACTATATTTCTCATCAAAATGCAAAATAATAAAATTTTATAATAATAACGAAATACAAAAACAAAAATATATGATGTTGAGAGATCATATATACACTTTAAAGATGCATAAAAAAGAAGAAGAAAGGCATGATGGTGTGGTTTGCATTAAGGTACAGTCGTGGAAAAAAGTAAACAACCCCTAATATATATAAATCAATATTTGAACGAGGGTAGTTTTGAGTCCTGGGTTTCATGATCACTGAAAATGTAAGGTCGGTGAAATATCGGTGAAAAACAATCTCTCAGCAACCCGTAAATGACTATTCCAAAAAACACCGACAGGTGAGACAAGGCAGAACGGTTCAAAGAGTGCAGATTTTTTTAAAAACACATTTAAAGGTACAGTCGTGTAAATAAAGCACCAGGGCTGTGTGCCCTCGACTAACTATACCTAAATCAGAGTATAAAAATGATAAGCGTAAAAATCGATTGGATCTAATTTTGACATCACATTTGGATTTTTTAATAAACTTTATTATGGATACCGAACAGGAAGTAGGTCAAAGAAGTAGTTTAATCCTTATCAGTGGCGTGGCGTGAAAATTTTCGGTGGTCATCGCAATTATTTAAGTTTGTGGTGAAAAATTATTAACTCTAAAATTCAATGGTTGAATGTTCAAAAAAGAAACTTTAAATCTTACCTTCACTTATACATGAACTCCAAATATTCTGCTAAAACTGGATCGTAGAGTTTTAAAAGCTCATTAAGAGTTTTAAAATATTGCTTGGTCATCGCCGCATCCAGCGATGACCGGACGCCACGCCACTGATCCTTATACACGTTATAAGTTTGAAACTGATAAGTTCAGTTACAAAAACTAAGTTCAGAGTCACCTAAATTCAGAAAAATCTAAGAAATTTTCAACCCTTGAAAAACAGATTGCAATGCACGTAGCTCTTTAAGTATATCTCAAAAACTGTTGGCGAAATCAGCTGTAATTTCAATTCGCATGTATAAAACTTCTAGAAATCGATTTCTTTTAAAATATTAATAGGTTTAACTCGTATTTTTTTATATTAGTTTTAAAATACTAATTATTTTCCAAAAAATAACCCTTTTATAATTTCAAATATGGACACATATTTAGTCACATTGACGACTAAATAACTATTTAATCACAATCATGTTCGATTTGAAAATATCTGTAAATTCTATCTTTTAAAAAATAGAGTCCAACATAACTAACTGAATATTCTTAACTGAATAAATTGAATAGGAATTTTTTTTTTTTTTTTTTTTTAATGATTGGAATGAAAATGTGTTTTATTTAATGTAAAATTTCTTACTATGTGTTCTTGCCCAGGAAACCTTTTAAAAATGTCTTTAAAATAACTGTTACAGTTAAAAAGAGGAAAAGAGAATTAAAAATGCCACTGTGACATCGTTATTGCTTTTTCCTTTTAATTGTATTTTTTGAGCATAAAGAAAACAACTTATTTTTTTAAGGTTTATACCTGAGAAGTTTACTATACTTCTCATCAAAATGCAAAATAATGAAATTTGATAATAATAGAGAAATGCAAAAACAAAAATATATGGTGTTGAGAGATCATATATACACTTTAAAGATGCATAAAAAAGAAGAAGAAAGGCATGATGGTGTGGTTTGCATTAAGGTACAGTCGTGGGAAAAAAGTAAACAACCCCTAATAAAACTGCAACTAATTACAATAGAAAAAATTTACAGGTACCAAACGATTGGAAATAAAGTCTACTTTTAAATGATGTATATAAAATTTGCTTAGGAGGTCATCTATATATCAAAACCAGACCAAACTATGTTTTTTAAATGGCACCCAATTTTGACAATATATTTTAATTCTTCAGTTTAAACTATGTCTAGAAATGAAAATGGATAATAAGTTTCTGAGTTACAAACATTCAAAATTTAGAGCTTCTAACGTTAAAATACATTTTCATAATTTTTATTAATACCTCCTGAAATTATAATCCTAATGTAATATTTTTTTTCTGTTTATTATAATGCTAAAAAATTCCAAACATAAATACACTAAATTTGTAATTTAATTTTTTTTTTAATATGAATTACGAAATTAATATTCGAAAAATAAATAGGAATTGCAACCTAACATTTTTATGATAGATTTGTACTTATTGTTTCTTGCTTTATGCAAATTCTGAATTTCAAATTTTTCTTCAAAGTAGTTTTCGCATTATGAGTAAGAAACATCAAAACGACAATTTAAGGGACCATCTATTATGTCCAGAAAGTATAATTTGGAAAATATATATTTTATTCATTTTAATGAAACATTTGGGCTGGCAATAGTCGAAGCATATTGATCGAGTGAAATGGTCCTACTGGAAAAAGAAATGCATTAATAGATGAAGTATAGTCATTCTGTAGCATTTCAACAATCGAGTACACTATTAAAAATTTCTGTAAAAACACAGAAAATTACCGAGACTCTCTGTAAATTTACACTAGTTCTCGGTTAAGGGGACAAGGGACCTTAAAATCCTTAAAAATGTTTTTCTTTTATTTTTTGTAGATTTCACCTTAAACATTGTTCAAGGGTACATTATTTGCATTATGGTATGATTTATCACAAAAGAAGTAAAAAAAAATTTTTTTTGAGAAAAAAGTGGAATTTTAGGCGTCGTCTTAGAAATCTTCGAAATGCCCCCTGCGTGTTCCATCTCAATGAAAATCCCCAATAATTTTTATAACAATTTCAAAATTTCAATATTTTAAGATTTTTTTTTCAATTCTTTTTGTTATTTTTTTGTAAATTTCATCTTAAATATTATTCAAGCACACATGATCTGCATTATGGCGCGCATTTATCACAAAAAAAAAAAAAAAAAAAAAAAAAAAAATCTATTTTTGAGAAAAAAAAAATGGAATTAAAGAAGAAATCTTCGAAATGCCCCCTGCGTGTTTCATCTCAATGAAAATCCCCAATATTTGTTATAACAGTTTGGTTTATACATAAAAATAAATTAGAGCATCGAATTTAAGTAATTGGACGATTGCACCATGGACTATATAAAATCACTGCATTTAAAATAAAATACACTTTGCTAAATGGTACACACATCAAAAATATACAATAATAACAACGTTTCGTTCCGCTTCTGCGAACGTCTTGAGGCTGACACACAAGTCTAAAATCTTTCAAGAATGGAAAGTCACTGACGACCTTGTCTAGAGGGCTCACTAAACGTCTCAAAGTTGCCAAGGCAACAAAAAGGAGAAAAACCAATCCAGCAATGGAAGAAGAGGGGGGGGGGGTGGAATAAAACTGACTCTAAACCAGTTTATAATATATTGTGCCAAATTTTATGTATGTTGTAGGATAAATTATCGTTACCCGTGTGCTGTCCAAGCTTAACAATTCTTATGGATTCTAAAATTTTGTTTAAGTATGGATTCTTGCATGGAATAATGATTCTTGCTTCTTCAAATATAACTCTGCTTCCCTCATTATCAAAACAAAATCTTGCGAGAGCCGTATTAAGTTTAGATTGTGAAATATCCCGCTTATGCTCTTTCAACCTGGTACACACATTTATTATGTGCTCATTATGGTACTCACATTTAAGGGGGTATTTTTTTTAAATACCCCCTTAATGCTCATACAGTTATGGCAAGTTTGGACGTCATTTCATTATTTCCTTCAATTGATATGGCCCAGGTTTTAAGTTATATTTTTTCACTGATTGATAGTAACCCTGGTTTAACGGATGAGATTAAAACTTCACTAAAGGCCGGTTTGAATCTAATTGTGTTCAGTAATATTTTTATATGTAATGGGGTTATTTATAGACAGCTTCATGGGAAAATAGCGATCGGATATTAAATAAAATATAAATAAAATTTAAGAAAACGTTGCGCTCACCATCAAACCTTGCATAAAACTGACAAAGCTGACTGACTCGCAGTAGAATAAAGAATTTGGTGACAGACTGTAGCCTCTCTGTTAAACATCACTTCACTTTTCGACCTCCACCAGAGCACATTTGCGTTTGTCGACATTAACCGGTGATGGTCCGAATGTACACGAATATAATCAAACATTAGGTCTTTCACCGACGTTTTTGGTATGTGTATACATTCACCGGTGAAAGTCGACATTTTCTAATTTCGGTCTTTCACAGTGACATATATATTTACATTTTTTTAAGGAGATTTCTGGTTCATATCGAATTATTCATATTTGATAGCACAGAACTTGCAGCTCTTAGCGCTTCTAGTGTTAAAAATGTAGAAATTTAGAATGTTAAATATGTATAATTTGTTTTAAAAAAACCACGAAGGTTTTCTCTATATGACGACGTAAAATATAACATTGGATGTATAAAGTATCAAATAGATAGTCGCTAATAAAACCCAATGTCTTCATTTTCAGCCGAATGTTGACTGGCGCGAAAAAAATCAAAAAAATTACTGAAAACGGGACATTTACTACATTGAGCTAAAAGATTGTATTTGGAGTGCTTTTATGGGTGACTGAAAATTGCAGGCGCATTTAGAAATTCGCTGAAAATATGCGAATTATTAAATTTTATAAAAAATAATAAGAAATCGAAAATCTGAGGCGCATGTACTCTTGGAGCTATCTATCCGGAGAAACATTTTCAGACATGTCCAGTCGTGGAAAAAAAAGTAAACACCCCCTACTAACTTCTTAACAAATTATGGTAGAAGAAAGTTACTGGTACACCGCACGATTGGAAATAAAGTCTACTTTTCAATGATGTATATAAAATTTGCTTAGGGGGCCATTTTCATATTAAAACGAGCCCAAACTTCATATTTTTCAATAGCAATACCCAATTTTAAGAAGATATTTCAAATCTTCTGTTCAAACTATAAATAGACACTAAATTTCAAGTCATTTGAATGATAAGTTTTTGAATTACAAACATTCAAAATTTAGTGCTTCTAATGTTAAATTACATTTTCATATTTTTATTAATACCTCCTTAAATTATACTCCTAATGCTCTAATTTTTTCTGTAGCAATAATACTAAAATACCCAAACAGAAATACGTTGAATTTGCAGTTTTTATAATTTTATAATATTAGTTATGAAATATGAAATTAATATTCGAAAAAATTATGAATTGCAACCTACAATTTTTTTGATGAAATTAGGTTTATTAAGTCCGGCTTTATGGAAATCCAAAATTTCACATTTTCCTTCCAAGTAGTTTTCAAATTATGCTTAGAAAATGGCAAAATGATGGTTTAAGGAGACTAGATATTTTGAAATTTCTTTTGCTAGTCTTAGTCCAGGCAATAGAGACCGTATAGAGACTCTACCTAGCAAAATTAATGGTAGTACTGGAAATTGGCTTTCTAGATGTTTTTCGGGTCGTTGAATGCGAATTTGTAACTTCCCACCAAAATTTCCACCGGCAACCCACCGAAATTTTGGTAAAAAGCCCCCAAAAAAGGTTTTTATTAAAAAAAAATCAATTTTTTTATTGTTTTAGAGAAAAAAGTATCTAGAAATTCAGAAAGTAGACAAAATTTCCAACAAATTAGATATATGACATTATGACTTAGGATGAAGGGGAAGGGGGATCTGCCTCGGAACATGTGCCGCAGTGCTGCGTGGACTAAGTTGCGCAATTCCACTTAACCACTCACACGTTTACATTAGCCCTCCCATCTTCCCTCCGAACTTTCTCTATAAGGTTTACTTTAAGTTTTTTGGGTCGCTGAATCCGAATTTTTAACCTACCCCCAAAATTTCCCCCCCCCGAACCCCCCCCCCAAATAGTTGTTTTTAACTTAAATTTCTTATTGTTTTCGTTGAAAAGCATTACGAAATTCAGAAACTAGACAAAATTTGCAACAAATAGGATATATGACATTATGACTTAGGATAAACGAGGAGAGAGGGGGCTGCCTCGGAACATTCCCCGCGCGCTTTTCTCAAAAACCAAATTTTTTCAAAAAATCAATTTTTAGGGGAGGGGGGGTTGCCAGGTGAAATTTTGGTGGGAAGTTACAAATTCGGATTCAGCGACACAAAAAACATAAAGTGAGTCGAAATCCAGAACTAGTATTAATTTTGCCAGATAAAATCCCCTATTGCTTGGACTTCATAATTTAGTGCACGTAGCGCCGCAGTGCATGTTCAGGGGCTGCCCTCACCCTCCCCGTTCATCCTAATTCATAATGTCATATATCATATTTGTTGCAAATTTTTTCTAGTTTCTGAATTTCGTAATTCTTTTCCCCTAAAACAATAAGAAATTTAGGTTAAAAACAACAATTTGGGGGGGGGGCGGTTCGGGGGGGGGGGAATTTTTGGGGGAAAATTAAAAATTCGGATTCAGCGACCCAACAATCTTAAAGTAAACGTTATAGAGAAAGTTCGAATGGGAGATGGGAAGGCGAATGTAAACGTGTGAGTGGTTAAGTGGAATTGCGCAACTTATTTTACGCAGCACGGCACGCATGTTCCGAGGCAGATCCCCCCTTCCCCTTCATCCTAAGTCATAATGTCATATATCTAATTTGTTGGAAATTTTGTCTACTTTCTGACTTTCTAGATACTTTTTCTCGAAAACAATAAAAAAATTGATTTTTTTAATAAAATCTTTTTTTGGGGGGCTTTTTACCAAAATTTGGGGCGGTTGCCGGGGGAAAGTTTGGTGGGAAGTTACAAATTCGGATTCAGCGACCCAAAAAACATCTATAAAGCCGATTTCTAGTACTACCATTAATTTTGCTAGGTAAAAATCCTTATTGCCTGGACTATTTGTAATCTAGCAGTTTTCTATGCTTAAGCTGCCTTGATCAAGAAGGGGGCTCTCTCGGTCTACAATCCAGTACCTAATTTCAATTGGGATACGCCCCCCTACAATAATTTAAAATAATTAATTTCTCGGAAACTTATCGTACGAATTGCATAAAAAATTGTTTTAGGCTAATTAAAACGTGTAGAGATCATTTATGCTGCCAGAATTCTGTACTGCTATTGAAAAAAAAAACCAAAGATATGGTTCGTTTTAATATGTAGATGGTCCCCTAAGCAAATTTTATATACATCATTTAAAAGTAGACTTTATTACCTAGTCTTCCAAGTAATAGAATACAGGTGAAAACGATTTTTTTTTTTTTTTGAAAGCTAATATATTTTATACATTTAGTATATATTCTTTAGATTGCCTAGTAACGAAATCAAAAATAATTTTAATATGAAAAATAGCAATTATGCATTAAAAAAAGTTTTGAAATTAATTAAAAGCGGTACTTATCAGGGGCATAAGCCGGAAACAAATTTTGAAATATTTATATTATTTTAAGTGCCAACGAATATAGCTTTCGTAATCGTCTGCAAGCGATAGAGATACATTAAAAAGATATGTGTTGGAAAATTATTTTAAAAACCTAAAAAAAAAACGAGTACATAGCCATACAGTTTTCAAATAAATCTCATTACAGTTTTAAAATGAATTGCGATTTCAAGTGTATTTTTTCCCTATCCGATGATGTAAAATTTGAGAATAAGAAGTTTAAAATATCGCAGTAAAGGTGAAATTTATACGACTCGTTTTTTCAACATCAAAATGACACCAGTATAACAACGCACGCACACGCTTGTCCTTTATAATATAGATATACAGGGTGTCCGGTCTCAACGGTGTCCAATGGCTAATTCCTAAACCGTTAGTCATAGACATATAGTTCCAATTACAAAAATGTTTTAAATCAGGTAAACAAATATTTTAAAAGCGATTTGGGTCAAAAAAACATTTCTTAAAAAATTACGAAATTTAAATTTTTATAAGGTCCCCCGGTCCTATAAGTTATATTTAGTGAAATTTTCCTTGTACACTGACAAGTAATACAAAAAAAGTCCCGTTATTCTACGATTAAAATTGACCGAGTAATAACTGTTTAAAGTTGGAGCCTATTTTTTGCTGCAAATTGGGGGTCATTCACAAATTTAGTCGAAATATAATTTCGTCAGATATAAAAAATGTTTGGGAGTAAAATTAACATTGCAATACAAATTTGAAAACTTTAATCATTCTGACATATTAATGGAAAATATACAATTTGTAATAAACATTTAAGAAGAAAGAAAAAACAGAATTTTTGTTAAATAAAATGATTCTAAATTAACAGCCTCAATTCTTTACAAAATGATACGTATTTTAAAATATTATTAGATTGCACAAGCCTGCAAAAGTTGGGTTATGTCATGTTTTTTAGCTTTTGAGAATTGATTCTTATATATTCTGTACCGCTGAATCCGAAATTGACCTTCATTTTTAACTATCATATCAGGATTTTTCGCAAAGTACAAATTTCAAAGTTATGAAGTTCAATGTTAAAATTGAATTTCCTCCCCATCTCATTGGGCCACTCAGCTGTTTAGCTGTAAGAATCCCAGGATAAGCAAAAATATCGAATAATTTTTTAAATAAAATAAAATAAAATAAAATAAATTTACATATGTTTTATAGTATGATATTTTCGCTATATTTTAACTTACACATTTGCGATTTGCAAAAAATTTCTAACGTGATGGTTAAAAATGAAGGTCATTTTCAGATTCAGTGCTAAAAAGTGAGTAAAAATCAATTATCAAAAGTTAAAAAACACAACCATCTCCTCTACTTTATAGTATTCGATTTTTGTTATTCTTTAAATTTGAAAATTTTTGATTTGCGAAATATCCTGACATGATGGTTAAAAATTAAGGTAATTTTCGGATTCAGTGCTAAAAAATACATAAAAGTTAAAAAACCCAGCAATCGCAGTCTTGTATTATCTAATCAAAAACTTTTTCTTAAACTCCTTGGCAGAAATCTATCCGAAATTTTTTGTGTTATCCTGTAAAATAAGTATAAATGGTAACCACCGAAAATCTTAATAATATTAGATTGTTATCGGATTTGCGCCAGTATGTAAAATGCAATCTCGATCGGGTATTTAAAAGTGGGTTAAAGTTCGAATACAAATTTTGAACTGGAAAAACATACATACGATTGTTGAAGTAACATAAAATCTTATAAAAAAACATAATTTTTGTTAAAAGAAATCATAAGAGAAACAGTCTCAAATCCTGACAAAATAAAATATATGTTATTTTAGCCAATTTGAGACTTATCATAATACTTGTCAATCATAATACTTGTAAGATTTTTTTTCAAAGCGCAGATACACATGAAGTAAGATCTTCGAATACTTTAAACACTTGGTATATGATCCCTCAAAGCCAAGCCGAACTAATTTGTTTTCAGAGTAGAAAAGTGGCATAAGTCATGCATTTTTAAAGTTTCATAACTCGCTCAATTTTAGCGTTATATGAATGGGACTTTTTTTTTTGTCTTACTTGTCAGTGTAATAGGAAAAAATTACTAATTATAACTTATAGGACCGGGGGACCGTATAAAAATTTAAATTTCGTAACTTTTTACGAAATGTTTTTATTGATCCAAATCGCTTTTAAAATGTTTCTTTACCTGATTTAAAACATTTTTGTAATTGGAACTATATGTCTATGACTAACGGTTTAGGAATTAGCCATTGGACACCGTTGAGACCGGACACCCTGTATAGGAGAATATGTTTCGTTACATGTATTACTTGAATATATTCAAAATACTTATTTGAAATAATGTGTTTTTAAGATAAAATTTGCAAGATTCCCAATTTATAGGAAATACAAAAATTACAGAATCTGGAATGAAAGATGATTTTAAACTCATTAAACTAAAGCATAAGAATTTCTCGAAATATTCTATCAAATTAAAATCAAACGCAATTTAGAAATTCCTTCAGAAAAAAGTTTTTGTATGTCGATTTCTGAAATAGATCTAAATTCCAAAGTTTAACGGAAAAGAAGTTTGTTGTATGTTCGTCAATCGAAAGAAATGGATAAAAGATAATAGCACAAGAAAAACAACTACAACTTCAGTTTATTTGGAACATATTTGTTTTCTTCAATCTCAAAACATGTTTGATTGAAGTCATTGACAAAAATAATAGTTATTTTTTAAAATGTATTGATAAAGTTTTCGATTTGATTCGTTTTTAGATATTTTTTAAAAAACATTAATTGTTATCTAAATAATAGAGTTTAAATCTCGTGTAATATTTGTACTCCAAAAGAAAATTTTTTTAATACCACTCAAGAGCCTTGCTCAAAGTTTTCTCATAAGACTTATTCAGAAATATCAGTTTCACTTTATAGAGAAAAGCATAATGTTTTGGCCATATATGCAAGTTGATTCATTGTAAAGAGCGCAAGAAGTAAGTTTGATAGAAAACACAGGTTTATAGTCAAAAATTGTAATTACTTTATTGAATCGTAAAGTATACAGTATAGGGTTACGTATAGAATAGTATATAGGGTCAGAATTGGGAAAATTTGAAATTCCAATTATCTACAATGCAATTACAGTTTAATTATATGTAAGGTCAGTGTGCCTAAATGAAACTCGATTCCCCATAGTTTTATCGCATTTAGGCCATATTTGTGGCATTTTATTATATAAATATGTATTTTATTAAGCAGCAAATTACTGAATACTGTATCTATAGTTAAAAAGTAACTTGTTTTGTATAAATTTAATAATTATCTGTAAACCACAATATACGATTGTCGCGTTTAGGTCATTTTTGTCGCATTTACGGCAGTTAAAACCGAAATAAGACGTCCATAGTCCTAAATATGATAATGCATTTTACACATGACAATTCATCTGAAATAGTTCATTTAACCCTTAACTGCTATTGCAGAAAATTGCCACATAACAATTGTGAGCGGTCTGCGAAACCATTCGACTGAAAGATGAATAAAAGTCACAATTAATCATAAAATACAAAACTTAAATATATAGCTTGCACTAAACTGTTTGTACAGTACTATTTCTGATAAAATGGCGTTTTTCAAACATTTCAAACAATTGCACTTGAACTCCAGATGAAGCAAAATTTCCCTGTATCGATAGTTGAACTAGAAATTACAAGTTAAACTGTGAAAATTAAAAAAAAAGCAGCACTAACAGTTAAGGGTTAGGCAGCCTAAAAGAGACTGCTCAAGGCCGGTTGGGCCTGCCCCTTAGAGCTTAACATCTCTCCCGGTATGTTCTCCGACACGTTAGGGCTCATTAGTGAATCCAGCCTTGTCTGACCATATGCAGACGGACATACTCAAGAGGCACAAGGGACGACGCTCACCCGCCAATGGCGGCCACGCACCACCGACCATAGAACCCAGACTTTATTTGAAAAAACAAAGTGAGTTTACAAAAATAAGGCAAATGCCTGCGCTCCAGGAAAACGACAGAGGGCGGGAGTATAAGAACATTTAAAGTAAAAAATAACAAAATAAAATAAAATAAATAAAATAAAATAAAATAAAATAAATAAAATAAAATAAAATAAGTAAATAATAAAAAAAATACATCACTGCTCCTGGCCGCCGGGGAACGAACCCCTCTCGCGACAAGGGGCGACAAGAAGGGAAAAGAATCATTTGCGTGGTACAAGTAAGATGGCACGAGCAAATACTCAAGCGTACATTGGAGATATATCTCTTGATGGGATGGTGAGAAGGCGGAGGCTCTTGCGTTCGTAGGAGACCACACACTTGATGGATAGGAGAATGTACTGGATCCTACAAAGAGGACTGGATTCTGGTTGTGTTTGAAGCTCTATGTGGTGGCAGTGAGATTGGTTAAGCAGAACCAGGACTTACGTTAAGTTTGTTAACTAAGTAAGGAAATTGTGAATGTGTTTTAATTTGTTGAGTAGGAGGGTACGTGAAAGGACGTTTTGGAGTCAATTGACTGGCAGTATGTCTGAACTCCTCAAGTGCCAGCGTTGCGTGAAAGTACAACTGTAGTACGTGTGACTTGTCGTTCCATCTTCACCGCAGACGCAAGTGGCAGTGGATCTTATCTTGAAGCAGTCCAGATATGCCATGAAAGGGGCATGTCCTGTTAAGAAGCTGGTGGTGTAGGGTGTTAAGATATGTAGTGTGAGAGAAGCTTTGGGAATTATCTTATATGTGTGACTGCCCTTGACTGAGGTATCCTAGTACTCCTGCCATCGCGTCAGTACCCTTGCTCTAAGGACCCTTTTGACGTATGACTGGGGAACTGGGAGGTGTGTGTCTATTGTTTCTTTGTGTATGGCTTTCTTCGCTAGGGCGTCTGCTAGTTCATTGCCAAAGATACCTTTGTGAGCCGAGACGTGACCTAGTGAGATACGATGTAGGAGATTCTTTAGTTTTATTTTTAGTTTGATTTGCAGTACTAGAGGATGTTTTGTCCTGTGTGCCTGTATTGCCAACAGGCCAGAGAGGCAGTCGCTGTAGACGGTAATACTATTGCTAGGGTGGGATTCCGACCACTCTAATGCGTTTAGTATTGCGAACAGCTCCGCTTAGAATATGGAGTTATTATCATCTAGCCTTGCGGACCACTGATGGACCACTACCGTGCCTTCCGTGGCGCAGAAGGCTGCGCCCACGCCGGTCTCTGTGCCTTATCCATCAGTGAAGAGTGTGGTGCTAAGGGCAGGTGTGTAGCTGTTGAATGTTGTGTTTACTTGAAAATGTGAGTTCTCCTCAGCGGGATGAAGCTGCCAGCTCCTGACTTTGTATTTTAAAATTGTATTTGGAATAAGATAATCTATTACTGTGTGACGTTTTATTGCAATTACTTTTTTAATTACTTAGCCATTAACTGCTGCGACAGGAATTGTCGCATAACTACTGTGTGCGGTCTCCGAGACCGCCTGATTAAAAGATGAATGAAATGCTCTATTAACTTAAAGGTTTCTGTTTCTTACTAAACCAGTACAAGACTATTATAATTAAACTTCACATATTCAAAATTTCCAGCACTAGTTCTAGGGCTCCAAATGAAAGAACTTTTCACTGATATTAATAGCTTAACAGGAAATTACAAGTTTAACTGTAAAACTTGAAATATGTAGTGGTCTGCGAGACCGCTAACAGCAGTTAAAGGTTAATAAGGAGTTGAAATACACAAAATTTAATAAAAAATAGCTTATTATTGAACTACTAAATAAACTTTATTAAATAGTAATTTAAATAATAAAACATTAACTCAGGTGCATAATCTTAAATAAATATAATTAAACATCGCATATTTCAATATTCATACTTTACAACGGATCCTTCAAGTTTGAATTGTTTATCACGGACGGCGCAGCACCGTTCTGTTTGCCAATTTTACACTGCTGATATGCAAAATCTCCGTGTTGTAATTTGAATGCTTCTGTTCCTAATGTAAATAACTCCTATCCCTCTTTCACAAAAAGCTATTGCCATAACTACAATTAAATGATTGCCGCGGAAAATTTCGTTTAAAATTCGCGGAATTCGCACGTGAATATTAACCCATAATTTCTACACTAGTACGATTTGGGTTTACGTAACTTCAACTCGGCATGATTTTGCTCACAATCTAGTAATAATGAAATATAACTAAATAATTCATATACTAAATTTAATAAGAAATCAAAATAAGACATAGGATTTTATCAAATGTCTTATTTTGTTAATGAAAAATACGAATTAATTAAAGCATGTTTTAAATAACAGCGACATTCCGGTCGGTGCGAATTCGCATTAGTGTGGAGTTTACTGGTTAAAGGAGTATTTACAAGATATTTATAATCTTGTTAACAATAATATTTATTACATATAACATTATTTATTACATAAAATGTCACATGATAAATATATCATGTGACGTACCTTATAAATAGATAAAATCGTAGAATATTTCTAATAATTTTGATTAAGCCAAAGAGAAGCCCTGTGTCTCACAATCTCCCCCCCCCCCCCCTGTCACCCCTCTTCATTTTACTTGCACTTAAAAAAATTAACATTTTCTGTACCTAAAAATACGTATATGGAAAAAAATACTCATCTAGATAAATACAGTTTTATACAGCGAAACAGCACCGAAAACTGGCGATATGAAACTATTAAAATAATAAACCTTTGTAAAAAAATCACCATAAAATAAAAACAATACATAGGACGCTTTTCGAGCTAAAAAATATTAACAGATCGTCATCAGCTATAGTAATCACATGTCCGAAAGGGGACAACGTCAAAAATGAACTGAAAGGTAGAGGATAGAGCTTGCAAAGAATGCGACAGATGGCGCTAAGCTGAAAGGATCACATGCAGCAGACGAAAGTGTTGCCAAAATGTTAGAAGAGAAAATGAATGGGAAAAATGGAAATAAAAGAAATAAACAAAATTAAAATTATTCTTTTATTTTATTTTAATTTTATTTTTTTCTTTTATTTCCATTTTTCCCTATCATTTTATCTCCTATCATTTTGGCAACACTTTTGTCTTCTGCATGTAATCCTTTCAGATAGCGCCATTTGTCGTATTCTTTGCAAGCTCTATTCCTTACCTTTCAGTTTATTTTTGACCTTGTCCCCTTTTGGGCACGTGTCTGATGGCGTAGCTGATGGCGAGCTGTTAATATTTTTAGCTCAAAACACGTCCTATGTATTGTATTTATTTTATGGTGATTTTTTATAAAGTTTTATTATTTTAATAAATATAGTTTTATTTATTTTTTATCGTTTTCTAATTTCAAAGTAGAAAATGTCGATTATAATGAGTAAAAAGTGAAAAAAAAAACTAAGATATCAAATTTTCAAAAAGTGCTGAGAAAAATGATGGACTCCTAAACCAGGGCATAACTCAATTGCATCCTGTTTTAATCAGAGGTAGCATTTAAACTACCGAATGTTCTAATGTTGGTAAAATTAACTTACTTAACCGCAGTCAAATAAACATTATTTAAGAGTTTACAAGATTTTCAAGGATTTCCATCATATAAAACTATTGCAAATTCCGTAATCATGTGCCTATATTATGTTACTGGAATATGCACCGCATTTCTTCTTGCGCTTCATCTTTTTTTAAGTTAAAATTTTTAAATAAGAGTATTTTTCTATTTTCATCATCTTAAAATACATATTTAAGTGCCTGGTTAAAGAAAAACAGTAATGGAGAATTATACTGACTCAACACAGCTTAATTAAACATAATATTTGCTTTAAACATCATTTTAATACAATATATGAAAAATACCATACAAACTTGCCTCGTTAATTTCCTAAATGTCTCTACGCAGTTACAGCTATATGCATGTCGCTATTAACCCTAGAACTACCGGAAATTTTACTCAAGTTTTATAAAAACATTCTACACCAGAATTTTTACTTAAAACTATTTAATTTGTTTATTTAACTTATTATTGTCTGATTTATACATTTAGTTTGTTTTGAAGAAATTTCTGGTTTGAATAAATATTTTGAATGTACATGTCGGGTCCAATGGACCCGTCTGGTAGACGGAAGGTTAAGTACCTGCAAAAAACAAAGTCTCCAAAATCCGTAGATTATTTTAAATTTTAATCCGAAAACTGGTCGTCTTTTCTTAAATTTAACTGGTCAGGTAACTGAAACAGACAACGTAGATCTTGACGTTCATAAGGTTATTTCATTTTCAAAGTTAAAAAAAAGAAAATATGTGAGCCAATTTCGGGAATTTTCGTCGATTTTACGAAACATGGAGGCTCTACAAAATGAACGATATGTATTTGATTGAAAATTTCTTTAAAAAAAAGTTTTAAATGCAGAAAAATGTTTCGGGTTTTGTTCATTAAGATCGGGTATCTTATAAATATACAACATTTATTTATATTTCCTGCATTAAGATTTTAATTAAAAGAACATTATCGCATTTTGGGGTCATCACATTTAGGCATACTGATCTTAATTAATTATAGTTAAAATTACATGCCGTAAAAAAATCTTGCAGCACTGTAACCCGCACCACTCCCACCCTATTACTTGACAAAATTTCTGTGTATGAATGCGTTTAACTATAATCAGTTATATCCAATTAACCTGTAATTACACTGCGGATAATTGAGATTACAAATTTGCCCAACTCTGTATCGGGTAAATGGCGTCCTCGGCTTCCCCACAATTCACGCAAGATTTGAATTTTGTACCATTTGTCCATAAATTGCAAATTATGGATGTGGACGACATGTGATTTCAAGAAGACGGCGCCATTACCAAGAAATAGTTCAGTTTCTGAATGAGTCATTTTCTGTTCGTGTAATTTACCATTTTAGTGACCAGAATTGGCCGCCCAGATCATGAGATTTAACGGCGTTGAACTTTTTTATTGTTTTTTTTTTTATAGAGTTCGGTTTATGCTAACAAGATCACGACTACCCACGCCATGAAGAGGAAAATTGACCGCTGCATCAACGAAAATCAGCCTTCAGCCACATTTATGCAAAAAAGTCATGGAATTTTTCAACAAAAGAGTGCGTATGTGTCCGGAAAACCACGTAGGCCATTTATCCAATATGCTGTTCCCTACATAACCCTATACTGTATACTTTATGAATAAATAATAAATTCACAATGTTTAATTATAAACCTATGTTTTCTTTCAAAAGTATTTCTTGCGGCGATTAGGGACATCCACAACTGAAGTGATGTGCTGTAAACTCACGAACAGACTCTATTATCACTTATCCATGTTAAGGAAAATGAAGAAAAAGAACATACGCTTAAGGAAATTATATCTTCTTTACTACGTAAATTGTGTTTTTCTGTAGCATGGTGTTACTAAGAAAATAAAGTTTTTTAATTGTAATACCGAAATATCACAATACAGATGAAGTAATGTAAATATATTTTAATAAAAATGCACAAAAAAAACAATAAATAAATATTTAACAATCACATTATTATAAAGAATTATATCAATAATTATTAATAAATTACCTAAAAATATGTATATGGAAAAAATACCCATTTAGATAAACATAGTTTTATTTATTTTTTATCGTTTTCTAATTTCAAAGTAGTAATTGTCGATTGTAATGGTTATAATGATTGATAATTATATTTACAATAATTATATACAATATTTATACAATACAATATATAATACAATAATTATATTTAATAATTATAATTATTATAAATCATTGAGAACATATACGTACAGGTAGAAGGAATTTTGGAGCAATTAAACGTTTAATTGTACTAAAAAAAGTAAACTTTATTTTTAAATGATTTTTGGATATAGTATTAATAACAGAAAAAAGACTTCTTGAAGTTAATTTAATGTTAAAAGAAATTCCATGAGTGGCAACGAGAGATTATTCAAATTATTAGTTTAATTAAATTAACAGATAAATGTAATAAGTAAAACTTTAAGAAAAAATATAATCTACAGGTAATCAAAAGCACATATGAAAATTAATTTAGTTAAACGATATTATATAATTTAAAAAATGCAGGTACTACTTCAATGTGTGTCGCAGATATGTTAGATTTTATTTATAAACTGCATGTATGTGAAACATTTTTTTCTCTTTTGTATAGAATATATTTAATATAGCAGCTAGATTATTTGACCGTAAAACAATACTCTAGAAGAACTCCAATAACAGTGATAGTGTGTATAATGTGACACCAATCTGATGCAGGCTTCGCTCGGTTCATAATTTTGAGTATGTTTTTAAAGATTTTTTTAAAGTAATGTATCATTTATTTAAGCGCAAAACTTTTTAATGAAATATGGAAAAAATATAAAATGTATACAGGGATAGTGATAATCTGAAATATGAACCGTGAGTCACCTACTAAACAAACATATGTACCTAGAAAAGTGACTGTTTAATTTTTTACAGTCCGTAAGGTACTGCCTTATATTATTATTGTTCTCATTTAATGCTTTTCAAAACATAGCTACACTATCAGAAATATTGGTGTTCAACAACAAAATGAAAAACCACCTGTAAATTGTTGTACTGAAACAGCATAAAAACAAATTCTATGTCCAGTTGTCGATTTAATCTAACTGAAATCCTTCACTACTAGCGTAATTGTACAACAAAACATAAGTAAATAAATAATAAAGGTCTTACATAGATTCATTTATTTTGCTTTGTTCCAAAACAAATTTAAGATTGGAAAGCATAAATTAGAATTGTTGCTTGAAGTTGCATTCATTTTTTTTATTTAAAAAATATTTGTTTAGAATATAACTCTTCCTTAAAATGAAAGGATTGAGAAATAGGTTCTAATTTCTGTTTTTCTATAATAAATTTAATTTTTAAACAAAGCGATATAAATTATGTATGACATATTTGTTATGCGCAATTAAGCAAGTGGATGATAATGGATTTCAGTTCGAATATTGAATCGGCTACTAGACATTGATAACTTCATGAGAGAAATTAGTTGTTTGGTGTTTCATTACACCAATATTCAGGAGATTTTTCCTTACACCTTTGGTGGCAACTTATTTTTGGTTTTGAACACTAATTTGTTTTACATTGAATTTGAAATTATTTAACATATGACACTATAAATTAAATATATAAATATATAAGCCTTCTTCCATGTGATACTACTTCAAAAAGAGAAACAAAACAAGGAAAATGTTGCCCCCTTTTTGAAAGATTATCTTTCTTCTTATGTCCTACAATGTACAGAGAAGATGTGTTCTTAAAAATGGGATGGAATAATAATGGATATTAACAACTTTAAGTTTTAAATTTAAATCAGAATTAGTAGTTAGTAATGAAACGTTATAGCACATACAAGGTTGCCAAAATGAGCTGGGGATACATCATGCTGATGCAACATCTACCGAGACATAAGTTCGGGAGTCAGAAAATACATGCTAGGACTTCTTAAAAAAGAGTAAGAATTTGAGATATTCGCAGTAAATTAATAAAAACGAGGTTGTCAGAGACTACTATATCTTTTTTTTATTTTGATTACTACTATTTTTAATATATATACAGTGGCGGTCAAAAGTTCCCAGCCTTTTAGTTTCTTTGATCTGTTTGCCAGAACGTTTCATCGAAGAAGAAGCCCAATTGCTCCAAAAGTTAAGAATATACAAATCTCGTGTCCGAATCTTCAGATATCCATGGTCAATGTTCTCGAAAATCAGATTTTTGCTTATTTTTCGAAAATTGTACCTTTTATTGAAAGAACTCAATCAGAAAATTAAAGTAGATAAAATTTCCTATAAAATACACACATTAATTTTAATTTTCTGGCAAAAGATTTTGGCAATAGAGCTCAGTGAAAAAAGGGCAGTTTTTTGACCTTCTGCGCAAAATGAGAAAAACACCCATGCCAATCCTCGATTTGTTAAAAACTATGCATTTTATTTAAAAAAAAACAGTTACTAAATTCAATTAGACCATTTTTTCTACAAAATTCACAAAGTAACTTTAAATTTATGAAAAAAGGTTTAGACGCTAGATTGCACTGAAAAAAAACGACTTTTTGACCTTTGAGTCAAAAAGAGAAGCGCCCTTTTGAACTTCGAGTTTTCGCAAACTATGCGTTTTATTCAAGAACTCCAATTACAAAATTAAAGAGCATAATATTTTCTGCAAAATGTGTATATTAACTTTAATTAGTTTTTGTTCCTCTGGCCAAAAATAGATTAAAGTCCACTAAAGATTGTTTTATATTTTTTCAATGATGTTTGGAACCATTGAAAAGCTTGAAGAACATAAAATTCTCTACAAATCTAACCTCGCGCGATATTTTATATAAATAACTGTTCTCGAGTGGGAATTGCCCATCCGTATACAGGATAACGCTATGTCAACTGTGAAATAAAACGCATACTACAGTTTATAAAATTAGTTATTTACTAAAAATATTTTTATTATTAAGAAAATCACATTATTTACTTATTTATAAATATTATTCATATATAAGACATCCGTATGATAATATTTAGTCAAAATATATAAATACAAAGATACTGAAATGCAATAGTTTAAATACACTCTAATTACATTTTTGTTTATCAAAAATTTATCATAAATCTATTACAATTTGTTCAAATTAAAATGTAAGGTGATTTTTTTTTACCTTTGATTATCAACAGCAGGCTTGCAGCCTAATATTCCTCTTGTTCGTCATTGTCTCCTTGTTCTAGTCACCTACATTGATTTTCCAGATCGATATCATCTTCCTCGTTCTCTATCACATTTGATTCTAAAGTCTGATGAGCCTCTGGTTCCTATTCAATTTCTTCATCATAATCGTTCGAATATGACGAAGCGCTGAAGCATCCTTGTCCGTTACACTGCTCACAAACTAAGGAAATTTGCAACCCTACCTTTCTACACTCACAGTTCGCGTCACAGTTATACTTGAAATTCCAAAAGATCATACTGAGTAGTTCTTCTGGTGCTGAATGTAATAATGTTGTTATGGGTTTTGTATTACTCGTCACCATTCCTGGAGTTTAAAATCTTTCCCCAAACAAGTTTGGATCTGATAGCAGACATGGCAGATATGCTGCACGTGTAGGTGGAAGAGATGATTACTGCAGGAGTTTGTTGAATCGTGTGTTTATTTAATAAGCTGTGTTTACCTGAAATTGCTAATAATGTGTCTGATTTTGGAACATTATACACTGCTAAAATAAAACGTATTCCATTTTTAAATAATGTGTTTGTAGGTCTGTTTACTTGCTGAAATAATACACTGTAAAAAAAAAATCTGTAAAGCTACTAAAGTTTTTCTAGGAAACTGGGATTCCTAGAACTTTTTATGTAACGGCAATAACTTTTTATGTAACGGCAAAAATTCCTGTAACAGACGCTGTTACAGGAATTTTTGTTATTGCTGTTACATAAAAAGTTGTAGGAATCCCAGTTTCCTAGAAAAACTTTAGTAACTTTACAGATTTTTTTTTTACAGTGTAGAGTTGATTGGTTCAAATTGGAATGTTTCTCAAACATTTTAACAATTGGCAGATTTCCTTTTTTAAACAGCGCAAATGTGTCACATTCACTGAAGGCGTGCAAAAATGAAATGTGTCCATTAAGACGAGGATATTTGTGGAAGCTTTTTGACGAATACATTCATGTCTCCACATTGCCCAAGCTAATTTTTTTAAAGAAATTTTCTTACTGGTGTGAATGGATTCGTCCTATTAAAAGAACTAACAGATTAATATCTTCTCCAAAGAGGATTGCAGTTTTTAATGTTCAGATTCTGAAACAACTGTTTCGATGATGAGGCCATCAGTATTATCTCTGGTTTTATTGCATCGGTTGCATTTGTTGGCTGATCGGCACAACCGTGTTTCATCAAAACAAACTTCGTAATATCTTACAGAGCAGCAGTTCCTCCAAGATTTACCATTTCTTTTATATTTTTACTGTTGTCTGAGTAATTTCCGAATACAACAACAATATTTGAACTGTAATGCATTTGCAAATGTTTGACGTATTTATTAAGAATAATGGAGAATGTATCGTCTTTGCTCCATATGACGCGTGGCAGAAGAGATCCACTATCGGTAATGTTACATTATCATTATCCAGCTCAATATTAAGCTGTTCCTTATTGTTATACTACAACTTTGATTTCGCACTTTTGGGCATAGCGACATTATCAAACAGCGATGTTGGAAATGGACTTAATTACTGTAGGTGTTTTTTAAGATTATGTTCAAATTTTAGTTTTCTAAAATTTATTTGGAAGAGTAGCAGTGGATCGACAGCAACTTTGTAGTTATTTACTTTGATGCATTGGTTAACTACAGAAAATAGAAGAACTTTGTTGGTCTGCTTTAATTTTATTTCATTAAGTTTCAAACCAGTTATTTTTACCATTAATTCTAGACCAATATTATGGGCTCTGTGTCAGCTTATTCGGTCGCCTCACACAATTAATTAAGTTATAGATACTAGTTGCTTCGTACTTAGATACTGACGACAAATCAAGACACGTTCTTTGTGAGTGGGATTTTCATCCCTCCCACCCTTTTGTTCTCGATGTGCACAGAATGAAAGGCTTTCTTAATTTTATTCATTAAAAGATAGTTAAATACATAATAATGGTTCTGCATCCTTTTTTTTTGCGTTCTATAAATCAAAAAAAGAAAATGATCTTGTTAGGAGAATCTGTTTCAGGAAATAATATGCGTAGGAATATCCAAAATTTTACACTGGTTGGAAAAATAAGTACTTAATCTTTTTACTACTTAAAATGTAACAAAAATGTAATTACAATGTATTTCAGCTACTTAATCTTAATTTCAATATTATATTATTCATATACATTAACAAAATATTACTATACGGATATCTTATTTATGAATAATATTTATGAATAAGTCAATAATTTAAGTTTCTTAATAATTAACTTATTTTTTGTAAATAATTAATTATATAAACTGTACTATGCATGTGATTCCATAGTTGACACATCGTTATCCTATATGGGACGGGCACTTACCACTTATCGCGCTCTGTATCAAAAACGATTAATTATACAAAATATTACCTAAGACCAAAGTAATAGAGAATTTAATGCTCTAGAAGCTTTGTAATCGTTTCAAAGATCACTTGAAGTATAGGAAATAACCTTGAAGAGGAATTTCTCTCGTTTTGAACAGAGGGCCAAAAACTCGTCATTATTCAGCGCACTCTAGCACCTGAACCTTTTGACAGAAAATAAAAGTTTTTTTTCATTATTCAGAAAATATTATCAACCTGATTTTGTAATTGGGGTTCTTTGATAAAACGCATTGTTCTCGACTAATTGAGGGTAAGAGAAGACGTTTCTCTAGTTTTGGCTCAAAGGTCAAAAGTCGCCTTTTTTTTCAGCGCGATCTAGCGTTTACAGCTCTTGTCACATAATCAAATGTCTTTTGAGAATTTTCTAGAAAACATTGTCTACTTTAATTTTGTAACTGTTTTTTTTTTCAATAAAACGCACAGTTTTCGAGATATAAGCATACGATTTTCGTGATCTGTGATCTTGAATATCTGGAGACGCAAACACGAGATTTTATGAGACATTTCAGCTAATTTTTAGAAAGTCAAAACAAAGACATATGCAAAATTTTAGCTTGTTATCTTTCATTCCGAGATCTACCCTTTTTTTGGTGCGCTCGTAATTATATAAATACGTAGCACCTATAGCCGTCGTTCAGTCCGTCCGTCCGTCTGTCTGTCTGTCCGCATATAACAGAGCAAAAACTACCCAACCGAATGGTCTGAAATTTTAAATATATGATTGTTGCAAAATTTTGTCGAGTCATTTCAAATTTTATGAAAATCGGATGTATAGTTTAATTACAGGGACAGCCAAATTTTTTCTTTACATTACGGCCAGTGGGAAAAATTATTGCAAGTGCATTTTAATGATGTTACAGCCTTCCCAATGGTGTGAAATTTTAAAGATATAATTGTTCCAAAATTTTGTCGAGCCATTTCAAATTTTATGAAAATCGGAGGTATAGTTTAATTACAGGGACAGTCAAAATGTTTCTTTACATTATGTCCAATGTGAAAAATTATTGCAAGTGCATTTTAATGATGTTACAGCTTTCCGAATGGCCTGAAATTTTAAAGATATAGTTGTTCCAAAATTTGGTCGAGCCATTTCAAATTTTAGGAAAATCGGATGTATAGTTTAATGACAGGGACAGTCAAAAATGTTCCGTTACATTACGGGGAATGGGAAAAAAATATTGGAAGTGCATTTTAATGATGTTACAGAGTATGCACTTTATGAAGTGCAAAAAATTATACATTCAGTACAATATGGGGTGCAAAAAATAATTCTAAAACTAATAGTACGAACGCACCTCATTTGTCACGTTTGACGAGCAATTTCCAACTTGTTTTTACTTTATATGACTGGACTATATGTTATTTTCAATTGAAATACGTCTTTTGTGAAACATAGCGTAAGTGAATAATATTTCAAAATTCAGAGCTTGTGTATATTTATCAAATGTGAGGCAAATGTAAAAACACAGATTATAGAATATTTATTCTATTCTTCGGTTAGCACGTTTCTCTAAAGAAACGTGCTAAAAGCCTAAAGTACCTAAGAGCAAATTTAGAGCGACGTAAATTCCTTTAGGAAAGGTTTTCCCTGTGATTCGTAAATTTTAGCTCCGTAATCAATAGTTCCAGTATAAGTTTAACAATAAAATTAATTCGAAACGTGAGAAAGCTAAGAACAAATAATCTGAAAAAAAGTAAAGTAATTCTACAATTTTAGAACTTTCTCTCCCGAAACTATTTCCGTTATTTACATTCATGTAATTTCTCGAAGAATCACAGAGTATTTCCAACTCATTATAAATTAACCGTTCTTTATAATGCATTACACGTGGAACGATATTAATGTAGAAAAGTGTTAAATCTACGTCTAATAAATTAGAATATGAAAAACGTTTGATTTCTGAACTATTTTAGCCTTTATAAAAAACTATACATTTTCAAAAAATGGATACTTTAAAATGTTCAATTAAAAATAACGAAAGATAGTTCGGATGTAAAATTTGTATTGCTTTAAGATAAGAAAAGGAAACGAAGAAAAAATGAATAAACTTGCAATCATTTTATTGTAATTATACGTAATATCAATTTTATCATTTTAGATACGCTTTAATACTTCCTTTATTGTTTCGCCTCAAACATTGTAGGGTATTTTGTGACAGATACTACAGTCAAGGGTTCCTTTGTGGTAGGATGTGAAATATTCTGACAGTAATCTGTATGCTAAGACAAATTAGTCCAATTTATTGCTGCGATGGAAGCAACTCGTTAATATTATAGACAAAAATCCCAGTGGTTAAAGGATTTAACAAGACATTGAAACAATCTACTACTAACTATGTTATCCGATATTTTTCCGCAGTAACATTATTTCAGGTAAAGCGATGGGAAGCAGTATCTCATTTTCACAAACATTGTGATATTAAGGCAATTTCTTCTTTAAATTTATTAAATTTCGAGATATTATTTAAAGATACTTATGTTTAATACTTACTGCTACTTATAGAGCATTTTAAGCATTGTGGCCATGTTTCATTCAGAAAAATAGGGATAAATGATGAACGATGACGTAAAAACACTGGCAACCGAAATTGTGAAAAATGCTGCAATTAATTTTTTCCACCCTTTTTCACATTTTCGGTTCCATTTCCTTTGCTGTTTTCTTATTGTCCGTAATCTCCTGATTTCCTATTGGGCAATAAACCTTGCGCTTAAATCCGTTGCTATTCTATATTGAGCAAATTTCCATCATGCTTTGCTTCTTGTAAACTAAACCTTTCACTTGAATCCAATTTTTTCCTATATATTTGAGCAATTTTCTATCAATCTTTGCACTGAGGATGGATACTAAATGCTACAGAAACTAGCATTATTTAAAAATTTTATTTCTGGCTACCATTTGTCCCCTAAGCGCTACGGAGTAGTTAAATGGATAGCAGAGTGCATAACGCAGTGATGAAGCGTTAGGCTGAATTTATAAACCACAAAAAGAAAAATATATCTCATTATTAAAAATAGCAATTAAAGACTTTGTGCAGGAATATTAAAAAGCAGTAAACCAACGTTTAAAATGCACAAATAATGCGTGAAAAGCAGCAAACAGCTGTTTCGAATCTACAGCGAGATTCTTCTTCAGAGCAAGATAGGGGGAAAAAAAGAACAGAGTGCTAGAAAAAGCAAGGCTGAGCAAAATGATAGACAGAGACGCGCTGCCTTATATACCCTATGCGGGTAGCGAAAGCGCCAGAAACAACCAATGAGAGAGAAGCAGTGGAAACGACTGGGTGGACAAGTAGCGACATCTACCGGAGAAGGAGAGAAAAAGAAACCAAAAAGAGGACATTAAATTAATGCTTTCCAAATACTTGGAAAATATGGAGTACTAGATAAGTCATTGACTAAAGAGTGAGAATTTTTAATGATGTGGTAAGCTTCCCAAAAATCAAGATCAAGGTTAGAAGAACATTTTTCGTTAATGGTGGATGAGGAAAAATCTAACATATGTTGAGAAGACCAAGAATGTTGAGCAATAGAAGAACGTTTGAGCTCCTGATTTTTAACATAACCTTCATGCTCTTTTAAACGAAATCTAAGAGCACGTTTAGTCTGGCCAATATAAGAAAGGTCACACTGGCAAGAGATTTGGTAAATACCACCGTTATCTAGGTGATCGACGAGGTGTTTGAGACTTGAAAAAGCGATTTTATTAACAGGAGAAAAAATAACATTAAAATCAAACCTTCTTAAGATTTTAGCTACTTGCTGACTGATTTTAGGAAAAAATGGTAACACAACTGAAGTATTAGAGTTGGAATTAGAATGCTTTTCAGAATGGACGGGTTTCGTCAATATATATCTCATTTTTATATCTCATTATGTTCCTCAAATTTAGATTCAAGAAACATTTAAAGCTTAACACCGGAAAAATAAAATTTAGTCTTCTATGTGATGGAAATAAATAAAGAAAAATATATTAAAATGCAAAATATTTATTAATCTTTAAAAGCATTAGCAATAAGTAAAAAATGTAGGAATTGTATATACCTTTTAAACAATAAAATAAAATCAACTTATCTCTAACTTTGTATATGAAAGGAAACATCATGACAACTGAATGAAACAGTTACTTTAAAATATCACAGAACGGTATATATATTTACGTTATCCACAAACCAGTAGTGTAACCAGCGCTCAAGTTCTAAACGGCTAATTCTTAGAAAGGATAACTTTAGGTTATCATAACTAGTCTAACATCTTAGTCTTTTAGTCTAAAATCATTTCTTCCTTTCTAAACTGAAGAAACCTCCAAAACCACCAAAGTGGCACAAAAAGCATAAGTAGAAATTTCTGAAAAAGTTCCCCACCTTTACCACAGGTTTATAGGGCAAGAATTACGGCACTTTAAGAGGTCGAATAGAAGTTTAACGCCATCCATATATAGACTGTTCCGGAAACACGGTAATATCATGACGAAATCTTGAATCGTACGTAAGGCCTCAAGATTCTTTAGAAACAACAGGAGAAAAGTATCCTTTAACGAAGTTCCCCTGTTCACAACCGATAATACAGTTCAAAAGAGAACATTTCTAAATGCCGAAAATCAGTCAAAAATCAGTGATTTCTTCTAAGCATTTACATAACTATTAAGTAAAGTTTAAGTAATACGAAGTATTTAAAACATAAGGAGAATACCCCCCTCCCCCCATTCTTTCCTAGTTCGTAATGAAAGGCAGCTAGTAAAAAAGATCTGCAAGCAAAGCTAGTTATTAAATACGAACGATCTAAAAATACGGCATCCACTTATGTTAGTTGAACTCCCAGCCGGCTTCTTGTTTGCCTAGCATTTCGGCTCAAAATTAACTCACGGTGTAACTTGTCTATCTAACTTGCGCCCCATTCTTTGATTTCTCACCCCGCACACACACTAAAAGTTCCATTTTCATTTGACAAGTATGCATCAACAATTAGGCTTCAAAAACTCCAGGCAATCCTAATTAGATCGGTCAGCGGCTTAGATTGTCCAGATGGCTCGTAGCTGAATGTCACATGACCGAGGCTAACTGCCTGCTAAAATTTTGCCATGTACGCTAAAGGCGTCTGTTGCATGTAAAATCTGTCGTGGGTTTAAAGTCTTCCACGTTACCTATGAATTATACCTCTGAAGCTGCCTTGCCATGTGAAGGTCTTGTCATCTGATTAAGGATCTAAATTACGAGATCAACTTGAATAGTAATGTGAAAATGCCAATGAACAAGATAACAAAGTTAAGTAACCGGCAAATAAAGTACACATATGAGGAGTAGGCACTGCAGATAGGATGGCGATCTAGGAGATGTCGCCAGGTTTATTGCCGTAACGCGGAGATTAGGCGGTCACCCGCCTCAACACATGGTATCAAAGCCGCTCATCTGGAGCAACCCGCCAGGTAAGAGTCTGGTCATCGGTTTGAAATAAATAAAAAATGTACCAGGGGAAGTAGAAATTATCTCGTAAATCGCTACAGCTCCGGCCACACAATGCCATATTGTGTTGATTATGAGAACCACGGCAAAACGGCGAGAATACGAAGCTGTTTTGCATGAATCGGAAAAGAAAATGAACGATACTAGAAACGGAAATTAACAGCTATAAAAGATATATTAAAGAGGTAATGGAGGACAACTTAGGAAGATAAAAAGTATAGAAAAGAGTATTTTAAAACAAAAGCAAGTAAGGTTTAACAGAATACAGTAATTACAGAAATAAACATAATGTGAAAGTCGGATAAATATTATAATGAGTGTAGAGTGATGAGAAGTGGGGTTTCAATCACAATATAATCCATTTCTCTCCTATGTATTTCTGCTAATTTCCATTATTCTTAGCATTGAGAACGGTTATGCTAAATACAACTGAAACTAGTAGGCTTTAAAATTAGGCTTTAAAAAATTGCTATTAACGTTGATTTTTTTTTTATTTATACATATGAGTTTTACTATAAATCTAGTAATTAATAAAATCAATATTATAAAAAGAAAATTATACATACGTTTTATTCACGTCAGGTGGATAGATCGCCAAAAGTGGTTGTCAATCGCCAATTTTGTTTATCGCTGTCAATCGCCAGTCGTGTTCAAAACGATAATTTAGTGTACATTTAATAAATACATAAACTAGTTTAAAAAGATAAATAATGTAAAAAAAGCAAACTAAAATGATACAAAACATGAAATTTAGTATTCCTTTATTAAATACGTAACATCTTTTAATAATATATAGTATTAACGATGGTAATTTTATTTCTAGTGTTTTGTTATGTCCATTAGTTTGGGTTGGGTTGGTTTGAATTTTCAAATATCTACTCGAGGGATATAGGCCCAGGGGGGACCCTTTGTGAGGGTCTTTCTAAGTTAAACTAACCCGTATTTACGCATGGAAATCCATGGTTCGAAGAAAACCACGAAAACTCCTAACAATTAGGCCGACGGACACGATTGGGTTCGAACCCAGCACCTGCTGTCTACCAGCTTCGAGAGCAGAACCTCTCGGCCATTGGTGTGGCCGCCCATCGGAATGAATATAATATAAATAAATTGTGTCAGTAAATATAATGTACTATAGCTATATCTATGATATATCCCATTATACAGCTATAAGTATATAAATACTTTTCTACTGCCTTTAATATGATAAATATATAATATTAACTAAGCACTTAGAAAAATAAATGAAAGATTTACTGTAATTAATAATTTCGGCGTCATTGTTCGCGAAGTAAATATGACCTGGCCCGAAAAATATCCAAGTACCTAATTTTTAAATATCAAATAAATATCCATTACTTTTCTTCGTGAAAAATCGAAAAATCTCATGCAATTTAAATGCAGATTAGATCGAATCCCACATTATTACTCAGATATCATATTATAACATTAAATTTCATATTTACCATATACAAACAACAGTCAGTCTTCCTATAGCGCATTTATAATTCAAAGAACAATTTAATTTACTTTCACATATTTTATAGACATAAAGATATTTATTTACATATTAAATGGAAAAACGCAAATTAACAAACTTGTTTTTAAGAAATTCTACCTTCTCAGAAATGTTTTAAATCATTTTCAGAACCGCAACATATTTCTTTATTTTTGCCATATTATTTTAAATCACTTTCAGATGCACTATGTATTTTTTTGCCATATTATTTTAATTGAAACATATTTATTAATATTTCAAGCACATCTGCAAAATATTTTAAATTATTTTTTATGTGAAAATATGTTTTTACATTAAAAAGGAAAATTTACATTATTAGAAAGGGGAGTTGAGGGACGATGGAAGTGAAAAATCATATTTCTTTTTATACTTCATTCCAATAGGAAATTCTTTGAAAAAACTCAATTAATAATTGAAAGAAAAAATCCTTTTACTGAAAACTATTAATTAGTTTTTCTGTTATTTCATTTTAAATATTGCATACACTCCAATTCCCAAAATATTTTCCTCATTTTTTGTTTAATGCTTAAAATAATTTTACTAAAATTTTCGGCAAGTATTTTTTACTCTGTCAGAGGATTTATTTTAAAAACAGAAAACTATGGGAACGAAACTGATTTTCCATTAAAAAATTGCATGCGGATAAACTTTATTACATGTTAATTTCTTAATAAACCATCGCTCCAATACGGATGCACGAATTTGTTGTAGACTATATCAGTACATATCTTAGAAATTGTAATAGCGATGAACTAAAATTAAAACCCATACGTTCACTGGTGACACGCGGAGCGATTAAAGATATATTGTTAAAATTAAACACAATTGAAATATAAGGAACATATCATGTTACAAATTTAAAGGGAAAGGAATTGAGCTATTTTAAAAGAAATGAAATTTAAAAACTCAACAGTAGAATGTGAAATTAAATTTAACCCGAAACTAATATACATTTTTATGGAAATAAAATTTCCTTTAAATCTTAAGTATATATTTAGTATTTATTGTAAATGGAATGTATTTCTGTATTTAGATAAAATACAAATTGGAATTATCTGAAATTGTGTTAACCCTTTATGTCCCAAATTATGAATTCGTGAAAATTTCATCTTCTAAAGTATTTTTCGTGACTTTTTGAAACTACATTAGAAGATTTACACAATCATTTAATAAATTTTAGAATGATTTCGCCAATTATAATTAATCAATACAAAAACCCTTAACGGGTTAAAAGTTTTTACGCAACACTTTACTTTATGGCTATACAAATCTGAAATATGGGTCTTAAATATTGTGATATCAAATTTTGAGTGACGCTGTGCTATTAAAATGAATTTATATATATATATATTTAATTTTTCTTTTTCATTCAAAATATGAGTTTTATAAGATATGATATCAAAATTCAAGTGACGCTGTGATCTGACTTAAAGATTTGTTAGAAAATTACTTTACACATACTTATGTTTTGTCTTCTAAAATATATTTAAACATTGAAACATTTTTTTTTCGATACACTATCAAATATGTCATACTTTTTCTCAGCTGATGTTATGTATTAAATGTATCTAATTCAATAAATCCATTTATCTTTTGCGTCACGATA
This sequence comes from Maratus speciosus, assembly GCA_963932465.1. NCBI lineage: Eukaryota > Metazoa > Arthropoda > Arachnida > Araneae > Salticidae > Maratus > Maratus speciosus. The sequence goes on along the minus strand of OZ010788.1, from coordinate 492,471,250 downwards.
TCCAGAACCATCCTTAAAATTTGTGTAAACGTTTATTTTGCGTCATAGTATCCAAACTAAGAAATTTTTAAGCAAATATATAGTTTGATGCAAAAAAAAAAAAAAAAAAAAAAAAAAAAAACCATTTACACATTTACACATTAACGTAAATTTTGGAATAAAATCACCAGAATGTAGTTATAACAAAAATTTAAATAAATCATTTAAAAAATCAAATTCCAACTTTTCTAAATGGAAATAAACCCATTCTGAAAAAAAAAAAAAACCAAAGAAATTCAAACAGTCCCACATGCAGAAGGGGAGAGGAGGGTGTACTTTACACTTATCCACACAATTGCCGCCAAGCATAACAATTGGCATTAAATAAACCTTTTGATAAAAAATAATATTGTCGCTAAAACGATCTTTCAAAAATCATGCTTTTATGAAATCTTTCATTAAACCAATACAAATATGTGTTTAAATTAAATTATACCATAAAATAAAACTATTTAAACACCATGCAAGACATTATAAATGTCTCTAAGCATTATGGTAAACATGTAAGTTTTTTAAAAATGAAGACATTTTGTTGCCTTATAAACTCTATGAGATAAGGTGGTAAATAAAAATTAATGTACTGCCTACCAAGTAAAAATAAGCCAGTTTGGTAAAAGTGGTGATGGTGTGTCCAAAAACCAAGCATTTCCATAAAAACGTTTTGAAAATGATCATTTGAAAATTATAGATTTTCATGAATTATTTTACTGAATCAAAACAAATATGTGTTTAAAAAAAATGAAATTAAATAATAAAATAAAATTGAATTTGAACTGCATGCATAAAATTGTGATTCATTTCAGTAAATATATCATTTTTTAAAAATAGTGTTCCCGTTTAACACTTTTCGAAGTGCAATGGGATTATTTTAAGAGATTCTTAAAAATATATGACGATTTCAGCTTACCTTGATAATGTATGCCAGTGATGAATTCAGAAGGTGTCTTAGAGGGAATATCCCTCCCCCCCCCCCCTGCCCTGTACATTGAAATCCCTCTATAAAATTTAAGACAATGATTTGTAATGGTTTAGAAGTGAAATCCCTCCTCCTTCAGAGGTGATAATATCCCTTCTATAAGAAAATATCTGATTTCAACATCGATTTATGTTACACTGTCAAATAACAATCCAATTAGAAGTCTAGCCGACCTAATTTTAATTTGGTCGCTAATTCCAAAACTGACAAAAGGCATCAAGAATATTGTAATGAAATTTTGTTTTTGTAGTGAAAGTGAAAAATATCGGGTTTTTATTTACTGAGAAATTCGTTTGAATATTCTGGTGTCAGTCAATTATTTCATAATTTTACGATCAGAATTCTTCTGCCTCTGAAAAGGTTAACGAAGGCTAAGCTTGGAAGTAGTTAAAAAAGACCCATGTGGAAACCCAGTATATTTATTCTATTTTACTTGTTTATTATAAGTTATCCTCATTATTTTGATGTTTGCAAAATCGCGATATTCTAGAGAATGTGCTTATTTAAAATGCTGTCAGTCAGAAGATAATCATTCGTGTAATGGAAGTGCAAAGTAAGTTAATAATTGGCGTTTGTATGTTTAAATTCTTATAAAATCTACATTCTAATGTGTTTTTCTTCATATTTTGAAAAGTTCATTTGTTTTATTGTTCTATGTGCAATTTTTCAAATTCTTTAAAGTCCCAGCAATTATAATAGTAAAACAATTAAAATGGGCTGTTGCATGCATAAAATAGTTATATAAAAAAAGAAAAAAAGCTGCAGGGTGCGTAAAGTAGTTTAAAATTGATGACACTCTGCCCCTTCAAATTAATGTAAACATTTTTACGGCAGATTCTTCATTATAAAGCAGGGCTCGAAAAATCTATTGCCCGACATGACCGGGGCATGTAAAATTTCCAATCGGACATGTATTATTCTTATCAACACGCCCGATCAGGCATGTACTTTTGGTGGCATTCGAGATGCAACAGTCATGTCGGGCATGTAAATTTGTTTATTAGGACATCAATCTTTTTCTACCACGTGCCCGAACAGGCATGTAAAAATTTTAAAATTTTTCGAGCACTATTATAAAGTAGTAATTTTTATCTCAGCATCAGCAAAAAAATATGAAATACAACTTAATAAAGAAAAAATATTCGAAAAATAACAAATCAAGATTTTTTTGTGTGATTATAAATTAATGATTTTTAAAAATGACTGAGATAAATAACGATTCAAAATGTTTGCAATAGTTTGGAATAAAAATATTTTGCATGGCCAGAGTCGAAAAAAAAAATGCACATTAAAATACATTTTGGAATAATGTTGATAAAACAAAAATAATGGAATTACCGTTAGGCTTTTGAAATTAAAAATAATAAAAAAATATATCACAAATATAAAATTTTAATTTACTGAAAGTTAATAAATTTCTTTTACTAATATCTAAAAAATATAGTCATTTTGTGTACTTTTAATACAGCAATAAGCTGAGGAATAAAACATACATACATAAAAGTTCCAGTCGCTTTGAAAAGGTGTAAAGACAGAATGATTACGTACAGTAAAAAAAAAGAAAAAAAAAAAAAAAAAAAAAAAACCTGAATACAGCCATTAAAATTTTTTAAAAACAATATTTAAAAAATTAACTTTCAGCATTATGAAGAAAAACACATAATTATATAGCCAAGGATGGGGAAATACATCTATTTTTAATAGCTAGCTATATTTTTCAACTTTTCATATTTACCGGGATGTAAAGATAGTAGTAGTACTAAATTCAATAAGTCACATACATTTTCTCATAACAATAATTAACTGTACGTTGCGTCTAGCTGGTTGGTAAAATAAATCTTCGGCTGGTAAAGTTTGCTGAAAATTCCCAAGTCCGGAACGTAGCTATTATAAAAATTTCAATATACAAACTCCAAATTTATCAACAATTGCATTACGCGAGAATCAAGTCTGATAATCAGACTGGCAGCATTTTAAATAAACAAAGCAAATATCATTCGTTAGAGCATTGCAAACATTAAAAAAAATAAAGCTTTGAGATGAATATCTCTACAACTTATGATAAATGAATAAAATAGAATAAATACCTTCTTTTTTTATAAGCTGCATACTTGGAAATATCTTTTTTTCGTAGCATAACAGCGATGGTATCCCCGTGCCTGTAGACAGGAATGTCTTTAAATTCCCATTGGCGCGAAGTGATGACGTCAAACCTACTCACTACGAGGCGAACGTTAGCTTCACACTCACTAATCACAGGCGAGAAAAGTACCAGAGATATAAGGGTTGAATGGGCCTTAATGGGAAATGAAAATGACCGAATTAAAAAAGAGTTTTCATAGAAAAAAGGAAAGTGTCATTCACCTCATCGTAATCAGGTTCATATTATATATCAATTTAAAGAAAATCACACCAGCCGTTTTCCAGATTTTGACATTAGTAATTTGTTCCCTCGCTTTTTCTTTAAAAATGGCTATTTAGATCTCAAAATATACTGCACGTAGAAATGTAAAAATTTCAGAACAGTATTAGACCGCAGATATAAGACTGCTCTAAAAAAATCAGAATACTAAGAGCTATATCTGCTGAGTTATTAAATGGCGACTTTTCGCGTTTCCTTTGATGTCTAGTTAGTCGTATATAAGAGTTCCGCCATCTACGAATTCTACGATACGATTTTAGGCTGAATGCTGCGTCACTCGGAACACTATCGCCTTCCATGATTAATTGAATTTGATTTTATACAGATATTGCACAATATTTATAACTCCACTCAAATATTTTACCTAAAATATTTTTTTAGTATTTTGTAGAATTAGGAAATGTACAAATATAATGTTCTTACAGTAGACATACGGAAAAATTTTCGAACTGAAACTTTTCTCCTCCTCAAGTCTTTCAACATAAAAAAAAACTGAAAAAATGCAAAAGCAAAATAAATCATCCTTTTAAAAATATTTTTGTATTGTGCAACCAATAAATCTTTTGGAAAAAGATAAAGTAAAGTATCTATAACTCATTCTAAACTGTATTACTATTAAATTATGTATTAAATGAATTTTTTATCAAGTTATTTTAATGGTACTTTAAAGTATCGTCGGTGCATAAGGAATTAAACCGCTAATTCTGTGAATAACAATAACAAAAAATGGTAAATTTTGATATTTAATCGTAACATAGCTTAATAATACGGAAAACCAATCGATTATGAAAAGTCAGGGTAAAAAAGATAGCATATTAATGTACAGAGAGTCGGAAAATTTGTAAATCAGGATGAACATCGTTAGTGGATAATTCATCATCATCATCAACCCCACCTTCTTCAAAAGACGGCATCTTTGTGCCCACGTGCAGCTTTCATTACTTTTGGAATATTTGAAATACTGTCTTTGTTCATTCTCCACACTTGTCTTTCACTTATTATGAAATAACTAGCAGCCACTGAGTTTATTCGACTGCTCAGCATAATTAATGATTTTATTTTAAAATCCACATTATAAAACCACACGCTTTTGTCCAGCCATCTTTCCTTAAACGAAAGTAACAGTTAGCAGTCATGTGAAGTAGAGAAAGGTTATCCCATTTACAAAAATAAGAAGTTTGGTGTTTATAAACGACCAAGTCATAAGAGGGTGAGCGGAACCCAATATTACAGATTTGGCAGCGTGCCAAGACAGAGTAGAAGCTATCAATATTTTTTTTAATCTAATGATTAATCTAATAATTTTAAAGCGCATTTTTTTCTATTAGCTGTGCACAAAAAAGTGCTAAGTTTCTGTTCGGTTGATTTTTCATCACATTTTTTTAACATCGACTTAATTTCGGGTTACCGATTTTGGACGATTTTTCACTGAAAAGCCGTATACTCGGCTTATATACGGATTGGCTTATACACGGAAATATACGGTAATTTCGTACAGGAGAGCGGTTTGAAGAAAAATGCTTCTCAGGATGAAAAGCTGAATGAAAGTAAAGTGAATGACAATAAATAGTTCCAAATTTCGATCATACGTGGTGCCACTTGTCCGTATGTTTGCTTTGAAACGTACGTTTATTCTGATTTTCAGATTATGTTCTACTCTGTGATACAGAAATGTCGACTTCATTCTTATAATCCTCTATTTTAGAGCTAATTATTTTCCTTCGCTTGAAGAAAACTTTTCATGCTTAGAAGGATTTTAGTCCAAACTGTACTCCTGTACGTCAATTACTTGATTTAATATTGAATTTTGAAATGTGTCTATGAATTTTCGGACACGCAGTTTAATAACCTATCAAAAATACACTTGGAATAAGTATTTTTTATCTGTGGACAGCACGTGCCAAAAATCTTTTTATGGAATAATTAATAAAAATTACATAACAGTGAGTATTTAAAATCTTCCTAAACAAATGGAAGACACAAAAAAGTATTTGAAATATACCAAAAAGCTAAACATTTGTTTTTCTCTTAGCGATACTAAATTTTTTTAGACACGTTATTATTTACTAATTTTCAAGTAGTTCCGTGTACGGGTTGTTGAGATGTTGAAATGATCCACATATGTTGAAACTATAGATGGATTGGAATTCACGCAAATGGCCAATGTAAAAAGTTAATTGTTTAATTAAATGTTTGCATCTGTATGAACTTTTCATAATAAAGATATACATATTGAGCTTAGAAACATTTACACTAACTAGAAAAAATCGCCAACTGTGAGTTCTGGATTTTGATCAGAGTGGTATCGTTCAAAAACTCTAGTCACAAGGATCAAGAAATGTAAACTATTCTCCGGAATCTAATAGTTCACGAGATATGGAGCCTTTTCTGGTTCGGAGGAGAAAAGTAAAGAAGGGAAAAACAGCAAGAGATTCCTTCAAAAGCTATCGAATACACGAATTTTCACTTATAATTAACCATGTTAGTGTTTTTGTTCGCAAAATTGTTGAAAATACAAGTGTTTCCAACAACAGGTACAAACCATGAAAGTAGACTGTATTCGTGTTTCGCATTAAAGCTTTTTTGGAAAGAATACTGACGCATTGCATCCAATGTAAGTGAAGATAACTTGCTGTAGGTCAAGTGGTGTATTTTTAGTATGCCTTCAACAGGAATAACGTTTACAACACAACATATACTTTGATGAGTTTTTGAATATTCTCCTATTTTCTTCACGAAGTAGTTATGGTCTTCGAAAATGTAATTTCGCTGCATATATTTTCGATTTTTTGGCCTCTTCATTTGTCCAGTACTAGAACAGCATCCCCGTTACTACTCTATCATGAAATACTATCCTAAAAAGAACTATCAAGATTAATTATAAGACAAATTCCGGCCTTCGAAGGCATTTGAAGGAATTTTATGCTGTTTTACCCTTCTTTCTTATCTCTGCTTCCGAAACAGGTAAGCATCCGTATTTCCTAAACTACAGGATTCGGGAGTAAAGTATGTATGCATTTCTTGATCCTTATGGAAAGAGCTTCGTACGATACCACTTCATCGAAATCCAGAACTGACAAGTGAGGATGTACCCTAGTCAATGATCAGTGTTAGCATATACAGACAGAAAGGTATTTGGCTTACACTGAGCTACATTTGGAAACAGTATATTAGTTTTTAAGTTTTATCAGAAAAGCTTCATGAAAACTGTTTTTAATGGATTTGAATTTATTTTATAACGTTTATATAGTATTTCTTACTTCTTTTATATTTGTATTTTAATTTATATTTCTTATTTTGTCATTTTTATATGCATTATATACTTATTTATAAACATGGTAATCGAAATCAGAGAATAGTATTATTTATTTAGAATCCACTACGAAGATCCAAGACCAAGCCTTGATTTAATAGCAGCAACTCTTCATTAGAAATCAACATCTTCTGTAGACAAGATCTGGGTCCTCTTTGTACAAAAATTGGAATTATATATTCTAAATGTGTTTCTTGAAACGTATTATTAACATGTAACATGTTATTCTAATTATCTGTTAAAAATAAATTTAACTTTAACAATAATTTCTTTTGAAAAGTTTCCATATTGCAACAGGAAAACCATCAACATTTACATTAGGGATAATAATAATTTAACAATGGATTTTGAAAGAAAAAAATAGAAAATCCTAATGTTAAAATAAACATCGATCTTCTCTGAATCTCCTTATAATAAACGTTCTCTCATATTTATTTTTCATATAACATGATCATGCTTGCATTTGATTTAGCATTCTTTTCGTAGATTTTTAATTTAAAGTGAACTAAATGTTTGTGTCAATGAACTCCGTATTTTCAATTTCATGGAACAGTTTATTGCTTTACTTTGAAAATTCAAAAAGCTGCATCAAACGATATATTTTTACATTAAATGTTTTCGATATTTATTTTTCCATCTTGTATAAGTACATTTTTTTGCGATAGAACAAATTTCGCTTAAAAATTTTTCATATACAGGATTATTTTATATACACAATTTACCTGTAAATAGGTGTTTAAAGATTTTTTTTTCTTGTTTTATCATTAGATATGAGATTCTTTTATTCATAATTTGTCGGTTTAATATTTCTGTGTTTATGTATTTCTGTACATATTCATATTCTAATTCAAAATTTGACGCTTATTCGAGAAATTAATCAACAAATTGCTTAATAAGTAATTTTTATGTTAAGAATAAATCCGAATTCAAGGAATTATTTCTTAACTTCTTATTTTTGCAGAAATTCTTTATTTTTATCAACGTTAGTTCTTCGCGGTTCGGGTAACGAAATGGTCGAACCTGAAACTTTTATTTGAAATCATCCCGAAATCCGATTCGAGTCCTATAAAACAATTTTCCTCAACTCGAAACCCGAAAGAATAATTTCGTCAACCCGAAACCAGAAAACCATATTTTAATGCAATAATGTAAATATACTCTCTAATTATGCATTTAAAATCAATTTATATTTTATGTAGAAAAGTCAATATATATATATATATATATATATATATATATATATATATATAACCATTAATTAAACATAACTTACCACCATCAAAAACCGTAAATATTATGAATTAAAGCTGCAAGTATAAAAAAAGTACCAAATAATTTATTATAAGAATTATTACGGAAGAAAAATAAGAAAGTGGACACCGACAAATAATGGAAAAGCTTATATATTGAATTACGTTTTCAAGGGCACAGAATTCAATGATATAAGCAATATGGTTGTTTTCTGTGAGAAAAATAAGCTAAAGCTAAAAATTATTTTTCTCTGTGCCCGAACAACCATTATAATCAAGTGAATAGATTAAAAATGAAAATAGAATAGAAACAAATAATATGAAATGGAAAAATCAATAAAACCTGTTTAAATATTTATAGGATATAAAATAGAAATAATACACAACGTACCGATTAATATTTCAGTATTTTTCAATATATCCACTCGCACATGGCTACCAAAATATCGTAAAGATTAAGGTGAATTAAACAGTTAAGAAATCACAGTAATTGATACCAAAGGATGCAGTTAATACAATTTGAAATACCATGATAAATGGAATTAATATAATATAAAATAAAATAAATAGAAAGTAATTACATTTTTCAAAATAACTAAAATGCACAATTAAATAAATTAATTACTATTTAACAATATCGTCAAAATTTAGCTAAAAAATCCACCTGGTGAAGGAAATTATAACTGAAAAGGAGCTGCAAAAGACAAAATTTATAACTTATCGTCAAAAGACAAATTTTGGTGCTGCCATCTAGTAGTATTTTTATTATTCAAATGTCACAAGATGAACAATTGATAGCCTTTGAATGTAAAAAATTTTATTAACAGCATAACCAAACAAATTCTTATATATAGATAATTATAAACCTAATATAAACCACAGTATATATATATATATATATATTTCAAAACTATTGTTAATAAAATTTTTAAAAAAGAATGCAAAATATTCTATTATCTTACTCATTTAAACAACACTATGAATTTAAATAATTCTATAACAATGATAATATATAGCATATAGCTGTATGCTATAAAACAAAATAAATTCAATAATAATTGATATAAATATATATTAAAAATAATATAAAAATCGTTAATAATAACTATTATATATAAGATAATTATAAAATGAACAGGAAATAACAAAACATATTGAAGTAAATAGAAGATTATCAGATACTTAAATTCACATTACCTAAAAATCTCAAATATAGTGTGTGTATTATTTTCATACAGCCATAAAAATATTAAAAGTATGAATATGGGACATTCAAACACATTAAACCGATAATAAATTTTATAACACAAAGTGAAAATAGATCAATATTAAAAAGAATAGAGGAATAATAATAAAAATAATTACCCAATTTTAATACATACAGAATATATCGCCAAGTATAACTCTATATATATATTAAATATACTTATATGTATATTAATACTATAAAAATGGCATGCTATTAGTAATTAATATGATATTGTCCTTAGTAAATTAAAATTTAATAACAAATGATTGTAAATAAGATAAAACTTTAATTAAGCTAAATATAATTAAACAAAAACCTAATTTGCAGAACAAATTAAAAAAACAAAATTTATTTCCTAAATTGTTTAAGCCCGAGAAGGAGCAGATATTAAGATATTTCATTCAATTCGTTCTACATTTAATGTTAATTTTTTGTAACAAATAAGCTAAACCAATTGAACATTAAAAAATAAAAATGAAATTCATACAATATAATACTTTAAACACATATATACTTAGATTCCGTTCAAATGAAATTGAAATAAATCTTAGATCTTTTTCCATTTTTAAGTTGTAAATATTTGTACTGCAGATTTTGCATTATGTTTATGACGATTGTACATGATATGATAAGGTACATGCAAAATACAAAACTTTAAAAAAAGTCTAAGATTTATTTCGATTTCATTTGAACGGAATCTAAGTATATAGGTGTTTAAATCATTATATTGTATGAATTTCATTTTTATTTTTTAATGTTCAATTGGTTTAGCTTATTTGTTACAAAACTTTAACATTAAATGTAGAACGAATTGAACGAAATATCTTAATATCTGCCCCTTCTCGGGCTTAAACAATTTAGGAAATAAATTTTGTTTTTTTTAATTTGTTCAGCAAATTAGGTTTTTGTTTATTATGTCAAGTTTTTTAATAACTACTGCATTCAGACAAACACATTTCAAAATTAATGGAGGGTATCATCATCAGGCTTTGGTTTGTGCGATATCGCATCACAATTTGTGATGCAATTTACCAATGTATAATTCGAAATGTTTCACCAGTGCAGTAATTCAGGTTGTAGTTTGGTCAAAAAATTACAATCTGAACTTAAACAAGTAAAATAAAAATTTTGTTTTTAAAGTCTATTCCTACTTAGGCCGTCAAAGAAATATTTAATGTAATCCCTTAAGCTAATATTAGTTTTTGTTGCATTAAAATATCTCAATTTGTTGATTTTCTATGAGCAAGTAGGTTTACAATGGAACTCTATGGGAATTTGGCGAAATATTAGAGATATCGCCAAGTTGGCGTCACTTTTGGCGACTTATTTTGGACGCTAAATTTGGCAGTATATCGCCAAGTTGGCGACAAACTTGGCGGTATTTGGCGACAGAACAGGGTCTCCCCTATTGTAACCCCTTATTGAAAATACTTTCATTGAGCTTGTTCAGAAGTGCAGCTCAGAAGTTTTTGCCATGGAGTAGGTCTTATCGAAGAAAGGAATTTTCAAATAATTCAATTATTTCATTATTTTTATGTTTCAAAACAGGTAAAATCAACGACTATATTTCTTTATCTTTCCAAAACATGGTTTTTGTAACAGGAATACATGCCTATGTTCACTCAGATAAAATTCAAAATATTCCGGAAAGAGTCACGTGACCTATTTTATCCACTTCAGCTTGATCAGCAATCAGTCAACCGCACACAAATATCGCGCAAACTACCCAAAAAAATTATGTGGACGATTTGATCACGTCATTGTGCATTTGTGCTTATGTTTCATTGGTTATGCTTTGTTTGGTAGGTTGACTGATACAATTTAACAATTCAATTGGAGATCTAAATATTTTAACTTTTTAACAATTTTCTTTTTATTTATTTAAAAATGATTTATCAGTTGCTTTATATTTTTCGTGATAGAATGCTGTTAATAAAAAAAAAAATTGTGATATCAACATATTACAAGATTTTGAAATTTGCAATGTTAGTTAGACAATTTTTCAGAAAAGGTTTTAGTATATATATTTCTTATTTTATGATTGCCGTGCGGATTAATACCGTGTGAATAACAGACAAAATGCATCATAAAACATGAGAAACAAATGACACTCACGTTAGTATAAGCACGTTAGTATAAGCAAAATACTTAATAATACTTTCAGTAAAAAAATTATAAGCATTCTAATAATATTTTATTCACTACAAAACTAGATGGCAAACCCCATATATTTTATCTCTTTAAAAAATAGATAAAATACTGTGCAGATATTTTTAGTTATAATAATATACATCTAATACATTTTATTTTTATAATATTTTCATATTGATTTTAATACCATAAAATATAATTAGCATCCTAATCTCGATAAAAATTCACTCCTAAAGTACTCAAAAAGAAAAAAGAAAGAAAAACATCAAGAAATTACCCTACGCTCAAACGGATATTTTCGCACAATACTTATTTTTTCATTTGCTTTATATATATATATATACCCCATATATAAATATACCGGGTGTCCCAAAAAGGACTGACTGATTTTAAAATTCAATAACTTGCAAACGGTGACAGATATTAAAAAAATTCTTGCAGGAGGGTTATGCATAAGGTCAAAAGTTTTATTACAGTGATTTTCAATTTTAGTTCGATTTACAAACAATAGATGGCGCTGTAAGCAATAGTCGCTAAATACAGGCTCGATTTTTGGTCCTTTATCTTGCTCCATGCAGAAAAAGGAGATGGAAATGTATTATCCGGGCCACGAAGTACAAAAAATCGACCCTGAATTTAGCGACTATTGCTTACAGCGCCATCTATTGTTTGTAATTCGAACTAAAATTGAAAATCACTGTAATAAAACTTTTGACCTTATGCATAACCCTCCTGCAAGAATTTTTTAAATATCTGTCACCGTTTGCAAGTTATTGAATTTTAAAATCAGTCAGTCCTTTTTGGGACACCCGGTATATCACTTTGAAACGAAACTTTAAATATTAAAAGGCGTTCAAATCTAAAACTTTCATAGAAAAATACCTAATTTTCTCGTATTTAAATAAGTATTTTATTATTATAATAGAAATACATGTGCTTCTGTATTATTAATATAAAAATTTATCTTTATCAAAAATATCTTACTTTATATGAAAAATATAAAGCAATCAAAAAAAAAAAATCACGAATACATTTTGGGACGCGAAGGATTCGAACCCATAGCGCCTAGTCTCGAGTTCAAAGCGCTATCCATTCAGCCATCTAGCTCGTCTTTTATTTGCAACAAATTATCTTTATAATTAGCACCATAATTAATCAAACCGTTATTTGTTCGATAACGATAAAGAACCACTCCATGTTCCTGTCTCCTGAGCTCGCGCGCACGGCACGACACACTCATTGATCATCAATAACCAATGGCCACCATTTTGTTTCCCATGCAAAACTAAAATTAATTAATTAAAATTTAATTAATTAATTAATATTTGAAAAAACTGTATTAACATCAATTGTCATCCAGTACAAGTTTAAAAAAATTTATTTCAACTTGATAGGATGAATAATGTGTATTTTATTAACGACTGAAAATTTGAACAAGATAAATATGTAAATAAATATAGGGAGAGTGTAAGCTAATAGTAGGAATTGAAAAAATCTGTTTGAAAATGTCATTTTTTTTCTACTATGACGTCATATTCATCTTCTTTTTAATTCTTAAAAAAAAAAAAAAAAAAAAAAAAAAAAAAAAAAAAAAAAAAACTATTTCAGTTTTATGTTTCACGTGAAAATCATTCAACTAAAATATATCAAATTATTATTACGGCTTTTGAATTATTTACAACAATGAAGGAAAAATGTTAAATTTTATTAGAAGATATCCGTTGATTCTCAATGAAAAAAGCGAAATTTGGAATTATTAAGAAAAATATTTGAATAATGTAAATAAAAATTAGCCCATGTTACTCTCTAGATTATAATCCACCTATATGCAAAGACATTTTATGATCCGTTTTGATCCTGACGCATGGCAAATGTTTTTACACTTTGAATTTATAATATTATTAGAATTAGCAAAGAATTAAAAATGAGTGGCATCAGGGACAAAAAGGTGGGAAGAAAAAATGAAAAAGTTATGATCTCCATAGGCTTTTCTATGTTAAATTAACATTGAGAAGTGACACTGGAAATAAATAAGTATTGCGCTGCCGCGTAATACTTAAATATTAATGAAAGTCACCAATTGCATATAAAATATCAAATCAACATTCTTATAAAATACGTATAAAAAATATAGCAATAATACAAAAGCTCCATTTTATTTTATTTTTATTTTTTTAATTAACCATTGCGTATTATCCAGACAACACCACCCTCCTCCGTACTCTAACATCTACCCACCCATCCAACCTATAATAATTTTTTATATTATTTTAAAATTTTTAATTTTTTATAGATATTTTTTAATTTTATATATTTTTTTGTAATTTTGTTTATGCATGTGTTAATTTGTTTTAAAAGATCATGTAAGTAAAGTACTAATTGTATATTAATGAATATATGATTTTTTTTAAACCACTAGGGGGCTCGGCCCCCTACGAGCTACGCTCGCCAACCCCCGTCCAGACACCGCAGACTCTAATTGCACGCTAATTTGATCGGCTTTAAAAAGATTTAGAAAGATTGAATTATAATTTAAAAAACAGTGGCGATCCCCCTATAAACGAATTTCTATTCATTTCTCTTTGATTGCGGAATTTTAACGCCAAATCCGCTGCTGTACTACTTGATTATCCTTTCGACCAATTTCCCTAAATTATATAAATCGCCAAACCACTCGCCAAATTATACAAATTGATATAATTTTTATTTTAAATAACGAAAGAACAAATAAATTCGTACACCATTAATAAAAACACAAATAAAACGTCGAAATAAAAATAACTTGATGACGTATATACACGTGTAACAACATTTCAAAATAAGCTAATATAAAAGGAATTAAGTAAAGAGAGTCTTTGTCTCCTGGTATTTTTTAACAAAGCGAAAAGAAAGTTCTTTTAAATGAGACATTTTAAATTAATTCTCAAAATATAAAAATAAATGTCTAGCGCAATTTCTAAATTTAAACTATTTTGCACTATTATTTTGTGCTCATTTTATGTAATAACTATAATGTGACATAAATATGACGTCATTTCTCCTAAGACTTCTAACGCATGTTAATGAATTTATTATTTTACAATGTCCTTTCTCTTTTAAAATTCACGTGTATACTTTTTATGACGTAATTTTTAATAAGTTCCTGCTTTTTATACGTAATTATTTAATTCTAATTTGAAAGTTTTTTCCTGTTTATAATGTAACGTGTAAATAAATTTTTTATTTGAAGCAAGCATTATTGCTTGCGCTTTTTATACAGTTGGCAACAGTTTAAATTAGTACAATTTTCTGAAATCTGTAAAAAATATCTCTAGAAATGCTGAAAATTTGAATTTAAAATAGAAATAAAACCTGAAAAAATGAGTCAAAATAAAAAAATTAATGCAATCTGCACTCCGGCAAATTCTAACGCATAAAATGATCTAAAAATGATTACACTGCCATGTATAGTTTTTGCTGCTATAAAACTTTTTTAGTGGAACGATTTTGTCCAACTTTAGCATTAAATAACTCTTAAAATAATTCTTCGATTTGAAAACTGTCTGCAGCAGCGTGTTTATCAAACATTTCTGTATAAAACCACCGATTTTCATATTTTTGTATGCATTATTTTTGTTAATATTAACGAAGAAAGGCCTCCGGTCACAAAAAATCAAAACCGGCGGCGGCGGCGGCGGTGACAGCGGTAGTTACTTTTTTTTAGAATAGAGAGATGATTTAATGCATCATAAATTAGTTTTTTAATATTATTGTTAATTAGAGGAGAAGAACATAAACATTTTATTCTATATAAATGATTAAGTATTATATTTCGAAAAACAGAATGATGTAGACAAGATTTAAATTTGTAAATGTATTAACTTTGAATTTAAATTCTTTACGTTTGTCATATAAATCTGTGATTGTTTTGTTGTCTTTTATTGTAATTTTAAGATCTAAGAAGTTAATTGTATTGTTAGATAAAAGGTTTTCCGTTAATTCCAAATTAGTGGGATAATCTACTGGAAATTGAGTAATTACAGATTGATCAGTTTCAATTAAAATTATGTCATCAATATACCGATATAAATGTAGATTATTATTAGTAAAAGTACGATATATATATACCGGGTGTCCCAAAAAGGACTGACTGATTTTAAAATTCAATAACTTGCAAACGGTGACAGATATTAAAAAAATTCTTGCAGGAGGGTTATGCATAAGGTCAAAAGTTTTATTACAGTGATTTTCAATTTTAGTTCGATTTACAAACAATAGATGGCGCTGTAAGCAATAGTCGCTAAATACAGGCTCGATTTTTGGTACTTCGTGGCCCGGATAATACGTTTCCATCTCCTTTTTCTGCATGGAACAAGATAAAGGACCAAAAATCGAGCCTGTATTTAGCGACTATTGCTTACAGCGCCATCTATTGTTTGTAAATCGAACTAAAATTGAAAATCACTGTAATAAAACTTTTGACCTTATGCATAACCCTCCTGCAAGAATTTTTTGAATATCTGTCACCGTTTGCAAGTTATTGAATTTTAAAATCAGTCAGTCCTTTTTGGGACACCCGGTGTATATATATATATATATATATGGGACACTTTATTATTGTCATTTCATTCATAATATCACAATTTTTGTTGGTGGTCGGTAATGTTTATTTAATGGTTATATATATACTCATTTAATTTCAAACATATAAATAAATTTCAAGATTGTGTCTTTTTTCATAAAAACTGTTAACTAATTGTAAGTCCAACACACTGAAGTCAAAACCCAATCTTAAATTGACATGAACCCGAAACAATTTGCCACAATCCGACCCAAACCGAACTGCGAGTCGGATCATGTTCGTGTAAAATCTAGTTTAGCGACTTCCAGTTAACCTTATACTCATTCAATTCAAATTCCATTGTTGCTAATATCATTTATTCAGACGTACGTTAGACGATGATATAATAAAATGTTTGATGTGTCCGTGTAAAAATTCTCTACAAGATATAGCGACTATTTTAAAATATAAAATATTACTATTTACATTATCTTTGTATTCAAAATTTGTCACAATTGGTGAATTTGTAAGAACGTTAGAGCCTATAACGTAACAAAAAAAAAAAAAAAAAAAAAAAAAAAAAAAAAAAAAAAAAAAATAGATTGACAGGTAAACATATCGTTTTTCGATCCGAGTAAAATTGAAGTCTTACCACCAGCAGAATTCGACTATCCAACAAAAAGAATAGAAAAAGAAACAAAATTGAACGTCCAATTAAAAGTTACGCATGAACATACAGGAATAATATAAATTAATTAATTGTATAACTTCATCCATTGGAAGTCGGTTAAGAAGCAGCTAATGAACCAATAAATAATATTTTTTTTTAATGTATAGAAATCAAAACGTGCTCTAAAAAATAATAATAAGAAATGAAAAAATGCATTTCGAGTCAGTGTGGCATGACAAATAAGAAGAAAAAAATATAGACGTTTGCATAAAAAATTTCTAAATTTCGCGTAATACGATGCCATATTATTTTTTCGACATGTTAACCTTCTAAGCGTATAAGTAGAAGCAAACGGTCAATCAAATCAGAGTGCGTTTGTAATGTGAGGTGTGAGGTAATGCGATCGTGTAAAGTGAAGTGCAATGTCTTATGTTAATTGTCGGCTTCCTTTCTTATAGCGTCGCAAACTATTTTCCCGCTCTTTTGCACGACAATATTACAATAGCAGCATAACTGTAAATATAATTATTCTGTTACATCCTCATCTGTCCAGCGTTGCCCAAGTCCACCAAAAAATAGCACAAAACATGAAAAAGTGCAAAGAATTTCTAAAATCTCTGATAAATTTTATTGAAAAGAAAAAAATCTGCTATATTGGGCTAGAAGATTAGAACTGTATTCCATTTATTAATGTGGAAAAATCGCAAAGAATTACGAAAAATTCTAAAAGTCGCGAAAAAATAATTCAAAAGTCACAGAGGAATAAATTTATTATATTGAGCTAAAAGATTAAAATAAGGTTTCTTTTACGAATGCATAACAATCGACACGGAACGCGAAAAAAATAGCTGTTTGAATCCCGAATAACTGTTTATGTGATTTTTACAGTTTTTTTTTTTTTTTTTTTTTTTTTTTTTTTTTTTTTTTTTAACATTTTGCGGTGATTTTCCCACATTAGTAAAAAGAATCCGGTTTTAGCACATTATTAGAAATTTTGTTTCCTTTGTCGCTCTAAAGCACTGTAACCGGTACTCTTTCTCGAATGTCAAAAATCTACGCAATTTGAAAATCGCAGAAGTCAAAGTGTGATAACTACATATAATTAAACATAATGATACTCAAACTAAATCTAATAGGAAAAGTTAAAGGTAGTGTAAAGAACTAATTCATTACAGAAAACTAACATTTTTTCCACCGATAGATGGCGGTAGTCATCTGAGGATAAAAGGTTGTTCTGTTTTTTTCGAACTCCGAAGCGAGAAGCTGGAGTGAGCGCGCAGAGTGTTTTTTTTTGGTTGTGAAAGTGACTCGACGAGTGATGTAGTTAAAAAAGTAGAAATTGTTACCGCGATTATATTTTGTGTTTTGTGTTCGTAAATTTGTGTTTTGTGAATGTCATATTAAATCAAGAAAAACCATCCGATGGCCTCTTCATTTATCAACTGTGTTCATTGTTAAAGTATACCATAGTCTCCTACATTACAGACGAGTAAAGATGGTGGCAGCTCGGTACGATTCCATGGTGAAATGACCAGTGTTCGTAAGTAAAGATGCAACTAGCAAGTAAGCCAGTTCCATATTTTTGTATTTATTAGTACCTTGAATCATCTGTTATCGATTAAATTTCTTTTAATCTGGATTAACTAGATTTAATTGCTTGCGTAAATTAATTTCAAGCTTTAGAAAAAGCGCGGGTTAATTGGGCATATTTCATGTACTGATATATACTGAACTTATTCCCATCGAATCAAATAAAAAAAATTGAATAATATTGAAAATTATTTCATTAAGCTGTTCTCTTTATAAAATATTGTGTTCTTAGGCATTTTATCTTAGAAATATTAAGATCTGTTCTTAAAGTTGAAATAATAATAAATAAAGTTTATTTATATATTTTGGGGGATACTTATGATGGTGATAATTCTTTTGAATCAAAATGATTTAATATTAAATGGTATCATTTCATTCTTTAAAGAAACGAGATTTCGAAAAAAAAAATTCCAATCTTAACATTTTGTTATTTGGATCAATGCCAAAATTACAAAGTTCGAAAGAAAAATTGTTGGAAAGCAGATGAATTCTGGTTTTTTTTTCTTTATTTGTTATTTAGTTTATTCTAAAAATAGAATAGATGAGGTTTTCGTTCTTTGATTTCTGATTGAAAAGTGAATGTGGATTTGATACTTTTTTTGTTATTTTTAAAGAAAAAAGTTATTGAGTTTAAAACGGAAAAATAAATAATTCTGTTTTGTTTGTTGAGTTTATGTAAAAAAAAATAAAAACTTGATAAGTATCGAGTAAATGATAAAAGTGTTATTTTCATTTGGAAAAAGAAATTGAGTTGAATATTTTGTAATTTACTCTTTTCATGTAAAGAAATGAAAATGTTAAGTGGGTTATTTTAAATATTTTTTTTTGCTAGTAATTTGTTATGCTTGCATAAAAAGGGTTGAGAATTAAGAAAAATTCTCGTATTTACTTAGTTTGATTGGTTTAATTTTAATTGCGTAATTTAATTATTGTTTTTGAAATAAGTGTGTTTATTGAATAAAATACAGTTCTGAATGTTGAAAAAAAATTCTTTTATCATCTTAATTGTATTTTTGACACAATCCCATATTTACTTATTTAATTTGTGTAAAAAGTTGCACAGTGTTTAATTTACTAAGAATTTGATAGAGGTGGATTTTAGATTTGCTTTATTAATTAAAATTTATTATATCGGCTTAAAAGTTTTGTTGCTAGTTTAAGTAGGAGACTTCTGAGTTCTATTAATTAGAAATTAAGCATTCTGATTTTGTTTCGGTTTATCTAAAATTAAGATGGCCTATTTAGCAAAAGCTAGAAGAGCAGACTTGTTGGAAATTTGTGATGAATTGGAATTGGAAGTTGATCTTTCGAAAAAGATTCCAGAAATTAAGAAAATTATTGTAGAAAGCGAAGTTTACAAGGAAGAAGAGGTTAGACTCATGTTAGACCGAGTAATAGAAGATAGGAAAACGAGAGAAGAGAGAGAGAAAGAAGAGAAAGAAAAAGAAGAAAGAATTCGACAAGAAGAAAGGGAAGAACGTATGGCTAAGGAAGCTCATGAACATGAACTAGAATTAAAAAAAATTGGAGCAATTGCAAAGAACTTCTGAACAGCACGATGGATCAGGAAGAAAGGTGGATGTCGGACCAAAAATACAGTTCGCACAAATTGTTCCGAAATTCGACGAAAAATCTGATGAGATGGGTCTCTTTTTAATTAATTTTGAGAGAAGAGCAGAGATGGCTAAAGTTTCGAAGAGTGAATGGGTTGCATACTTGTTAGATGTTTTGCCCACAGAGGTTACAAACATGTTAGCTAGGGAATCGCCTGAAGATGCGATTAACTACGATTTTGTTAAAAATCTTATATTAGAAAGATATAAGTTGAATAGCGAGAAACTGAAGCAATGTTTTTATCGGCATCATAAAACGCCAGACAAATCTTGGAGGAATTATGCGCAGGAACTCACTAGTTATTTTACAGCCTGGATTACAGAATTAGGTGTTGAAAAGTTTGATCAACTTAAAGATTTAATTATTACAGAACAGTTAAAGTTTCGAGTGTCCGCGGAAACAAAAGAACATTTTCTAGACAATTGGTTAAATTTTGTGACGCCTTTAGATTTGGCTAAGAAATTGGATGACTATGAAAGTATCAAAGGAAGTTTTAAAAAGAAAGAACTTCCGGAAAAGACCATGTCTAATTTTCGATCCCAATTTAAAAATTCAAATAACTTTGACTACAAGAAAGAAAGTAAGGATAATAAGCCTAAATTGCCAATTAAATCAGAATCATTAACTGGGAATCATAAAGAAAGAGAATTTGATAAGAAGAGAACGTTAAGTTGTTACGAATGTGGATCAAGCACTCATCTTCGTCCTCAATGTGATAAACTTAAGAAATCGCCAGAAATCATTTCTCATGTTAAGGTGGAAGTTGGGCAAGATTCGTCAATAACGCCTTATCTTAGTGTGGGGAAAGTAAACGGAGTACAAATGGAAATTTTAAGGGATACGGATGCGACAACAGATTTAATTGCACAAAGGTATGTCAAACCGCATATGTATCTGAACGAAAAAGTGTGGGTACGGGTGCCCTTACACGATGGTCTGTTCTGTTTACCTCTTGCAGAGATTGAATTAGACTGTGAAATGGGACATGTGATAACTAAAGCTGCTGTCTCAAGAGACTCTGTAGATTTAGGAAGATATTTGTTAGGAAATAAAACAGCCGCTTTATTTGAACATTATAAATAAGAAAAGGCAGTGAAAGAGCATATGATTAATGCTGTTCAAACCAGAGCTCAGAAGAAAATTCTGGAAGCAGAGAAGGTTTCTCATGAAGAACCTGAAATGCACGAAATTTCTGATGAAACTGTAGAAAAGAATCATAGCAATAGTATAAAAAGAGAAAACAAAAAAATGGAAGCGAAAAAAGTTAAAGATAAATCAGAAGAAGAGAAGTTAGAAAACCAAGAAGACTCAATTTTGCCAGTATGTCAAACTGTCTCAGTACAAGAGCTTATAAAAACTTCTCCTAAGACATTTTCTGAAGAACAAAAGAAGAGCAAAAAGCTAAAACCTCTTATCGAAGAAGCTAAAAAGAAAAATAGCAAAGATAGCAAATTTATTTTGGAGAAAAATATGCTTTTTTATAAAAGAAATATAGGAATGGTACTGAAAGAAAATTATTAGTTGTCCCGGAAAGATTTCGTGAGCAGTTAAAAAATTTTTGTCATGAAACTGTTGCAACTCATTTGGGGGTAGCTAAAACTAAAGATGCTTTGTTTAAGACTTTTTATTGGCCAAATTGCTTTAAAGATATCGAAGATTATGTAAGAACATGTGACTATTGTCAACGAGTTGGAAAGCCTCAAGACAAAAAGAAAGCACCTTTACAGATTGTTCCAGTTATTTCAGAAATATTTACAAAGCTAAATGTTGATGCTTGTGAACTTTTACCTGTCAGTACACTAGGCAACTAAACTAAACTAAACTAAACTCTGTGGCTATACAATCCAAGAAGGATCTGGGCCGACAGTGCCCATCTCTGTTTTCTTGACCCTGGGCCCCGAGGTGCTATGCAGCATGCGTCCCGGCCAGGTGGTCAACCTAACGCGAGACCCTCGGTGTTTAGTTCCCAAGCAAGCTTGGTGCTCATTTTATCGACCCCGAAGGGATGAAAGGCACACTAGGCAACAAATACATAATAACTGTAATATGTTTAGCTTCGAAATATCCTGACGCGGTTCCTACCCCTAATTTGTATTCTACGACGATTATTGATGCTTTATTGCAAATTTTCAGTAGACTTGGATTTCCTCGTATACTACAAATTGACCAAGGAAAGTCATTTATGAGTGTACTTACAACGGAATTCTTAGAGAAATTTGGAATTAGAGTTGTGCGAAGTTCGGTTTATCATCCACAAAGTAATCCAGTTGAAAGAATGCACAGGACTTTGAAACGGATACTCAGAGTACTTTGTTTAGAATCTGGAGCTGATTTGGAGAAAGTACTGCCTCCTGCCCTTTTTGCATTAAGAACTGTAACTCACAATAGCACTGGGTTCAGTCCAGCAGAATTAGTCCATGGCCAGAACTTATGAACACTAATGATGCTACTCTATGAAAAATTGACTGAGCAAGAGATAGAAGAAGATAGTGTGATATCCTATGTATTTGACTTAATGAACAGAATGAAGAAATGCCAAGAGCTCGCTGCAGAAAATATGGAAAAAGAGAAACAAAACCAAAAATATTGGTATGATATAAAAGCCAGAAAACAAGAGTTTAAAGAGGGAGATAAAGTTTTAATTGTGGCCCCGTCCAAACCAAATAAACTGTCAGTTAGTTGGATAGGACCTGGAGAAGTAATGAAGAGATTATCAGAAACTAACTATGTTATATACGATCCAGAGAGAAAGAAGTACCAAGTGTATCACGTAAATATGTTAAAGCCCTACCATCAAAGAAAAATTGAAAGTATAAATTTACTGACTATAAAAACAACCTCTAATGATGAAGAAGAAGATGAAATTCCTAAATTGGATGAGGAAAATAATGACAATGCGTTGTTAGAAGTATTGCAAGACATACAAAAAAACAACAGATTAAATGAAAGTCAACGAGAAGAATTAGGACAACTTATTGGAAAATATGCTGACTCTTTTTCGACTGAACCAGGGTGCACGAATCTAGCTGAACATGATATTGAGCTGGAATCAGAAAAACCAATCTGTGCCCGGCCTTATAAAATGTCGCCTAGACAAACGGAAATCCTTAAGGCCGAAGTCGAGAAAATGCTGAAACTGGAAGTCATTGAGCCAGGTAAATCTGACTTAGCCTCTCCGTTAATTTTAGTTGAAGTTCCAGACATAGAAGCGAGACCTTGCATAGATTATCGCCGTTTAAATAAAGTGACTCGCACAAAATTTTATCCTTTGCCCAACATTGACCAGTTAATAGAAAAGGTGTCTTCAGCTAAATATATTTCAGTTTTAGATCTGACCAGAAGTTATTGGCAAATTCCGTTAACGAAACGTGCTCAAAGGTATGCAACTTTTGTGACAAATTTTGGGACGTACAGACCTTTACGCCTTCCCTTTGGTTTAAAAAATGCTCCGTATGAATTTAGCTGACTTATGGCTGGATTACTTAGAAACTGTGAAGAGTATGCGGTGCCTTATTTGGATGATATTGCTGTCTTTTCTCAAACTTGGGAAGATCATCTAAAGCACCTGGAAGACGTTTTCAAAAGACTGAGTGAAGCAAACCTGCATATTAAACCATCTAAATGTCAATTCGCCCAAGCTTATGTAAAATATCATGGACACTTAGTGGGTCAGGGTCTTAGAACTCCAGGAGAACTGAAGGTTCAAGCCATAAAAGAGTTTCCAATTCCAACTACTAAAACTCAAATCCGATCCTTCTTAGGTTTAGCCGGATATTATCGGAACTATATTCCTAATTTTTCTGTAATTGCAACGCCTCTCACTAATTTATTAAAAGGAAAAGTTCGCAATTCAATAGTAAACTGGAATGACGACTGTCAAAAGGCATTTGATGAACTGAAAGGTAAACTCTCTGAAAATCCTGTCTTATATAGTCCTGACTTTTCGAAACCTTTCATCGTTCAGTGTGATGCTTCCAATTTGGGAATTGGTATAGTGTTATCCCAGATGAATGAAAATAATGAAGAACATCCTATATTATATCTGTGCAAAATGTTTTCAGACAGAGAACGAAACTTTAGTACTACCGAAAAAGAATGTGCTGCTATTGTGTTTGCAGTGCGAAAACTACGATACTATTTGGATGGACATCAAAAATTTCAGATCCAGACGGACCACAGCCCCTTAGTATGGTTAGATAAAAACAGCGGAACTAATCCTAGACTTTTAAGATGGGCCTTACTTTTACAGTCCTTTAATTATGAAATTGTTCATAAAAAGGGAAAACATCATCAGAATGCTGATAGTTTGAGTCGAGCCCTAAAAGCCTAAGTTTGATTAGAATGCTAATATGTAAATATGATAATTTGTATAACAGTTAAATTTGAATTTATTGTTTTGAATATGTGTAAATTGTTTTTCATTTGCATCTTGAGTATAATGTTTGAATATTTATAAATTTTATTTGTATTTTATATATTTATGTTTTCATGGTGGTAATAAGTCAGTTGTGGTTCACGGTACTAAATTTTGTTTGGAACTGGTGCTTGAAAGCAATAATTCACAAAGAAACTTTTCCCCGTCGAAGGTGAAAAGTTTTCTCCAGGTGGGGAGGAGTCTGTAAAGAACTAATTCATTACAGAAAACTAACATTTTTTCCACCGATAGATGGCGGTAGTCATCTGAGGATAAAAGGTTGTTCTGTTTTTTTCGAACTCGAAGCGAGAAGCTGGAGTGAGCGCGCAGTGTTTTTTTTTTTGGTTGTGAAGGTGACTCGACGAGTGATGTAGTTAAAAAAGTAGAAATTGTTACCGCGATTATATGTTGTGTTTTGTGTTCGTAAATTTGTGTTTTGTGAATGTCATATTAAATCAAGAAAAACCATCCGATGGCCTCTTCATTTATCAACTGTGTTCATTGTTAAAGTATACCATAGTCTCCTACATTACAGTAGTTAAACACATTTGATGCAAACACATACATACAAACATATGATTCAAAAATGGTGAAAATTTCATAAAATTTAGAAAATATTTTTTCTTACCTTTATATTCAAATATATAAAATTCGAGGCACAGTTTTATTTCTATATGTAAACCAAACTCGCATAAAAAAATATTTGGAATTTTTGTTGATATGGAGTGAGGTTGGGATATTTTTAAAATTTTTGATAATGCTTAAAATATTCAGGAAATTTCCTTATTTTTCTCAATTTCTTGTGTGATATATATATATGACATAATTCATATAGTGTGCCTTTTAATAGTATTTAAGGTGCAATTTAAAAAAAAAATGATTTTAGATGTTCCTTGTCCCTTTAACTCTCTAAAGACCAGAGAGCAAATTTCCCTTATGCCTCAAAAGACCAGAGAAACGGCCCACAGCCTTCGAAAATTTCGCCCCCATCTCATCTGTCTAGCGTAAATCAGTGGGTGGGATTTCTGTTCAGAAGTTCACCGCCTGTGTTGAGAGGGAAAATGCGACAGGATTTTTTATCGGGGTTGTGGGCAAAGGGAAAAAATATCCATCACGGTTATCAAAGAAAGTAATAGTTAATTGATGATGCTATAGTCTGACCCTTCTCAGCAGTGCTCAAGTAATTAAATGATAAATTTAAATAAATGATAAAAACATCTAAAATTGTATTGTCTGTGGCAGATTCCTTTCGATTATTTTAAAAAGAAGTGTTCATCAGAAATAATGACAACTTGCTACATGGCAATTAGATGTGTTAAATTTAGGCTGCATGAAACCAATGTAAAAAAAAAAAAAAAAAAAAAAAAAAAAAAAAACCTATGTAAAAAAAGAAAGAAAGAAATGAATGAAAATTGGAAATAAATTTTATTTATTTCTACATTTAGAAAATATTTATAATATTAATTTTAAACATGGAATCGTATTGCACTGAATGTAATTTAGACAAAAATTGCGAAATTTACCTTGCAATCTTTACAATTGATACATTTACTTTGCAGTTTTCGCAATAAAAATGCACATTTTTAATAATGCTATTTTCATTCGCGAAAGTTTTTGCCTTTTAGAAATTCACTCACTAATTTTTGAGTCGATTTAATATATTTTGTATCTTTATTAATTGGTCGCATTTGTAAAATAATATTTCTCTATTACCAAGTACGCTTTGTTTTAAAAATCATGAAAATTTTATTCGAGTAAGTATGCGCTTTTACGACGATTAATTAGCATTATATTCATATTAAAAGTACGTTTCCTTTTTTTTTTCCCCTCACAAAATGGCATGAATAAATATTTAATAATCATTATTATTTCCTCTCGCCCTTAAAAAATAAAATGAAACTGTTGCAACCATTTCAGTTTATTAAGAAAATATCATTAATAAAATTTTTGAACTCATATGTAATGTTGAAAATAACTTTTTAAATTTGTAGAGATATTTTGAGATAGCTGTTCTCTTGCAAATAAATAATGTTTGTTTAGAATCACAATTCATGCTATTTTCCCAATCAAGGTATAAAGGAGTGCATCTATAGGATATATATACCTAAACTCAGATTATGCTATATGTATGCTTAATGATGCTATATTAAACATGATTATTTATGACTATTTAGCCCATTATTAGTGCTATATTACGCATGATTATTTATGATTATTAGCATATCATTTATGTTATATTAATTTATACATAAAATTATGTTTTCAGGGTTTAATTTTGTAAGGTGTAATTCACACAAAAACAATTTTATGTGGAAAAGTGCATGGTTCAAATATTTTTTGGCTCTTCAATCCAAGAACATATACACTGCAAAGATGATTTTGAAATGTGTGAGATGGCGAGATCAAAATATTTTGATGTTTAAATTATTGAATTCGGATGATACACATGATTAAAAAATGACAAATTAAGGAAAATATTACTTTAAAGGCATTTTTTAAATCAAGAATTTTAATAAATTTAAACACTTTATTATTGTTAAGACATTTAAAATATAACTTCATTGTATCTCTTATCTCATATAAAAGCTTTGCTTAATTTTGTTTTTGTTTTTTATCTTGTGATGCAGCGCGAACCGTCATCTGAAGGAACCTTTAACTTCATGTATCTCAGAATGAATTTTTTCATGATTTGCCAACTTTGAAACATATAACTAAAATGTCTTATAAAGTATTTGTATGAAATTTTCAATAGAGTTTCTGTATTATATTTCTAATAAATTGTCTTCAGGATTTATTATTTTGAGTGAGAATTGCGAAAATATGCTAATTTATGCAAAAGATACGCGTGAAAAAAACTTTATTTTTTTCACTTTAAAATTTATTATGAACTTTATAAGTATTATTTTTAAGACTTCTGACCACAAGTTAAAACTACACATTATCTGAATACAACAGGGCAAAAATTATTCAAATCAGGCAAGTGGTTCAAGAGTTATATATAAAAAAATTAAACATGTTTAAATTCTTAAATTTAAAATTTTTTAATGTTTTAAAGTTTTCAGTATTTTTTACATGCAATAAATTCCTTACATAAACACATATTTCACACACACACACACACACACACACACAAAAAAAAAAAAAAAAAAAAAAAAGGAAAAAAAAAAGATATTCAAAAATATCAGATGCATTCTCACAATCTTTTGACTTTCATGTCCCTGAATAATAATTTTTATTTTAATACACTTTTTTGTTTTTTTTTTAAATTTCATATACTGGAGAACATCCCATTGCATGATTGCATAACAATATTAGCGAGATAAATAAGTTTTGGACGATGTTGGAGGTTCAAATACCAGGAAAACTCCTATACCGTCCTATGTCCCTGATGCTGGTTTTTAAGTTTGGAGCTGTCTGTATAAAATTGTTTCAATAAAAGTAATTCAATGTAACTTTTTTCCGAAACTGGGATAATTGTTTTATATGAATATGTAACAAAAAATTAACCTGCTCACATTTTTACGGTTGATATTATTTTTTGAACTCTGTCCCTGGGTTTTTCATCCTTATCGTCCCTCTTGCTAAACTTATACAGAAAATCACTTCAGATGCAGCCACATACTTTTTTTCAAATTTTTCTCATGCAGAAGTACGATAGAGAAAGAATGTCATAAATTATTTGATAGGAAATTTACTGCAGAACTTAAATCAACATTTAAATATCAATTTCAAGATCGTGGCTTTATTGGTAGTCTTACCGTCCCCAAGGTTTATTCCTGCACTTTTCGAGGTAAATAAATAATAAAAAATAATAATTTAATCCAATGTTAACAACTGTTTCTAAACATCAATGAACATTGTGGCTATCACTTAGTTTTAACATGATTTGTCTAAAAATAGGTGGCAATTTCCCTTACCGTTCCATCCTTATCGTTCCCTTTTTTCACATTTCGTCCCTTTTTTCCTATACCGTCCCCTTTTTTTACCTTACCGTCCCTTCTTTAACACCCCTTTAAGACAATGTTATGCAAAAATTCTGCAATTAAAAGTACTACTACATTTTTATTATTTCTTATTTGAATGTCCTGTGGGTACTATGCAAATTCATTATAAGTAAAAATTTAGAAGAAAATAAAACGTTATAGTGATAAAATGGTAAGGAAAATTAAACTCGCAAGTTTAACTTAAACCTCAGTTAAATAAAATATTTTTCACTGCTGACCATTTTTTTCTTTATTTTGAATCATTAAGGCATTCGTCTATCTGATTAAAATGTTATTTAAGGAAGTTTAATTTCACCAGATTTTTTTCCCCCGAAAGTCAAAAGATTGTGAGAATGCCCCATCTACACATAAAGAAACAAAATTTTGTGCCCCGCATTCCTTAGTCTTATTAGCATGCCAAGTAGACGTAAAATTCAACTGTTTTCAACTTTCAGGTATACTAAAATATCAAAGGAAGACAAAAGTCTTCCTTTTAAATGCCATTTTGTTATTAACCACAAACGGTTGCAGAAGAAAGGGTGATAATTGTAGTTGCAGAAGGAGCACTTTTTCGCCTTAACTTAGCCTTATGATATCCAGTTGCTCCTTAAAAGCTCTGAATGCTGTTTTAATTTAATTTTCTTGATTTTTTTTTTTCAAGCAGTTTAAATCTTTAGAATGTATTATCTTTTGGTTTCGACATATTTTAAAGACAGATTTCTTAAACATCCTTGTATTATTTATTCATTTTATTTATTATTATGAAAAAAAAAGTTAGAATATGTTATCACATAGTGGCTGGTTAATTCTGTTTTCTAATTCAATGTCGTCATAGGATTAAAAAGTCAAATAAATTTTATTGTGTCATTAGGTCCCTTATAAGACAAGCTCTGCTAAGATGAGAGGAAATTTTTTTAACGATGAGATTTTTAGGGTTAAGTAATTTAAACTGCATTTAAAAAAATAAAAATATTCCAAATTTCTCAAAATTATTGTGAAATACACACCTTGCACTTATTAAAAGAAGTTTTGTATTTTCTTGGAGAGGAAACTCTTTTTTAAAAAATCATAATCCAGAAAACAATAGTAATATCTTTGTAATCATTAAATTGTCAAATGCAAGAGTTAAAAATTATTGTCTTTTATTTCAAAATGGTAGTGGTGAAACAATTAAAAGAAAATTAAAAATTCATCTAATAATAGTCTATGTTTTATCCATGTATATGCTTTCACGTCAAAGATACAGCTTAACAACAGCTTCATTTAAAGTAGGCATTTGTCTCAGACTTTTATTTCAGTATACAGTTTTTTTTAATTTTGTTATTCATATTAGTTAGAAGGATGCAAAAAGAAAAAAAAATAAAGCAAGCCTATTTTTATTTGAATGACTGATTTCTTCTAATAGAAAAAATAATGCTTCATTGGGGTTTTTGTGTGCGTAATATTACAAATATATATATATATATATTCTCATTCCTTCCAAATTATCAATTTTTTTTTTTCTTTTGAAAAAGAATTGCAGTAACATTTATTAAAAAATAACGTCTAACCTTTAGCGTCTGTAATGGATTTATTTAAACACATTGACAGTATTCACGTAGCAGCTCACACATATCTACTTTAGTTATCAATTTATAAATTAAAAAAAAAAAAGAAAAAAAAGAAGAAAAAAAAAAGAAACATATTTCTGATATATTTTTTTTTTTCAAATAAATTTATGAAAGACTGATTTTTAACCGTATGACATGTTGACGCAGCATAAATGTTATATTATAATATTATACAAGTATTATAATGCGTTTAAATTTGTATTTGACTTTGGCAGAAAATTAACAGATTAAACGATAAACATTATTTCTGGTTTTGCGAGATAATTTTTGTTAACCAGTCAAGCGCACATCCATGGGTGTCATGGAGTATCATGAAGCCCATCTAAACGGAGAAAGATACAAAAATACATTTAAAAAATTATGTGAAGTTAGTTTAAAGACAATCTCGCCCAACACCGCAAATTTTTCTGACGGACAGAATGCAATTAAAATGGAAATATATAAAACTCGTTCTTTAATCGTCAGCAATCGATCAGCGTTTTTCACTTTTTTTATATATTTTATGCAGCTTCAATTATAACTAATTGCTCCCTTTTAATAATCTTTTCGTGACTGTAGAGTCGCAAAAATCAAACAAAACAGCTAGCTTTTTTGAAACTTATCTGAAAGATCTTGCAATCTTGAAACTTTATTCGATTTCTTAGTATCTGAATATAACTTATGAATTTTATACATTTACGAATATATCTCCAAATGTTATTAATTTACGAATATACCTGAAAATTTTATGCATTTACGAATGAAAATATAACTTTGTTATGTGTCATGAAACAGAGAATTTAGAATTGTAGCAAACATAAGCTATAAGAATTTATATTATAGTTATGAGCCCCTCACTTTCCGACAAATAGACATGACCCCCACCTCCCGCTCTTTTTTAATAGAAAATTGGATTCGTCCTTGTAACGAGTACTGCAAGAACACTGTATTCGAGAAAAACTAAGGAATTTCATTCTGTGATGCGCACTGCATGGGGTCCAATCGGCCGTCTTCAAAAAGATTTTTGATAAAAGAGAAGAAAGTGAAAACAAATAGGTACTTCGCTTCGAGCCTTTCTCCTTACAAAGCGTGGGAAAAAATGTCACACAGCTTACATTTTGTTTGAATAGTGATTCACTAAAAAAAGGAAAAAAAAAACATTTTTTTTTTCATTTTTCTTAAATTTTATGAATGCATAATTTCAAGATTGATAACTTTTAGGAGAATTCGAATTCATAAATTGTCGAACAATTTATATAATATTTTTGCATGAACATTTTATGAAAAATTAACAATATTACATTTAAAAAATAAATTGATGTTTCTTTATTGATATACTTTATCTGTAAACAAAATGTAGAATGTGATCGAACTAACTTTTATAAAATTTATTTAGATTTATTTATTTGTTATACAAGGGGAGTCTGCTCCATAAGATATCGCTTACTCACATCCAGATCCAGAACGATCGAAAAGAAGGTATTTTTTTATGTTTCAAAAACAGTACCTGATTACAGAAAATTGAATGATATTATCAAGAACGTTGGGGATCTTCTGTTATCTCTTTGCCATGTACATGGATATTTTTCAGTTCCCAAGGCCGCATCCACCACTATCATGACACCTGACAGCTGTTTTCGTGATAAAGTAAGATAAGTTTCAAATTTCAAAGTCAGCTTGTAGAAAACAGTTAAGTAAAAACAATGTCGCTTCTTCCCCGACTTTTATAATAAAGCTACAGACAATCCTATTCCTTTGGCTCAATGCTATAATAAATGAATGTGTTGAGGGAAAAAAAAAAAAAAAACTTCAGTACCGCGCTATTGAAAAACACTGCAATTAGATGTTTATGCTTATATTATATTTTACCTCTGGTTTTAGATATTTTCAGGAAGTGGTATAGGATATACATGAATTCTTTTAATGCAACTTCATACATATTGTTCCATATTATTTATAAAATGAAAGTTGTTTATTTTAAATAATAAGCATATATAAATTTTGTAATATGTATTTATCGAATAATAATTTGTACAAACAAAACCTAAACTATTTTTCTATTATTACTAACTATTTTATTTAGTATTAGATGGAAAAATTTAGCAGATATTCTTATTCAGATGATAGTAATTTGAAAAACGTTTTCCTTTTTACTTATAAAAGCAAGACTTCTGAAAGAAATTTTTATCGAAATAAAAATTTCGAAACTATTTTAGAGATACAACTGCAGGAAGATGGTCATCAGTGAGCAATTGAAGATTTGATAAATTTATTGCTAAATGAAAAACACTATTGATTAAAACGCATTTAAATAATAATTTTTACATAATTTTACATATAAACTGGACTTTGTAGATTTGACAGAAAGATCAGCTTTGTTGAACGTAATTTTTTTCTTTTTCTTTTATTATCATTATAAGATAACAAAAGAAATTACACTTTTGTTATTTTTTAGAGTTATTTTCATGTATTCACATGCACAGATGCAATTTGAATATGGTAGACTCACTTATTTATTGTACATTTGTCTTACTTCTATTTATTCCTGTGTGTTTTTCGTTTATAAATACTTATTTACATGATTGCACTAATTTAGAGCTTACATAAATTATAGATTTTACACAATTAGGTTTTTTTTTTTTGCAATAACAGTTAATATAATATATTTATTTTCCTGGTAAATATTTCTGCAGTCTTGAACACCATAAAATTGTTTACGCATTGTAATAAATTTATCAGGCATTATAATAAAGTGTCGAAATTCTGATACAGTGCAAAATATTCATGATTTTACAAAGAAAAAAGAAAAAAAAAAGAACCTTTTTACATGCTTACATCAAGATTAAATGGTATATAACCCCCCCCCCTTTTTATGACGTCTACTTGCATCTAAAAAAGCTTTCAGTATAAAACGCTAATATATTTTAAGTATCTTAATGCAAGAATATATTAAAGCCACATAATTTCAATGAATGGTCACATAATTTTATAAGAAACAGTAATAGATTTTATAAGAATGTTTGCGCGGCATTGTAAAATTTACTGAAAAGTTATTGCAGTCTATAAAAACAGTTATTTTAGCAGTTAAAGTAGTGTTGTTTAAGATATTTAAACGACAAATGTTCTTAATCAAAATAAGAATCACTAATAATAATCATCTTCATCTTCCTGAAGTTAAAAACAAATGTTTTTAGAATTAATGCAAGCATGTTAAAGCTATGCATAAACACAGATAATAAAAATTATTATTCTCGAGGCAAAAGGCCTTTCTTTTTCTTAAAATGGCATAAATTATAATGAATAATTTTTGCCTTATTTAAAAATTAATTATTATTTATCTCTATATATATCAGATGTCGATTCAGGTAAATTTTGGGGTCTCTTTACAGACCCTTCACACGCATACAAAAAAAAACAATAATAATAATAATAATAATAATAATAATAATAATAATAATAGTAATAAAGCCCATCACAAAATTACTTTTAATAAAATAGTTTCCCTCACAAAATTCCTTTTTTATAAAATAGGTCGATTCACAAAAATTCAGTTCTATAAAACCACACTCTTCATTAATTATTTTCATTTTATTAGGTTTTGCAAACAAAACAACTTGTTCAAATTTGACATTTGGATGGCTTAATTTCATCTTTCATTACATTTTTTTTTTTTTTTTTTTTTTTTTTTTTTTTTTTTTTTTACAAAATTATATTACATTTTACAAAAACAACTTTTATTCTTCACAATATGGATAAAGAAACGAAAAAAAATACATCGACATATATATACATGTATATTATTTTAAAAAAAACTTAAGAAACATTAAATCGTGAGATATAATTTCTCATTTCATGAAAAAATATCTTTATATATATATATATATATATATATATATATATATACATATATATATACATATATATAACGCGTAATTTTCGTTAAATGGCTGTAACAATTTTTAGTTTAAAAAAAAAGCTCTTTTAATGGAAAAATCTCTTTACACGTTTAGAGAATTTCCTAAAATAAAACTTTTTTATCAATAAATTTATATTGTTTTATACATTTAAAAAACATGTATTAACTATATTAATCCATACAGACTTTTTAATATAATAAATACATATAGATTTTTTTTAATCTAATAAATACATATAGATTTTTTAATCTAATAAATACATACAGATTTTTTAATCAAATACACATATTATATTGATTTTAGAAAGCTCAACTAATTAAGAAATCACCGTATATTTAATAGTTTGTTATGCTTTACAATATTCAGCTAATGAAAGTTTTCCATTGAAAAAATCCCTGCAAAACTACCGCTTTTAGGGAAAGTCAGCATGAAAGAAGGACTGATTCTTATCGAAATAGAAAGTAGGAACCACCTGACAACCAAACAATTGGCAAATTGATTGGAGTAGCTACCACATTTCTGGTAAGTGGGGGTAGGAATGACTTTCCATTTTCGGCCGGCGGCTTCGGTCGTCTGCTTGGCCGGCCGTCTCGGCCGTTCTGGTCGCCAGAAGGTTAAACAGAGCAAATAAATTTTATGAACATTTTCAGATCTCAAATCTTTGAAGTACATTTCATAAATATTTGATAAACCGTTTTCTAGCTTAAGTTAACAATATATTTAGTTACGAAACATTCCTGTAAAAAAGTTATAAATTACTCTTTGTATTCGTTCGCTATCTTAAATGTATTTTATTTTCTCTTTTTCACCGAAGAATGTTTTGGAGAACTAAACAGGGTTTTTTTCCTTGTCCATGTACTATCTATTTGCTGATGTTTCTACTATTACAATTCTCTTTATGCTTAATTCAATTTGTTAATTAAATGTTTTATTCATATAATAGATACTTATTTATTTTTTTATCTTAACCTTCTCACCGCCGCGAACAGATATATCGTTCACTAAGCTGCAGGTTTCACTGAAATAAAAGCATTATTTAAATTAATATAATTTGTCAGATATGATCCAGTTTTAAGAAATTAAATTGTGATTAATATTCTAAAGGCTTATATGCCTCTACGCAAGAAAAAAATTTTATAATGTGGGAAAGAACATCTCTTTTTAGCATTTAAACAAACTTGCAATGAAAACAACATTACACTTTTGCCCTTTTGCTCGGCGGTCAGGGGGTTAAGTATGCTCTTTGTTAAAAAAGAATACTATTAAAAACCTTGCATATTTTTTTTTATTTTTTTTGCGTTCCGCACTTTCAGTACTAAAGAAATGAAAAGATAGGCGAGTGAATACGGCGTTCTATCTCTCATTCTTAAAGCTTCAACTCTGAAATCTTGCCGTAGTTTACTTTTATACGCGCATCTTTATTAAAAATTTAAACTTTGGAATAGAAAATGTTAAATATCTGAAATATTTGTGCATTTTAAAAGTTTTCACTTGAGAGCGAGTTTACAATCAATGAGCTTTATCGTTACCAAAACATGCTGAGGTTCTTTTAAATGAAAGAGATAACAGCTAAAACTTTCTGAATCATAGAAACTTTACTTTCGTGAAAGATATTTTGCAGTTTGTTAAAAGAATCTTTATATTTTTTTATCCCTTGTTTCATAACCACGATAAATAAAACTGTACAGGTTTTAATTCGAGCAAAAATTGAAATAAAAATTTCAGTTTTAAAAAACGTTTTATAACTTGTTGATAGCTAAAAGGCATTTTTGGCTGAAAAACATTCTTCCCAGATAGTTGTAAAAATCATTAAGGAACGTGCGTACGTTATGTTTTAGAAAAGAAAAAAGTATATATTGTTCGCAAGGATATGAAAGATCTTAAAGAAATTTTAAGTAGGAAAGTACCATGTACATTTTTTAGGATTATTCGAAAAAAATTGCTATATATTAAAAATTCTTTATTTAAGGAAAACGTTTGCCTCACGAAGAGAGGGCGGTTTTTCAATGGACAAATTAAATTAGTCATAAATGGTTTTAAAAAAAACTTTATTTAAAATTAAGTTTTCGTGCCAAATAGCGATCAGATAATGAAAGGATAATTATATGGAAAATAACCAATTGCAGATAGGTTGATGCCTTAACTGATAATTAGGGCTAAAGTGTGATGCATGATACTTATTATGCGATTTATGCTAAAATAGTGAATACATATTTGAATAAATAGTCAGTAGTCTGCAGCGAAAATATCATTAATAGCAAAAATGTTCTTGAATTAATCAATATTTGTTCAATAAATTACATGTTTTTCCATACTTTAAATATAGAACTAGTTATGCACGTTTATATTATTACATTCTAGCCTTAGGGCTGTAATAATGGTAATAACGTCTGATTAATTTAACAATAAAATGCATGATGCTAATGTACATGTGTAATAATGGAGTAATAACATGTATATTATTCCAAACTTTTGAGAACATAAATGTATTGAAAGGCAATCATTAAAATTTCAATATTTAAAATGGTTTAAAATAGAAGCGCATAATGTTTGAAAGAAACTATCTAGCAGGAAAATATCCGAATAAGAATTCTAAAGTATTTTTAAATAAAATGAGGTATTTATGTTAGTAATAAATGTAAAATATAAAACTTCAGGTTATTTTAAATGTTAATTATATCCATGCATGCCATGCAATAACCATTCTGTGAAAGAAAACACTTTTGCACACAATTGGTATGTTTACTGAATAATGTTTTAACCCACATTGGACCGCTGTCATATAAATAGGATAGCTAATAAAACATTTTTTAAAATAAAATTGGTAAGGATTTTTTGGATGCATTTTGTTATGACGTTTTTAAAATACATAAAAGAATAACATATAAACCAAAAAACAAGTAACCAATTAAAATTTAATTGAAAAAAATCTATTTAAAAAATTCTTTAAGAATTGTGATCTTATAATCTAGAATTTTATCATTATTATTATCTTTTTATTGGGGAACTCATAGAGTATCTTTGTACAACATAAACAGTATTTTAAAAGTAAAATAAAATATTTGCTCATAAAATTAGTTTATGTATGCATTTTATATGTCCTTACTATGTGTCCTACTAATATGTCCTGTTTATAGGACAGCTCGTTACTTAAAATATTTTTTAAAAAAATTCAAAATTTTGCTAGTATCTACATAATTACACCATATTAATGATATAATTGAAGTTTTAAAAAATTTCAAAAATATTTAATCGGTGTGGTCCAATATGGGTTAATGAAGAATTACATGGTAATAGGAATATAAGATAAATCCGATGTTCATTTTACGAAAGAATACGAAATTTTACTAAGACAAAATTCTAATCACAAACTTTCGGAAGAAATTTATAAAATTATCAAAAGTAATTAACGATTCATTTAATGTGGAACAATGATATAAAAGCACTTTCATGAAAGACACAATGATGGAAAATTTTGATTTTGAAACCTTCACGTTGTATCCTTCACGTCACATGAAAAATACAATATTATTAATGATACATATATATACAATCATATATTGTATATGTGTATAGTTAAATGTTTTATGTAAATTAAATTTTGAACTTTACAGAAATACAGATAATCACAATTTTAACATTAAACAATTATAAAGTGAAATAAAAAAAATTACAAAATTTTTTTATTGTAACATATGTTGATAAATGCCTAAACAACTATGCTTTCATTTGCAAATGTTATTACTCACAGTTAATTTCTAATGCCATAAATACAAGTTCAATTTAAAAAAAAAACTTATCTTGGTAAATCATTAATAATCAATATCTAATTCAATATTATAAATTACTAAAAATTAAAAATTACAGCTATAATTATCCTTATATTGTGGTTATAACTAAATTCCATAAAATTCCTCTAAAATTTCGGACAGTAGCTATTGGTGATGTAATACATATAACAGCAATGGTAACTTTCTATCAACAATTCTCACTAAACTGCTTGATCTTACCAAACAAAATGATAATCTTTAAAGCATAAAAAATATTTTTCAACATGCCAATAATATAAAAAATATAAAAAACATAAAATACATAAAAACATATGACATGAATGATTTATTTAATAACATTGATATCACTGAAATATTTAGAATTATCAGTTTATTATTGAGAGAATATAGGAATTCTCTAAATTTAATAACAAATATTTTTTATCTTACTTTAAAACATTAACTAGATTTATTCTTCCTCATAATTGTACTATTTTTAATTACACTATTTATTAACAAAGATAGGGTCTATCACAATGCGGGATTGTGTCATAGATTCTTGCCGAATTGTATCTTTATTACTTTTTTAAACGTAAATCATCTATTGTTGATTGTAAAATGTACCGTTATACTGATAATATAGTTAGTTTTTATCTTATATATATATACGAGCAAAAATTGTGTGTGTATGTGTGTGTGTATGTAAATTTTATCTTGAAAACGGCTCTAATGATTTTGACTAAATTTTGTAATTTACCATTTTTGGGCACGAGAAAACCATTGGTTTAGGTCACATGTTCGAGAAAATTTGATTAGTGGGTCACTTTGGGTCAAATGGGTCAAGGTCAAGCTAATTATATCTCAAAAACGGCTCAATCGATTTTGACTAAATTTTATATCCAACCGTTTTTTTGCCAGGAGAAAGCTCTTGGGATAGGACACATGTTAGAGAAATTTCAATTAGTGGGTCTTTTTTTGGTCCCTATGGGTCAAGCCAATTTTATCTAAAAAACGGCTCTAACGATTTTGATTATATTTTGTATTCTGTCGTTTTGGATTGTGAGAAGACCAATGGGCTAAGTCACATATTAGATAAAATTCGATTAGTGGGTCATGTTTGGGTCACTATGGGTCAAGCCAATTTTATCTAAAAAACGGCTCTAACGATTTCCACTAAATTTTGTATTCTATGGTTTTGGATTACGAGAAGAGCAATGGGCTAAGATATATGTTAGAGAAAATTCGATTAGTGGGTCATTTTTGGGTCACTGTTGGTCAAGATAATTTTATCTCGAAAACGGCTCAAACGTTTTTAACAAAAATTCGTATTACACCGTTTCCGGCACAAAAAGTTCATTGGACTAAGTCACATGTTCTAGAAATTTCGTTTAGTGGGTTATTTTTGGCTCACTACGGGTCAAGCTAATTTTATCTAGAAAATGGCTTTAACGATTTTGAATAAACTTTATTTCCTATCGATTTCGGGATAGAGAAGACCATTGGGTTATGTCACATGTTCAAGAAAATTCGATTAGTGGGTCATTTAGGGTCACTATAAGTCCGGGTCAAGCTAATGATATCTGAAAAAGTCTCAAACGATTTTGACAAAATTTTGTATTTTACCGGTTTGGGCACGAGAAGATAATTTAGATAGATCACATGTTCGAGAAATTTCGATTAATGGGTCATTTTTGGGTCACTACGGGTCAGGCTAAATTTATCTAAAAACGGATCTAACGATTTGGACTGAATTTTGTATTCTACCTTTTTGCGTCTTGAGAAGTCCACTGGGCTGGGTCATATGTTCCAGAGAATTAGGTTAATTGTTCATTTTTGGGTCACTATGGCTCAAACAAATTTTATCTAGAAAACGGCTCTAACTATTTTGAATAAATTTTGTATTCTATCGTCTTCAGGCTCGAGAAGACCATTGTGCTAGGTCGCATGTTCAAGAAAATTCGATTAGCGGGTCATTTTGGGTCACAATGTGTCAGGGTCAAGTTAATGGTACCTGAAAAACTTCTCAAACGATTTTGACAAAATTTTGTATTATAGCCTTTCCGGGCACGAAAAGATTATTGGGCTAGGTCACATGTTCGAGAAATTTCGATTAATGTGTCATTTTGGGGTCACTACTGGTGAAGCTAATTTTATCTAGAAAACGGCCCAAACGATTTTGATTAAATTTTGTATTCTATTGTTTTTGAGCTCGAGAAGACCTTTGGGTTATGTCGCATATTCTAGAAAATGCGATTAATGTGTCATTTTGGGTCACTATATGTCCGGTTCCAGCTAATTGTATCTAAAAAACGGCTCAAACGATATTAACAAAATTTTGTATTTTACCGTTTTCCGTCTTGAGAAGATCACTGAGCTATTTCACATGTTCGAGAAAATTAGATTAGTAGGTCTTTTGGGGTCACTGCGGGTAAAGTTATTTTTATCTATAAAACGGCTTAAACGATTTTGACTAAATCTCGCATCCTACCGTTTTTGATTATCAGAAGTCCATTAAGCTAAGTCACATGTTCGAGCATATTGGAATAGTGGGTCACTACGGGTCAGGTTCATAAAGCCGCGAAGCTGGAAAAAAATTGGCGAAATATTGGCGGCATGTGGTCCAAAAATGGACTTTCAAGATTACGAAGGCCAAAACTACTTGGCGCCAATGAAAGAATGTCGCCAAATTTGTCTATATTTGGCGAATTTTTATTTTTCAGAATGTGAAAGAATTTTTTTTATAAATTCGAGGATACATGGACTCGAGATACATGGTTAAAACAATCAGAGTCGATTAAAAAATGTAATTTGTATTGATGTTCTTTCGTTGTAAATGTGTGAATAATGTAAAATTTAGAAACACGTGCGTACATAGTTTTCCTGTTAATTGTTTTTGTAAATAACACTGTTATAAAATAACATGCTTTATAGCAATAATACAGAGAGAATGATACAATGAGAATGTTATATCGTGTTGAACACAAAGCTAATTTTGACCGAGCTATGTTCGGTCAACCCCGCTTGT
This sequence comes from Maratus speciosus, assembly GCA_963932465.1. Taxonomy (NCBI): domain Eukaryota; kingdom Metazoa; phylum Arthropoda; class Arachnida; order Araneae; family Salticidae; genus Maratus; species Maratus speciosus. Next base: position 492,430,738 of record OZ010788.1, on the reverse strand, counting down.
TTTAAAAGTATATAAAATTATTTATTACCAATAAAATATCATAAAAATTAAAAATATAGTTATACTGATGTGCTAAATAATGAAATTAATTTCCTCGATCTAAAATTAATATCTTGTGATTATACGAATATATTCTTTGACATTTATGACAAGCGGAACGACTTTCCAATTCATGTAAATTTATTTACACATTATAGTTCATAATTCATGTTTACATAATTCAGTTTATGACAATATTTTAGTAAACTTCGCACACAGCATTAATAATCCTTGTTCACATAACTTTAAATCTCATAATTTAAAACGTGTTCATCAACATACAATAACAAACGGTTAACCATCTTTTCTGGTTAAATCAATTATACACATAAATTAAGTTTCATTATGGTTACTTGTATTTATAGTTTACTAATACATCTCAATTTAAATTTAATATTTATGATGTTTTGATATTTATTTCATTCATTTATTTATTTATCTATTCTTTTGTTCCCAGTATATTAAAGAGGTACAATTACAGGATGCATTGTGTGCATTGCTGCAATGACTTAAAAATCCTTACTCCTTTTATTTTACTGTTATGAACATATAAATGATTTGTGCATTTTAATTTAACTGTTTTTGTTCCTATGGCGTTAAACTATTAGGTTGTATTTATGTCGGCCAATTATCAGCACGTGGGATATAGGCCCTAAGTGGGGGGAGTGCCTTTCGTGGAGGACTTTCTAAGGGAACCTAATCCGTATTAACGCTTGGAGAACCAAGGTTCGAAGAAAACCACGAAAACTCCGAACGATTAGGCCGACGGGCGCGATTGGGATCGAACCCAGCACCTCCTGTCTACCAGCTTCGAGAGCAGAACCTCTCGGCCACTGGTGGGGCTTAAACTATTAGGAAAGAAATACATAGTATTTTCAATACAGTTCTCTTACATTCGTATCTTAAACAGAGTGTTACATAAATATCATTAAAATTTTTATTTAGATAATATTAATATAAATAATAATTTCAAATGAGGTAAGACACTAAAAAAATATTTTTTAAAGCTATATTTATTATAGGCTTCTCTTAAATTTACAAGAATATCTTATTAATTTAGAATAGAAATTACATAGCATATTTTATTCCTCACTACATGTCAACATTTTTTTTTTTTTTTTTTTTTTTTGCAATGCAAATACGACTGCACAATTTATAACATAGCTTTATGTATTTCCCACTATATTTCAGTATTAAATTTTTTTGTAGAACTTGCACATATGGGTGTAGTTTTTGGATTTAATTATGTGACTTAAATGATTTTTAATATTAATTAATTAATATATTGATATTATCGTTAATAAGTGTTATGTAGTAGTTTCATTAATCGAAATTAATCTTTTTTTTCTTTTTACCTTTATGAATGCAATAATCTAAGTGTTCTATTTTAACTACGACCGCTGTTTATACTATATGATTTAATGTAATATCTCTTAAAGGTTAAATTAATCTTAATCGTTTTTCGATACAATATCTGTACACGTACAATTCGGAACAGTGTTAAGCACTTATGTGAATTTTATAAGGTAAGATTACTTTAATTTAATTAATTTTTATCATATATAATATTTTATCTTTCATTTTAGGAGTTTTCCTGTTATATGATGTTCTTTATTTACTTTTATTATTCTGATTCCACAGTCGATTGGGCACAGAGGGAATTCATTTTTCAGCTTAAAGCTTAATTCTCTACAGAAATCAACTGTTTTTGCTTATATTTGTAAATTTTGGGCCCCTCAAGACGTCATGTACAATATAAGCATTCTCTTGTATCAATAATCTTGCTTTTTCATTTGTAATTTTCTTAAGTCATTTCATTGGACTGCACAATATGTATATATATATATATATATAACTATTATATAATTTCAATTCATCATCTATTTCTATTTACTAAAAATAAAATTAATAAATTTAGCTTCAATACATTACACTGACATTATACAAAACATGATCAAGTTAAAAATGAAGTTTAATACAGCCCATGTAAGATGACAAACGTGCAGCATAAAATGGAATTTCTTATATCATGGTATAAAGTAACTACAAAAGTAGAAATAAAATGATAACACACTATGCATTTGTGAAATTGCAGCAATAAACTTAGCGCATAAAATTTTGTAAGTAGTTTGTTAACGTTGAAAAACATTTAGCTAACCGAAATTATATATTTATAAAATATATATAAGATACCTCTAAAAAGAATTTGCGTTTCAAAAAGAATTCTTGCAATTCAAAATGAAATTAAAATAGCTAAATAGCGATCATTCATAATGACTTGTGCATTAGCAGCATAGAAATTTGAATGATAATATATAATCATTATATAATTACAATTCATCATCTATTTCCATTTACTAAAAATAAAATTAATAAATTTAGCTTCAATGCATTACACTGAACTTATAGAAAATATGATCAAGTTGAAAATGAAGTTTAATATAGACCATGTAAGATAACAATATATACACACACACACACACATATATATATACATATATAAGTGCGTGTGTGTGTGTAATACATAGGTTAAATGCACCAATTATCGGCCACAATTAATCGTCCACATTTAGATAAAATATGTTATGAATAGCTTATTTTTGGTTTCAAATTAAATTTTAGAATTTCCCTTTATACAGCCATCCTTCATAAGACACCAGCAAAGAATTGTGGGTGTTTTGTATTGCATTAGTGATCAGCCATTTTTTTCTGTTTGCAGTCAAATAACCTTTTTTCCTATTTTTTGTTTACCGATGACAAAATTTTTAAAATCCTATTATTAATTTATCTTTTATTATTTTTTTAAATTATACGATTTTACTGTTAAAAGTTTAAAAGAAAACTGTTTTTAAGTATAAAAATTAAATAATTGTGTTTGTATTAATAAATTTTAATGGTGCCAATTATTGGGTATTATACTTACTTACATGTTCAGTAATCGACCGCCATAGTTTACTACTGGATAAAAGCCCATTTCACTTTTTTGAGTTTATTTTTCATAATATGGTTTGTTTCGTAATTTTATTTTCGTAATTTGGGATTTATATAGTCTTTTACTTGCATTTTATCCATATTACAAGTATATATATACAATTAAGATGGAAGTTTGGTTCCGGCCACTTATAACTTTAGTTTTGCTGAATGGATTTCAATGGACCCTACATTGTTAGATAGATCATTTCTCATTGAAGACACAAATTCGGTTGCATAGTTAATGCCAGACGGCTTTAATCTGGAAACGAAAGTGCATGTTTGAAGAGTAGTTTTTTAGGTTTAAAATAATAAGTCATCTTCACGTCATTTTAGCAAGCTTAAAAATTGAAACTTTTCCTTTGGCTATCAGACAACCTATAATTAATTTGCCAGACACAAATTCGGTTGCAAAGTTAATGTCAGACGGCTTTAAATCTGGCAACGAAAGCGCCTGTTTGAAGAGGGTTTATAAGTTCTTGACATTTTAAAAGTTTATTATTATTATTTATTTAATTACGTTATTTAATCTTTACATTTCATTAAATATGTAAACATACAAACATTCGGAGTTGAAATTGTATTTATATAATTAAACTGCATTATATAATGTTAAACAAGAAAAAAAAGTTGAATTCCGTAAAAAATTATTACGTAGAAACTTTTTCTAATTAAAAATAATGAATCCCAGATTTTCAAAAATCGTATTAAAAATATAAAAGCATATTTCTAATAAATCTGTAATTACTTGAAGTATTTCCAAGAGGAAACAAAATGAAAATAATATATTTGTTCACGTATTTTAATTTATTTCTCTGTTAAAAATAGTAGCTAATCGTAGAAATAACTGTAAATAATTTTAAATAACAACAAAAAATTTCTGGTCTATAGACATACACTATGCCTACTTTTTCTTTCTTTTTTTACTTTTATTTACACATTTAAACATGCAAAATTTCGTAGTTAGAAATGCATTTATATGCTACAAAACATACATTTAATTTATATTTTTCGTAAATTTCAATCATTATACTTTTTTTCAATTGCTGTTCGAATATAATTGATGAAAATTTTCTTTCCAAAAATAAGACCGATTGGGACTCGATCTCACAAAGAAAAATTTCAAATCCAGCACGCTGCCGACCACGCTACGGAGCCGCTTACCGAAGCAAGAAATTTATCCGATTATAAACTGTAATGTAAACTTTGCGATTTATTTTCTCAAGACTCCTGGGGGTTGCGCTTTATGGCACTAATATATTTATATACTAACTATATTCTATCGATACACAAACGTTCATCTTATTCGGCCACTCCAACTGCGGAACCTTCCCTTGTTAGTAGTGCCGTCGCCGGGAAGGTTGTGTTTCCTTACAGTTCATTTTTTTTTTTGTAAAAACATTTTTACTTGCTCCTTTTTTTTTCTAATGTCTGAAGTAAGTGGAAAACTTGTGGCTGTGAACTTTTGCTCCCTGCAAGGAAAAGTGCTACAGAAACAACTTTGAAGTTGCTAATAGCTATGAAACAAAACTAGTGTACGAGTGGTTTCTCATTTCAAAAAAGGCGACAGTTCGATTGATGACAAACCTCGTTTTGGTGGTTCTTTAAACAATAGAAAGGACTAACATGTCAAAAGAGGTTCGTGCATTATTGCCTGAAGACTGACGACGGATCACTGAAGTAGTTGCGGAGTTATCTGGTAAGATTTGTGGCAGACGAGATTTTTTTTCACTATGACTGAAAAAAAATAAAACTTCATATCATATGTCAAATATTCGGATATTGAATCAAAAACATCTTCATTGTATAATCTGACGATTAAATAAATAAATCCATATGTCTATGTCAAATAGGAAATCAATAAATCTTTGACTGGGATAATTCTAAACAAACGTTTAATCAAAGTAAAATATTTACAGATATCTTACATAGTTATATTAAAATCATTATATTAGGAGACGCTGTGTGAAAGCTTCGGTGATATCCTGTGATTATATGATTCCCTGTTTTAAATAATCTTTGAAAACTTACTTTTATTCAAAAAATAATAGGGGGGTTCTAATAAATCTTCTATTAAGTTTCTTAACTTATTAAAGTCGAAATTCAGCGATCTTTCTGTTATCATCCAAATGTCTTTTTTTCGGTTTCCATGGCAATCTTACTTTATATCTTTTGTTTCATATTAACTATCGGATTCAAATCGTTTCATTATTTCACTATCAGAAGGGTTGTTTAATATTAATAAGTCTCGAAGTTTCAAGGTCCCAATTATTTTTTTTTATTTTTCTGAGAAATTAAATGTTTTTCAACAATTACATTAAAATCATAAAACTGGGAGACGCAATGAACTACTTTCACTTTTCAGTTATTGCCGATCTTTTTATCATGACAAAATCATTCTATTCTAAAGAAACATTTAGTTGCGTTCTGTTTCAAAACCAAAAAGTGTTCTGCGAGTGAAAGTGAAAGTTGAAGTACATAGGGCGTAGCCCCAATCTAAATGTAATTCTTTTTACGTACAATGACAATGCACCAGCTCAAACAGCATTATTAGTTCGCGTTCGCCTGTTCTTGGCTAAAAACGGCATGGCTCCTTTTCTCCACCCCACCCTTTGCCTGATCTTGCTCAATGCGATTCTTTTTTGAGGCATATAGGCATCGTTTTAACGACGTGGAAAAGGTGGGGAACAAAACGAGACAGGAACTTGCAGCATACAGACAAACGAGTTTGAGCAATGTTTCCAACAATGAAATCATTGATTAGGCAAGAGTAAAAAGTTAAAAGCGGAGTATATTGAAGAAGCTATTATACGTATATTTTTTACATTTAATGCAAGTTTTTATAAAACAAAATTACGCTTGTTTTGGGGTCCCTCTCTTATTTGTATAGTTTTCGTAAAATCCTTTATATAATTAAATTAGATTTCTAAAATTTTTATTTATTACCAACATCCCCTTACTTATATGAATCCAATGTCTAAATAAATGTAAAATATCAAAGTTTATTAATTGCAAAAACGTTTGTTAAATATGAATAATTGAAGAATTAATTATTTAAGAGACTCGTTAGGAATTTCAATGTATTTGGCAAAATACTTTAAATATTTCTTTACGTTTTTTTTTTTTTTTTTTCAAAGAATAATTTATTAAGTTCGTACCGTGAATAAAATAGAAATTTTGTTTTAAATAAATAAAGCTATAGACACATTCATTAACTTTTTAGTTGATGACTATTTTTCAGTTTTAATGTGCATTGTGTCTGTAGTTTTTATGTATATTCTGATGATGACTCAATGAAAAGTCGAAAAATGTGAATTTTTAATTTTTTAAATGTGTTTTTATTGAAACGTTGTTCTTTTAAGGAAATAATTGTATTTTAATATATGTTTTGACATTTGTTTGGAATATATATTATTATGGTATATGTATGAACTATTTAAATTCCAAACTTTTTCCAACATTCTGGATTTGTAAACATTGTACAATATATGGAATCTTTTTCTGGGGTTACTCTACTTTACAATTCCAAATTTTAGAAATGTTCTGTGGCCCTAGGTACAGCATTTTGTAACTCCACATAGATAGGTGATGCATTCGATACCGTATTTAGCACTCCAAATAACAATTAAAATTAGGTATTGTAACTGATGAAAGAAATTAGAAACTGATGTTGCCACTTTCTTAGATGAAGATAAGGCTTATACCCAAGTATTATTTAAAAGAAGAGTGGTAGCCTTAGGTGAAAAGGTCTCCCCTATATATGTAACACGCCTGAATACACGGAACTGCACACTGTAATTTGTTAAAACTAATAACTCACCTTCTTAAAAAATAGTTAAATTTTTAAAAATATTATTTTCCTAAGTGTTTCTGTGACTTCTACTAAAATATACCAGTTTCATTTCGAATTCTGAAAGATAATTTTTAAACATATCCTGCAAGTGTTTTCATAAATAAGAATTATAATAAATTAATGATTATATTGAATAAAGCGAAATTTAAAATTCTTGTGAATATTTCTGAGTCATAACGTTATTGAATTCTTCTTACAGTATCAAATTATCTGAATTTGAAATATCCTATTTTCTATTCTATAAATCTTCGTCTTCTGAAGATTTCTTCTATGAAATCTTTATGAATGTTACTTGCATAAAAAAAAATCAAACTTCGATTTTGATTTTTTTTTTTTTATAATATGACATATTTGAATTCTCGCATGACATTTATTCGGTAACCTAAAGATTTAAAAAAATTCTTTAATTTCAGTATTGCACAGAAATTGATTAAATGGCGTTTATATTTTTTACAAAAATCGTAAAGTAAATACTATTTATTATAAAAAATCCTTTTTTAGTTCATCATTGAAACTCAAAATTTCATTATAAAAAAATAAAGTTCAAATGATTAATTATAAAAAATAATTATATCTTCTTAATAAACAATCTGAGCGTTTTTCACAAATTCGCTTAAGGAATGGCAAATAAAATTTTTAATTAAAATATTATACAATTACTGACTGATTTTAAAAGAAATGTAAAATGTAATCCCTTTTTATAACATAAAATTTTTGACATAAATTAACACATTCTATTCATGCAATATATATATATATATATGTGTGGGTGTGTGTGTGTACACTGATGATTACCTGTAATTTTTTACATTTTATTACTCTTTTAACATTTTCATTACATATATTATCTCTGCTAAGTCATGCATTTTAAGTAAATATACATTTCTAATATTTTATAAGCTTCCATTAGTCTGTTTTAATTAAAATATCTTTATTTTAATTATATTTTTTTCCTTTTTGTAAATTTAATTAGGGAAAGTGTAAATAAAGAAATTCAAACTTCATTCAATTATCCGATGTTAAAGAAACGTACTTTTTTAAACTTCTGTTCAAATTGCCTTAGTTTTTCTAAATAAAAATGTATTACTTTTAAATGCATATATATTTAAGTATTGCGCGGCAGCGCAATACTTATTTATTTTCAGTGTCACTTCTCAATGTTAATTTAACATAGAAAAGCCTATGGAGATGGTAACTTTTTCATTTTTTCTTCCCACCTTTTTGTCCCTGATGCCACTCATTTTTAATTCCTTGCTAATTCTAATAATATTATAAATTCAAAGTGTAAAAACATTTGCCAGACGTCAGAGTCAAAACGGATCATAAAATGCCTTTGCATATAGATGGATTATAATCTAGAGAGTAACATGGGCTAATTTTTATATACATTATTCAAATATTTTTCTTAATAATTCCAAATTTCGCTTTTTTCATTGAGATTCAACGGACATTTTGTAATAAAATTAAAAAATTTTTTTTCATTGTTGTAAATAATTCAAAAGCCGTAATAATAATTTGCCTATTTTTCGTTGAATGAATTTCACGTGAAACATGAAACTGAAGAAACTGAAAGAGTTTTTTTAAGAATTAAAAAGAATATGAATATGATGTCATAGTGGAAATAAAAATGACATTTTCAAGCAGATTTTTTATGTTCAGATTGGAATTTTTCGTGCAAACTACAGCAATATTCATTACTGCACTGGTGAAAATTTTTGAATCATACACAGGTAAATTACATCACAAATTGTGATGCGATATCGCACAAATCAAAGCCTGATGATGATACCCTCCATTAATTTTGAAATGTGTTCGTTTGAATGCAGTAGTTATTAAAAAACTTGACATATTAAACAAAAACCTAATTTGCAGATCAAATTAAAAAAACAAAATTTATTTTCTAAATTGTTTAAGCCCGAGAAGAGGGAGATATTAAGATATTTCATTCAATTCGTTCTACATTTAATTTTAAATTTTTGTAACCAATAAGTTAAACCAATTGAACATTAAAAAATAAAAATGAAATGCATACAATATAATACTTAAAACACCTATATAACTTAGATTCCGTTCAAATGAAATCGAAATAAATGTTAGAATTTTTCCATTTTTAAGTTGTAAATATTTGTACTGCAGATTTTGCATTATGTTTATGACGATTGTACATAATATGATAAAATACATGCAAAATACAATGCATTCATATTATATTCTCAATGTTAATTTAACATAGAATTATAAACATAAGCTAGAAGTAGCTAAGAGTCGTTCGGTAGCTTCATCGCCCCGAGCCCAACCCCTCCCGCTTTTCGGTGTCTTTAATTTGTGTAATTTCCCTTTTAAATTTGTCCGGTTAGAATTTTTGATTTTTTTTTTTTTTCAATCTGGCTTTCGCTAGAGAGTCTTTCATTCGGGACGTGGCTGGTCACCTGGGAATCTTGCTTCCGCAAAAGTGTTGGAGTAGAGTAGAAGAATAAAGGGTTGCGGACGAAGATGGGCCGCTCGCCGTGGCGGTAATAAGCTAGAAGTAGCTCGGAGTCGTTCGGTAGCTTCATCGCCCCGAGCCCAACCCTTCCCGCTTTTCGGTGTCTTTAATTTGTGTAATTTCCCTTTTAAATTTGTCCGGTTTCAATTTTTGATTTTTTTTTTTTCAATCTGGCTTTCGCTAGAGAGTCTTTCATTCGGGACGTGGCTGGTCACCTGGGAATCTTGCTTCCGCAAAAGTGTTGGAGTAGAGTAGAAGAATAAAGGGTTGCGGACGAAGATGGGCCGCTCGCCGTGGCGGTAATAAGCTAGAAGTAGCTCGGAGTCGTTCGGTAGCTTCATCGCCCCGAGCCCAACCCTTCCCGCTTTTCGGTGTCTTTAATTTGTGTAATTTCCTTTTTAAATTTGTCCGGTTTCAATTTTTGATTTTTTTTTTTTTCATTTTCGCTTTTCCTAGAGAGTCTCTTAGTCGGGACGTGGCTGGGGACCTATGAAACTCGCTTCCGCAAAAGAGTCGGAGTAGAGTAGAAGAATAAAGGGTTGCGGACGAAGATGGGCCGCCGCGGCGAGCGGCCCATCTTCGTCCGCAGCCCTTTATTCTTCTACTCTAGTCCGTCTCTTTTGCGGAAGCAAGATTCCCAGGTGTCCAGCCACGTCCCGAATGAAAGACTCTCTAGCGAAAGCCAAATTTAAAAAAAAAATCAAAAATTGAAACCGGGCAAATTTAAAAGGGAAATTACACAAATTAAAGACACCGAAAAGCGGGAAGGGTTGGGCTCGGGGCGATGAAGTTACCGAACGACTCCCAGCTACTTCTAGCTTATTATTAGCAACCGCCGCGGTGAGCGGCCCATCTTCGTCAGCAGCCCTTTATTCTTCTACTCTTGTCCGTCTCTTTTGCGGAAGCAAGATTCTTAGGTTCCCAGCCACGTCCCAAATGAAAGACTCTCTAGCAAAAGCCAGATTGAAAAAAAAAAATAAATAAATCCAAAATTGAAACCGGACAAATTTAAAAGACAAATTACACAAATTAAAGACACCGAAAAGCGGGAAGGGTTGGGCTCGGGGCGATGAAGCTACCGAACGACTCCGAGCTACTTCTAGCTTATTATTAGTCTTATTATATATGCGAATCGAGTTTTAACAAATTTTGGAATTTCAGCCGTGAATTCGATGAGGTGATTATCTGCGCTGCCGCACCCCGGTCTATTATAAAAGTATCACTAATATACAGGGCTAACCTAAATTATTCATCGGGGTTCAAAAGTCTGTTTATTTTCAAGTATGTGACATACAAAGACGGGCGATTCATGAAAAGATACATAAACTCACCAAGTTTTTGTTACATAATACAAATGTTCAATGTGTGCGCCCTTAGTCAACCGGCACACATCCCAATGTTAATCCAGTTCCGTCCATATGTTCAATAGCATGGTTCTGTCAATGACCGCCACAGAAGCAGTGATTATTTCCTTCACGCGAACTACGAGGCGGGCTTTTAACCCTTTATATACTGCATTATCATCTACTGCATTTTTTTTCATGTAATTTTTTTTTTCAATTACTACAATGAAAATTAGAGGATATTCATTAAAATAAATACTCACCCGTGATAAATTTAATTCGTTATAGGTAATTAATTAAAGTGGTACATTAAAGTACCGTCAGTACACTATGCCTAAAATATTCTTGTAACAGAAAACCCACATGATATTTCATATAAAATTTAAATTCTTAAAAATGCTGAATAACAAGAAGACGCTCAATTAGGACGCCTGGCACAAATGGGTTAAAATTCAGAAATCTGGACTATGATTTATTTTCTTCCTGAAACTTCCATATTAGTAGATTCCATTTAAGATAAAACAACATAATCTTTATAAAACGCATAAACGTCTTTGCATTTATTATAATTTATTTAAGCAAAATTATTTTAATTCGTATAAAACTTTACTTCGTTCTGTATTACGTCATATCTGTAGCTTTTACATTAAAACTAAAATATCAGCTTTCTTTAAAACTAACGAAAATTACAAGTATCCAGTTTTATCTTACGGCTTCTTATTTCTTTCTTTGGTATAAATCAGACTCAATCGAAACTACTTTTAGGAAAAACATACAAATACACATAAAAAATATTCTATATGTGCGTAAGGAATACCTTTTTTCATTATGTAAAATGTTCCTGAGGAAATTCAGACAAGTCTATCAACATTTCAAAGGAACCGTTTTTCTTACTTTCGTGCGAAAAAGGAGCATAAAGATTTTTCATTCGTATTTTTTACTTTTTTCCTAAGTAATAAAAAGAAATTTTAACATGCGCCCTAGAAAATGCCTGTTTACCCTTTATATTTATGTTTGTTCCTTTTACTTCTGTATAAATAAATTTAGCTCAATAGAAAGTTAAGACTTTGAAATAAAACCTCTGCACATATATAATGGAAAAGAAATAGTAGCCTACCACTTGTACTAGAGAACAATCTAATTGTTAATGCAAATAATAGTAATAATAACAATAATAATAATAAATCAATTATTTGCTAATGACTTGCTGATTTCTCAAACATATGCAAGTAGAGTAATTTTAATATCCCATTGGGACCCAAAATAAAACAATATTTAAAGTATTTTATCTCTCTCTCTGTGTGTATATTTTATGTCTCGCTGTGTGTGTATGTGTGTGTCTTTTATCGTAAATAATTATTTTGACAATATGGAAAAACTATTTCCATTCTGAATATGTTTCTTTCGTGTTTCTGAATAGCTGAAGTATAACATTGGTTATAACAGAATTTTAATGGGTATTAATTGTCCATGTTTGCTAATTCAATATCTAAATGGGGATTTTGCTTTTTATTTTGTTTTCTGCATTGCATCGATTAGAGTATAGAGTGGTCATAAAAAAACTTTTTAAGCTAACCTTACCATTCAGAGAAACTGAATGTCATTTGTGACTTGGTATGGTAGTGTCTATAGTGTGTATATGGTAGTGTCTATAGTGTGTATATGGTAGTGTCTATAGTGTGTATATGGTAGTGTCTATAGTGTGTATATGGTATGTGTCATTTTTGTGTTAAGGTATGGGCTCATAGATGAAGTGGAGAACAATCATTTATTTATTTGTTATATTACATTTTTAAAATGATGATCAAATTTTTTAAATAATTTATTATTTTGCTTCCTGTATTTGCATTTCTATCTGTATACTTTTATAGAAAATAACTTTTCTGTTATATTCTCTTCTGTTTCTGTCTTATATGTTTTCTGTCATTTGAGCTAAAAGCAAGAAAAAAATCAATCATCAAGCATAGATTATGAAACGCTTTCCAAAATATTCAGAATACCGTAACAAAACTCCATCGCTCTACAAAATTAAAAATGATGTTTAAAAATAAGTAAACAATTTGGAAAAAGTATAGCACATTTGAAAACCCAAATTTACCAATTAACATCGACGGTCGGAAATATACCCGAATTCTTTTGTGCAGCTATGTATATGATCAATAGATTCCTATATATATTACACATTTTTCCAAAATTCAGTGCACTTAAGAAACGTTAAATACGAAACAAAACACAGTTGCAAATTTCCGTTCAGCAGCAATTACCTCCAATAAAAGGAAACGCGAAGGAAAATTTTATTACATACCAAGTAGTATGGAAAAAAATTAGTTAAATTTAAAATCACATACCGCAATTTAAAACGCGCTTCCAGCAATTATTGTTCATAGGCTGTAGTCGCATGCTTGTGTGCCCTTGTAAATAAACATGAATGCTGAGCACACCATAGTCTATTGAAAGCATCTTGTCGTGCCCCTCAAAGATGTACAGTAATCACTTAACATTCTCGAGGGTTAGGAACCTCCGCGAAAGTTGAGACTATCTTCCAGTTTATAAAAGGGGATTAGGTTTTAAAATTTTGTTTTAATGGAAAAAAGCAATTGAAATAAAAAAAAAAAGCAATTTAACAAATTACAACGACCATTTGGAAAATGATTTTTTTCAAAGACTAAAATTTAAGAATTAAAAAATCGCGCGGAGTTGATCATACATTACGTGCGCCATGAATTAAACATTAATAGTGCTATTACACGTAAAAATTGCAAGTGACAAAATTCACCTGCGACCCGTCAGATTTCCTGAAACTTACTTATTATCCACCTGAAACTTACGTATTATCCAAGCATTTCATTGGCTGTTCGGGAAAAGGATTTTTCATCGTGAGATTTTCAAGAAATCTGAAGACCAATTTTAAATGAAATTTCATTCTTAAACTTCTAAACATCCCACAATATTACTTTATACAGCGTCGTATAGAGAAAAAAAATTTACTTTTAAATGCAATTTGTTTGTGAAGAAAATTTTCAAAGACAGTCGAACATCAACTCAAAGAAGGAGGTGCTTTCTGGGATCTTTTCTTTAAATATTTAATGACTATTTACAGATCATGATTATATACATATATACAATAAAGATTCTCAAACACTTGATGTGGTTCTTCGAAATAAGGGAGGCTTAGCCTCATCAACAACTGTAAAAATATTACAGCGATCATGCTTTTTTAAATCACAACATTGCTTCGTTTCGTTCCAGCCACAACAAAACAAAGTCGCATTATAAGCTAGGATGCGCGCATCGCGCGACCTTCGATATCATGGGAGTAGAGAAAAAGTTTCTCTTCACACTCCCCACCTGAACTCTTAAAGAGTTCACAAATCAAATTCCATCATAAAATCATAAAAATTCAATTTTTCGTATCAGTGGTTCAGTAATCTAATACAATTTTTAAAATTCGAATACAAAATACTAAATGTAAGAATTCAAACAATATCTAATTAATCACTTAATTAGTCAAATTCAAAATATCAATAAATTCTAAATAAAACACTTTAAATTACACAGTAAAAATAATGACTGTTAAATAACACACACATTTTTTTTTCAGTTAAATCATATACTTACTTATACTACCAAAATTCAAAGAGTCTATATATAAATAAGACTAAAAATTAAAAAAGAGAAAGAAAATATTTAGAGTCCTAAATGCAGAAAAAACAAACTAAATAAATGTCTATAAAAGTTTATGAATGTCTATAAGAGTTTATGAATGTTTATAAAAAGTCTGCAAAAAGTCATTTTGTCAGTCATTTTGTATTTCAAAGGGATACAAATGCTGGATGGATCTTTTTAAGGTTCCATTCGCTGTTTTTATTTCGTATGAACGAATATTGCCGTCTCTTCCAGGAATGGCAGTCTGAATCTTACCAAGTTTCCAAAGAAACTTATTTTTTGCGTCATCTTGAATTAAAACAATATCGCCCACTTTCAGTGGCGTATGGGCATTAGGATTTTTCAAGGAATGGGCTGTTTTCAAATCCATCAAATATTATTTTTTCCATTTGGTCCACAATTGTTTCAATAGTAAAGATTGATATTTTTTTCTTTTCAGGAGTGTTGATCTCTTCGAACAATCTTCAATTATTTCAAAAAAATTAATAGGAAATGAAAGTTCTTTTCCAAAATTTAAAAAGTGCATTGGAGTAAGAGGTTCTGGTTCATTGCTGTCGCTATATACATACGTCAATGGTCGCGTATTCAAAACTGCTTCCACTTCTGTCAACAGAGTCGCTAATTCATCATAACTTAAGAGTGCTCTACCAATTACTTTTCTCAAACAGTCTTTGACTGACTTTACTAGTCGCTCATAAAAACCTCCCCACCATGCAGCTCTTTCTATAATATTCTTCCATACAATTCTCTCTTTTGTAATAAAATTTAAAAATACTTTGTCTGTCAGTATGTTGTATAAATTTTCGTGTTCACCTTTGGCCTTTTTGAAGGTTTTTGCGTTGTCAGAATAAATAATTTTGGGATTTCCTCGTCTAGCTGTGAATCTTCTGAATGCCATCAAAAAGGAATTTGTTGTCATATCAGACGCGAGTTCCAGGTGAATGGCTCTAGTCACACCGCAAGTAAACAGGACAATGTAAGATTTTTGCGTTTCTTTAAAATTTCTGATATAGATCGGACCGGCGAAGTCTAAACCGCAGATTGCGAATGGCGGTGCTTCACTAGCTCTGTCTTTTGGTAATGGTGCGGTGATCTGGTCTGCTGGTTTGGAGAAATATTTTTTACATATTATACAATTCTTGATAACACTCTTGACCAACTGACGACCTTTAGGTATCCAAAAACCAGATCTAATTTTTGCCAAAGTACTGGCTGTCCCTCCATGCATAATTTTCTCGTGCTCTTGACGAACTATTAGAGTAGTTAACCAAGAATGTTTGGGGAGAATTATTGGGTTTTTCTCTTCTGCGGACAGGTTAGAAAATTCGAGCCTTCCGCCCAACCTCATCAACCCGTTTTTGTCAATAAAGGGCATGAAATTTGATAAGGATGACGACTTATCCACTGATTTACTATTTTTTAGAGATTCTATTTCTTCCTTATAAAATTGTTTTTGTTCAGATTGTATCAAAAAATTTTCAGCTTCGAGTAATTCTTCGGTTGTTACTACGTCTTGCACTTCAGTTGATTTTTTCAGCTTCATAATGAATTTCTTTACCCAAACGGTAATTCTCAAAAGTTTCTCTAAATTACTATATTTTGAAATGTTTATGGGATTTTCGAGTTTTTTGACTAAGCACTCGCTCTGAAAAACATCGTTAGGATTTTTTTTGTATTCTAATTCATCTGAGTAAGCGATTTCTTTGTTTTCTGATATTGGCCAACACTCAGGAGGTAAACTTAGCCATTCTGGTCCCTGTAACCAAGTTGCAGCATTGATTATCCTAGAGATTTTTGATCCTCGAGAAACTATATCAGCTGGATTGGCAGTACCAGGACAATGGTACCAGTTATCAGGTGAGGTCAATTTATGGATCTCTTCAATTCTGTTTCTGACAAAGGGTTTAAACTTTTTAGGGGATCCTTTTATCCAAAAATAGGATATTTTGGAATCCGTCCTGTAATAAGTCGGTACATTCAATTTTAGAGCTTTCAAAATGTTACTACTTAGCTTGGCCGACAACAATGCGGCCATCAATTCAAGCCTTGGCAAGGTAAGCGCTTTCAGTGGAGCAACCCTGTTTTTCGAAGCAACAAAAACTGTTCGAATATTTTTGGTGGTTGTTGCTACACGTAAATAAGCAACCGTACCATAAGCCTTCATGCTCGAATCGGCAAAAATATGTAATTGTAGGTCATAATCATGCCAATTGGTGATGTCAGAAAAATAGTATCTGGGTACTGAAAAGTTTTTCAAATGAGGGAGTTCGTTACACCAGCTACTCCAAAGTATACGTAAATCTTCGGGTAAGGTGTCATCCCAATCTAGACCCAAATTCCAAATTTGTTGAATTATACATTTTAGTCTTAATCTAAATGATCCTAGGAATCCAAGTGGATCCAAAATCCTACCTAAAACTTGTAGAATAAATCGTTTGGTGTCTATTCTTCTTGAAACGAAATCAACTAAACCTCGAACATCAAAATAAAGTAAATCTTTGGAATTATTCCAAGCGATTCCTAAAACTTTATAAGGGAGATTTTGTTCTCCAAAAGCTTCAGAATTGACTTCTGAAGTTATGCCATTTTCTTTCCATAGTTCACTAAGTGGTAAAGAGTTCGTATGCCATTTGTGTAAATGCATACTTGCATTTTCAAATATATCAATACATTGTAAACTAGTGGATAGGGCTTGATCAATATTTTCATGACTTCCTATAACGTCATCGACATATATATTTTCATTTAAAAATTTTACTGTGTCTGGATATTTTTCGGTGTATTTTTTCAAGTGGTGTTTAATTGTTGCAGCCAATAAAAAGGGACTGCTACTAATTCCAAATAACACTCTGGTGAATCTATAAATTTCAAAGGGTTTAGAATTATCAAACAAATCTTGTGAAAATAAAAATCTTGTTACATCACGATCGTTTTCATCTATAATTATTTGTAGAAATGCTTGTTTTATATCAGTTGTAAAAGCTATGGAATTAAATCTAAACCGTAACAAAACATCAAATATTTCAGGATACAAATTCGGACCTACATGCAGGCAATTATTCAAAGACAGTGAGCCTGTGTCATGAGCAGAGGCATCGAAAACTATGCGTAATCTGCTCGTTGTCCTATCAGTTCTAATTATTTCTCGATGAGGTAAATAAAAAGTTACATTTTGTTTTTCTTCAGGCTCTGTAACTAACTCAATAATACCTTGTTTCAAATAATCTGCTAACACCTCCTTATACTCAAAAAATAATTCAGGGTTTTTAATCAATCTTTGTTTGAGTTAAAAAATTCTATATTCAGCAATTTTCCGATTGTTATTTAAACATTCCATTTCAAGCTTCCACGGAAATCGAACTGTATATCGCTTATCATTGTATTTAATTTCTGACTCAAACTGCTTCATAACATTGTTTTCCGAAAAATCTGAATCCTGTTTAGTATTAAAAAGGCCAGATGATTCGATATTCCAGAATTTTTCAATCTGTTCAGAAATAAAATTTTTTTCTACTATTACATTAAATGCTAAGGGCGTATAACTGTCAGTTGTTTTTCCCTGTAGACACCAACCAAAAATGGTGTCGACAGCTACTAATTTTTTATTCAAATGTTTTATATTTCCAGTAAGAAGCTCATAATAATAGTCAGCACCTATAAGTAATGTAATGGGTTCTTTGCATGTGGGTGTGTCCGCAAGGGTTAAATTTTCAAATTGTTTACTTTTCATCAAATCATTGATTTCAGGTGGGGGGATTTCAGTAGCTGATATTTGATTGGTGACTAGCGCTTCTATATCTATGAGTAACCTAATTAGAGATTGTTTTCCGTTTGATTTTATTTTTACACAACAAGTTTGTAGAAGAATTTTATTATTTTCTGTAGAGGAAATAGCCGAAATTACTTTTTTACTAGCTTCATTTTCATTACCTTTTAATTCGGGTGTAGTTACTTCTTTTATTAATTTAGATTTTAGGCATATCGTTTGATTATGTCTGCCTGAACAGTTCTTGCAACTAGTTTTAGAGTTACAATTTTTGATAACGTGTTTCCTGCCTAAGCAAAGGTAACATCTTCCTTGAGATTTCAACAAATTTCTTTTAGTGTTTACATCAACAGCCTTACACAAATCAGATGAATGTTTACTATCGTTGCAAAAAATGCAATGAGTTAGCTGCCTATCTGAAGTCGATTTATCATTCGAAATGTTCATAAATTCACAAGTAGATTTAAATTCAGTTTTTGTTGTTTGACTCTTGATTTTTGTTTTATTATTTTCAAATGCTTTCATTCTCGAAAAAAATGTGTGTTCTCTGCTTTTTATTTCAGCGTGCAGAAAATCTAATAATTTATGTATATCTGAATGTGTTAAATTATCTACATTTTGTCTATTATATTCCAAAGCTAATTCTGCCGGTATTAATTTTAAAATTACGGCGATAAGCATGGAGCCATAATTTGCTGGTTCGAGTCCTAATGTGGACAAACATCGAACATTTATTTCTATATCACTGTGCAATTTTTTCAATTTTTGAATTTCGTTAGCCTTATAAACAGGGGATAAATTAAGAAGCTTGTTCAGGTGATGATTAATTATCACGTCTTTTTGACCATAACGCGATTCTAAAACTTTCAGTGCTGCGTCATAATTAGCTTCTGATATTTCAAAACCTTCTACAGCATTAGCCGCAGCTCCAGATAAAAAACTCTTCAAATAATGAAATTTTTCAATTTTCGAAAGCGATTTATTTTCGTGAATTGTATTTTTAAAGGTATTAAAAAATGAAATAAATTGCGTACAGTCGCCATAGAATTTTTGTATATTGAGTTTTGGCAATTTAACAACTGAGTTTTCATAATTAATCACATTCGATTTTAAATCTTGACTGTTATTTAAATCAACATTAACAATTTGTTTGTTTTCGGTTAATTTTTTCTTCACCCGGAATTTTGCAACTGATATTTTATCCAAGTAATCATAAACAGAATTGATTTCAGTTTCATAGTCGTCTAACCCTAAAAGGGGCTCAATTTTCTCGTCAACTGACTTCAATAATTCTGCTTTAGTATCTCACTGAATAAATAATTCTTCTAAATTATCTAAATTTATTGGACTATCCTTCATAACATTTTCTCTATTATTAATCAGCTTTGTTACTGCTGTTCTCAAAACTGTACGGTTCTTTTCAACTTTTCTAAATCAGATATTTCGAAATAAATATGAAAAACTTAATCTTACCTTTGCCGTCTTCTTATCACTTACTATGCTCTATTTCCTTATTTGTGTTTTGAAGACATTAATAGCGTAACGAATACTTTTTTTTTCTTTCTTTCTTTTCCGGCGAGATGCACCATGAAGAAAATTTTCAAAGACAGTCGAACATCAACTCAAAGAAGGAGGTGCTTTCTGGGATCTTTTCTTTAAATATTTAATGACTATTTACAGATCATGATTATATACATATATACAATAAAGATTCTGAAACACTTGATGTGGTTCTTCGAAATAAGGGAGGCTTAGCCTCATCAACAACTGTAAAAATATTACAGCGATCATGCTTTTTTAAATCACAACATTGCTTCGTTTCGTTCCAGCCACAACAAAACAAAGTCGCATTCTAAGCTAGGATGCGCGCGCATCGCGCGACCTTCGATATCATGGGAGTAGAGAAAAAGTTTCTCTTCAGTTTGAAAGCTGTGTCTCAATTTGTTTCTGAGTTATTAATTTTTTTTTGTAGTTTTTATTACTTTTTTGTCATAGTGGCAACAGAAGTATCCATTTCTGTTGAAAGTAAAGGCTAGTGTGTAGACCAATCAGAAAAAAATGCGGATTAAACCAATAAAACGCTTCAGATATGCTTTTGTTTTCATACCCTGACGAGGACAATAACCCTTTTTTCAAATGGTTAATAAAAATATATTTATTAAGCATTAAAAAGTACATTCTGTAAATAAATTTGAATAACTATAAACATATTTTACAAAGTTTAGTTGCTAAATCATGTTTGAAAATTTTCTTTGATATACGATTGTTTGGAAGAACAGATCTTTTGTTTATGAATTTCCGTATATAAGGAAAAGTTGCGGTTTCGATTTCTTTTTTAAATTTAAGACTCTTCACCAGTTAATGATTGCAATCTATTGCTTTCTCCGCAAGTTGTTTTCGAAGTTTTAAATTTCCCATACAATTTTTGCACAAAAAATTTCACTTGCAATAAAAATTTTGAATTTTAGAAAATTTAGGATTTTTTCAATTTTTAGCATCAAGTTATGGTTTGGGTTTCTCGGAATTACTGATCTATGTTTTGCCTTAATATAAGAGTTGAAGTTCTCGGAACTTGGTTATGCAGTACAAAGCGGCTGTAGAGTGTCAAATACTTTATGGAGTTAGTAAAATAATGCGCGTTTACTTTGTAAAAAAAAATATTCCTTATAAAACAAAATTCGAGAACGACCAAGTTGAGTATTCGCGAATGCTGAAATGTTCTTCATTTTTTATTTCGCGAATAATCAAAACTCGCGAATGTTAAATCGGAGAATGATAAGGAATTACTGTACATCAACTATATTTGTAATAGTATAATATCATTAAAATATACTGAAAACGATTTATTACGATAGACGCATGCGAATGCAACGCATTCGTTTAACAGGGAAGAGAGCGTTCCGACACAAATGGTTGAATTTCACCACTAAACTTTTATAGTATTCTTTGCTTTATTAAACCTCAGAAATAAAGTCATTAAATAAGGCGAGAAATGTCATTTAAATCTAGTGGTAGCAAGCAGTCATTTGGGTCGGAGCGCTCTTATCCCTGTTTTAAGTGGCACTACAAGCGAACTGAATATGCTACGCGCACTATTTCAATACCGAACATGTCATGGTAAAGCTTTAATAGCATGTATCATGTACATGGTAATCCAAATATATTTTATCTAAATATATATTCAGTTAAAACGCGGACAGACAGACGGAGAGAAAAACAAATTCATAAAAACATTGTAAGTAAAATGGAAAGCGCTAAAAAGTTATTTTAAGTGAAAAAAACTTCACGGAATAAAAATGACAAAATAGCGACAGTTTCTCAAGAACAAATTATGCTTCTTTTTCTTCTTGTCTATACCTGGCCTGTCTGAAAAGTATCCAGCCTTTGGCCTAAAAATATATATAAGTTACCTCACGGGAATGGAACTTAATCCCCTTCAAAGTAGGACATTTGGTCCTCACACACACTTAGACCACCGTTCAATCCACAGCCGAAAACACTTCTGCAAGGCATCTTTTGAATGACGTGCAACTCCGCCATCGCGTTCTGTATATCTCATCTCTACTTATAAAACTGGATACTTTCAATGCCGCCTCCAATTTCGGAAACAACCAGAATTCGCAAGGAGCCATGTCTAGTGAATAGATAGGTTTGCGAACGACTGGAATTCCATGTTTTGCCAAGAAATTCTGAATCAGGTGCGATGAATGATCTGGTGGATTAATGAATCTTACGACACCTGATGAATCTTACGATATGTTTCGCTTTGAGAATCACCAAGCTTTGACAAAATTTTAAGCAATACCTTTGCTCAACTTGTTCATTCATCTTGAGATAAATCAAAATCCGACAAAGACGTATGACAGCACCTCACTCGGCGGCCAGCAGGAAATTACTGGCTCACTGGAAAGGGGGGGAGGGGGAATTCAAGCATGCGCATTAAAATTCTCCTTCCAATGTTCACAGTGGCGCTGCCTTTGAATCACTACTGCGCTCGGGAAAAATCAAAGTTGGATAGCTATCAAACAGACCTCGTATATATCATTAGGAATCAAAACACAACAAATCCATAAAACATTAACCAAAGATATTTAGATGTAAACCTAATGGATGCTCGCAAATTGCATTCAGAAGTGTAAGCTGAGTCAATCGATTCTGCTCATAACATTTTTAACCAAGGACGTGGTTTCTTATTTCACCGAACATACCAAATGTTTATATTATGAAATAAACGGACAATGTGAAAATAGCATAATTAGTATAAGCTGAATAAGCTGAATAATCTGAGTCAAGCAATTCTGCTTATTGCATTTTCAACCAATGTCTTGGATTATTATTATACCGAACAAACCAAATGTCAATATTATGAAATAAAATGGATAACATAAAAATAGCATAATTTGTAAATATGTATCTACAAAAGATTTCAGACACCTGTTTTGAAGCTTCTAAAACTCCAACATCAATTCAAAGGTTAAGTATATTGTTTAAAACATAAAAGTACGCGAGCGACGCTGCTCACAGCTTGCGGCCACCTGTGAAATGGCGGCGAGTGTTGAAAAACAACACCGGACTCGATCGTTTCTTCGTCACTGAGGAGACCAATGGGAAGCACTTAGCCATTCTGGAAGAACAGAAACAGCTGCCTGGACCATTTTATAGACACATAGTTACAATTTTTGCTAATTTTATACCGCCCATTTATTTGTTAATATATAGGCACAAAGTTAAATCTTTCCATCTTAACAAATGTCTATAATTCATCTCAAACATTGTTGAGCGAAAAGATGGACTTGATTCAGTATCTTTCTAAACGCTTCATATAGGCAAAACGTATGTAAAATAAAGGTATATCAGTTCTTTATCCGCTTTCATTTTTCGAGTATATTTAAAAACACGAAATAAATAAAATTCTGTAAGAATCGAAATTCAATAATCAGTAAGTGCTTTTTAAATCCTCGTGAGAATTATGCAAAAAATGATGGAATTTCTTTCATAATTAGAAGGCAAAATATCTAAGGCGCAATACGAATTTTCAATACACATTTAACTTTCCAAATAAGAAGAATATTTTCTTTTTCTTTTATGTTTAACTCTGATAATTGAAAAATAATTCAATACTTCATATATATATATATATTGCTATGTAGATACTAAAAATCTTAAATTATAATTTTTCTTTTCTTCAAAAGATATTTACATTTATTCTTTACATTTAGGTTTTTATTTATTTACTTATTTTTTTATTTATTTTCAAAACTTAAGTTGATGATTTTTTTCACCAAATTGCAGTAGAAAATTAAATATCAGATTTTGATATGATACTTTTTGAGATCATTTCACAATCTCCTTTGGGGAATGGCGCGATAGTTTTCTTTAAAATAATTAAGTGAATAAGTTTTCATTACGTAGTATACTTATAATTATTACTAAATATTACTGACTGTTACAGAATAAGATTAATTTTTTGTCATTAAGTGTCAATTTTCTATTTAAGAAACATTACATTTTTATAAAAGATATTTCCTACTTATGCAGCGAAAGTATACAGATTTTTAATAAATTTCAAAACCTTATTTGAATATATAATGTATATTTTTTATATAAGTTTCTTTTTTAGTGTTTTTAAGTGGGCCATCTAAAAAACAAAAGTATTAAAAGTAAAACATTGTCTAATAGCATTTAATTAAAATTGGTTTTCAAGTACGTTCTTTACACCTTACACTACATTCTGTAAGTGGGAAACCAAGGATGGATTCCCGAGTTTTTATAAAAGAAAATTCTTCTTTAAATTAAAATTAAAATGATTAAACTTAATAAAAGATATAATTTTAATGTTTCATTTCCTTGTAAAGCTGATATCACAAAACCAAAGTATCGTTTTACTACAGTGTTAAACTGCATAACAAATTCCTTTAAATATCAAATACTTTTTTTTTTTTTTTTGCTGCGGTGTTTATTTAAATTTAAGCTTGTTTTGAAAAGTAAGATATATCCATTGCATAAGGTGGTTTTGCATACAAGTGAAAAGAATCTTTTTAATTAAATGTATCCTAATTACTTGCCACATGTTCGACATATTTGAAATCAATACCTTTTATGTCGTGTCAACAGACACTCTGACGCGGGAAGGATTAGATTCCCGTCAAATACAACCAATCCTTTCACGAAGCAGACATCGTTCGTGAGTTTCTTGTTGAGGAAAGGATCTTTCTAGGGAACATACTCATCTGTTAGCTCTGGATTTCGTCAAAAGTGATATAGTTGGAAGGATCATGACATGCTGATCAAAGAAAATATGGGAATTACCCGTCCGAATCCAACTGTTCAAGAGGTAAGAAATAATTTCTTATATGACGCCACACATAAAGAAAAATAAAAAAATAATCCGATTTCGTCAACAGTAGTATAGTTTAAGGTCTTCAGGATTGAGAAAAATATAGAATTACACAACTGAATTCATCTGTTCACGAGATTCCGGCCAATTTCTTCTTTGATGTCATACATAAAAGGAAAATAAAATAAAAATTCGATTTCGTCAAGAATTATATATTTGGAAAACTCTGGAAAATTAAGAAGAATATCGAATTCAACAGTTCACGAGACACAGCACAATTTCATCCATGACATCATACATAAAGAAAAATAAAAAATAAATCAAATTTTGCCAAGTCTGGTATAGTTGGAAAGTTCTTGGGTATCAAGAAAAATATAGGAACTACCTTCCCGAATTATTCACAAGATATGAGTAATTTGTTCCATAACGTCATACATAAAGATAAATTAAAAAGTACGACTTGGTGAAAAGTGGTATAGTTGAAAATTCTTGTGAATTATGAAAAATATATAGAAATTACGAATCTGAATCCAACTGTTCAATGGCCAATTTCCTTCATGAACCATACGTAACAAAAAATAAAAAAATAAATACGATGTCATCAAGAGTGGTATATTTGGAAAAGTCTTGAGGATTAAGAAATATATTGAGACACCCGTTGAATCCAGCCGTTCACGAGATAACAGACAATTTCTCCTGTGACGTCATACTAAGAACCAAGGAAGAAATGTACTCATATCTGTTAAACTGCTGTATTTGAACATTTAATTCCTATATTTTCTTGATTTTCACGGTAAGACTTTTCCAACGATATCACCCTTGAAGGAATTTGGGTCTTAGAGTTGAGTATGTTTCCTAGTTAGGGCTTCCCGATCTTGAAATTTAAGCATGCCAACTCCTTTTCCACAAAGAACGGCAAAGCAGTTGAAAATTCGCAGATTTCAGTTGTTGCCAAAATCGGATCAAAATTGAAAAACTTTGCGGGTTGCTTATACAAAATGATTTGCAAGGTGTATTACAGCATTGGTAGGAACGTTGGGATTTATGCGTGGCTACAAAAAATGTCTATTTGAAACATTTGCTAATTTTGCGTTGGAATTTTATTAAGCCTTTCAGGGGCAAAGAACTTTTATTGCTAAAATGTTGAAATGAAAGATTGACACCAGAAAATTCAAACAAGTTTATTTGGAAATAAGGAAAATCTATATTTCACATATATAATAAATGGAAAATTTTACACTTAAAAGTGTGGTGCCATTCTGGTATTTGGGAATTTAAATTAAGGTGTTTCATAAACGTATCCCCGCCCTTGAAAGGTTAAATAAATAATACGGGAACGTTATGATACGTCCTTCTACTTTAAAATGGTCGCAGTTTCATTTTTGAAACAGACTCCTAATAAGAAATATTCTACTGGACTGACACTTTAATACCTCTACTGAAAAAAAAACTGCGACGAGGTATTTAGTGCAATCTTAGCAAATCCTGATTGATTTCACGAAAAATGCACGAGGAAAAATTGTTTTAAGTATATTAATCCTTAACAGAATACGTACTCTTTAATTTATCATTAATATGTATTTGAAAATTTTCGTATGTTTTTTTTTTTTTTTTTTTTTTTTGGCATATTATATATATGTTTTTAATAATAATATGCTCTTTGCCGAAGCAAGGAAATGGCAATACTTTCTCTTAAGATTTCAGGCAATTTATTCAACAACGTTAGTACTTTATTAAAAAAAGACCATGTAATATAAAGAAGTTAATAATATACTTATTTTTAAAAACATTTCATGCATGCATAATGCTTAAAGTGTAAAAGAATAAAAAGTACGATATTTAATTAAATGTTTCTTTTTAAATAATAAAAAATATAGTATGTAACATAATGTTCAATTTTCACTTGCAATAACAACGCTATTTCTCGAAGAACGCTAAACAATTCCCTTGTGTGTGTGGGGGGAAGTATAGCAATTACATACATGTTATTTATTTCTTAAAAGAGTGTTATTCATTGATTTTTTTTTCTTGTGGAACTAAAAAAAAGAAAAAGACTATAGAATATTACTTTTTTTTAGATTATATTAACGCAAACATAAACATTTAGAAGATATTTATTATTTAATTTGCAAAATGATTTTTTTATATACAGGCGTCCCCGACTTGCGTAAGTAATGCGTTCCGTAAAATTTTACGCAACTTGAATTTTACGTAAGTCCAATTTGTAAGTTACTTAGGTAAAATTTTGTAAGAAACTGCAACATTTATTATATATATATATTATTTACACCGTATTATTTTATAAATAAAACATCATGCGACAGTATTCAGCAGTATTCAAACTGTAAAAGTATGAAAAAAATATAAAAACAAACATAAAGAACACGTTTCAAGTATCTTATGGATTACGGGATTTATAAGTCTAACTTTGATGAATTGATTTATAACAATTTTGAATCTACATCAAACGACTATAAAAATAAGAAATAATTAGACAGGACTAATTTAATGTATTATCCATGTATTTCTGATGGCGATGACAAGACAAATGAAGAACACTCATAAAATAAAATAATCTTTTATAAGCACAAACTGTATTTATTATGAATTAGATGACTACTATGAATAACTAACAATAAAGATTAAATTATTTTGTTATAGATTTTATTATATATACCAATAAAAATATAACTCTATCTAATATATAAACGATATATTACGCTTGTGATTTATATCTGTTTATATTTTTTTTTTATAAAATAAATATCAAAAGCATGAAACTGCGTATCAAACGCGCTAGTAAGTTCACAATTGTAATTTTCGAGATTTATTACGTAAGTGGGAATTTACGTAAGTAGGGGGTTACCTGTATATAATGGTCGTTATTTTTTTACGGTTAGATGGAAAATGTTAACGCTGGACTTAAGGTAATTCGACTACATTAATATCGATACTTTTCGTAATAACTTTCGTTCATTTTAAACACACAAAATTAGAGAGCCGGAGGAGGAAATGGGTTAGGTGAATTCATAATGTGCATTAGGCTACGTGAAAATGTGAATTGTAATACCTTCAAATTCGCATTTCTGTAAAAATAAGTTATATTTACGGATAATTTCAAGCATAAAATTGAAAGCCCGTCCAATTAATAGGTCCCTGTTGTGTAAGGTTTGCGTTAAAATAGTAAACAAAGGAATAATAATACTTTAGTTTATATAACTGGTACCTATAAATTATCTTAATTTTTTTTTCTCATATATCTAAAATTTTCATGGCGCCAAAGATATAAATAATAGAAAAATATTATAATTAAGCGTATATTTACCTAGTGAAAATATTTTTGAAACTCTGAATAAGCCACTGAATATATATATATATATATACACATATTCATAAATCGATAAATAGATAGACAAATAGATATAAATATACATACAGGGTGCAAAGGAAAGTGCCTTTAACCTGAAAATAATTGCGAACTGAGAGAGCTACAGCTATGCAAGTGAGGAAACTGTATAGTAAAGAGACTACGCCCGGCCAAATGCAAACTACAGCAGCGCCCCTAGTGGCAAAATTTGGAAGAGAGCCATTGCAAATCGAAAACGAAAAGAGATAGAGCAAAATTTCCAATTAGAAAGTTTTAGAGGATCAATTAATTAGTACGAAACGACGCGACGTTTGGTTCACACGGATAAAATAAATCGTCGCCTGTATACCCGAAAATATCCGAAATCGATGAACGACGATTCTACTTTGCATATTCACATTTCGGAAATGTAGCAGTGCACAATCGCAGATTGTGACGTTGTACTGAGCTGTTCAGTGCTGTAGTCGTAAAAAAACCAGTGAGTATACGCTATAGGCAGAGGGTATACTCTAAAGTCATGCATGTCATGCCTACAGTATATGCTGTAGCTTTATTTGAGAAACAGAGTGTATCAGAAGCTTCTTTAAAAAATCCAGAAGGTATACGGGGTATACCTCCGTATACACTCCACTAGGCTATTTCTAGGTTTTGGAATTAAAATTAGGTGACTAAATGGTCTAGCCACCACCCTTCAAATTGTTAAATCTATCTCGTCGTATTGAAGAAGCTTGCAATTGACGTTACATGCTGAGAAATGTGTATTCAGAATTAGTCTCACTAATACAAACGTGTATCGTGGTCAATGGCGAACTTTTCGAACATACTGAATATTAACTTTTTATCACTGTGAGACAGTTTTTTTTTGTGAGGTTATAAAAATGTTTTGAGATAAGTACGTATTTATACAATAATTTGTGCGTATTTCTTCATACTTCTGGCTATTCCATTCAAACATTTACACAAAATGAAGTGCATAGACTTCGGACATTTTTGGGTATACAGGCGAAGATATATCTTATCCATGTAAACCAAATGTCGTTTCGTACTAATTAATTGATGCTCTAAATTTTCTAATTGGCTATTTTGCTCTACCTCTTTTCGTTATTGATTTGCAATGGCTATCTTCCAAATTTTGCCACTAGTGGAGCTGCTATTATTTGCATTAAATCGGGTGTAGTCGCTTTACTATACAGTTACCTCATTTGCATAGCTGTAGCTTTCTCCGTTTGCATATATTTTCAGATTAAAGGGACTTTCCCTTGCACCCTGTATATATAGATAAGTTGTATAAAGAAAATAAATAAAAAATATAAATAATTAAATAATGTTATAAATATAATTATTTGACAAAATTAATAAAAATTAATGTTTTCACGGCTATGTGAAAAAAAATTAAAGTTACTAGTAACATGTATACAAGTAGAAAAACATTAACTTAAACGTGCATATAATTTACTTGTTTTATTTGTGTAAGGTTTTTAATCACTGCAAAACTATTCTAAGCATGTTTCAGTGGATAAATGGATGCTTATGATATGCTCCCATCAATTAAAAAGATAACGAAATATTTCTGAGAAATTTAGAAACTTCTAAAATTATTTAAACAGTATGGATTTTATGTCTCCTAAAGCTGACGCCAGAGCTGAAGAGGTGTAATATAGATAAGTTTGTCTAAATTAGAACATAAATAGCAAATATAAATAATTGAATAATATTATAAAAAATAATATTCTAAAAAAAAAAATCCATTAACGATGGAATAGATTTCTTTAATAAACTCAACTGCTTTGCTATTCAATTTATAAAGAATTCTATGTCATTTTTTCTTCTTCAAAATGCGACAATAAGTACGGTTCATTTCGAGAAAACAAGCAAAAATTCTACTTATAGCGAGCCACAACAACCTTTATAGCCATGAAATTAATGTTTGTGAAATAATTATTTCATGTGAGTGAATCAATCATGTGAGTGAATCAATCCTTTGAAAGAAATAATGTAAATATGTCTTATGTAATATACCAGGTGTCCCAAAAATGACTGATGGATTTTAAAATTCAATAACATTCAAACAATGACAGATATTAAAAAAATTCTTGCAGGAGTGTTATGTAAGATGTCAGGAGTTTTTATACTGCGATTTTCAGTTTTAGTTACAAATAGCAATGATAGATGGCGCTGCAAGTAATAACCGCTAAATCCAGGCTCGATTTTTCGGCCTATCTCTTCTTCCATGCGAAAAAAGGTGATTAAAATGTATTGAATGGATCCCAAAGTAACAAAAATCGGCACTGGATTGAGCATCTAACGCTCTCAGTGCCATCTATTGTTGAAATTCGAACTAAAATCAATAATTACAGTAAAAAAACTCCTGACATCATACATAACCCTCCTGCAAGAGTTTTTTTAATATCTGTCACCTTTTGCAAGTTATTGAATTTTAAAATTCATCAATCATTTTTGGGACACCCGATATATGCACCCGTTGTAGGAGTCAGCAAAATTTCGTAACGCGCAATACCAAGAGAAAAAAAATGTCCTTTGTTTTTTTTTTTTTTGTATTATCTTTTATTGCAAATTGACATGAGCGAAGTCAGTTATCATGATATGCTTTCTTACATCAAGTTATTAAATTAAAACCAAATATATTTCAACTTTTTTTAGATGATTCTTTAGTAGTTGATTCTTTGGCAGAGATTCAGAAAGACTTTTTGCAAATTTCTTTCTGTGAAAGATACAGTGATGTTGTCAATAAGGTTCATAATAATATTTTTTGGTTTCAACGTTAATAACTTTTTGTTGTCAACAACTTTTAAAAAAGCTTATGGAAAAGTAACGAAAGGCATTTCTGTTACACTTCATATACTTAATGGCTGTTTTTATGTCAATGACTTTATAGCTCATATGGATAATGTTTCATCAGTTCTTGAAATATCAAGAAATGCTAGGAAGATAATCAAAGATGCCGATATGTTCTTAAAAAATGAATTTAAAATTCTATTACGAATTTAACTACGAGTTAAAATGAGTATGATAAGAATTTAGAGGTCTGTAAGCAATTGAATACAGATAATTTAAAATGTGGAATACATCGAGTTCTTGGTTTTTGTAGGATCCATATAACGATTACCTATCCCTAGATAATAAAACTTTATCGGAATTTCTCGATCCGAAAAGGAATACAAAGCGGTTTCTTACAATAGCTGTTGGAGTGGAATTCATCCCTTCATAGGCGACAACTTTGGTGACCTTTAAAGCTTTTTTATTTACATTATTATTTTTATATATGTGGAGAATTTCGCAAGCAACACCTGCATCACACTGAGTGTCCCCGTATTTTCCGCTTCGAGATTAAAAAGGAAACGAGCCTTTACGAAGCTGTGTGAAGTGGAAATGCAGAAGAAGTAAAGAGAACGAAATGAGTTTTACGACGCAAGGTTTTGTTAAAAAAGAACAGAACATATTTCGGTGAAATAAGATTGAATATTTACACGACGTAAGAAAATCTCAGAAATATTCAACGACGTCCTGAATTATAGACTTTAAGCTAATTAAAGAATGAGAAGAGTGTTTATATCTGTATTTTTTGTTTGTGTGTTCGTCTCAATAAATGTCAGTGTTCGTCCTAAGTGAGTTGTGAGTTATGTATGGAGTCTCACCCCATATATATAATACCTTTATATATATATACGTGCGTGCGTGTGTGTGTGATATTGTATGTATGTATGTACTTCTTTAGATAAAAACACATTTAAATGCTATTTTTAATTGAAATACAACTTGGTGGCAGTTTTTTAACTTTTTATAGGCTAATTCCATGCGAACATGTCATGGTCTGTCACACAGCTGAAAATCGCTGTGCTTGCTCGCCACAGTTATTTTCGAAAAGTTTGCTTCGCCTTATTCAATTAATGAGATAGCTTTGATAAAATAAGCCACATTTTTTCGTTATAAAATACTGGTAGCTAAAAATCGTAGTACCGGACAGACATGACAAGTTCGCATGGAATCAGCCTATACTGAAAATACTAATCTGAATTTCAATATTGAGATTTAAATATCGTAGAAAAGAAACCGAAAATCCAAAAGCAAATAGGAATCATGATGTCGAAAGTGGAAGTTGAAATTAATAAAAAAATTAAGTGTTGTCTCTGTTTGTAAGACATTGTGATATATTTTTCAACCTTAATAAGTTTCTTGTTTTTACTTCTGGAATAGCGAAATCTTTTCGTATTTGAATTATGTAAGGTGGCTAGAATTAAGACACCCCTACTTCGACCTCCTTATACATCGAACTATTCAGTATAACGACTCCGAATTTTTTGCACATAATATTCAAGACATGGGAAAACTAATTAAGAGAAAAAAAAGTTCCAGAAACACCGATAGATGACGCTGTACAACTGGTCATATGCTGAAAAGACACATCTCTACACACTTTATTTGAACGTATGAAAGTGACAATGACCTGATCGACGCAAGGAATGCTGCTCAATGTGGTTTCCTTCTTGAAGATGTAAAATCTATAATCCGTGGATAGCATGTTCAACTGCGAATTTTAACTGTTCGGCTGAGATTTTTTTCACAAGCAGAGTTATACCTTCTTTCAGGTATGCCAAGTTTACTAGATTTCTTCGATAAACATGATTTTTTAAGTAACCCCCCCCCCCAAAAAATCACATGAACTAAGATCCGGAGAACAAGATGGCCGGGTTGTCGGAAACGCAAAACAGATTAGTTTGTCATTATTGAAATTTTGCAGAAGAAATAACTTTTTTCACAGTTTGTATCCTCTTTTATTCCCACAAACCGTGTGTTTATGCAAAGTTTTGTGTTTAGAGTGCTAAATTGCTGTTACAATGGCAGTTTAAACTTCTTTACCCTTTTCCTCCATAAGAGTAATACAAATTAAAAAAAGAAAAAAAATCGCATGTGTTCGGCTTTTTTTTTTTGCTTCTTTTCCAATTTTCTGTTGTACAGCGCCATCTATCGGTGTTTCGGAAAGAATTTGTTTTTCTCTTAATGCGTTTCCAATGTCTTGAATAGTATGTGCACAAAATTTGTAAAAAAAAAAAAAAAAATCCTTCAAGGGTTTCCGCAGGTAGTAAAACTTTTCCCTGCCCTGGGCTTGGGGGTTACACCTAACCATAAGCCAAAAGCGGGTTCCCAGGGTGGGTGCTTACTTACTTACTTACTTACATTGAGTAGCTCGATATATAGGAATGTCAGAGTAAATGTGTTTTAATTCTGGCCACCCGGTATAGTCTCAAAACCTTTTAAAATATGAGTGGAAATGAATTGCTTTAAAAAAATAGCTTATGATGCTTAGTTATACAGCCAAACTTGAACGTGCATTTTATTACATGATAGCGAAACATGCTAAGTTTGCCGACACATATTTTTGCATCCTTAATACGAATGTAGTTTTACTCAGCTTAAATTCAGCAAATTTTTTTCGTATTTGTGTTATATATTCTCAAAACATTCTAGGACATGGGGAGACAAAAATTAGTAGACAAAAAAAATTATTACACGTACTTTTTCAGCCAGACTTGAAAGTACACACGACAAAAGTGAAACACGCAAAGTTTACAGAAATACATTTTGCATCCTTAATAAGACTTTCAATTTTATTTGCCAGGAGAGTCAAATATTTTTGTGTTTGAGTTGCTTATTCTAAAAGCAGATGGGTGGATTTAAATTAGTTAACATAAAATAGTGTATGATGCCTAGTTATACAGCTAACTTGAGAGTATGTATTTACATATAAGATAATGAAACACAGGAACTTTACCTTTGAACTTTCTTCTATCCATGATAGAAGAAAGTATTTTAATCGACATTTTCTTCACTTAAGGTTTTTGACGGATTTATCAGCTTTGGCGGTCAGAGAAGCCGAAAAACATGTTTTTACAAAATGTCTGTCCTTCCGTGCGTTTGTCCGTGTTTATCTGTGAGTGTTTTCTTTTTAGCATCAAAAAGTGTATGTAGTTATGCATAGGATTGAACGGTATTTCATCTATAAGTTCTTAGATATGGCCACTAAGTCAAAATAGAATTTCGGGATATTAATCAGGAAGGACAATTTTCGTTCCGTATTCATTATTGTACCATAAGAAAGTGTACTACGTTACGCTTATAATTGAATCAAACTTCATATATATGTTGTTGACTACAGACGTTAGGTCGATGTTCCAGATTAGGGACTTTTTAGCCCCCAGATTGTTGATTGACACCGCTTTTTTGAAATAGAAATATTCAGCATATTTAGAAATAGATTAAAACTTCTGAAAAAAGGCGAATTATACTAATTAAAAAAAGTAGTGACAGTCAAATAATCTGAATTAAAATATTCCCCAATCTGGCAACACTGCGTCAGGTCCCAGTTAAAAATGGGGATATTCCATTGGAAGGAGGCGCTATGACAGAGATTTTTGTGAGATTTACGAGACGGAATATATACCAAGCTTTTGTGCTGTTTTATATCATTTGCTCAGTAATCGGATGCCTCCGCATTGATGGATGGCGGATAGCAGGATGACGATGGAGGATTGAGGAAGACATGGATGCTTGAGGAAATGATATAAGATTCATCTAACCAGAGAAGGTCGGAAAAATTCATACTGAATCGGCCAAGTGTGCAATATAGGTTTAATTATCGACTTCAACTAGATTTTATTTCGAGTATTACCATGTATGAGATAGAAGAAAGCTTTGGGATTGGCACATCCGAAAAGTTTTACAAATGTTCAATGTGGCTACCCTTCGTTATTCTGCAAATATATCATCTATCTCTATTACTTTATTTTTGTGATCATGTTAACATAAATGAGACTAATAACAGTGGCTCTTCTTGATTTCACTGGCGCTGTTAGGAGAAATTTCTTGTAAGCTGGATAGAATTGTCTTTGCATTTCCATAGTGGAATGACTTTCATGAGATCCCTGACAGCATTTTGCTTTTTCACTGATGTTATAAATCTCTGTGGTTACGCAATTAATATTTCGCAAGTTATATAGCTACAAAATAATACAAATAACTAGGGGGCTCTGCCCCCTGCAAGCGACGCTCGCCAACCACCCGTTCAGACACCGCAGAATCTAAAAACACGCTAATCTGATCAGTTTTTAAAATATTAGAGGAGATTGAATTATACTGAAAAAAGCTGTGCAGATCTCCCTGTAAAAGGGTTTCCATTCAGTTCCCTTTGATTGCAAAAAATTTAAGGCCGAATCAGTTTCTGTTAAGACATCCAATGGTTGTTTTCGTGTTTGATTAAAGATGATCAGTTAAACATTTGAAAAGAAGCTAAAATAAAATAAATTAAGTGTACAGTCTTTGTCTCCCGGTATTTTAAAACAATTTCTATAACAATAGCCTAAGTCATGTGACTGTCATCAACAGTTCCGGGCGAACCACTTCGCTTTTTATATTCCAGGTGCCATTTTGTTACTTTAATGTTAGTCAGGTGCCGGTGATAAGTCGCCAAATATTATTCTATAGCCATCATTTCATCTATATTATAATAGTCCAAGTCATTTAAGTGCCATAAATAAATACACTTAGATCCCTTGGCTTTTATGTGAAAGTTTGGCTCAGATATCATATACGGTCCTATATTAGCGCGATTTTTTTCCGACGCTAATTTGGGGAAAACATCAACAGCATAAACAACAACATCCGGTTTACCAAACCTAGCAAAATAACGATACTATGGCGCCAGTTATGTACCCGTTGCGTATATGACGTTGGCGTCAGAAAATAATCGCGTCAATATGGGTCCGTATATGACATCTGTGCTGAAAATTTTCCATTTTGATTAAAAAATCAAAAAAACCAAAAAAATTCTAATAAAATTATATAAAAGTTGCCATGGTCGTAAAGAATTCTTGGTACTGTATCGCTAGCCGGTGCAAATCTCGCCAATAGCTTTTATTCAACTCGCCAGTTAGCATTTTTTTTATTTTTCGAGTGGTAAATTAAAACATTGCTTTGAAGTTGAAATTAAATGTAATGGTTTGTTACATCATTTAATTTTTGGCCAGATGTCATATACGCACCGGGTTTAGCTTGATTTTTTTTTTTTTTTTTTTACAAAAATTTGGCGAAAACCTTGCTTTCGAATACCAGTTACATATGTATTTTTGGTACTACTTAGTTATCCCGTCGACCAAAAATCTATCACCAAACTATAAGATTAAATGCCAATAATAGCTGATCGTAAATGTCACATTCACTTGACTTTAAGCAAGTTACACCCGTTTACGTCATCAAGTGATTTTTATTTCGATGTTTTATTTGTATATTTATTAATGTTATACTATTTTATTTGTTCTTTCGTAATTTAAAATAAAAATTATGTCAATTTGTATAATTTGGCGAGTGGTTTGGCGATTTATATAATTTGGCGAAATGGGTCGACGGAATAACTAAGTAGAACCGTATTTTTTAATTATTTTCTATTATTTTTAAAAGAAAATAACCAAAAACATAATTAATTATAGAACAAAACAATTTATGTAATTTAAAAAAAGAAAATAAAGTAAATAAACATTTATTATTAAATAAACCACAATAGCCGGGGTTACCATGTCAACCAAAATAATGCCATTTTGGCGCCATTAAGTACCCCGGTACATATATGACAATATTTTTCTTTTTGTTTCGTTTAAAAAAAAGAAAAAAAGAAGTGAAAGCCATTTATTTTAAATAGTTCAGTTTGTATTAAATAAAATGATAATGAAATACAAATTGAATTATGAATAAAATGGTCGCCAAATTAGTTTAAATAGTAATCTTGTCTAAAATTTAAAAAAAAAAATCTGTTATGACTAAAATTTGAGTTACCATCATTAGAGAAAAGTATATAAAATTAGAAAAAAAATTAATATTTCAAAAACTAATTCGAATTTTAAAATTCTAATACCAGTTTTCAGATCCTCGGATCAATACGGATTTTTGCTGTTAATTTCATCGCAAAGTATTTCGTATTTTAGGAAAAATCGCTGTGAAACATAATCAGTTGTTTAATCAGTCGTTTCATAGAATCGTTACATAAATTCGTTTCATAATATCCGTTTCATTAGGATGTTATATATGTAGGGTAGATTTGTGTCTAACCTAATTTAATCACTAATAACATTTTCAAAGATTTTTGCTTTACTTTACAAACGAATGAATAACTCCTTAAATGTAATGTATATTTTTTATTAACATTTAGCTTTTTAAGAAAGATTCAATAGAAGTCTCTACTAATATCAGAATTTAAACTTACATTCTATTCGATAGACGTAATTCAAGCGTCACTGCAGCAAAGGAAAGGTTATAGTACTTAAATTTCACTAATTTTGTATTAAACAGAAACCAATTTCTTTTAGAAATTTTAGAAATTCTCTCGTGCTATGTTATAATAGTTTAAGAAAACGATTATACAATTTAAAATTAGCATATGTATTAATTTTATAAATGTTAGTTAATGCAAAATGAAGCACAATTAAGTATATTATCATCATTATTAAAATAAATACTAGCGGGCATGACCGAGCTTAGCTCGGTCAAAATTAACCTTGTGTTAAATTCGATATTTCATTCTCACTCAATAATTCTTGCTAATTAGATAAAATTGGCATGATCCTAAGCCATAGGTACCCACTAACGAAATTTTTCGAACACACGAACTAACCAATGCTCTGCTCGAACCCGAAAACGATATAATACAAAATTTAGTCAAAATCGCTAAAGTCATTTTATAGATAAAAATAGTTGGACCCACGGTAACCCAAAAAGGACCTACTAACCTAAATTTATCGAACATCTGACCTATCCCAATGGTCTTCTCGTTCTAGGAACGGGGTAATAAGAAATTTTGTAAAAATCATTAGAGCTATTTTGTAGATAAAATTAGTTAAATCTTGACCTATAGTGACCCAAAATATCTGGTTAATCGAATTTTCCTGAGCATGCAACCTAGACCAATGGTCTTCTCGAACCCGAAAAAGATAGAAAACAAAATTTAATCAAAATCATTAAAGCTATTTATAGGTAAAATTTACTTGACCCACAGCGATCCAAAAATGACCCATTAATCGAATTTTCTCGAACATGTGACCCAACCCAATGAACTTCTCGTAGCCGGAAACAGGATAATACAAAATTTTGTCAAAATCGTTTGAGCTTTTCTTACAGATACAATTAGCTTGACCCACAGTAACCCAAAAATGACCCACTAAACGAATTTTCCGGAACATGTGACATAGCTCAATGGTATTTTCATGCTCAGAAAAAATATTATACAAAATTTTTCCCTAATGTTTTCAGCCGTTATTTAAGATACACTTAGCTTGACCCACAGCGACCCAAAAAGAACTAATTGAATATTCACGAATATGTGACTGAGCCCAATGGTCTTCTCATGCCCAGAAACACTGGTTAATACAAAATTTTGACAGAATCGTTTGAGTCGTTTTTTAGATACAAATAGCTTGGCACACAGTGACCCAAAATGACCCAATAATCGATTTTTCTCCAACATGTGACTTAGCCCAATGGTAATCTCATGCCCGGAAACGGTATATTACAGAATTTTGTCAAAATGTTTTGGGCCTTTTTTTAGAATCAATTAGCTTGACGCTCACCCATTGTGACCCAAAATGACCCACTAATAAAATTTTCTTGAACATGCGACCAAGCCAAATGGCTCCCGCCCGAAAACGATAAAATACAAAATTTCGTAAAAATCGTTACAGCCGTCTTCTAGATAAACTTTGCTTGACCCACAGTGACCCAAAAATGACCCACTAAACGAATTTTCTCTAATATGTGACTTATTCCATTGGTCTTCTCGTAATCGACAGCAACAAAATAAAAATTTTCTCAAAATTGTTAGAGCCGTTTTTTAGATAAAATTGGCTTGACCCACAGTGACCCAAAAATGACCCACTAATCGAAATTTCTCGAACATGTGAACTAGCCCAATAGTTTTCTCGTGCCGAAAAACGGTTGGATATAAAATTTAGTCAAAATCGAATGAGACGTTTTTAGATATAATTAGCTTGACCTTGACCCATTTGACCCAAAATTACCCACTAATCGATTTTTCTCGTACATGTGACTTAGTCCAATGGTCATCTCATCCCCGGAAACGGTATATTACAAAATTTTGTCGAAATGTTTTGGGCCTTTTTTTAGATTGAATTAGCTTGCCGCTAACCCATTGTGACCAATAATGACCCACTAATAAAATTTTCTTGAACATGCGATCTAGCCCAATGGTATTCTCGTTCCCCAAAACGATAGAATACAAAATTTCGTCCAAAACGTTAGAGCCATTTTCTAGATAAACTTTGCTTGCTTTACCCACAGTGACCCAAAAATGACCCGCTAATCGAATTTTTTCTAATATGTGACTTATCCCATTGGTCTTTTCGTAATAGAAAACGACAAAATACAAAATTTAGTCAAAATTGTTAGAGCCGTTTTTTAGATAAAATTGGCTTGACCCATAGTGGTCCAAAAATTATTCACTAATCAAAATTTCTCGAACATGTGACCTAGCCCAATAGATTTCTCGTGCCGTAAAACGGTTGGATATAAAATTTAGTCAAAATCGATTGAGCCTTTTTTAGATATAATTAGCTTGACCTTGGCCCATTTGATCCAAAATTACCCACTAATCGATTTTTCTCGTACATGTGACTTAGTCCAATGGTCATCTCATCCACGGAAACGGTATATTACAAAATTTTGTCGAAATATTTTGGGCCTTTTTGGATTCAATTAGCTTGACCCTTACCCTTTGTGACCCAAAATGACCCACTAATCGAATTTTCTCGAATATGCGATCAAGCCCAATGGTATTCTCGTGCCCGAAAACGGTAGAATACAAAATTTCGTCAAAATCGTTAGAGCCGTTTTCTAGATAAACTGTGCTTGACCATAGTGACCCAAAAGTGACCCACTAATCAAATTTTCTCTAATATGTGACTTAGCCCATTGGTCTTCTCGTAATGCAAAACGGCAGAATACAAAATTTAGTCAAAATCGTTAGAGCTATTTTTTAGATAAATTTGGCTTGACCCATTGTGACCCGAAAATGAGTCACTAATCAAAATTTCTCGAACATGTGACCTAGCCCAATAGTTTTCTCGTGCCGAAAAACGGTTGGATATAAAATTTAGTCAAAATCGATTGAGCTGTTTTTTAGATATAATTAGCTTGACCTTGACCCATTTCACCCAAAATGACCCACTAATCGATTTTTCTCGTACATGTGACTTAGTCCAATGGTCATCTCATCCCCGGAAACAGTATATTACAAAATTTTTCGAAATGTTTTGGGCCCTTTTTTTATGCAATTAGCATGACTCTGACCCATTTGACCCAAAGTGACCCACTAATCGAATTTTTTCGAACACATGACCTAGCCCAATGGTATTCTCGTACCCGAAAACGATACAATACAAAATTTCGTCAAAATCCTTATAGCCGTTTTCTAGATAAACTTTGCTTGATCCACAGTGTCCCCAAAATGACCCACTAATCGAATTTTCTCTAATATGTGACTTAGCCCATTCGCCTTCTCGTAATCCAAAACGACAGAATACAAAATTTAGTCAAAATCGTTAGAGCCGTTTTTTAGATAAAATTGGCTTGACCCATAGTGACCCAAGAATGAGCCACTAATCAAAATTTCTCGAACATGTGACCTAGCTCAATAGTTTCCTCGTGCCGAAAAACGGTTGGATATAAAATTTAGTCAAAATCGATTGAACCGTTTTTTAGACATAATTAGCTTGACCTTGACCCATTATGACCCAAAATGACCCACTAATCTAATTTTCTCGAACACGTGACCTAGCCCAATGGTCTTATCGTGCCCGAAAATGGTAAAATACAAAATTTTGTCAAAATCCTTAAAGCCGTTTTTATGATATAATTTACATACACACACACACATATACATACACACACAATTTTTGTTTGCATTATAGTATAAGATTCAAGATTTTCATGTCCTTCATCATTTTCTATTCTCGTTTTCTCTTAAATACTTTTTACAAATTATATTTAAAAAAAATACATTTTAAAGATACTCACTCCATGGTAACGATACATAAAAAAAATATTGAATGTATATTGAGTTAATGTCTTTAAAATACTTTTTTATAACAGCATTAAAACAGTATACTTAGTTATCACCAGTTGAACCAACAGAAAACTGTACCTCGTTCTTTTAATAAAACAAAATTTAATGCTATGTTTTATTTAAATACCCGTTCGTGACAGTTTAGTTTTATCTACATACAAAAAAGTTTTGGACTGCAATGTCGTAAGAAACTCTAAACGCAAAAGCAAATAACAATGATGATGTCGAAAGCTGAATTTGAAAGTAATAAAAATTTCAAGTGTTTTCTCTGTTTGTGACAGATTAAGTTCACTGACACGTATTTTGAATTCTGAGTAAGATCTTCGTTTTTATCTGTCATGACAACCAAATTTTATATTCATCGTTGAAAAAAGCTACATTTTGAACTTTAGAAATAAGCTTATTGTTTCGTTATGAAAACGTATAATCGTTAATACTGCATTGTAATGTGAAGGAATATAAAAATTTCATTTCCTATTTGGAAGAAAATCTTACTCTTTTAAAGAATACATTTAAGAATATTCTTTATGAAAAGCTTATGGAGAAATACTCAGTACACGAAGTTATTAAATATAAATACAATAATCTCTTAGGATAAATAAAATTTTAGACATTTTCAGACTTTTTTCATACATAAACGATTTTTTGTTAAAGTATTTTTTTAGTAAATAGTGGGATATTGTTTTGTGAATATTTATATTGTATACGTTTTATAGTTTACGTGAAAAATTCTATGTCATGCTAAAAATATGTGAATTTTGAAGATTAGATTACAAGTGATGTAACAGATAAAGCTTATTTAAAATTTTCTTAGTAAAATAATAGAAAAACGCTTGAGCAATAATACAATAACCATAGTGTAATATGTAGAGAATACTTTTTAAAGATTACCGAACACACATGAAATGATGAATATAGTATATATAATGTAATACGTAAATTAACCATCACAGAGCAATTTTCTTACATATTTCGTTTGCATTTTTAGCTGCATTCCATATGTTTATAGAGAGGATGAAATCTTTAAATTAATTAAAACCAAAATAGGGGAAAACAATATCTATTGTTGTAAATAAAAGGTTTTTTATACAGGCAGCATCTGATTATTTGAAACAACTTTTATGTAAGGTAACTGTTTTGTATGTCGGAAATTTACCATATAATACGAGCAATTATTAGATATTTAATATTCAAATGTATTGTGATGTTTAACCGTACCCCGTAACAATGATAAAGTTATGGTCATGGGTAAAACGACAAAAAGAACATCATTCCACAATAGAAGACAATATTTTTTGAGGTACTCCTTTATTACTGAGGAACGTTTCTGGAGTTTTATTATAGTGTAATGAGAATAATTAGTTATCTTGATATACGATATAGCGATTAAAGGTATGCTAGAAAATACGAGGGTCACTCTGAAATTTTTGAGATACGAGTAGGTTTTTAAAGTTATACTTACAAAATTTTAGGTGTGTTCAAACTAGTCTCCTCCAGCATCAGTGCACTTTTTTAGACGAATTTTCCACAGATTAAATACATCAAGCCATTCATTTCTTGGAATAGATGAAAAAAAAATGCATATAGCCACATCAATCTCTTCTTCTGAATGAAAACAGCGTCCACGTAAATTCTTTTTTAGATTAAAGAATAACCAAAAGTCACACATATCTAGATCAAGTGAATACGGTGGATGTTCTATCACTTTAATTCGTTTTTGTTTAAGAAACTCAACTGTTAATCCGGCTGTATGTGAAGATGCATTGTCATGGTGAAGCATTAGTCCCCTAACATTCACTTCTTGTAGAATTTCTGGAAGACATTTAGTGGTATACCAGTTTGCTGTCACTGTCTTCTGTCCTTCCAACTTGATGGCTTTGACCAATCCCGTACTTCTAAAGAAAACGGCATACATCACTTTTTTCAATGCACGTTGCCTTTTCACCATTGTCGGCGTGGGATCATCTTCAAAGACCCATACTTTGCTTTCTTGACATGTTGGAACGTAAAAAAAACGGTATGTACGTTTTATCATCCGTTACAGTTTTAGAAATGATGCGATGGCCCCCATCATTTAGCAATTTAAGAGTTTCTTTATTGATTCTGACACGCTCATCTTTTTGGTGTTCAGTTAGATTATGGGGAACCCAACGGCAAACTTACTTTTTTCATATGCATTTCTTCATGAATAATTTTGTGTATGTCTGCGGATCCAATGTTAAGTTCCTTCTGTATCATT
The DNA here is from genome assembly GCA_963932465.1 of Maratus speciosus. Taxonomy (NCBI): domain Eukaryota; kingdom Metazoa; phylum Arthropoda; class Arachnida; order Araneae; family Salticidae; genus Maratus; species Maratus speciosus. Next base: position 492,387,532 of record OZ010788.1, on the reverse strand, counting down.
TGATAGGTACATCGATTATCATCCATTAACATTTTCGTATGGCAGACACATTATCTGGGATTACTGCCGACGGCGGCCTTCCTGTGTGTTCTTCATCCTGCAAAAAATTGCGACCTCTGCTAAATTCTTTAAGCCATCTGAATACAGTAGCACGAGCTGGAGATTCATCACCAAATGCTAATTTCAACCGTTGAACGCATCCTTCTTGATTTAATCCTGCTTTAAAATCGTAGAAAATCATAGCGCGAAAATGTTCTCGCGTCAACTCCATTTTCTCTTCTGTTTAAAATTTATTCTACGCTAACCAAGTTGAAGTAAGTCAGTAAAAATCGTCTGCTGTGTTAAAATACTTTGTATTTTAAAATTAAACCGTTATTTTTATTTTGTAAATTCTCGTCTGTGCGTATCTCAATAATTTCAGAGTAACCCTCGTATAAGATAAACAATAATTTATTAAATCATATTTTTCTTTTATTCTTTCAAGTTTTAATAGGAAGTTAACGCAGATTTATAAAGTCTAAATTTGGTCTTCATATTAAGCATAAAAATTTCTAATACATTTTTTTTAATGCTTTATATATTTTTAGCAATAAAAAAAAAATCAATCAAAAATATCTTTTGTCCACACGGTGCATTTTCACTATCTTAATTAATATTTACATTGCCCTTATCTGCAAATTATGCTTTTACCTTTAATTGTAAAATATATTAGTTGATTATAATTAAAAAAAACAATACCGCACGAAAATTGAAACCATTGAAGATGCACTTTTACTTCACTATGTAGCTAAGTAATTAAAATGATAATGCAACCTTTTAAAAACATTTTAAGCGTTTCTAATTAAAACATTGACGTCACGTAAAGTTTATTGAAATGAAAATCGAATTTATTATTTATAATTGATAGATTTCTTTTTTAAAAATAATGCTGCTGTACACCATTTTCGGAAGATATAAGACAATGAGTGTATAATAATATATTTTTAATGCTTAAAAAGAAAATGTAATGCTGTGTCACATCGCATTTTTTAAATTTTTCTATTAAGTTATTTTGACGCATAATAGAACCGATATATTTTTTTCAAAATGATAAATCTTATATTAAGACATGATTTCTCACTGAAATCATTTATACCAAATAGATAAAAATGTAACCGCATTTTTGGAGAGTCTGCATGATAAAAAAAAATAATAAAATAAAATAAAAAGAATTTCAATAGCACACAAAGAATCAAGTGGTGTTTATTTTTTAATGTATGCAAATTTTGCATAAAATTTATCATTTTAAATAATATATTGTTTGAAATAGTAATGCGACTCAATGGTAAAGTAAGTTAAATTGCCAATTTTAAATTCCCTTTGTTTTTCACATTATTAAAAAATTATAAAAAATCGAGAATTCGTTTTCTCACGTTTCAAGATAATTTACTCTTATAAAGGAACACATAATTTTAATTTGATACTTAAAATAAATTTAATCAGGAAATAAATTGTTTGAGATAAAGCCAGATATACATTGCCACAATTGTTGCCATGCTTCCTCGAACATTGGACCTGCTACTAATATAATCCCTACTCTCGAATTAATATTATTTTCTAAGATAATGAATATCTAAGGTATTATACTGGCTTGATAAACGCAATTACGATTAAAAAAAAATACGGAATTGTTCCAAAGTTTAAATTTGGTTTATCCAATTTTAGCGACTATGGAGTCTAGACTGATGATAACGAGACAAAAGGTGAAATTGGATCGAATAGAGTATATTGAGTTACATATTTACAAGAACTGAAGTAAGCCAGAGAAACAACATGTATTCGTAGATTTTGACAGGCCCATGGTAGGCAGGCAGCGGATGTGTAATATAGCTAGAATGCTAGTTTAAAGCAACATTCGCATGTAAGACAAGCAACATTGTTTAAAAACAAAAATTTAATTATTAACAATTTAATGTAGTGCTATGAATGCATATGAACGTTCTAACATAGAAATTTCTGATAATTGTGTTACCAGTGCACTCTAAATATTCGTCTTTCCCAAGAGTTGAATGGGTGTCTAGAAGGAGGGGCTATGTTAGAAATTTATAATTTCGAAAAAATAAGGAAAAAGCCATTAATGTCATTGATTACCGATATCCAGAGAATTTAGTGCAACGTATTCGTCCGATCTTAATTATCCTCCACTTTTGCTTTCAATCGACTTTCAGTGACAAGTAATAAAAGCTAGTCAGGTGGGTAAGGGCATTAATAATATTGCTTTTTGTTTATTGATTCATTTTTTCATTTAAAGTAAACAAACTTGTATATTCTGAAATTGCAATTTTTAACACTGGGTAATCGTCAAGTATTCAACATAGGCCCTTTCCCAACAAAAAATCCAACTTTCCAAAATTTGTAACATAGACCTTTTTCCAAAACACCCATTCAATTGATTATAAATCCTGTAGTAAGGCACGAGATATTCACAAGCAAATGGTAAACCATTAAAAAGCTTATTTACAAATTCTTGTTTTTATTTCAATATTTTTAAATGATTATTTTTCCATAGGATTTCTGAAGTCGGTGTCTAACTTAATATTTTTGTACTTTTTGCTTTTTTTTGTAGTTCCTTTTAGAAGTCACATTCAATTTCTGAAAAAAAAATGGTTTCTTGGTTCCGAAATCTAATATGTTCCGAAATATATTGCAACCAAAATCGGAAAAAAAATCACTCTGCACATTGACCTAAAGTATCCTGTGCACACACACAGAAAAAAATTAAAATATACGCTAACCTCCTAAAGTTATGGTACATCATGTTTTTCGCAGCTCACCTTTAAAATGAAGGCAGCAACAATAATATTCATAGTGTATATGAATGATAATATCGAACTTTAAGAAAACTTATGCAAAAGACCTTGGTCAATACTTTTATTTTAAAGAAATTGTTACTTATATTGGAGTAAGGTAACATGTTGAAAAATTTGTATCAATAAATATATATTCTTGTGTATAAAATACGATATTTTCTTTCTCTATACATAAATTGTATGAAGTAAATGATAGGCCTGAAAAAGTAACATCTTTAGGGAATTTTCCCGACGAAACTTTATTTTCTCTTTCTATAACGTTAAATAATTAAAAAGAATATTGAAATTTTTGAGAAAACATTGCAATTCTCTTCAATCAAAAAAAGGTTGCAAAACAGGTATGAATTTATATTGAATTATTGTTCATGAAATTAGTACTTAACTTTGAAAACTACCAGTGCCTGTAGGCCGAGCCGCAGGGATTTTATTAACAGTGTATCTGAATTTTTATTGGTGAAAATTTTGACTTAAATTGTAAATATAATTTATTATTTTAAATATTCTATTTAATAAAATTAATACTATAATTACCTTCTAAACTTACGATAAAGTTAGATTTCATTATCCCCAAAAGAATTGAATGATCTCATGCAATTCAAAAGCAACACAGCGTTCCCACGCAATTAGTTTCAATAGAAAAACGTCTTTGTTCATTAAATATGTAGAGTATTGTGCAGGATCATATAAATAAATGTCCACAACAGTAAATGAAAAAAGTTAAATTTTGCAAAGAAAAAGACATCTCCTGAAAATAAGTTTTAATGCGCCTTTTAAAGTAACGGTATTAACAACAGCTTTATAAAATATGTTATTTTATTTTTTTCTCAAAATATAAATTACTAGCAAACCCCGCGGCTTTGCTCGCGTAATATTTGAAATATGCCAAGTGATATTTATATGTCTAATTTTTATTTAAAGGTACTAACTAAATTTTCATTTTATTAAAAGGTAATATTTTATTTTATTAAAAGGTACTTATTACTTTTTCAAAAATTACTATTTAAAACACAGTTTGATTAAACATCATTATTACACTGCATTAGGCAGAAATGAGACTTAAATTAATAAAACGAAATAAAACAAAATAAATAATAATTTAGAAAATATTTTGAAACTTTTATGCTCAGTTAATACGCTCACTTCAGTATTCATTTGAAGTTTTGAATTTTCTAGAAACCATCTTCTTACATCTTAAAATTAACCATCATGTCAAATTCCAAGTTCTACCACCTCTCTCAACATAAATGGCTGTGTTGAAATAGAAACTGTCACCATTAATTTGCCAACATTAATTTTGAAATTGGTTTGTTATTTCCTAATATTCTACAGAAACGTAATTTAGAAAGCTTTTAAAGGCCTTTTTTAGAGCGTTTGTTGTTCCTGTGAACCCCAGGTGGTCGAATCATCGGCATAAAATATAGCCTGTGTAGGATCAGAGACTGCTACCATTGATTCGCAGCTATTACTTTTATATTTGGTTTATATTCCCTGAAATTGGGTAGAAATCGTAATTTAGGACTTTTTTAGAATGCTTTTCGCACATCCCCTTCACTTCACCCCTTTTTAATTAGAATTTATTTTCGACAGACCTTCGAGGGCATTTATATTTTATAAGTAACTACCATGCCATATTTAAAGTTTCTAGCCTTTTCAGTATCACAGAAATCGCAATTTAGAAAGTTTTTAGCTACTGCAACCCTCTGCTGGTAGTGGCACAGACATAAAATATAGCTTATGATTGAGCAAGTTCTATCACCAACAATTTGTCATCATTATTTTTTTAATCTGTTTGGTATTTGATAAGATTACATAAAAATTGTTATTTACAACGCTTTTCGCCTACTTCATCTTTTTAAATTTGAAATTTTCTTTCGACAGTTCTTAGAAAGCAGTTGCATCTTGTAAGTAAATACCATGCCATACTTCAAAGTGTTAGACCCTTCAGTTATGCAAAAAACGCAAATTAGAACATGTTTTGCTTTTGCAGCCCTCAGATGGTAGTGACAGCAACATAAAATATAACCTATGTTATAGCAGGGACTGTCACCATTGATTTTCAACCATTACTTTTGAAACAGCTTTGGAATTTCCTGAGATTGAGTAGAAATCGCAATTTAGAATGTTTTTAGAACGCTTTTCGCGCATTTTCACACCTTTTTAAATTTCCAATTTTTTCGAAACTGTTCCTAAAGATCATTTATATGTAATACATATGTACCTTGCCTAATTTTAAGTTGCTAGCCCCTACCGATCACAAAAATCGAAATTTGGAACGCTTTTTTGCTCCTGCAACGTCTAGGTGATAGTGATACCGACTTAAAATAGCGTCTATGTTAGAGCAGAGGCTGTCAGCATCAATTTCTTAACATTACTTTTGAAATCAGTTTGATTCTTCCTGAGATATTGGTGACAAATCGGCATTTAGAACGTTTTTAGAACGCTTTTCGCTCATTTTGCTCCTGCATCTCCTCTGGGTTAGTGGAAACATATATAAAATATAGCCTATCTTGGAGCAAGATCTGTCACCATCATTTTAACGCCATTATATTTGAAATCGGTTCATTATTTCCTGAGACTGCATAGAAATTGCAATTTAGAACGTTTTTTACAACGCTTTTTGCGCATTTTGACCCCCCTTTTAAATTTCGATTTTTTTAGGAAATGTCCTTAGAGATCATTGATATCTTATAACTAACTACCATTCTAAATTTCACGATTCAAGGCCCTTCCGTCACGCAAAAACAGCAATTTAGAACGTTTTTCTCCTGCAGCCCCTTTGGGGTAGTGGCACCGACATAAAACATAGCCTATGTTGGAGCAGGGATTTTCACCATCATTTTGACCCCATTATTTTTCAAATCGGTTTGGTATTTCCTGAGATTGTGTAGAAACTACCACTTAGAACGTTTTTTAGAACGCTTTTCATGCATTTTCACCGCTTTTAAATTTAGAATTGTTTAAGAACTGTTCTTAGAAATCCTTTATATCTAATAAGTAGCTGATACTTCAAATTTCATATTTCTAGGCCCATCAGTAACACATAAATCGCATTTTTAGAACGTTTTTTGCTCCTACACCCCCTTTGGGGTAGTGGCACCGACATAAAACATAGCCTATCTTGGAGCAAACGTTGTCACTATCATTTTGACACCAATATTTTTTAAATCGGTTCGGTATTTCCTGAGATTATGTAGAAACTACCATTTAGAACGTTTTTTAGAACGCTTTTTGTGCATTTTCACCCCTTTTAAATTTCGAATTGTTTAAGAACTATTCTTAGACACTATTTATATCTTATAAGTAACTAATATTCCAAATTTCATATTTCTAGGTCCTTCAGTAACGCAAAAATCGCATTTTTAGAACGTTTTTTGCTCCTGCACCCCCTTTGGGGTAGTGGCACCGACATAAAATATAGCCTATATTCTAAGTTGGACTAACACCATCATTTTGATACCATTACTTTTGAAATCGGTTTTGTATTTCTTGAGATTATGTAGAAACTACCATTTAGAACGTTTTTTAGAACGCTTTTTGTGCATTTTCACCCCTTTTAAATTTCGAATTGTTTAAGAACTGTTCTTAGACACCATTTATATCTTATAAGTAACTAATATTCCAAATTTCATATTTCTAGGTCCTTCAGTAACGCAAAAATCGCATTTTTAGAACGTTTTTTGCTCCTGCACCCCCTTTGGGGTAGTGGCACCGACATAAAATATAGCGTATGTTCTAAGTTGGACTAACACCATCATTTTGATACCATTACTTTTGAAATCGGTTTGGTATTTCCTGAGATTATGTAGAAACTACCATTTAGAACGTTTTTAGAACGCTTTTTGTGCATTTTCACCCCTTTTAAATTTCGAATTGTTTAAGAACTGTTCTTAGACACCATTTATATCTTATAAGTAACTAATATTCCAAATTTCATATTTCTAGGCCCTTCAGTAACGCAAAAATCGCATTTTTAGAACGTTTTTTGCTCCTGCACCCCCTTTGGGGTAGTGGCGCCGACATAAGATATAGCCTATGTTCTAAGTTGGGCGAACACCATCATTTTGATACCATTACTTTTGGAATCGGTTCGGTAGTTCCTGAGCTTATCTCCGACAAATAAACAATTTTTACCTCTTTATAATAGGAGTATGATATAAAGTAAATCATAAATCAGAAAAAGCAATATCTTTAGGGAATTTCCCGACAAAACTTTATTTTTTCTTTCTACAAAGTTAAATAATTAAAGGGATATTGAAACTTTTAGGAAAACATTGAAAGTATCTTCATTCAAAACATATTGCCATACAACTATGAATTTAAATTGAGATTTAGTCAAGAAATCGATAAAAAAGTATTAACTGAAAATAATTTACGCAAATGATGCCCCAGAGTATTCGAGACACGGTAAAATGTTTTCCATTATGTAGAAAATGTTTTCGTCAGAGGAGTTTAGTACTTACTAAAAATGTTTTCCAAGGAATTTATTATAGGAAACATATAATATATATATATATATATACCTACCCTATATATATAAAATCCTAATGAAACGAATTTATGAAACGAATATATGAAACGGCTGAAATGTGTATCGATTCTTTGAATCGGCTAATTAAACAACTGATTATGTTTCACGGCGATTTCTCCTAAAATATGGAATACTTTGCGATGAAATTAACACCAAAAATCTGCATTGATCCACAGATCTCAAAACTGGTATTTGAATATTTATATTCGAATTAGTTTTTGAAATATTAATTTTTTTCTAATTTTAAATACATTTTTTTAGTGATGGCAACTCAAACTTTAATCATAACATATATATATATTTTTTTTCATAATTCAGAAAAGGTTACTATTTTAAATTAATTTGGCGACCAGTTTGGCCTCCTTTAAATCTATGCTAAGAACAATGCTTTTTTTGTATTTCGTTATCATTTTATTTAATACAAAACTTTCATTTAAAAATGAAGCATTTAAATTGATGGCTTTCACTTCTTTCTTAAAAAAAAAAAAAGAAAAAAAAAAGAAAAAAAAAGAAAAGAAAAATATTAGGCACAGATGTCATATACGCACTGGGGTACTTAATTGACGCAAAAATGGCATTATTTTGATTGACATGGCTATTGTCGTTTATTTAATAATAAATGTTTATTTACTTTTATTTTTTTTTTAATTTATATAAATTATTTTGTTCTATAGATGTTAAATTATTTTTTTTTACTATTTCCTTTTGAAAATAATGGAAAATAATTAAAAAATACGATACAACGTAGTTATTCCGCCAACCAATTTCGCAAATTATATAAATCGCCAAATCACTCGCCAAATTGTACAGATTGACAAATTTTTTATTTTAAATAACGAAAAAACAAATAAATTAGTATAACATTAATAAATATAAAAATAAAACGTTGAAATAAAAATCACTTGATGACGTAAACATGTGTAACTTGCTAAAAGTCAAGTGAATGTGACATTTTCGATCAACCGTTATTGGTATTTAATCTTATAGTTCGCGATAGATTTTTGGTTGACGGGATAACTAAGTAGTACCAAAAATACATATGTAACTGGCATTCGAAAACGATGTTTTCGCCAAATTTTCGTAAAAAAAAAAAAATCATGCCAAACATGCGGTGCGTATATTACATCTGGCGAAATATTAAATTATGTAACAAACCATGACATTTAATTTCAACTTCAAATCAATGTTTTAATTTACCACTCGAAGAATAAAAAAATTCTAACTGGCGAGTTGCAAAAAAGATATTGGCGAGATTTGTACCCGGCTTTTTTATCTTTCGGCACAGATATCATATACAGCCCCATATTGGCGCGATTTTTTTTTTCAACGCCAATATCATACGCATACTTAACTGGCGCCAAAGTATCGTTATTTTGCTTGATATGGTAAGCCGGACGTTGTTGTTTATGCTGTTGATGCGTTCCCCAAATTGGCGTTGGAAAAAAATCGCGCCAGTATGGGGCGTATATGACATTTGTGCCAAACCTTCATATGAAAATCAAAGGGATCAGACCGTATTTGTTTATGGCATTTGTTGACTTGAACTATTATAATATAGATGAAATGATGGGGATAGAATAACATTTGGCGACTTATCACCTGTGCCTGGATAACATTAAAGTATCAAAATAGCACCTAGAGTATAAAAAACGAAGTGTTCCGCCGGGAACTGTTGATGATAGTCACATGATTTAGGGTATTGTTATAGAGATTGTTTTAAAATATCGGGAGACAAAGACTCTGAATACTTAATTTTTTTTAGCTTCTTTTCAAATGTTTAACTGATCCTCTTTAATCAAAAACGAAAAGAACCATTGGATGTCTTAACAGTAACTGATTCGCCCATAAATTTTTGCAATCAAAGGGAATTGGATGGAAACCCGTTTACAGGGAGATCTGCACAGCTTTTTTCAGTACAATTTAATCTTCTCTAATATTTTTAAAACCCATCACATTAGCATGTTTTTTTATTTTTAGAATCTGCGGTGTCTGAACGGGGGTTGGCGAACGTAGCTTGCAGGGGGTAGAGCCCCCTAGTATATATATATTAGGTTGAGCAAAAAGTTCTGGGAATTTTTGAATGTAATAGTTACCAGAATTTGTATCGTATATAGGTGTATTAGTGGTATAGTCCAGACGTGGCTCCATCCAATTATGGCCTTTTTCGATCAATGTAATACTTTTTCAATGACTGTCGATTTGAATCCTTTAATGAAGCTGAAGAAGCATGTCAAGAGTTTTTCGTTTCCAAGGAGCCGCCATCCGGAACCTGGCAGAACGATGACAGAAAGTCGTGTACTATGATAGTCTCTACTTTGAAAAATAATCCTTGTTACTTTTGTTATTAATTTGCGAATAACAACGCAACTTTCACAAATTTCCCAGAATTTTTTGCTCAACCTAGTATATTGCTCTTCAATGTATCGCAATATAAAACATAAGCACAAGTTTAGGGACATTTTAAAAAATAATTTAATATAAAGGACAAAGGTGTCCACGCGTTAATCTGAGGTCATTTATCAAATAGCAACTCTTGAAGATGAAATTTCGGGTTTGCAAATTTGATACTGAAAATTTTTTTAATTTATAATTATCGCACATTTTCGATTTTCACACCGTCATATAGCTAAAAAATCTACTTTTCGATTCAATTTGTTTGAAAACTACATCTTAATTGACTGATTTATTATGGCTTTTAAGATAATTTTCAGCATTCATTTTTTCAATGTATCTTCATTGCGTGCAGCCATTATTAGGAAATAAACCATTTGTACTAAAAACAATATAAATACTTCAGCATTTTTCTCTGGCTAATTTTTCATAACTAAATTAAAACTTACTCAAACTGTTATAGTAAAAAGTGACTGCTTATTTGTGTTTCACAATTCCTGCTCGTGCAATATGGAAAGTTGGTGATCAAATTAACGTCAGTTATCTTCATAGATCCGTGGATGTCACAAGTGGTTTTGGAATTTTAAAAATTTAATTCTTTTTCGACATGTTAAATTTTTCTTAAATTTTAATTACATTACTGTAATAGTGGTAAAAAAAATTGCTGCTTTTTTAGGGACTATTACATTTCTTTGTTTCATCATTTTCAAATTAAAAAAAAAATTTATTTGAATTTCAAGAATAAACCTACTTTCAAATATTAAAGCTTCAGTAATCAGTTTATTTTAAAAAGCACAAAATCGTCTGTCGACTGAAAGATTGAGTGAAATACCATTGATGTTAAAAGAAAAAGATCCATGGTAGCTTTTTAAATTCAATTTAAACTAGAAAACAGATTTTCAACAATTTCCTCAGGATGGGCATTAAAACTTCTCAGAGGAACGTTAAAAACAAAATGTTTTAACAGGAAAAATTATATTTCTCTAAACAATTATTTTAGTTCATAAGTATAAAATGCTTTTGAATAAATTTGTCAAAACAAGGTCATTTTTTATATGAAGGTTAGTTTGAAATTTCTTTTTGTATAATTTCATCCAAATGACGTCATTTCCACCAGCTCCAAAATTTGAAGCTACAAGAACGAAAAGCTTTTGGCAAATAAAGTTATAGAATATGCGCAGTTTTACTGGAAAATCTTTTGACTTAAATTGAAAATACAGTTTATTATTTGAAATATTGTATTTAATAAAATTAATACTATAATTGCCTTCTAAAATTACAATAAAGATTCATTTCAAAAGATTTAAATTTTCCGAAAAGAATCGAATTACCTCGTGCATTCAAAAGCAACACACCTGGTTGCCACGCAACCAGTTTGAATAAAAGTTAATACGTTTACATTTTTGTATGAATAAATGTCGATTAGTATTCATGGATATATAAATAAATGTCGACAACAGTAAATGGAAAAATGTAATTTGTTCAAGCCAAAGGAATGCATATTTTATAATAACGGTATTAACAACAGCTTTATAAAATATGTTATTTTATTTTCTTCACAATTGAAGAGCCTAGTAGATGAACATGTTATGCTACATTTTCTAATATATATTTTTTTTTTAATCTTTTGTTGAAAGCGTTATGAGGTATCCTATCACATGGTAAAGCTAAGATACTAATACTCTATTTAGTCTTGAAGATTTAGTACATCATTCATTAATATTTAATATTTTAATACTTAATAATGTCAATATTATTAGTAATTTATAATATTTGAAAATTAAATATGAATAAGTTTCTCTGAGAGAGTTTAGTACCATACTTGTTAATATTTTAAACACATGGTATCAAACAGAAAATAAATCATTAAAATTTACAACAAAAACTTTCACTTCAAATTTCTTCAAATGTAATTTTTGTTATTTAACATGTTCTTCCACTTAGCTCTTCAATTATATAAAGTAAATCATAAGCCTGAAAAAACAATATCGTTAGGGAATTTTCCCGACGAAACTTAATTTCTCTTTCTACAAAGTTAAATCATTAAAATAATACTGAAACTTTTGGGGAAAACATTGTAAGTCTTTTCAATTGAAAACATGTTGCCATACAGTTATGAACTTAAATTGAGATTTAGTCAAGAAATCGATAAAAAAAATATTATCATTAAATAATTTATACAAATGATGCTCCAGTGTATTCGAGACACGATAAAATACTTTCCATTATGTAGAAAATATTTTCGTTAGAAGAGTTTAGTACTTACTGAAAATGTTTTCCATGGAATTTATGTTACGATTTTCTTTTTGCTGTTTAATGTATCGCTAAAAATATCAAACAGAAGCTTTAGGGAATTAAAAAAAAAATATTTCACATAAAAGGGGCTAATGATATGTTACTTCAGTCTAAATCGAATTTAATATTTTGAAAATTATTAAATAATTAATTTTACACTTCTAAGTAACAAAGAAATATATTTTAGATTAATTATGGGATTCAACCCGGTCCTCCCAGGCTAGAGAATATAAGGGAAGATCATTTTTTACTTTAATAATTTTTTTTAGATTGCCCACTAACAACCACCCAAAAGTATGTTTATTTGAAAAGTATTAATTTTGCATTCAAATAAAGTTTTGAAATTTATTAATAGCGATACTTTCGTATTTGTTAATAGTTGAAGACATCACCAGAGATTTCATGACTTTTAGCAGTCCGTTTTAATTCTAATAATATCAGTTGTTTAAGCGCGTAGTTCGATTACATCTTTGTTAAATTTATGTTTATTTTAACTTTCATAACCGTCGGCAGGTGATAGTAATAGATTTAAAAAAAAAAAAAACATGCTTGAAATTACTTTTTAAATCATAAAAAGTGAGTAAATTGCGATACAGTTTTCAAATAAATCACAATACAGTTTTGAAACAAATTGCATTTCTAAGTACGTTTCTTCCCCATTCAACGACGTAAAAATTAAAAATATGCGACTGTTAGAAGTTTAAAAAATTACAGAAATAGTGAAATGTGATCGTCTACTGCTGCCACCGTCAAAATTACGTCACCATTACGCACAGATATGTTTGTCTTTTATAATATAGATAGAGATACTGTGAGGCATTTTCTATTGCTTTGAAAGAATGTTGTAGTAAACGTGTTCTTCTTCTCAATATTATTGTTTTTCTTTCTTTATCAAAAAGTAATTTTAGCAAATACTATGAATGCTTTTTTAGACGTAGCTGAATAATCAAAAAGCACAAATCATCTTTATCGGAAACATGTTAAGTGAGTTTAATTGAAAGAGTAAAAAAAAAGAGTTTATGGAATGAAAATCGGAATTAGAAATCGATCAAATATCTATTTAAAAAATAATTCATCATGAAAGCAGAGCACTTTATAGTAATCCAATCACGATGAAAAGCTTTCCATTATCTTAAACAGTTTTTTCTTTTGAGAAGTGTCTACTTACTAAAATCATTATTGCTGCCCAGAATATATGTATTAAGAAATCTTTTTAGTACATAAATGTTTTGTATACACGCTATTACAACAAAATCTATAATGCACTTTTCACTTAATAAAAACGAAAATTGATCGTAACTTTCTTAATTGTTATTGAATTTATTAGACATACAATTTGTTAGTTATTATATGTTGATTTTGTTTTTGTTACACGTAAAATATAACAGTTTTTTATCTCTTTACGTTTTTGTAAAAGTAAAATCAATAAACAATTTCTTTTTAGTTTCATTTTGCTTTCCATTGTGCTTTATATTTTATCTTGAAATTGATTGAAGATTGATGTAGCTATCAATACACATTTTAAATTGTATTTATTCCGGAAACAAATTACATAAATGCCCGTACATTGCGAATAATTAAAGACAAAATGTGCGACTTTTTAGTACGTTCCACCATAGATGAAAATTATTATGACTTTGGTTTGTCTGTCGTCTGTCCATTCTTTAGCTCTCGTAGATGTACTCGTATTGTCATGCAATTGACATATGTTATCGACGTTTACTATGGTATGTTCCTTATTCAAAATGGAGTGTGTAGCATTAATAGTTCGTTTTGAGGGACATTCAAAATAATCAGGATAAAATTATTGGGCGATTCAGAGCGATAATCATAAGCTACGTATTCCAAGGGAAGGTACCCGTCGCTCGCGGAAATAAGAGGGAGCCTGTTTTGAAATTAAAAAATACCGACGCTGTTGGGAGAGAAAAGTACGAAGGTAAACAGAACGCATGTAAAGATTCTACGAATGTTGTATAAAGAACGGAATCTTCATCCACGCCATAAAATGAGAAATTGAACGATGTGCTAAAATAGGATGGAATATTTGACGACGTATAGATTGGATTGCTCTCATTAATGTCAAAGACTGCTATATTCACCACTTAACCTACGATTTACTTTTCAACAGCCTGTGTCCAAAACGTAATCAAGATCGCGTAGCCTTCGAGCCATTCTCCGTTTCTGCAAATCAACTGACAAAGTATAATACTGAGTACAAAGTATAAATACTGATTGTGACTATCATAGGCCATGTTTGTGAAATTTACATTTGGCTCGATCATTGTTCAAGAGGCTATGCACGTAATATTTATATTTGGCCCGACCGAGGTACTATGGGTCAGGCCCGAGATAATCAGTTTTGGCCCAAATACAAGACCACGTACTTGTAGGTTAATGTTTTAAAACATAACGATGATGCGATAAAGTAAAATTGTTTAGTATTCTATGTTATTTGTTATCATCCTGTACAATAAATGTGAGGGATTGTCTTCAAACAGAGTATTATCCCTAGTATATAGTGTTTCACCCCACATTGTTGTATATAGGCTAAAATAGTTTGCAGTGCAATTTAATGATGCTTTCTTTTTCACAAAATGAAATTAATATGCAAATGTGAAGCGCAATAAAGAATGTTTTATGTAGAATATGGTGTGCAAAGTATTTATCATTTATTTACAGGGTCACTCAAAAATATTCTGTTAAATGATAGACTATGGGGGGGGGGGTGAATGCGTTTTTTTCTAATGTTATACTATCCCAAACATAATGAAATATACATACACTTTTGAGGTGCACTTTAGAATATGACGCACATAATAGTTTTCGTACATTTGCAGGGACACACAAGAGATTTCAGTTGCAGTATTGCAAATGAGCAATAAAACAAAGAGGTGAGTTTTCATATGTGGCATGCGTTATTATATTTAATTACTTTATTTATACTACGTGCTGTGCAACAATTCTATAGATAATATACAGGGCAACACAAAGTAATTAGTAAGCATTACTGTGTATGAACTTGGATTTCTTAACAGTGCTTTTTAATTAAGTTATGCATTTCCACATAAACTAAATTTAGTATAATTAAAGGGTTTTCTAAAATACAAATAAATTCATGTACAGGTTACGCAAAGAGCTGGATACATTTCAGTCTATGAAAGATAATTTCTAAAAGTACATCTACAGTTGTTAGGTGCATTCTTTTAATGAATTAAAATGTAGTTTAATATGAGAAGTGTACAAGAATCGTTAAATAACATATAGCGATGTACAAATTTATGGAGTGGACTTTCGTCCGGTCTGTTACTGGATAATGCTGATGGTGAATTTTTGACGTGTTAAGCGTTTTGTAAATAAGACAAATTTTATTGTACTATGTAGCGTATATACAGATTTATAGGCATTCCTCAAACAATTGGAGTATCTTTCTAGCTATAGACGGCAATTGCTGAAATAAGTTTCCAATTTTTTTTCAACTGTTAATTTTAGTTGCAGTATTCTGGAAGTGTTGGAAAATGTTCAATAATCTATGCTTGATGGATGATTTTTATTTCTTGGTTAGGAATATTTTACGTATGCTATTACTGATTTATATCTTATTTCGGAGAATAAACATAATTTATTTCGACATAAACGTATATATAAAATAATTAAAACTTAATGGAAAATATACAATAAATAAGCTATTCAGTTGTAAGCTATATTCAGCTTATAAGCTTGCACAATATATTTCTTTTACACTTGTAAAACTTTATTCATTGTATTTCATGCATTTAAAATCGCATTTTTACATAGTTATAAAATAAATTCCGGCATAGAAAAATCCGATTACTGAAGTGCAATCTTTTCCCATTCTTTAGAGGATAAATTTAGGAGCTTGTGTTGATATTATTCTTATCGATGGTACATTTAATGGAGAAAATTGCGTCGTTAAGTTAGTGTTACTTAAAACGATATACATGGTACGGCCAAAAAAATCCTTGAATAGGTCAACTACAAATTATTAAAATGTAAAACAATAATTTTACCTTATTTGCCTTCAAAGTACTTTCCGCC
Organism: Maratus speciosus; assembly: GCA_963932465.1. NCBI lineage: Eukaryota > Metazoa > Arthropoda > Arachnida > Araneae > Salticidae > Maratus > Maratus speciosus. Next base: position 492,371,413 of record OZ010788.1, on the reverse strand, counting down.
TGCGTCAACGCACTTCTTCCAGAGTTCGTATAACTGTTCAAAACAATCCTTGAATCTATTTTTTGAGACAAAAGCTTCGTAGCATTTTCGATCACCTCATATGGGAACGTCCACTGTCATTCTTTTGACCATCAGAGAAAATTTTCAAAAATACTTCCATTTCTTTTATTACGAAACGTATTTAGAATAAATCTGATGTAAACACTGAAAAATGCGCGTGCTCTGCTCACATGAACCGTATGCAATTTATCATAAAAAGTATTTTACTTGTCTAGATAATAAATTGAAGTTTTGTTACTCTTGTGACCACAAAAAATGCAATATACAAAAATTGTGTTTGACGTAGAAATGCTATGAGATAAATTTAAGAATATAGAAATAAAATTTACAGAATATAGGAGAGTAATTATATCTTTTTTAAGAAAATTAATAAATGAAATCATCTGATAACCCATAAATCAATCGCATATGATTTTGCAAAATGCTATGTGTTACACTTGTGACTTTTGTCCAAAAGAAATTTTAACAAACATTCATTTTAAATTCTAAAAAAAAAAAAAACATTACATTTTGTTTTGATAAACTTATTTTTCGTACAAAGCAATAACATAAAAGAATGTAAAAAATTATAAAATTACAGTTTGTAATGTTTTTTAAGAGTTTATCAATCTGGGAGCATTAATGTCAACCACAATTCGATTTTTTTTTTATCATATAATGTGTATATCAGATTCAAAAATGTGAATTACTTCTAAGCTTCTTCACTGTAAGTACTTTATTTGATAATCTTCATCTACTAATTCACTAATAATAATATGAAACATTAAATCATCATATTTCACTCATCGTAACCACATAGAAATCTCCCAGTTTGTGCTAGTGAACAGAACAAATAATTGTCTTTTATCATACATTGTAAATAATATAATTTTCAGCTTCTCCTATATCCTTATTTATTTAGTGAAACGTAAATTATTTCTACGAATCGTGTTATATGCGTGGTTTGTAGTAGATAGCATCGCTCTGTATGGCTTTGACAAATTGTACTTGTTAAGTGCTTTTCGCTGTTGGTAGTTTCTCTCAAAGTAATAAAAATTGTGGGTTTTGTTTTATTTCCCCGTATGATACACCGAGTATGCTTACTTATTGTTTCCATGAACAATTTTGACAAATTCAGCAGTATTCATTACAATTGCTTTTTTAGGACGAACTTAATTCCACACATTTCGTTATACAACAGCGGGAATTTTGTCTACAGCATATTTATCAGGAGCTTTTGAAAAAAAAATGTGCAATTAAGTTAATTGTGTAAGAAGACTGATTTATTCTTGACATAATTGAAAAGTTATACTTTTGCTTAAATCGGAAAGTGCAACCATGAGAAAAAAGTCCTTCCGGCCAGTGCCGGGAGGAAGAGGTAGCTTTCATATTCCTTATTTTAAAAAAGCCAACTTATATCATTCAAACACACGAAGCTCAATATAGTGGAAACTGAATATAGGAGATTCAATACTAATTTTTATCAATATAATGAATGAGAATTTCGCGAAATTAGTCAGCTTTATCCAAGCTGCTTTTCTTTAAAGTAACTCATATTTGGCTGCCAAATTCGGCGATTTCTTCAAGTGCCTACCATTTTAAGACAACATGGTGGATGAGGCTAACCAGTGAACTTGGTCGAGACCTTAGTAATTGCTGTTCACATGGTCACTCACATCGGAATCGGTTGATATATACGAGTGCTGTCGCATGCAAAAAATCAGATTTTTCAAAATGTCACCCACAATAGAAATTGAAACTGCTATATCTGAGCCATTTTTTAAGGTAAAGACAAACAAAAAATGCTCCTGAATCCTTATATCAAGGTCAAATACTTAAGAAAGAAACCTTTTTCAATTTCTAATTTTTTTGCACCTCACTTTAAATATGTATATATTTTTTAATTTATTGGCCGCCATTTTGAAACAAGATGGCTGATGAATCTGGCCAGCGAACTTGGTCGAGGTATTGATGTATACTATCCACATGCCTGCTTACACCGAAATAGCCGAATACGTGTGTTATCGCGTGACTAATACAAGATCGTTTCAAAATGTTAGCCATGCTAGAAATTTAAAGTGCTATAATTCAATCATTTTTTAAGATATAAACAAAATAACAAATTTTCAGAAACAAAAACTGCTCCGGAATCTTTGTATCAAGGCCAAACACATAAAAAAAAATCTTTTTCATTTTCCAATTTTTTAATACCTCGTTTTAAATTTTAAATTAATTTTTTTCTTAAATGGCAACCCTTTTGAAACAAGATAGCGAATGAAGCTGGCCAACGAACTCGGTCGAGACATTAGTATGTAATATGTACAGACCAAGTTACATCCAAATCGGTTCATAAATACGCCTGTTATCGCATGACAAAAATCAGGTCGTTTTAAAATGTCAGCCACAATAAAAATTCAAATTGCTATTACTCAGCCATTTTTTTAGATATAGACGAAACAAAAACTGTTCCGGAATCTTTGTATTAAGGTCAAACACATACGAAAAATATCTTTTTCATTTTCCAATTTTTTGGTATCTCATTTTAATTTATTTATTTTTAAATTTTTTTTAAATGACCGCCATTTTGAAACAAGACGGCGGATGAAGCTGGCCAACGAACTCGGTCTAGATATTTGTATGCACTATGTACACACCAAGGTACATCCAAATCGGTTCATAAATACGCCTGTTATTACGTGACGTACAAGAATCAGGACGTTTCAAAATGTCAGCCACGCTAGAAATTCAAAATGCTATAACTCAGCGATTTATTAAGATATAGACGAAACAAAAACTGCTCTCGAATCTTTTTATCAAGGTCAAACACATAAGAAGAAAATATTTTTTCAATTTTCAATTTTTTGGTACCACGTTTCAAATTTAAATTTTTCTTAAAAATTTAAATGGCCGCCATTTTTAAACAAGATGGCGGATGAAGCTGGCCAACGAACCCGGTCAAGACATTGGTATGTACTATGTATAAACTAAGTTACATCCAAATCGGTTCATAAATACGCCTTTTATCGCGTGACAAAATTCAGGACGTTTCAAAATGTCAGTCACGCTAGAAATTCAAAATGCTGCAACTCAGCCATTTTTTAAGATATAGACGAAACAAAAACTGCTCCGAAATCTTTGTATAAAGGTCAAATACATAAGAAAAAAATATTTTTCCATTTTCAATTTTTTGGCACCACATTTCAAATTTTAAATTTTTTTTTAAATTTTAAATGGCCGCCATTTTGAAACAAAATGGCGGATGAAGCTGGCCAACGAACTCGGTCGAGATATTGGTATGTACTATGTACACACCGAATTACATTGAAATCGGTTCATAAATACGCCTTTTATCGCGTGACAAAATACAGGACGTTTCGAAATGTCAGCCACGCTAGAAATTCAAAACGCTATAACTCAGCCATTTTTAAAGATATAGACGAAACAAAAAATGCTCCGCAATCTTTGTATAAAGGTCAAATACATAAGAAAAAATATTTTTCCATTTATAATTTTTTGGTACCACATTTAAAATTTTAATTTTTTTTTTAAATTTTAAATGGCCGCCATTTTGAAACAAAGCGGCGGATGAAGCTGGCCAACGAACTCGGTTGAGACATTTGTATGTACTATGTACACACCGAATTACATCGAAATCGGTTCATAATTACGAGAGTTACAGTGTGACATAGGTCAGATATATATATATATATATATATATATATATATATATATATATCAATTTTGAACGGAGGGTGGTTTCGGGGTCTGGGGGTCATGATCGATGAAAATATACCAAATTTTTTTTTTAATCTCTTTCCTCCGAACGTCTGCAATAGGTAGCTTTTTGTAATGAAAGCTACCTAAAATAGAACAATCGATAGAATTTGGAAAATGCATTCCCTCTGTTGAATTTTACGCAGGAAAGCAATTACAGAAAATTGGTTATGAATTAAATTTTCTGAATAAATTGCATAAGATTTTATTTTATGGTATCCTGCGACATAAGAACTGAAAAAAGTCCTTCCGGCCAGTGCCGGGGGGAAGAGGTAGCTTTCATATTCCTTATTTTAAAAAAGCCAAATTATATTATTCAAACACACGAAGCTCAATTTAGTGGAAGACGAATATAGGAGATTCAATACTAATTTTTATCAATACTAAATCATTATGAATGAGAATTTCGCGAAATTAGTCAGCTTTATCCAAGCTGCTTTTATTTAAAGTAACTTATATTTGGCTGTCAAATTCGGCGATTTCTTAAAGTGCCTGCCATTTTAAGACAACATGGTGGATGAGGCTAACCAGTGAACTTGCTCGAGATCTTAGTAATTGCTGTGCACATGCTCACTCACATCGGAATCGGTTGATATATACGAGTGCTCTCGCAGGCAAAAAATCAGATTTATCAAAATGTCACCCACATTAGAAATTGAAACTGCTATATCTAAGCCATTTTTTAAGATAAAGACAAACAAAACATGCTCCTGAATCCTTATATCAAGGTCAAATACTTAAGAAAGAAACCTTTTTCAATTTCTAATTTTTTTGCACCTCACTTTAAATATGTATATATTTTTTAATTTATTGGCCGCCATTTTGAAACAAGATGGCTGATGAAGCTGGCCAGCGAACTTGGTCGAGATATTGATGTATACTATCCACATGCCTTCTTCCATAGAAATAGGCGAATACGTGTGTTATCGCGTGACAAATACAAGATCGTTTCAAAGTGTTAGCCATGCTAGAAATTCAAAGTGCTATAATTCAACCATTTTTTAAGATATAGACAAAAGAACAAATTTTCAGAAACAAAAACTGCTCCAGAATCTTTGTTTCAAGGCCAAACACATAAAAAAGATCTTTTTCATTTTCCAATTTTTTAATACCTCATTTTAAATTTTAAATTAATTTTTTTTTTTTTAATGGCAAACCTTTTGAAACAAGATGGCGAATGAACCTAGCCAACGAACTCGGTCGAGACATTGGTATGTACTATGTACAGACCAAGTTACATCCAAATCTGTTCATAAATACGCCTGTTATCGCGTGACAAATATCATGTCGTTTTAAAATGTCAGCCACAATAGAAATTCAAAATGCTATAACTCAGCCATTTTTTTAGATATAGACGAAACAAAACCTATTACGGAATCTTTGTATTAAGGTCAAACACATACGAAAAAAATCTTTTTCATTTTCCAATTTTTTGGTATGTCATTTTAAATTTTAAAATTTTTTAAATTTTTTAAACGGCCGCCATTTTGTTTCAAAATGGCGGATGAAGCTGGACAACGAACTCGGTGGAGATATTTGTATGTACTATGTACACACAAAGGTACATAAAAATCGGTTCATAAATACGCCCGTTATCACGTGACAAAAATCAGGACGTTTCAAATTGTCAGCCACGCTAGAAATTCAAAATGCTATAACTCAGCCATTTTTTAAGATATAGACGAAACAAAAACTGCTCCCGAATCTTTTTATCAAGGTCAAACACATAAAAAAAAAATATTTTTTTCAATTTTCAATTTTTTGGCACCACATTTCAAATTTAAGTTTTTCTTAAAATTTTAAATGGCCGCCATTTTTAAACAATATGGCGGATGAAGCTGGCCAACGAACTTGGTCGAGACATTGGTATGTACTATGTATAAACGAAGTTACATAAAAATCGGTTCATAAATACGCCCGTTATCACGTGACAAATATCAGGACGTTTCAAAATGTCAGCCACGCTAGAAATTCAAAATGCTATAACTCAGCCATTTTTTAAGATATAGACGAAACAAAAACTGCTCCCGAATCTCTTTATCAAGGTCAAACACATAAGAAAAAAATATTTTTTTCAATTTTCAATTTTTTGGTACCACATTTCAAATTTAAGTTTTTCTTAAAATTGTAAATGGCCGCCATTTTTAAACAAGATGGCGGATGAAGCTGGCCAACGAACTCGGCCGAGACATTGGTATGTACTATGTATAAACGAAGTTACATCCAAATCGGTGCATAAATACGCCTTTTATCGCGTGACAAAATTCAGGACGTTTCAAAATGTCAGCCACGCTAGAAATTCAAAATGCTATAACTCAGCCATTTTTTAAGATATAGACGAAACAAAAACTGCTTCGGAGTCTTTGTATAAAGGTCAAATACATAAGAAAAAAATATTTTTCCATTTTCTGTTTTTTGGTACAACATTTCAAATTTTAAATTTTTTTAAAAATTTTAAATGACCGCCATTTTGAAACAAAATGGCGGATGAAGCTGGCCAACGAACTCGGTCGAGACATTAGTATGTACTATGTACATACCGAGTTACATCCAAATCGGTTAATAAATAGGAGAGTTACAGTGTGACATAGGTCAGATATATATATATATATATATATATATATATATATATATATCAATTTTGAACGGAGGGTGGTTTCGGGGTTTGGGGGTCATGATCGATGAAAATATATCAAAATTTTTTGAAATCGCTTTCCTCCGAACGGCTGCAATAGGTAGCTTTTTGTAATGAAAGCTACCTAATACGGTCCCTTGTGGATTTGAACAGTGATGAAGAATTTCGTCTTTGCATAAAAATGTATAGTTTTCAAAAAAATCTACTTGAATGACGACACTTTCAGAACTAGTTATTTATTTATTATTATTATTGGCATTGTCAAAATAATTCTTTGTACATGTTTGAATGAATTTTTGCCAAATAAAAGGATTTAGTTGCTTTAAAAATTTTTGCAAATAATCAGAAATGGTTTCTTCAAATGTTAGTTTCTCAAAACATTTATTAACGTTTTGCTATCGACAGCAGTTTATAAGAAGTTCCGTATTATGGACTTCAGTTTCAAGTAAATCTTCGATGTTACCTTCGCAAATTAGACATTCTGATATCATACACCCTAATTGTAATATATCAGAACAGACAAAGAAATTAAATCCTCCACAGGAATGTTTTAATGCGGAAAATACATCAGTCACTGCTGTATGAATTGCATGAAAATTTTAGTTAGAACGAAAATGCAGATATTCTGAGGAAAATTTTCCTATTGTTTTATGAAATTAGACCTTAAAGCTGCAAAGGAATATAATTATCCAATTTAGAAAAACTTTTTTTAACAAAAAGTATTCTGTTAGTAAATGTCACCTAGAATTGATGAATTTATGTGACGTTTTTCACACCTAATGTAGATTTAGCTGAAGAATGACCTCTTCGTATATCTTCATCGACATAAAATTCTCCAAAGCTGTGGAGCCAAAGATTTTTTTTTTTCATTACAGAACCTGATGACAGCTAGTTGTCTATTTTTTCCTTTATCTTGCCGTCTTTAAGACATTTTCTACTTTATCACAAAACGTTTCATTATGTTTCTTTCTCACCTCAACATATTCAATTTCATTCTTAGTTTTCATGTGCAATTTTTGTCACTCAGCAGAATTTTTCTTGCTGCTTAAAAAAATGTCGTTTATAAGAAGTAATATTAAAATCTTTCCTTTAAAATATAGTATCGTAATCCCTTTCATAAGAGTTACTATAAGAATCTCTGTAGATCATACAGCAGAATTTAGTAAAAGAAGCTTTAGATATGCCTGTAAAATATCTGATACACGACCATGTGCTTCAAACAAAAAGAAATCACACAAAAATAACACGGGTTGAGTTGTTTTAATCTATCAATAATAACTTGTCATGATTATTATATAATCTGAAGTAATAATTAAAATGAATAGAATGAATCCATTCATTAGCAAACACGAGTAAAGATAATTTATCTTGCTTAAAATTAACAAAATATTCTTAATTATGGCACAAACTTAATTATGGCATTTACAAAATTTTCTTAACGATTTCGAGAACTATTGTAATAACGGAAAAAACAACTAAACTTCAAGCATTGTGTTTGTTTTGGTTGTAACACAGTTTTATGTCAAACTATGGACAAAAGTGCTGTGACACAGACATTTGTCACTCTTGTGACAACGTCCCAGATCCCACTCCATGAATAACATTTAAAAAATACTGTATCTAAAATCTGTCTTATACCTCGAAATCATAGAATTAGAAGTTTTTGGTAAAAAATTTAAATAGTTTTTATAAAATTAAAACTTTAATATATTTTCAGTTTCTCTTTTGTGATATTTAACTATCAACTATTAAATAAACTTAAAATTGCATTTAATACCTCAGCTAAAAACTTTTAACTGTAAATCTGATGGATATAATAATAGTTCAGACTTTTCGTCTAAAAGTCATAAAATTTTGGAAGGCAGCGCCTTTTTTTACTTAACTGTTCGACAGAAGCTGATTTTCAAATGTAGCATGAAAACATCTGTAAGCTGTTGTGATAACAGTGTATGTGGCCTTGGGCACCGAAATATTCCTCAGTGGATGGGAAATGAATGACATTCCGATTCCAGAAGATCTCTACTGGTCGTGATAATATTAATTAATCTTCTGTAATCGGGTTGACCTTTTCAAACAGAGCAAATTGGGCTGTTTTAGAGTCTCCAGGTTCCGGACAAGGGTTGTCAAGCTCATAGGAGTCAGAGTCTCTTACTGTTGAAAAACCTCAAACAGTTGCAATACACTGAGTAGTTGATTCGTGTACTTTTTAAAGAGTTGTTTTTAGATGCGTTCGTAATTATATAAATACGTAGCATCTATAGTCGCCATATGGTCCGTTTATCTATCCTCATATAACAGCGCAAGAACTACCCAATTGAATGGTTTTAAATTTACTATACATGATGTTGCAGAATTTTGGCGAGTCATTTCAAATTTTATGAAAATCGAATCGAAACTTAAAAAAATATTAATAAAAGTTTTCCTCATTCTATAAAATCGTATCATACGTAATACATTCAATGATATCATATGATAGATAATGTTTCTAGGTTGCCGTATTGATTACGTCCTATTTAAGATGGAATCACGTTATTTCCGTATTACTGAATTAAATGTATATAACGTAATAAATTTTGTATTCAAGAATTTTTTTCATAAGAGTGCAACAGCCATTGCACCAATCTGAATATTTATAAAACTAGTTATAGTATCAAATTCCCTCATTTACCAAATTTTATGTACAATTCCCGACTTGTTTAAATTGAAAGCTATTCCAGAGACATGCTAAAGTATGTGCTGACGAACTGAAAAAAATGGCCAATGAATGGAAAATACGCCTTTAAATAATAAAAATTTGACTTGATTGCGTTTGGAATGTCACTGATTTTTCTATTCCACTTTAAAAATTTCTGTAAATATACATATATTATCTGCATTTAAATGCCAAATTATCATCAAAAAGAATCTTATGTGACATCTCTAACTCTCGACAAAATAGTGACGTAGAGTTTTTTATAGGTTGATTCCATACAATCTGAGCAAATGAGCTGTGGCTGACACGTCACAGATTTTAATGAAAATCAGCATATAGTAGACCAAGTAGACCATATTTATTTATGAGTAAATGCAAAATAATACATTTCAGGATTGTTTATTTAGTATCAAAACTTACGTTAAAATTTCACACAAAATTGAAGTTTTATCTACATGCTTGAAATTTCAATTTTGATTATTAGCCTTAAGAATGGAAAAATCAGGGGAGACTAGGAATGGTTGACCATACGGAATGCTTGACCCACCTATCAATTTTCATATTTAAAAGAATTTCAGAGTTTTATCAATAGGTGTTAACCAAAGCTAATGAAAAGCTGAAACAACAATCTTCGTTTCATAGAGATAATCGAAATAGGAGTGGAAAAAATCAATTGTGAGGGTTGTCTACCTAAAAGTTATGTGTTTTAGAAATATTTTGTAAGCTTTTTTCAGATAAATTGCATCATAGAAATTTAAGTAAGTAGGTTTAAAGTAATGCAGAAAAATCGGGCTTTCATTCCAGGCATATAGATTGTACAGAAAGTTAGGCTTAACATAACAATGTGTTAGTATTTAGGAAAGGTCTATCTAAGGAGGCCTGACCCAGTCAATGTGAGTGAGGGTTGACCAGATGCTCAAGGCTCCCTTAATTAAGTCGTTTTGGAAATATTTTCATTATACACTGTGCATAATGAAAAGTTAATGGATATATATATATAAGAATGTACACACACATTTATTCTTTAAAGATACAGTAAAATGGTGTGATGGAAAAGAAAATGTTTAAAACTGACTAAAGAAAGAAGTGAAAAATTGTTAGAAAATGGGAAAGTTGATAGAAAATTTTTACCATTTAAATATTACTTAGAATAGGTAAATAGACTATAAAAGGATAGAAAGGATGAAAGGAGCAGTCTTAACCCTTTCAGGGGCAGTATTATGTTCATAAAACCACTTAATTTTAATTCTGAAATGTCACAGTGGCACCAGAATTCTGCTAAAATCATTTCCATTTAATATGTATGTGAAATATAGCCCTTTTCTTATTTCCAAATAAATTTGTTCATAAATTCCGGTGCCAGTCATTTATTTCAACATTTTAATACTGAAAGTACTTTGCCCGTTAAAGGTTTAAATCCTGTTAAGGATAAGTTATGTGTTCATGCGGCTGAAAAAGAAAATAGCATCGTTCGAAAAACTTTAGGAAGGTATGTAGACAAATTTCACCAGGGTGAACACAGTGAGATGAAGCCAAACTATGTGACAACTAAAGTTGTCATATCGAGTGTCACAAAAAGTAGGACAAGGAGACAAAAAAAGCGGGACAGTGGCTCCTAAATCCAGACATAATAACATGAAACACAATGGAAACGGAAACTGTCTCTAATTACCTTAAATGTTAAAATTTTATTTTCCCTGCTGTACAATTATACCTGCTCAGACAAAAATCTGTTTAAAACAATTTTTTTTCCTCTGACTTGCGATTGCGTCTCGACAGGTTTGTTTAAGCATCATATTTAAAAAATATATTTTTTATATAATTAAAGCATTTAGCATAAAGTTATTTTCATTTTTTTAAACTGATTTTATTCCTCTTCACAAATATTGCAATATGAAACAAAGTGGGCCAAGCCTTCCACATAGTGGGTCACACCTCCCATATGTCTGGAACCTTGACCCATAATTTTTTTATGTTTAAAATAAATCATTTTTCAAACTTCTTATATGTTACAATTATGTAGAAATTTTATTTTGGTAACTGATTGTATAACGAATAAAATGATACACAAAAGTTTATTCTACATTCAATATTTAAAAATAAAAAATATTTTTGTAAAAAGTTTGTCAACCCTCCCTAGTCTCCCCTATGTCAAAAATATTTTATAAATAACAATTAATAATAAGTAGCCGTTTGGCATATTTAAGTTATTGCCTTTATTTTCCTTAATGAGAAAAAAAATAAATATAGCAAAATTTTGACACGAAAATAGAATATTTCTATTATTTGTTTGAACATGACGGAAAGCTCTTAAAATTTTAATATTATTTGAGGCTATAGATAAAAGTATATATTTTCAATTCAGGAACTTTCATTCTTGCCTTTTTACTCCTTAATTAGAAAAAAAAATATAAGGAAAAATTTGGTAACGAAAATACAATATTTCTACGACTTGTTTAGACATAAAGGAAAGCTTTTAAAATTTAAAATTTTACTCACATTTTAGATGGAAGTGTATATTTTAAATACAGGAACTTTCGTTCTTGCTTTCAGTATAATTTTGCCTACTCTACACAAATATATTCTTGAGCAAGAATATTTAAAAGTAGAATAGAATTGAAAAAGATAACTATATATTAATGTGTTAAGAATCAAAAGCAAACTTGAAAATTTTTTCAGCATATCATTGGCTTATTGAGCTTTATGCCTGTGCAATTTTGTATATGTCTGATGTTTCCTTCAGTAGTTTTTTGTGGCTACAAAAGAGTAAAAATCGTGATTTTGATTTTTTTTTCTGAGTTATTAAGTTTCTAAGTTAATTTGAAGATAAAGGAAAAACATAGTAACATCCAAACTTTAGTAATGTGATTTCCATGAGTAACACTAGATCAGTTATTAATTTCAAATATGTTTTCTTAATTTTCTTAATTTTTATAAGGTTTTTAATCTTCTTAAAATTGACAAATTGTAAATTTTTACAACCAATTTAAGATTAAACATAGTATAACGAAATACTTACTACTAAATAAATTTGAAGATAATTTACCAGAATTTTGAATATCATAAAAAAAAATTGTTTTATGTTAAATAGTTTTCAAAATACGGATCTTCAAACATACAACTTTGAACGATTTCACACACGCCATTCTATGTCACAAGGTTTTTAAATGTCCAGAATTGCAAAAATATATTATTTTTTGTCGAGGTATTTTGCATAGCTCTACTTATATATGAACTGAATCTCTGTATCAAATTTTATTAAAATTGGTTATTATGGGGGACACAACTTTTTTTAAATTTTTCCTCATTTTGTTTGGAATGAATTATAATGAACTAATGTAAATAAAAGTGTAAATCCACCATAATAAATTCATTCTCCAAGCGGTATTTCATTTTTCTATGTTTGTTTTGTTCTTCTATCGACAACTTTTAAAGAACCTAGAAAAAAAGGATATTTTAACTAGTGTTGATATATTAATTTAAAAAATGATAATGAAATAATTTTACTTGAATTAATTTAATAACTGAGTGTTTTAAATAACTGCTATATTTATTTAACGCCACATCCTCAACATCCATAGTTATATTTCTAGTAAAATTTAATATACTTATTTTTCTCCTAAAGACTGTTTTTTTTCTAATCAGTAAATATTTAATAATCTAATTAATCCCGATGAAGTTTTTAAGAGTAGAAAAACCTCAGAGTATAAGAAATATCTAAAATAAATATAGCATCATTAAAAACAAAGTCCAATTATCTGGTTGCTTGAAATATTATAAAGGTTTACTTTTTAAATACTTTTCTGAGAATAAACCTTTATTTTTTTAATTACTTTTAAATTAAAATTATCTACCCAGAATTTCGAGCATTAATTTATATTTTTATTTTTAACCACAAATTTGCAAGCATACATGGATCATTAATTTTCCTCTAACATTTCACGTTGTTTTGATAAATATAATTCATTGCTATTCAAATGTCGTGTTTTCCTCGTCATTAGTGACGTATTTGTGTCATTGTTAAATTGATTATTTTGTTAATACAGTTTTTTGTTCTTTCAGGAAAATATGTCTTTGAGATATAAGTTTTGCACCACAGGTATAAAGGATATACACAGAGCTAATTCCCCCCCCCCCACCTACTGCAAGCTATATGGAAGAATAATAAAAACCATTCATTCTTTGTTCTTGTATGGGTTTTTCAGAAGAAAGTGAGAATTTTTCCTCACACTGTTTTGTGAATAAACAGCCATTTTGATCTTTTGGATTTGTTGTTTGTAATGCCATTGAATTTTTACAATTGAAATTACTAAAAATATACAGGCATCCCCGGCATACGTAAGTAATGCGTTCCGTAAAGGTTTGTGTAATTTGAATTTTACGTAAGTCGAATTTGTAAATTGCTTAGTAAATATACATCTAATATATACGTAATTTACAGAGTATCACTTTATAAATAAAACAGCATGCAGCAGTATTTAAGATAGAATAATACTTAGATATAACTATAAACCTAGAATAAACCTAGAATAAAACTTCGATATAAACTATAAAAGTATGAAAAAATATAAAAACAAGATAATAAAAAAATATCTTGTGGAATAAGGGGTATTTTTAATTTAACATTGATGAATTAATTTATATCAATTTTGAATCTACATCAAACGACTAGGTGAAGAATCTACATCAAACAAACAGCTGAAGCTAGTAGAAAAAATACACTCGTTCCTGCTCCTCAAAATTTTAAAATTAGGTTTCGTAATGGTTTGAATTCAGCTAATAAAATTGTAACGGTTAAATCGAGATTTTTTTTTTTTTTTTGCCTCATTTTAATTAGATTTGTGCTTGTTTTGTTAAAGATTTGAGTGTATATCCCAATAAAAATTATAACTTTATCTACAATATAATATATAAAATATAACTTTATCTGCAATATAATATATAAAATATAACTTTATGTACAACTTTATAAACAATTATCAAAAGTATGCAAATGCGTATCAAACGCGCTACTATGTTCACAAACATAATTTTCAAGTTTTATCAAGTAAGTGCGAATTTAGGTTAGTCGCGTATTACGTAAGTCAAGGTATGCTTGTTTTATTTTTAGTTTTTCGCAAAAATGTATTTTAAAATAGGAATTGGGGAAATATTTATTCAAGTGCTCCACGAAGACTTCTTCTACAACTGAATAGGCTAGGGGATACTTTTCTTCCACTAGATATTTTAGATGAAAATAACAAATCAATATCTGCATTTTCATATACCTACATCTCTCCTGGAGTGACACAAGTCGCAAAAATTACTTGAAATTAATTATCAGTCTTTTTCCCTGAAAAAGAAGAACTGGAATTTTTTTTAAGGAATCTCATAAGACGAAATGTAACATTCCACACTAATCTAATCAAAAACTATATAATATAATCTTTAAAAAGAACGTGACATACAATAATAATACAGATGCTATAAGTTTTAAAATATACATTCACTGAATAGACTATGGAATACATTTCTCCCACAAGATATTTCAGATGAAAATAACAAATCAACTTAATATCTGCATTTTCATATACCTACATATCTCCTGGAGTGACGCAAATCGCAAAAAATTACTTGAAAATAATGATCAGTCTTTTCCCCTGTAAAAGTTGAACTGGAATTTTTCTTAAGGGATTTCATAAGACGAAATGTAATATTCCACATTGATCTAATCACAAACTACATAATATAATCTTTAAAAAGTACGTGACATACAATAATAACACAGATGCTATAAGTTTTAAAATATAAATTTATGTTAAATTTCTGAGTACTTTCGGTCTTCAATCCCGCAGCCAGTGTCAGGGAATATTTTTTTTAATTGCCGTTCCATTCATGCAAATGCGTCACTTCTTTTGAAAGTGAGTCACAAAGTGACGTATTAAAAATGATAGGAACGACAGTTAAATAGTTTCCTCTACACAAGTTTAATCTGAAGCACCACTACTTCTACCCCAATCCACCACAAGAATTATAGATTCTCCCATTACAAAGGAAGTGACGTATTTGAAAGAATGTAATGTCAATTAATGAAAATATTCCCTGAAGATGGCTGCGGGATTATAGGCCGGATGTATTTGGAAATTTAAATAAAATGTATATTTTTTAACTTGTAACATCTGTAGTATTATTATGTCACATTTTATGTAAACGGTGAACATTTTAAAGCTCATATTATGCAGTTTGGAATTTTTAAATAACTGTGAGATAGCCAAATACCACATCTAACATAACTGTCAAATCTTCCGTTTATTGAATACCATTATTTCCGAACAGAAACACTTACTTTTTTAAATGACAAATTCTACGTTTAAATAAGGCGAAGATTACTATTTGAAATTAGGGGTTTTCAAAAGCGGGAGAAGTCGTCGGTTATGACACACTGTAAAAAAGATATCTACGAAATATAATGCAACCACAAACGAAAAGGATAATCTCTTATTTCTTACCCGCAATTTCGAAAAGGCCTCTTTATATTTAGAAGTCTCACATACGAATATATTTTCGAGATTTAAAGAAGTGTTTAAGAAATGGAGTTTCCTTTGCTGCCAGGGATTTTCGGAAACGTTTTTGAATTGTTTTTATTATGTATTAATCAGTTTTCTTAATCAGAATGTCCATTTTTTGGACGCTGTCAATTCGCAAGTAAACATTTTTTACGCTCAAAAAACATGTTTTATAGACAAACGTGATGAACTAACACCATTGATGTTAATGTTAAAATTATTATTATTTTGTTAATCAAGCATGCATAAGTTCAATTTAGCAGCTGAAAATGTTTAATTGAGAATTCATAGCAACCTAAAAAACGTTATATATTTCGTTTTGAGAAGAATGATTAATACACTATATAAACTACTCGGAAACATTTCCGAAAATGAGTGGCAGCAAAAAAAGAAAAAAAATCGGAGCTGTTGTTAGCTGGGAAGGGGTTATTGCATATTTTCGATAAAAGTTATATTATACTTTTCTAGATTAAAATTTATTTTTTTTTTAATACAGTGCACGTGCGCATAACGGGTAAAACGTACATATTTAGGATTGAATTTTGAACTTAAGGAAACAAACAAGGTGGATTATTAATGATTTTGTAAATTAAGATGCTATATTTATTTTTCTTAAATATTATTATTGAAGAGTCGGGGATACTTTATGCACGTGACGTCACACCCCCAGAACTCGAGGATAACGAAAAGAAAGGCTACCTCGGTTCTTTACGCGTATATTTTTTTACAGACCGCTGGAGTCACGTGATGCCTGCACCAATGCAGATGTACGAAATGAGCGTCATACCACTCTAGCGGTCTTTAAAAAAAAAGACATGTGAATGCACCGCGGTAGTCTGTCATTTTCGTTAGCCTCGCCAGAACTGGCAGCATGTTGATCTGTTATTCAAGCCACAGTAGAGCCAGAATGCCAGTATACGCAGGCACAAATACCGCCGACAAACAAGCTTTAGCCTCGATACAGTTTTGCGTACATAAATTTTAACTGAAATTTTGCAAATTTAACGAATGTTCTGGGATACAAAACAATATTTTGAATTTCTGTTACAAAATGTTCTCTATTGCTACAACATTGAATTTTTTGCGGTATTTTTAAGAAACAAGCATTAATAGCACATACTCCATATAAAAGTATGTTAATATTCAAAAGTAAATACCGCCAGCAAACGATTTTTAATCTCGACCTCAGGTCGTGTGCGTACGATCCATTCAAAGTAAGGAGTTATCCTTTGAGTTACTTGTCCAATGTGTATAAAATAACAACATACATTATTTTTCTATGCGCAAGTGATATTAAACGCTTTCTAAAACTATAGTTTGTTTCTCTATTTTCTATGCTGTATTGTCGCAATAAGATAAATTCTTCACTGCTAAGCAATATTTTTTTCGTAGGTAAACGTGTGGCTCGGTTCGTGTGTAATCGGACTTCATTTAATGAAATAAAATTGAGTTTTTCCCCTAAAAAATAATTTGTTTTCTTTTCTTTTGTATTTTATTCACGTTAATAATATAAATCAGTTAAATAAGTCCTTTTAACTAAAAAAAATCTCGTTGGGAAATGTGTGTCGCAGTTCGTGTATAATTAGACTTCATTTGATGAAATGAAATTTACTTTTTTCCCAAGAAAATTGTTTATTTTCTTTTATCATGTATTTTATTAACTTTAATAATATAAATCAATAAAAAAAAATAAATATTTTTCAATAAATAAAATTTTTCGTTAGGAAATGCGTGTCTCAGCTCGTGTATAATTGGACATTATTTAATGAAATAAAATTTACTTTTTTTTATTATGTATTTTATTAACGTTAATAATATAAATCAGTTAAACATTTTAAGCCTTTTAACTAAATTTTTTCGTCAGTAAATGCGTGCCTCAGTTCGTGTATAATCGGACTTCGTTTAATGAAATAAAATTTACTTTTTTTCTAGCGAATAGTTTGTTTTCATTTATCATGTATTTTGTTCAAGTTAATAATATAAATTAGTTAACTATTTTAAGTCCTTTCAAATAAATAAAACTTTTTAAAAAATGCTGTTTAATGCTGTTAATAAAATGATACTTAAATTCTACAATTTAATTATTTTAATTTTCATATAAAGTTTTTTCCCCCTAAAACAAGCATGACATCAAATATATGTCAAGCATATAAGAATTTATTTAAAAGAAACAGCTTTTGAATACACTAACTTTTCTAGGAGTTGAGTTTCATTCATTTATATTTATAGTTAATTAAGTTAGTATACATTTTATGCTTACAAAAGATTAGTGTCTGGAAAATCAGTCTTATATTTTTAATTGCTTATAATATCAAATAAATTTATAATCCTATATTGATGTTTTGCTAGTCAATTAATGTCTAAGCTAAGAATATAGTTTTATCATCTGAAAGCACTAAAATGTGAACACACTCGTACATTTTCCCAATAAATTGATACACTGAAAGTTTGAAAAATACTAAATCCTTCATATCTATGGAATAAAATTTGTTTTCATTAATTCGTAACATTTAATACTATTTTTCAGACATGTTGATATAATACAATGCGGGTAAAGCGACCTGCATTAACAATAGCTTACATTCATAATAACAAGTGCGTAACAAATGAGAGGTAGAATTATATGTTTGTCAATAGTGGCACAGTAAAATGCTTTAATGTAGGTTAATGAACATTTTACGAAAAATTAAAATAATTACTAGAAGCGTGGTGCCAAATGCATCTCACTGTAAACAAAGACAAACATCTCTTAATCTACAAAACATAATATAATCAAGAATGGAAATAAGCAAAAACCTCTACCGATTTACATATGATTCCGAAACGACTTCATTATCATTAGAATCCTCAGAAATCAATATATATGCGAGATTTAAATAATCATTTATAAAAACAAAGTTTTTTTTTTCTAATACTAAAAATAAAAGTTCATGATATTTACATCATGAGATGCTCAATATTAACGCGAAAATAAAAATCACAAAATTACTGAAGGATGTATATAAAATAAACGAAAAACTAAATAAACATTAAAAAATTAAAATAGTCAACGTTTCGGCCATCACCTATGACCATCGTCAGGAATGAGTTTTATATCGCTTTTGAAAAACAAAGCCAAATCATCTTGAATTTAAAAAGTTATGTTTCCAATCATTTAACACTTTAACCAATCGTCCATAACCGATTTTTGTAAACATTTACGAGTAGTTTTTACAGTGTTGTACCAGTGGGTTTGTGTTTTCTCAAACCAAAATTCCGGTTGTTAGGATGCTATTAGCTCCAAATTAAACATTTTCAGATGGGAAATTCCATGTCACGTGTGGGACTGATTTTCCACATATAGGGTGACCAAGCCAGTAATTCATCAAATAAGGACGGTGATACTGGGTTTTTATTATATTTCCTTTCTCTTAAGTTTTAGAAGTAAAGCAGCATGATTGTTACAACCCTTAATGAATTTCCTATAATCGTCAAAAATGAAATCTGCTTAAATTAAATAGCAACAAAATTATAAATAAATAGTTTCTTTAATTGCCATTTCCCCAGTAGTTGATCAATCGAAGAAATCAGTCAAAAATTCAAAAAATAATCTTTAAAATATCTTGCTTAAGCTGTGATTAACAGTAATTCATATAAAACTATTATTTGAAATAACCAAGATGGAAGTGGATTATTTTAACTTATCGTAATTGCCTCTAACTAATCAAAAACTAAATTTTTACATTTTCTAATTAAAAAAAAAAAAATCATAAAATTGCTTCTCTTACAGCAGGAAGCTGACAACATTATGGAAACAAGTGCTCCAACATTCAGACAAATATATTATGTCTAGTGCCACGTGTAAAACTTATTTCCGCCTGAAATGGCGTAATATTTCAAAAATTTGATCAACTACTGGAGGGGTATCAACTACTGGCGCGGTCACCCTATATTGTTGCTTTTGTAACAATACTATCATATCCTCAAATCAAAACAACTATGTGAATATGAAAATCTAGAGATTTTTGTTATTTTTAATGTATAATTTATATTTTAAAAACTTCTAAGTTAATAGATATGGGTATTAAGTAAGTGTCACACGCAGAACAGTTTTTACGTTTATCATGGAATTGCCCTAAACGGGCAAATTACTTAGGTCGGGAATTTAAAATGTGCAGATTTTAAAACCTTTTAAAAACGGGCAGAATGTTTCGGTGTAGGGTAAAAATGTGGACATTTTTAAATTTGGGGAATTCCATATCACGTGTGGGATAGCTTTTCTACGTATTACTGCTGTTTTAACAATCCTATTTTGCCCTGAAATTAAAACAACCATACTAATATGAAAATCTAGGATCTTTTGTTAGTTTTAATGTATAGTTTTTATTTTAACAATTTATAAGTTAATAGATATCGGTATTTATGTAAGTGTCACTTGCAGGACATATTTGTCCGTTTTTCAAAGAATGACCCAGCTGTGTAATTGAGTTTATACATTAAAGAATGACAAATTAATATTAATTTTAACATTATTTTTAATGCTGTTAATTCATCATGTTTATCTGTAAAACATGTTTATTGAAAAAAATATATATATTTATTTGAGAAATTAGAGCAAGCATGCGAAACTTGTTTGGCACCGAGGGCCAATTTAAGAATTCTATATAAATCCGATGGTTGCAATACAAAAAATGAAAGCAGATTATATTATTACCATCGCATAGAATAAAAGTTTCATATACCAAATAGAACAATGTTAAAGAAAGTTACTTGAAAGCTTTCAAAATCATTAATATTCATAGGTTATTTATTCTTATTTCTCTAAAAAAAGCACGATATTTTCATGAACAAATACATAAAACTTTGTTCAATTTGGTAAGTTCTAATTATTTTAATTAAAAATACCTGATTCAAAAGTCTCTAGCTATAGCACTAGGGATAAAAATGAAACAAGATTTCACTAAAAATTATATAGAGTAAAACAAAAACAATTTAAAATTTGAAAATAGGAAAAAACAGTGTATTTTTAGATCGATAACTTAAGTTAAGGGTTAAATAAATGGTAATCTTGAGTATGAATTTCACAGTTAAAACATCACGAGTGGAGAGCAATGAAAGATCCGTTTAACTTCATTATTTTATACTTACTGATTGACGATGATTAAGCCTGTATGTATGAAACTAATTTACAAATTCAGTTAAAGTTTAAAAAAGAAAATAAGCTGTTTTAAAAAAATTTAAAGTCTGATCAATATGTTACAAAAATCTATCATCGTGATTTGAGTTTTTTCTTTTAATTTTGAAATTGCCCCTCTTTAGGACACCATTCATGACATCAGCACAATTATTTTCAATGTAAACTTAATTTTTTATACAAAAAAATTGCATCGACATAAAACAAAAATACTAGGCACGGTGGTTGTATCATTATAGGAATAATTACCGGAAGCTCTTCATTTTAATTTTGATGTCGTATCAGGGATCAAAAACAACTAACTGAATGAACATACGTTTTCATGAATTACAAATTTGTTAAAGATTGACTGTACAATTTTAGTCTTTCATCTTTCCGCATTTTCATTATTCGCACAGTTGAAAAACGCAAAGACTGTTAATTGCGATGTAAAATTAATTTTTAAACGAGAAACTGCATTCAAATAAAACTTTCATAAATGAATAAAAAAATATGAGGTATAGCTTTTTACTTTTCATAAGTAGACGCTACAATCCTTAAAAAGGGACTCATCACTTCAAATAAGAAACGCCACTCTATACTTTAGTACAAAGTAATGTTTAATGAATATCTGTACTACAAGACGTATTATGTACATGATTACTTTATAAATTTACATCGCAAAGCTCAGAAGAAATCACTGAAAACATTATATCATTTTTCCTTCTCTCAAAACAATCTCCGGTGTATTAAAAAAAAAGACAGCTTGCATTTCGAACACCTGTCCATTGCGTGTCTCAGAATTCTCTGCGGGACAGCTAATCCGCAATGAATCATGGGAAAAACCTATTTGGCAGCCCGCTAAAATTAGAGACTGTCGTTTAGTGCTGCCATCTAGGGTATCGGTATTTAAATATTTGTTACATCCTCTCCCTCTGGTTCCTTAGACGTCTCGGCAAGGGACCAGGAACATTTTTCTTTGGCCTACCACGTTTTCTGAGCGGAATAACAGGTTGGTCGGTAACATTGTTAAAAAGTTTTAGGGCAGATATATGGTAAGTTACTAAGGGAACTTCGGGAGCTTGTAAACTGGCAACTTCATAGGAAGTAGGCGAGCGCCGTGTGAGCACTACATAGGGTCCGTCACGTCGAGGTCTGAATTTGGCAGTTCTTTTCTGACCAGCCTTGCTAACGGGATGGAGTTCTACCCATACATGATCACCAGGAGAATACTGAGATCCTTCTATCCGTCTTCTGTCCACATACTGTTTTCTTTTGCTTTGTTCGACTAAGTCTTTCACTTGCTTAGTGAATTTAGCAAATTTGTTTGGTTTCGGGTTCATCTCAATGTAGACTGTACCGATTTCACAGGAGCGCGGGGTGGCTCCTCCCCCTGGCTGAAAGATGGTGTCATACCCTTTCAGCAAGTAATTTAATTCTGACTTCTGGCCAGAACATTCAAGAGGCTTTGGAACAAGATCTGCAAAGTCATACTTTATATGAGGCATATCGCCGATATACCAACGTTTGTTCTTAACGTCTGATAGAAACCCTGGTTTATCAAGAAAGTCTCTTCCTAAAAGGATTCTGTTCCCTTTAGCTTTAGGTAACACAATAAAATCTGTACAAAATTTTCTTCCTTCAATTTTTACAGTAACAGTCGTGGTCAAACTGTCTTCTTTAGACCGTTGGCCATTTGATAATGACATGTTCAGAGAGGTCCTCTGAACTTTGCACTTTTTTCTTTTAACACAGAATACGATGATTCACTAGCCAGGCTGTGACTAGATCCGGTATCTACGCAGGCAGTGCCATAGACGCCATTAATTGTCAGGTTTATTGTGGTTAAAGGTGTGATTGTGGTTGAGCATGTGCATATCTGGATTTGCTCAAACTGAGAAGATTCAGTTTTTATCACAGGGTTGCAAGTAGGGCATTTATCACGAATAAATCCCGGAGCACCACAACCATAACGTTTCAAGGTGGGGCGATCTTCAATCAGTGGTGAGGGATTCACCTTTCCGTTTTCTAATGCGGTTGTCTTCTTTGAGTAGAAGGATTCATTTTGAAACGAGTTATTAAAAGAGCTCGAGGAAACGGTCTCTTTCTGTTTTGACCAGTTTTTATTTTTCTGGTGGATTCCCACTACTTTGGATTTTACTAGATTTTCTCTTAGGACATCGTAAGCATCTAGCTTGTCTACTAATGCATTTGGATCATATAAATCAGTCCAAACGTCTAAGAAATTTTCTCTATGCTGTGGGGACACTTTCTCGTTAATTTGTCAGATAAAATAAGACTTCAAATCTTCGAATGAAGATATGTTGAGCTCATATAGCCAACCTTCAAAGTAGGTTCTATGCTCGAAAAAAAAATCTTTCCAGGTACTTTCTGGAATTTTCTTGTGCTGAACGAACAGGATTCTAAATTTTTCAGCGGTCAATTTGAATCGTTTCAACAACATCGCCTTGATGTGTTGGTAGTCTTGGACCTTTTCTACCGGTTCCCTAGCAATGAGTCTAGCAATATCACTAGGTAAAGCGCTTTTGAGATACGTAACCCAATTTTCTTCCGGAACCCCTAGGACCTTTAACTGTCGCTCACACAGCACTAAGAAGATATTCATATCATCTTTGTTTGGGCGAAAACGGGGAATCAATTTTTGTAGGTCGATTCACGGTTTTTCGTAAGTGCACCTATTATTTTCTAACTCCGAGTTAGATGCTGAAGTCGGATGGGTAAGGCGTAATTTTTCGAGTTCGAAAGTCCGTTCGCGCAATAAATTTTCTAGTTAGATTTTACGTTGTTCTTGTTCGAAAACACGTTGATTTTCTAAATCAAAGTGCTCTTGTTTAGTTTTTCTATTCTCGACTATAGTTGTAAGTAAGTTTTTAGTATAATCTTCCTCGTAATCATCGTGCGTTGTAATTAAATTACGTAAATCAACCGTTTTCATTTCTTCGGTCGCAGTTAAGCCTAACTCATCGCAAAGGACGCGTAGATCCTCTTTTTTGCCCTTCCCCAAAAATGCCATTTTGTTTAAATTTAACAAAATTATCAACTAAAATAAAATTTTGATTTAAAAAAATTCACTTCAAGAACTAGAATTTGAATTTAAAATTTCAAGCAAAATTTTCAAGAACAAGAATTTCAATTTAAAAATTTCAACTAAAAATTTTCAATTTCAAGAACAAAATTTTAGATTTTTCTAAGCAAACTTACACTCAGGGATTTCTTCTTTACAGAAATCATAACACACAAAAAAATATATATATATTCAAAATATAATATAAATATAAATGCAAATTAATATAATATCACAAAATATAAAACTTTATTTATTTAACTCTTTCCTTCGGAATGTAACCCAAAATTGAACTATTTCAATTTATCGTTACGTAATACGATATTACTATGCTTTTAAGAAAACACAAAAAAATTCTATAGCTTCAATGTTAATTCTCAAAATAAAACAAAACTAAATTATTATTACACAGTTCTTAAGTTTCAATTTCTTTTAAGAAAGAAAAGAAAAATAATATTACGTTAAGCAAGAATTTTCAAAAACATTCTTCTCAAAAGCACCCTTTCTATTTTTGTTCTAAGAACACAATTATTCAAAATTAATTAAAATGACTTTACTAGCAAAATAATTCAAAATTGTTCTTAAAAGAACACAATTTACTTCTGTCCCGGGAAACAAAATTCCTTTTTTTTTTCTTTTAAACATTTTAAAACAAATTCAAATTTAAATGTTTAACCTATAAGAAAACTTTTTCTTATAAAAGTTCTGGAACTTAATTTCGTCATTTCATAAACCAACGTTATTCAAAACGAAATTCAACTTACTAAGAAAAAAAATATTTATCCTATCGTAAATACTTGTCAAATGATACCATTTTAATAAAATACAGTTTATTAAATTCAAAACGTGTTTTCTCAAATTAGAACACAAAATATAATTTTCACATCAGTAAGCAAAATATATCTTAACAGAACAAATCTTGTTCTTAAATTACTCTTAATCTACATTGATCAAAGATTTTTACATTCAGAATTTAATTCTTACAGAAAACTTTTACGTTATGTAAGATTTCTAACTTCAGAACATTTTAGGTCGTCTGTATGTCATGACAAAACAGACACAAATTATTTTCTTTAAGAGAAAATTATATACTTTCAAATACCATCTTAAGCAATTTTAATATCAAACGTTTAATAGCAGAAAATAAACAATATGAGAATGTACAAACAAAAGTTTACTAAAATAAAATTAAACACTTATCTTGTTATAGCTGCTACACGCATCCATATTTTTATAAGCTTTCAAGCAGTAAAACTTATTTAAGAATAATGTACTCTCTGTCACCGATGTCAACGTTCGGTTAACAGAGTATTAAAACACTTTTCACACCACTATTTGACACATATACATGAAGCTCATGTAGAACTACGATCGTTCGTAGAATATATTTTCCTTCAAGACTATGGAGAACACACGGCATATTTTAATTTGCCTTAGCTTGTATCACAGAAGCGACGTTAGTTGCAACACATGATAAAATACTTCGATAAAGCACCATCTTCTTTCGAAGGATATATTTCATTTCGAAATAGCTGAGAACAAAAGGCATTTGTAATTTGCCTTAGCTGATATCACAGAAGCGACGTTAGTTGCAACAGATGATAAAATACTTCGATAAAGCACTATCTTTCTTTACTCGGTCGGCCGTAGATTCAGGGCCCAAAATTGGGTAGCCATTTATAGCTTTTTACTTTTCATAAGTAGACGCTACAATCCTTAAAAAGGGACTCATCACTTTAAATAAGAAACGCCACTCTATACTTTAGTACAAAGTAATGTTTAATGAATATCTGTACTACGAGACATATTATTTACATGATTACTTTGTACATTTACATCGCAAAGCTCAGAAGAAATCACTGAAAACATTTTATCATTTTTCCTTCTCTCAAAACAATCTCCGGGGAATTAAAAAACAAGACAGCTTGCATTTCGAACACGTGTCCATTGCGTGTCTCAGAATTCTCTGCGAGACAGCTAATCCGCAATGAATCATGGGAAAAACCTATTTGGCAGCCCGCTAAAATTAGAGACTGTCGTTTAGTGCTGCCATCTAGGGTATCGGTATTTAAATATTTGTTACAGAGGCACGGTGGTTGTACTGATCATTGGAGGTAATTTCCGGAAGCTCCTCATTTTTACAATGGCGAGAAAATTTAAAGTACCAACCACAAAAAAGTGTTTTATGTTAATTGTATTAAGAGAACCTCAGTAAAACGCGATTGGATGGTAACTCAATGTTAACGTTATCACGTATTCCGATGGGATTAACTTTTGCTACGGAAAAACATGCACATTTTTGAGCCCGTTCTTTCATCACACGTGAAAAAGAGCGTACGTGAGTGACTTCAAGTCTAATTTCAAGATTTGCACGTGTAGTTGGACAAAATTTTCGCTTGTAGTAGGTGGGATATGTCATACAGAAGACATATGAATGATTCTGAGGAATGACGTGCGATAAGGAGAACGGAAGCAGTACAGGTTGACAAGGGTCTATAAAAACTTAAAACTAGCCAAAAACGGTATGTCAAGAATCTGGAAACGGTTTAAAGACACTGGTAATGTGCACAGTCAACCAGGGCAAGGTCAAAAACGTTCCGCAACAGAATCTCAGGACCGTTATTAGAGAACGATTGATAAAAGAGGCAGGCAACTGACGTTAGTCCAGATTACAAGGGAGTTCGCTGCAGTAACAGGAACTCGACTATCCAGATATAATGTGAGTGACAGACTGCTTAAAAGAGGGCTCTATGCAAGGAATCCCATGATTTGTATCCCACTAACTCCGGCAGCGAAATGCGCCCGGTTCAAGTGGTGCAGAGATCATCGTCATTGGAATACCACGGACTGGAAACGAGTTCTCTTTACCAATGGATCCAGATTTTGTTTGTAGAGTGATTCCAGACGCGTTACCATAGGGAGGGAGAAAAACACGCGCAATAAGGCTGAAAACATCCGTGAAAGGCACCGATAGAAAGATCGTGGAATCATGTTATGAACGGACATCATTTTGAAGGGCCGCACTGACCTATATATTTTTACCTGCGCAACTGTGAATGCTCATATATACAGAGATGAAGTTCTTGATCCTCATGTCAAGTTGTTAAGTTGCTCAGGGGTACAATCGGTAGTAACGTCCTCCTAAAAGATGATAATGCGCGTCCTCATCGCGCTTCACTAGTGACAGGTTATCTCGAGGGGAAGGGATCCAGCGAATGCCGTGGCCTACATATTCTCCGTATTTAAATCCGATAGAACATGTGTGAAACGCATTAGGATGCCGACTTGCAACTCGGGACCCCCCCCCCCTCCAACACGCTCCAGGAACACTGAAGGGCTATTCATCCGTAATATACTTTGTTACTGCAAGCACTTCAGAATAATGTAATCCACACTATGGAAAATCGCTGTAAAGCTTGCATTTCGGCCGTGTTGACCCATACCTTACTGATTTCTACCGCGTGTCTCTAAAACGTTGTAACAGTACAATTTTCTTATCATCTCTTATATTACGCATTCCTATGTTTTTATACAAATTTATTTTTTGAACAAAAAGGCAGTTCTGGATTTTAAGTATTTGTCAGGCATGACAAAATCTTGTGTTCATCATCTTATCTCAAAAATATTAAAGTTCGATGAGTTTTTATAGTTCCTTTACTTTTCACGCCAGTGTATGTTCATATAGTATAAGCGATCAAAATCAGCCAGCTCAATGTATTCTGAGCATCTGCGTTTTCATGAATTACAAAAGAACATGAATCAAATATTAATTTTATAGAATTCAATTGATTCTTGAAATACACCGATTTATCAATTTTTCTAGTAGTGGCGCTTGAAGTCGTAGTACTTTCGAATTTCCTTATCTGTTGTAGACACTTTCTTATATTTCATAGCGAATGATTTTGACTTACATGCAATTTAATGAAATAAAATGAATATCTAGTTTTCAAAAATATACATGCATTATCTTAAGAAAGCTTAGTGAATACACTTTAAAAAATATATGGAATGTCAGTTTCGATTCTAACACTTTATTTTTCTAATGTTTGTATTTGGGCAAAGTTTGGATAATGTTTGGATAAAGTTTCTACGAGTTTTTTTTAATACTTTACAAATATATAACTCTTAATGTCACATTCTTTACTAACTCCGACAGAGTTTCTACGTATCAGGCACAACATTTGAGTTTTTATAAATATAAAAATGTTATAAATCATGTTTTCCTTGAAATCTGTGATGTTCATCTTCAATTAATCGTATTTCTTCATACAGACAGAGTGTTTCCACATATTGTTTTATAAACGCTATGATACAATTGAGTAAAATGCATCAGTAATAATAAAGTAAAATGAAGAAATATCATGTAGTGATCGTTAACCTTTAAGACCGGGCAGATTTTTGAGGGTTTGTTTTAAAGAATGACATGACGGAAATTTGTAACTGCTAATTCTCTATCTGTTGATAAAATTCATATAATATAGTTTCTGTTAACCAGCACAATCACTTGATTCCGGCAATTATGGAATAGATAACCCAGGAAGATTATCAGGATTTTAGTAGATCAAGAACCAGGATTTTAGTTATTGTCTAACCCGCTCGATCTTGCGGGTCCGGTCTTAAAGGGTTAACAGATTCACGTTTTCTAACGAAAGTAGTGAAAATATTTAAAGAGTTCAAAACCAAAATTCACCTCTATTTCTAAATTCGGTCCCAGAAACAAGCATAGGTAACATTTTTGAAGATTTTTTTACACGGAAAAGCGATTTTATGTCCCTTTCATTGATAGCCTATTTCATTTATTTTTAAATATGCATTTTGTTTAATTATCATTTCGTTGCCGTCATATATTATCAATTTTTTAATAGATTTATCAATATTTAATGAATACTGCAATGTAGTTTTGACTATGTGATGTAAAATCGAAAAGCTAAGTTAATTAGTATATTAGTTTCAATATAAAACACGTATCGCACACAGAATGCGATTTTCGAATTGTAAAAATCTACCCGAACATTAGTCTTTAAAAAAAACGCGTGGAAATAACATCATTCTAAAATAAAACGAAAATAATTTTAAATAACATAGCAACAACATTTTATATTTTAAGCCGAAAGAATTTTGACACCCTCCAAGCCCGCTCATAAAAACTTGCACACTGGCAGAGATAGATATAGCGGCGGTAAGCATATTTTCTTTTTCATTTAATCAGACCCATCTCTGCACTGTGATGCTTTCTCTGAATACGTTTTGAAAAATAATCCAGTACAATTAGGCAAATGTCCGACAACACATAGCAATTTATAAAAGGAAACCATAAAATTTTGTATAGATCTTCAAGTTTTAGATTCAAGATCGCATGCTTTCTTTCTTTCCGATGGGCTAGTTTTGCAAACACAATATCTTGGAGCTGAAATTTAAACTTGCTAGATATGTCGATATCCGTTTACTATATTTCCTGACTTGACTATTTCTAAAACCACGGTTGTGGGGCAAGTGTGTTCGTTATTTTCTGCATGCGTGTTCGCGGAAAGGAAAAAAGGAAAATTAACCTTTTGCCTGCCTACTTATCAGTGGCGAGCAACAGATAAGTTGTTGAAGGGCTACTTGTTTTATATACAGCACCTGAAAAAACTACATATAGAGCAGAGAAAATTTATTAATACAGTATACAATTTACACGGAAATGTTTCGGAAAATCAGGGGCAGCAAACTTTGCTTTTATAGGTACTCCTTTAAACCTTTTGGAACGGGTGATCCATATACGCATCGTGAAAAGGTGCATGTGGAATTTGTTTTTGGCACCATTAATAAATAAATGTAATATTTGTCTTTTTTAATTAGAGTATTGTTTGAATTTTACAAGTAAAGGGAACTGTTTAAAAAATTCGGTGCCAACCAAATATAATTTGTGTAAGTGATGCCGTCTGGATAGGGTTAAACTGGTTAATATAATGGTTTCCAAAGTTTCTAAAGATAAACGCTTTTCGGGATCGTCGGATTATTGTATATTTTCGTTCGTGGTTATATTATACTTTCCTAGGTTTAAAAAAAATCTACCTTTTTTCAATTCCTACTATTAGTTCACAGTCTCTCTATATATATCTTGTTCAAATTTTCAGTCGTTAATAAAATCCTTATTATTCATCCACTCAAGTTCAAATACATTTTTTTAACTTGTTGTGGATGACACTTGATGTTAATACAGTTTTTTCAAATATTAGTTCAAATTTTAATTTTAATTTTAATTAATTAATTTTAGTTTTATATTAGAGAAAAAAATGGCGGCCATTGGTTATTGAACAACATTTAATGCATCTTCATACCTATAAAGAGTGTTACCATTAAGGGAACCCTGTTCTGTTGCCAAATACCGCCAATTTTATCCTGAACTTGGCGATATATCGCCAAAAGGTACGTCAACTTGGCGATATCTGTAATATTTCGCAAAATGCCCATAGACTTCCATTATAAAGGAATAGGATTTACTTTTTTATATAAAATCAACAAATGGAGATATTTTAATGCAACAAAACTAATATTAGCTTAAGGGATTATAGTAAATTTTTCTTTGCTGATCTAAGTAGGAATTGCCTTTAATTTTCTTTTATATTACTTCTTTGTAGTGTAGAACTGTATTTACTTGCATTTCTGTCATCCAATGATCTATATATTTAAAAGACAAGGCTGTTTTTTTAATCATCAGCCCTGTAGCGTCGTACTAAACTAATTTTGACAATTACTTTTTTAATGAAAGCTGTTTATTTGTAAATGTGCCCGTACAAGCTATTTTTTTTTAATTTATTTCCATTTGATTTCTATATTTTATTTTAATTTTGAAAGGTTTTTTGGAATTTCTTTAAAATGGTTGATATCGGATAGCTTCCGTTGCTGCAGAGAAAATAGAAAAAGGAGTTAGTTTATTAATTAAAGCCTTATTTGTGACATTTTCTCAATGCAATTAAAAATAACTTTAAAATATTTCAGCAGAAAATGACGTCACGCTTTAAACAAACACGCATTTACCTCTTTAAAACCATTACATTTTAATATTTTTTCGTTTCGTTGATACTGATGAGACGCTAGGCGAAATACATCATTGAAATGAAAGAAACCAATGTCATATTTAAAAAAAATTTCTTTGATAAAAAACATTTTCTTTGATAAAAAATATATTTTACCACAAATTTGTCTGAAAAGGTTTAAATATCTGTAATTTTTACACACCGGTACTAAGTTTAGAACCCCATGTCAAAAATGTTCATATGCAAAGTTGTAGCTGAAAAACGTGACACAAATTTTTAGTAGTAACCTATTACGTGAAAAAATAATTTTAAAAGGGTAAATATGGATATGAGAGGTATGGAAGTTTTGAGATAGGGAAAATGAGGTAAGGTTTAGATTTCATGCAGAAATTTCTTTTAAAACCGGTTTTAATCAGGTTATAAACCGAGTTTTTTGGGAGAAAAATTAAAAAAATTCCCCGGAGTTTTTGCAAAGTTTTACGCAAGAACATTTTTAACTCATTATTTTTAATGATTTCATTGTTTTTAATGAAATTTTTTTTTCACGAATGTAAACAATATAAATATAGAAAAATAGCTTCAGTTTAAGTGAAAACTAATGAAATACGTGCTTAAGTTGAATAATTATTAAGTAAGATAAATTAAAATATCATAAGTAATTTGATATTTTAATCGTCGATAAGTAAAAAGTGACAGAGGAATGTGACTTATTCATCTTGCCTGGCATTGATGTAAACATCACCACTGTTCTACGAATCAGCCAATGTAAACAAAAAGAAAATGAACAAAAGTCAAAAATCAATTGAAAAATACAATACAACTCGCTAGAAAATTAATGTAACATATGCCAGAATAATAGAAATGCCATCTACAACCGTTTAAACGCAAAATCATAAGTTTTGTGAATTCATAATGAAAAATCTATCTTAAACATTTCAGAACAATGCTTCAAATTCTGAAAAATGAAACTTTTAAATTGAAAAATTATTAGTTCTGTTTACCTTCAAAACTCCTGAAAAATTTCCAATATTCGCCAAAATTCTGGGTTTATTCCTTTACATTCCCTGGTTTATTCCCGTCCTTCAAAATCTGCGGGTTTTTTGCAACTCTAAGTATAAGAACCTCAACTGATCATTTTATTCTATTTACTTATCTTGATTATATATTTACTAATTGCGTATACAAATAAAATTTATTTTTTTCAATAACTTGGAACAGTTGAAGTTAAAGGAAATAGTATTTTGGAAAACTTTAGGTTAAAGCAATATTTGTTTGAACTCTTTCAAGGGCGGTCGTTCATGTTTGGACCAGATAATTTTAATCCCTAAATGTCACATATTGCCTCCAGAATTTTGAAATGAAAATGTTTGTTTTATTTAGTAGATAAAGAAAAGCTTTTACTTATTTAAAAATAAATTTGGTTGTATATCTTGGTGGCATTTAACCATTTCCGCATTTTACGACTAGAAGTACCTTTCCCCTGAAAGGGTTAATAGTCAGCCTAACCAATGCTCGATAGATTTTTTATTACAATTTATTTTGTAGGCTTATTATTAATCAATGTAGCTGTTGTTCTTTAAACTTTTTTTTTCGCGGGAAATGGTCCGAGGCAGCCCCCACTCTCCCCGTTTATCCTACGTGATAATGTCATATATCTTATTTGTTGCAAATTTTGTCTACTTTCTAAATTTCTACATAATTTCCCCCTAAAACAATAAAAACTTTAATTTAAAAACAGCTATTTGGGGGGAGGGGGTGTCGGGGGGAGGATTTTGGAGGGAAGTTAAAAATTTGGATTCAGAAACCCAAAAAACTTAAAGTAAACCTTATATGGAACGTTAGGAGGGAGACGGGAGGGCGAATGTAAACGATGTGAGTGGTTAAGTGAAATTGCGCAACTTTGTCCACGCAGCACCGCGGCGCATGTTCCGACCCAGATCCCCATTCATCCTACGTCATAACATCATACATGTTATTTGTTGAAAATTTTGTCTATTTTCTGAATTTCTAGATATTTTCCTTAAAACAAAAAAAAATAATTTTTTTAATAAAAACCTTTTTTTTTGGGGGGGGGGGGGGCATTTTACCAAAATTTAGGGGGTTGCGGGGGGAAATTTTGGTGGGAAGTTACATATTCGGATTCAGCGAACTAAAAAACATAAAGTAAGCTGATTTCCAGAACTACCATTAATTTTGCCAGGTAAAATCCCCTATTGCCTGGACTATTAGGAGACTTTTGTAAATGGGAAATAAATGTTACAATTATGTACATATTTCTGAAAAGTGAAATTTAATACTAAAATAAAATAACAATGAAGCTGATAATGAAGTTGTCCGATGTTTTGTAATGCGTGAATGAAACATTCGTAACCTGGAATCTCGGATGTTTTGAAATATGACGGGCGTGTTTCGGACGTTTGGCGTATCTACGACGATGCGCCATTTCAAAATGCCCCTACTACCTCAAACGTGCAAAACCGTAGTTAGTAAGAAAAAGGCACATAGGCAGAAAACTTCGGGGTTCTCCATTATCAGGAAAGTCATTTTAAGCTTACGTTTAAATGCCAATTTGCTATCACTATGATTCAGACCCTAACAAACCCTCGATCTCGTGAAGATAGCATTTCGGACTTTGCATTGCTATGTGATTCCAAGCCGTCTCTGTGCCCTTTACACCTCCTGAAAGTTTGTCGTTCTGGTAGTGAAATACCCTGTATATAAATTTAAGTTCTTTTTGATAATATCATAAGATTTCAAGGGAAGATTTTCATTAGAGGTTTAAAAACGTGTACCAAAGTGAATTCCTCAAAAATTTCACAAGGAAAATAATTCGTTTCTTTACATTGTTATTTTAAATTTATTATGTTATTTAAAAATATATAATGATTCATGCATATTTGAACACAATATGGGCTTTAAAAGAATCCCCTGAATTTTCAACTTCTGATTTATCGCAAACGTCCGAGTTCCCATAAGCGTTAAATAGCAAAGATATATCATTCGATAGAAATATAGTAGAAAGTGTTTTCTAATTTCTTGCGAATGTTCATCATTTTTTACAAATTACTCTAAACTGCTTTTGTAATTTATCAAAAAAGCACTTTAAAATGCTTTAGAAAAATAACTAAAATTTGAAAAATCATACATAATATTTTTATACCATAAAGGGAGCATAGTATGGTATGCTTTAATAAACTCTAGACAAAAAAGTAGATAGATGACTGGCTGACTGAAATAAAAAGGGTGTTTCAGTTATTGTAATATCGTTCGGTTTAAAGTTTTATGATTTTTTGAAAATACATTTCCTTACATTGAAAATATTTTCTACGGGCATGCAATGAGCTGTATATTTTAGATGATTGTTTTCAATAGTTACTGAAGTGTATATTCTGAACACTATTTGAAAACAGTATATTTCCGTTTCATATGCGATCCAGAGAGTTTTTGAAACCTTTCATCTGTGTAAGACGGATAATCTATCAGACACTTGAAAATGCGTGGCTTTTAAAGATCTATTTTCAGCACAACAGAAAATAGTTGAAAAGTATTACGATTTCAACTGCATTTTGTTTTTTGTTTTGTCTCTATCTATCTGTTAATGCTTCAATATCCATAAGCATGTTTCAAAAGCCATGAAATTTATGTGTTATTAAGGATTACTAAGTTATGTTACATAAGCAAAATATTGTGCGTAGTATTCGTGAGTTACTTAGGGGAATACAGAAAATAATTCGATATGTTATCATTTATAGTCAAACATTATTTGATGTATATTTTAATGGAATTATACAAATATAGTAAAATCGAAATCTTACAAGACCACACTGAAGGTCTTTAACCATTTCAAGGGCCGGATTTTCATGCCGCGATCACTTAATTTTAATTTCAAACAGCCAAAACGCACCCATAATTCTTTAGTAAAATCTTGCTTTCATAACATACGTTAAGAAAAGCTTTTAATTATTTTCAAATATTTATTAATAAAATCGTTCGTAAAATCTCTTGTGATATATATATAACGAAATGTATTATGAAAAATATCCAGACAAGGACTGCAACCTCGATACCTTGTCCTGCCATGCCAATGCTCTACCTATTGAGTTCTAAAACGAAACCATGCTGGCATTTACTCTGTTGGAATATACCTCATGTGTGGTACTCTAGCCTTGAATATAATTTATCCCGTTGAAAAAAATTTCCTTCTCAACATTATGACCTAATTGCA
Source organism: Maratus speciosus (assembly GCA_963932465.1). Lineage (NCBI taxonomy): Eukaryota > Metazoa > Arthropoda > Arachnida > Araneae > Salticidae > Maratus > Maratus speciosus. The sequence goes on along the minus strand of OZ010788.1, from coordinate 492,336,244 downwards.
TGGTATAATGAAGTTTTCGTGTTATCACACACTTTCGTTATATAAATGATGTCGTTATAGCTCTATGGATGAAACTAGTGCTGCATCTATCAGCCATGTTTAACAAATAAGAGTGAATTATGTCAGACAGGCATCGTCCGGATAGCTCAATAGTCAGAGTATTGGCACAGCAAACTAAGGTATCCAGGTATAAGTTCTTGTCAGGATATTTTTCACACTATTAAATAAAGCCTCAACTGTGTTACTCCAGACTTTAATATTTTTGTTATTTGACTTCTGAACATCAGGGGCGGGGGAAACCAAAAACAGGAAGTAAACAATATGTGCACTCTAAAAACGACATTTTCAAAAATGAGTAAAAAATATTCAAATCTGAGTGTGCCGCACAGTCAAAATGGCTCCGAAACAAAATTACTCCTGTTTGAAACATGTACATACTCATTTCTGAAAACATGGACATACTCAAATATGAGCACATAACGCTTTATTTATGATGTTTATTCACGATTATACATGAAGTTTGTATTTATATATTGTTGATGGTTGTCAAATCCGACCTGCGAAGTCTTTCCTTTAAGAATTCATCCATTCTTCGATTTCGAAGGTTAAAGAATAAAATTAACGCTTTCGCGATTATATTGCGACGGCTTTTAAGTGTTCTTCCGCGAACACGATAAAAATGTAGTTCGTCTCGTTTCATGTTATAAATTATTAGTGAAAGGAGCGTTTCATTCAAAATCATAAAAAATGATATAATATGAATAATTCAACTACTCTGGTAAAATTTACTTACGTGTAATGAATGAAAATTAATTTTGTTTGAAACTGAGTACATCTGGTATTTCAGAATTGAAAGCATTGGGTCGTCATATTTGAAACAAAAAGTTTCATAACAAAATGAAAACATAGATTTACTCAGATTTGAAAGTGTCATTTTTCTTAGTGTGTAAATGATAATATTGAAAATTTCTAGTATATTTTTAAAAGATTTATTTCAACTAAATATATATATTACGCTCAAAATATTCTAGTACCATAATTCCACCTAAAAATGTGAAAAGGATTTAAGATTTTATTTTATCTTGAGTTTTAAGCTGATCCGGTTCCGGAATACAAAAATCTCGAAAAAAAATCACATTTGTACTTTTTTGGAATAAATAATATTCTCTTTTGGAAGACGTTTTATCTGAAAGTAACCAACTACGTGTAACTAATATTATTGGGGGGAAAAGGTGCACACCACAACTTATAATTTTCAAGCAGTATATCGCCAACTTTTCATATTAGAAATCATTCCTTTATTTAATCAAGGTATTGCGATCAAATAAGACAAAGAGGTAACTCTAAAAACGACATTTTCAAAACTGAACAAAAATTACTCAAATCTGAGTATCTCGCATATTCATAATGGTTCAAAATCAAAATTACTCAAGTTTGAAACATATATATGCTCATTTCTGAAAACTTGTACATACTCAAATATGAGCACATGATGTTTTATTCTTGAGTATGTGCATGTTTTCAAAAAAGAGTATATACATGTTTCAAACTTGAGTAATTTTGATTCGGAGCCATTTTTCGACATAATTTGATTTGAGTATTTTTTGCTCAGCTTTGAAAATGCTTTTAGAGTGTATCTTTTTCATATGAAAAATAAAGCATTACATATAAAATTTGGAAGTCAAAACAACAGAAAGGTAAATGTTAAATTCATCACAATGCCGGGTGCGCAACATGGTGTATAGCTAACTCTAATCCCAAGGTAAATTATAGAAATTAAGTGTGCTTACAATAAAAATAGGTATAACTAAAGCAACACTTAAGTTCTAGTGGCGCTAGACAAGTGAAAAAGCTATTTGAACCTAATTTCTACCATCATCAACGGCTAATTCCATGAAAACTAGTCATGTCTGTCACACAGATGAAAATCACTATGCTTGTTGGCCACCGTTATTTTCGAAAAGTTTGCTTCGCGTTATTAAATAGATGAGATATCTCCGATAAAAAAAAGTCACATTTTTCCGTTCTAAAATACTGGTAGCCAACAAGCATAGCGATTTTCAGCTGTGTGACATGACAAGTTTTCATGGAATAAGCCCAACGCTAAATTTTTGTTTAAAAGTACTTTTACCAGCTGTACTATCACATCCCCACTTGAAAATAAAATTCAGATTGCTAATGTTCTCGGAAGTCAGATTCTAAATAATTTCCGTTTGCATTAATAAAATACGTGCTGCAGTATGATCTAGCTAAGATTGCAATTGACAAGATAATTCTTCTAATTACGGTAGAATACACAAAATTACTAGCTATAAAGATAAGAATGTGTATTTCTATTGTATCGATCATAGAGAATTCTTTTCATTTTTTTGTTACTAATCTTGCTTATCAAATTTTTTTATGCTTATGATTATAATACTTATTTGCAATATAATACATAATAATCTATCACAAAACTGAATAATCTAAACATTTCAAAAATGTTTGCCAGCTAAATTATTGTGAAAAATGATAAATGTCGTAGCTTTTGAAGCAACTAAAAAAATGATATTTTTACTTGTGGTTGCAAAAACCTGCACAAAATGCAGAATGGCAGTTTTGGCAGCTAATTTTTCATGATTCAATAGATAATAGTTCACACTATTGTTTACATTATATGTCGTTGCGAAACACCGTGGAACTTATAGACTTTATGATGTTTGAAAACAAAAAAATAATATATTTTTAAAAAAAAATTATCAAAAATAATCATGAAATTATTAATTTTTTTGTATTTAATATAATTTTTGTAACATGGGCAAAAAAACGTACACACTATTATCGTGGGAATCCATTTTAAAGCATTAAAATCGGATGATATGGAAAACTGTAGCACGTGTTTAGAAGGACCTTTGTTTTGCTCTTTTTGTTTGCCTCAGATGATAATTCTCCAAGCGTCGCTTTTGAAATGATACAAGTTGCCAAAGCAAAACTAAAACCTTCTTATTAATATAGATTCTGACACTCCAAGCCCTATTCTGGCCATCTGTATAGTCAAAATTCTCTAAATAATAACTTTATTTTTCGAATTTTGGTCAGCTTTTCGGGATTTTGCCCCACTATGCACCCCAACGGCTGGATGGATTTCAATGAATGAGGTCTCTATCGATTCGTCTTAACAGTCCGATGGTTATAGGTTAGATTTTGTTTTTATAAAATCAAAATGGCGGTAGAGACAAAAAAATTACGCCCACTATTGAGTGGCATATCATTGGAAAGGTCTTTCAAAATGAAGACGATGCTTCATTGACTATTTTACAGTCAGAAGCTCCGTTTGAATTTTGGACAACCTGGAAGTTGTGTAGGTAGGATCTCTAGCTTTACTGCAACTCTAACCTTCATGGGCATCTATAGGCCTCATCAAAACAGTATTTATAGGTAGGAACTAACTATTAAACACAATTTAAAAGTCATCAATACAAGTAAACAAAAAAAGCCCAGGTAAGTAATATAAAAAATAGTTTCACATTGATGAGATTAATTAGTTCGCTTTTTATACAGTCGGGTTTTTTGATTTTTTAAATTTAATTTTTGCTTGTTTAAATATGAAGTGAACAAATAAAATATTACAGTATAGATTTTAAACAATTAAATAAGGTATATTAAATTTTAAATCGCCAACAGTAAACACATTCTCAAAGAAATTTCAAAATTTCGTCTATTTGTGTAGTTTTTATGAAATATGCTGGTTTGCAAACCAATGTTCTGTGGTAATTTTTTATCTACCTGATGCCTTCTGTCCCCCTCTTAATTTGTCGGTCGAATATTGGAATACCCTGTATATAAAACTTTTTGCTTACAAATTGAATCGATCTCCTTTCAAAGCTCCAATTCTTTAGAGAAAGATAATTTAGAAAAAAACCACATTTTTATTCAAATTACGTCTTCTTTATCGGAACTCTTTTAAAATACAATCAGTTTTTTTAATATGAAGTAAAGAAATAATATATTACAGTATAGATTTTAAATAATTAAATAAGGTATATAAAATTTTAAATCATCAATAGTAAACAAATTCTCAATGAAATTTCACAATTTCTTCTATTTGTGTAGTTTTTCTCTTTACATTTAAATACCTTAGAAAAATATCAAATCCAATTATAAATAATGTTCTTATGTTATTTTTTCTAAAGAAAAACAAAATATAATTGCTTTCTCATTAATTCAAATCATATCTATTTAAATTAACAGCTGTATTTAATTAATATTCTTTTCATAACACCTCTTTCTATGAAATCAATAAAGATTAAAATATACTTTTTTATTTAATAAAAGTAGACTATATTCTGCAGGTGGAAAATGGTTAATTTAATTAATCATTAGATTATTTCGCGAGTCTAAAACAAATGCACTATAAAATTATTGAAAAACAAATATTAATTCTTTAAAATGATAAAAATATTCATAAAAAAATTAATTTATTATATAATTCATCATTTATTTGAAATATTATTAAGTGTTTTCCTTTCTTAGTGTTTTTCTGTCTTGCGGACATTTAAAATAATTGTTTTTTCATTCAGTTGTACAGAAATTTCGCACACATAATAATTCTTCCATTTTCTAAGTAAATTAAATTTTATTAAAAAATAAGTATATTTAGTTAAATTATTAACCAAAATAATAATCTTATTTAATCACTTTAATACAAAATGCTCCAGGTGAATTGAAATTGGTTTTAGGAAGCTGTTGTTTTGTTAAATAGAGCTTTATAATATTGCAACAAAAGTTGGTTTGAGTTTTACAGTTATATTAACATATGGAGAAATAATCATAAAAATCTTCCCATATTTAATTTTTTTTCATGAAATTTATAGGTAAAAAGCTATATAACTACCAAATTCTCCTTTTATGTGCAGTAATGCATGCATATTAATACTAAGTTTTGAAGTACAGCGTATTCCAAACAATAAAACTAATATAATGGAAATTGAATAAAAAATAAAACGCATTGAAAATTTTGAATATACTAAGTCGATGAAAATTCTAATTTAAAAAAAAAAAAACTCCATTTGAAGTTTTATTTTTAGTGTAACTCAATTACGGTGTACAAGTTTGAAATGATTGTACTTTCGCTAAGAATCGTTACAATTGCATGAGGGGTTTTTTTTTGCAGTTCAGATTGAAGTATATTAATAAATCAAACGGAAAATCGACTGAAGGTCCACGGTCCATTAAAGGAATGCTTTTGTAACAGTAATCTTAAATTTCTTCATAAGTTTTGTACCGAAAAGCTCTCACCCGTTTTTCGAGATGCAACGAGCAAAGTGTAACTGAATATCTAAATTATTCTTTTTTTTTCTCTAGAATTATATTTTAGTACCAAATACGTACTTTTTCACATTTAGTCATTTTTTTTTAAGTTCATATTAAATTAATTTAAGCTACTTTCTTAATCATGATCCTAAAAGTGATTAAATATAGATAAGTAAAAATATTAAGTTACAAATTTAAACACATATAAGCTTACTGAATCCCAAAAAATAAAATAGTCATAAGGAAATAGAGAAGTTTAGCAAGTTTAAAATTACGATGAAAGTCAAATATTAAAAATGATTACGATCGCTTAGCACTTTAGCTTCCATGCATGATATGTTTAGTTTTAGAATGAGTGCAAACTGAACAGAAAAACATATATTTGTACCGCAGATTTATTAAAAATTATTAGATTATTAACTAATAATTTATTCATGATTGATAGTATTTACACATTAACACTGGAGGTGGTTTTAACACGTTTGCTACTGATTTAAAGGAATAGAGAAAAGGATTTCATTTTATTCGCAACAGATAACTGATATAAAAATATGTCTTTCCTAATTCTCATGGAAAAACTATTGCCAAATGATTTGGGGAAAGACTATATAATATGACTAGGGGGCTCTGCCCCCTGCAAGCTACGCTCGCCAACCCCCATTCAGGCACCGCATAATCTAAAAGCACGCTAATTTGATCGGTTTTAAAAAGATTAGAGAAGATTGAATTATAATTGAAAAAACCTATAGCGATCTCCCTGTAAACGGGTTTCCATTCAATTCCCTTTGATTGCAAAAATTTAAGGTCGAATCATTTGCTATTAAGACATCCAACGGTTGTTTTCGTGTTTGATTAAAGAAGACCAGTTAAACATTTGAAAGGAAGCTAAAATAAAATGAATTATGTAAACAGACTCTTTGCCTCCCGGTATTTTTTAACAGCGTTATAAAACGATTGACATAATACAATTTACTACAATTACTACACTTTACCGCTTTAACCCCTTTAAGAGCGGTAGTTTATTTTTGGACCACTTAATTTTAATTCTTAAATGCACCAGAATATTGGAATGAAAATTTTCTTTGTATTATTAAGTGAACAAAAGCATTTTCGTATTTCGAAATTTGTTTGTAAATTCTGGTGCCATTTACTGATTTCAACATTTTACGAATAGAAGTACCTTGCCCCTGAAAGGGTTAAACGCATATTAATGTATTTATTATTTTAAAGTTTCCTTTCTCTTTTAAACGTATAAATACAATTTTCAATATTTTCCTGCATGTAACACGTACTCATTTAATAGTAATTTTAAAGGGTTTTTTTCTGTTTTTAATAGTCACGTGTAAATAAATTTTTAATCGTTAGGAAATATTATTCTTTGCGCTGTTTTTAGAATTGAAAATAATCTCTATAATAATATCCTAAGTCATGTGACTATTATCAACAATTCTGGGCGGATTCCTTCGCTTTTTATATTCCAGGCGGTCATTTTGGTACTTTAATGTTAGCCAGACACAGGCGATAAGTCGCCAAATATTATTCTATCGCCATGATTTCACTTATATTACAATAGTCCAAGTCATGTAACTGCCATAAACAATTACAACACTTCGCTTTTTCTAAGAAAGGATTCCATTTTGATTAAAGAATCAAAGTTATTTTTTCGAATAAAACTACATAAAAGATGCCATGATCACAAAGAATTCTTGATATTTTTATGTTAGCCGGCTGAAAATCTCGCCAATAGCTTTTTTTAACTCGCCAGTTAGCATTTTTTTTATTTTTCGAGTGGTAAATTAAAACGGTACTACTTGGTTATCCCATCGACCAAAAATCTATCGCCAGACTATAAGATTAAATGCCGATAATGGTTGATCGTAAATGTCACATTCACTTGACTGTAAGGAAGTTACACGTGTTTACGCCACCAAGGGATTTTTATTTCGACGTTTTATTTTTATTTTTATCAATGCTAGGCACAGATGTCCTATACGCCCATATTGGCGCGACTTTTTTCCGACGGCAGTTTGGCGAAAACATCAACAGCATAAACAACAGCGTCCGGGTTACCATATCAAGCAAAATAACGACACTTTGGCGCCAGTTAAGTACCCGTTGCATATATGACATTGGCGTCAGAAAAAAATCGCTCCAATATGGGACGTATATGACATCTGTGTCCAATGCTATACTAATTTATTTCGGCACAGATGTCATATACTACCCATATTGGCGCGGTTTTTTTCCGACGCCATTTTAGCGGAAACATCAGCACCATAAACAACAACATCCGGATTACCATATAAAGCAAAATAACTATACTTTGGCGTCAGTTAACCTTTAACCGGAATCGCTAAATTGTTCCACATTAGTGGAATCTTATGTCCAAAAGGACCCTTTAATTAAAATCCAAACTATTTTCTAATATATATGAAATTACCACTTAGATGGGTTATAAGCGCATTGAAAAAAGTTTCATGTACTATATAAATGAACTTTTATTCATATATATCTTGAAATTATATATATATTTTTTAATTTAGTTCTTTAAGTGTGTTGATGCGCGCGTTTCAAAATTAAACGTTTTTTTTTTTTTTTTTTTTTTTTTTTTTGTCGTTGTCCGGTCAAAATGGACCCACGATTCCGGTTAAGAATTAAGTACCTTTGCGTATACGACTTTGGCGTCAGAAAAAACCGCGCCAAATGGGGCGTATATGACATATGTGCCTTTATTTGTTCTTTCGTTACTTAAAATAAAAATTACGTCAATTTGTATAATTTGGTGAGTGCTTTGGCGATTTATATAATTTGGCGAAATTGGTAGACTGGATAACTAAGAGTACATTTAAAACATTGCTTTGAATTTGAAATTAAATGTCAGGATTTCTTGCAATATTTAATCGGGTTTGACGTGGGATTTTTTTTTACGACAATTTGGCGAAAACCTCGTTTTCGAATACCAGTTACATATGTACATGTATTTTTATATTATTTTCTATTATTTTTAAAATTAACTAATAATAAATAAAAATAATTAATTAATAACTATAGAACAAAGCAATTTATAACTTTTTTTTTGTTTTAAATAAAAAGAAAATAAAGGTAAATAAATAAGCAACAGTAGCCGGGTTACCATGTCAGGCAAAACAACGCCCTTTGGCGCTATTTAGGTAACCCGGTGCGTATATGACATATTTTTCTTTTCGTTTTGTTTTAAAAAAAGAAAGAAGTTAAAGCCATTGATTTTAAATTTTTCTGTTTGAAATGAAAGATTTGTATTAAATAAAATAATAATGAGAAAAAAAACATTGTTCTTAGCATAGATTCAAGTGAGGCCAAACTAGTCATAAATTAATTAAAAATAATAACCTTTCTGAAATACGAAAAGAAATATCAGTTATATTAAAATTTGAGTTGCCATCATTAGAAAAATGTATATAAAATTAGAAAAAAATTAATATTTCGAAAACTAATTCGAATTTAAAAATTCTAATACCAGTTTTGAAATCTGCGGATCAATATTGATATTTGGTGTTAATTTCATCGCAAGGTATTCCATATTTTAGGAGAAATCACCGTGAAATATAATCAGTTGTTTAATCAGTCGATTCATACTTGCGTTTCATACTTCCGTTTCATAAAATGCGTTTCATTAGGATTTTATATATACTAGGGGATCGTACCCGGGCTTCCCGGGTTAAAGAATATAGGTGAAATCATTTTTTTAAATTGAAAACTAATATTTTTTTATATTCAATAATATTTTTAGATTGACAACTTACATTAAAAAAGCATTTTTCATATGGAGAATACGAATTATACAATCAAATAATTTTTTGAAATTTATCAAAAGCGATATTTGCTTATTGCCGCATGCTAAGAGTTATTTGCCAAGATTTTGCTACTTATGGCATCCTTTTATATTGTGATAATTTCAGAGCTTATACATGTCTGGTAAATTTGTGTTTTATTTATATTATTTTATTTATTTATTCATAGGGAATTTTTTTTTTAAATGGATATTAGCCGTAAGAAAATGATGAACTCTGTATTTTGTTTTAAGGGCAAACGCATTAATCTTTCGTAATCGAGCTCCGCGCGATATAGATAAATTAAAAAATATTTCATGCTTGGAAATTGTTTTTAAAACCACAGACAATCAGTAAACTGAGATGGACTTTGCAAAGTTATTCCATTAAAAAAAAATCTATTTGGTGATCTAAAAATTTAAGTTGTATGATTATAAATATGTTAGATTTGTTGTTTTTTCAATATCATTCTTTTATTTGTTTATAAAAGAAGTATTAATTTCGTTAATTTGTCTTTCACAAATATGTTAGATGTGAAACAAAGGCTGAAAAATGTTTGTTGCTCTATGTGCTAAATGTTTATTATTATTCTGTATTGAAACCGGCACGTGATAAGATAAACTTTAAAAAAATCACCCTTAAAAATTATTTACCTTAAAAATATAATGCATCAGTCAATTAAGATAAAGTTTTTAACCAAATTGCATTTGAAAGTAAATTTTTTCTCTATGCGACGAAAATTGAAAATGTAACGATGGTCAGAAGATTGAAAAATATACTTTATAAAGATACTCTAAATTTTTGTAAAACATTGCGTTTTATCAGTGTGTGATTTCAATTACATTATTTTTAAGTGTGAAGCATTTTCACCTGTGAAGAATTTCAAAGCAGCTGGGCTGTGAAAATGACGCATTTCTACAAAACATAATTCAGGTTTAAGAAATAAAATACACACTTTTTTATAAAATGACGTCATTTGCATCCGCTAAAGCAATCCACTTTTACAATCCTGTTTTAAACTTCGTCTATAGAAAAGTGTGAATATGACGTCAGTATCACAGAATAACAGACAATATTCTTGATATAGCCCATATTTTAATTTCAACTTTTTTTTTTTTTGAGGTTTTATGAGAAAATGGAAACTAAAAGATACAGTATCTGCTATTTTCGACTATTTTCCGTTTACTTTCAATGACTTTCAATGAAATGAGGTCTTTTGTTGCCACGATAAGAAAAATGGTATTAAAAACTACAAAAAAATTAATATCTCAAAAATAAATTGAGATACAGTTTTCAAACAAATTGCATTTAAAAGAGCATTTTTTTCCTTATACGACGGCGTAAAAATTTTAAATGTGCGATGTTTAGAAGTTTAAAAATTTGCAGTAGAGAAAATTGCAAAGCCAAAATTTTATTTCAAATTTCAAAGTGTTGCCATTCGCAAAATGACGTATGCGTTACGCACAGATATGTTTGTCCTTTATAATATAGATAGGGTAGAAATATTTATAGTAAATGGGGAAATAGTTCATATTAAATTAATTTAAGCTACTTTCTTAATCATGGTCCTACAAGTAATTAAATATAGATAACTTAAAATATTAAGTTAGAAATTTAAACACATATAAGCTTACTGAATCCCAAAAATAAAATAGTCATGAGGAAATAGAGAAGTTTAGCAAGTTTAAAATTACGATGAAAGTCAAATATTAAAAATGATTACGATCGCTTAGCACTTTAGCTTCCATACATGATATGTTTAGTTTTAGAATGAGTGCAAACTGAACAGAAAAACATATATTTGTACCGCAGATTTATTAAAAATTATTAGATTATTAACTAATAATTTATTCATGATTGATATGATTTACACATTAACACTGAAGGTGGTTTTAACACTTTTGCTACTGATTTAAAGGAATAGAGGAAAGGATTTCATTTTATTCGCAACAGATAACTGATATAAAAATATGTCTTTCCTAATTCTCATGGAAAAACTATTGCCAAATGATTTGGGGAAAGACTATATAATATGAAATATTTATAGTAAATGGGGAAATAGTTCATATTAAATTAATTTAAGCTCCTTTCTTAATCATGGTCCTACAAGTAATTAAATATAGATAACTTAAAATATTAAGTTACAAATTTAAACACATATAAGCTTACTGAATCCCAAAAATAAAATAGTCATGAGGAAATGGAGAAGTATAGCAAGTTTAAAATTACGATGAAAGTCAAATATTAAAAATGATTACGATCGTTTAGCACTTTAGCTTCCATACATGATATGTTTAGTTTTAGAATGAGTGCAAACTGAACAGAAAAACATATATTTGTGCCGCAGATTTCTTAAAAATTATTAGATTATTAACTAATAATTTTTTTTTATTGATATGATTTACTCATAAACACTAAATGTGGTTTTAACCCTTTTGCTACTGATTTCAAGGAATAGCGGAAAGGCTTTCATTTTTATTCACTACAGATCCCTGATATAAAAATATGTTTTTCCTAATTCTCATGGGAAAACTATTGCCAAATGATGTGGGGAAAGACTAATTAAAAAAATAATATTTGTAACTATGATTATTACGATGATGAATTCTGACTCAAATGCAGCATGTATTCGATTTTTACTGATAAAGTATCATCGAATGTAAGGATTTAAAATTCCTTTTAAGTGTTTCTAAGTGTTTAAGTAAATCATTTAGAAGTCAAATAATAGCCAACTATATTTTTTTTAGTTTAAAATAAAAATCATTTTTTGTACACAATAATAATAGTTGAGTTTCATCGTTGACGTATGATAAAACTGAAAACATCAGCAATTCCTTGAATTATTGAAAATAATTATTTTTGTCGTCGTAATAGAAAACCGAAAAGAAAAGTTATACTGGATTATAAGACACATTGGAATCATCAATCAAAAACATTTATAACGTAAACAAATTCATTTTCGTGCATTAGTATAATATTTTTGCTCATCAAATTATATATGTGGTAAAATTAAGGACATTCCGTATAATTTTGAAGATCCTGGAATTTATCGCAGTAATTCAAAAAGGATAAGTAAAATCGTGATGGATTTAATATAACTTGAATCCATGCTCTGATTGTTACTCCGAATCAAATGACTGATACAAAATATATTGAAACATTCGATTTCAAAATATGTTTTTCAATTTATAACGAATTTAGTAAAAGTAAATTTATGTTCAGTCAGTAAATAAAAATGACAATTTAATGTTTATCGCCTTAAAAATATTGAGTTTTGTGATTTCAAAAAAATACTTTTGATATTAAAACAAAATAGGAAACGTGGATTTTTTTTTTTTTTTTTTTTTTTTTTTTTTTTTTTGTTAAGTAGGTAAATAAAAATGGCAATTTAAATTTTTGTTATCTTGAAAATATTAAACTATCTGATTTCAAAACATGTTTTTCATGATACAGCGAATTCGAAACGTGGATTTATGACAATGTCACTAATCAAAAGATTTCAATTTATTGTTTACCACCTTACAAATATTAAACTATGGTAAACGCACCACTAGTGGGCTACATGAGGATAATTATCTAATTATTATCAAAGTGTTAGTGAGTTCAAAAATTTATATAATCAGAATAAATATTCAAAGTTACAAAATATATTCTTCTAAAAGAATGAAAAATACAAAATGTTACCTTCTTCTATGCTACGGTAGTGGGCCTAATAAATTTATGATGCATGAATCTTTAAGTTTTCGTCATTTCCAACAACTTATTTACAATGTAATAGGGCATATCAACAGTAATTAAATTTAAAACAAAGCATGATATATATTTAAGAAACAATGTTTTAAATAATAACTTATCTTTCAATGAAACCTCTAAGAATGTGCGAAAAAATCTGTTTTTGAAGACACTCTAGAAAATAAACAATTCCAAACAGTTTATGGAAAGTTAACATATAAGGATGTTAGTCAATCAGATTACTTTCAGTCGTTTTTCAGAAATGCATTTTGGGCTTGTTAAACTTCAAAAACAAGTGGCGCACTTCTGGTACGTGGCCCACTATAGGTCCATTTACAGGTTGTCCCGAAAAGGAATATCTTTTATTGAAGATAAATTAGAAACAAACGAATAGAGCTATTAAAAAAAATCTTTCAGGAAATGGATGTGTGAAGTCTGAAATTTTGTTTAGAACACTTTATTATGATAGTTCAAAATCTGACCGACAGATAGTGCTACAGCACATTTTGGTGGCTATATGAACAAACGGATCATGCGTGAACACCAGACAGAAGTAGACGTGGTTAGTGAAATTTCAGTAGTAACCATCTTAAGGGAAACAGTAGTTGCCGTTGCTTAAATTCTTCAAAATGATGTATTCGTTGGATGAGGGAATTTTATTGTTTTAGAATATCTCCGATTGGGTGAAAGTTTCACATCAACAAGAAGGAGATTCCAAAAAAGATTTAATGTAAAGAAGGGTCTGCAGCCGAAGGCAGTAAAAAAGTTATGGAAAAAGTTTCAGCGATGAATGTTTTGCTGATGAATGCAGTAGCTGCAGCGTCATCTGTCGGTAAGAATTTAAACTAACATAATAAATTACTCTAAACATAATCACACATCTGTTTTCTGCAAGAATTTTGTTAATAACTGTACTCGTTTGTTTCTTATTCATTTTTAAAAATAAGTACTCCTTTTTGGGACACTCTGTACCTTATATGAGTTCAAAACATATTTTTAATTTTGAGGCGATTTAGGAAGCGGAGATTTATTTTAATGTCAGCAAACCAAAATGCCAATTTAATGTTTATCACATTAGATAAACTTAAGTATACGGTTTTAAAAGATGTTTTACATATTAATACACTGATTTATGCTAATGAAAAAGACTATCCTTAATTTTTTAAATTGTGGATTTTCGCATTTTTCTTATAAGTAAAGTTTGATTCGTAAAACATAAGGAAAAGTATGATCATGTGTGTGTGCGAACTGCTTGTTTAATTTTATATTCATCTTTTAATATTCATTTAATTTAATATTCATCATTTAATTTTATATTCATCTAATTTTATATTCATCATTATATGCACATGTTTCTGAACTTGTCAAAGATATCTTGTAGTATTCATATTTAAATTTATTTCCCTTAAACAAACACTATAGTTGTATTTTCAAAAAGGAAATTCTTAGGAAATAAAATTTGAATGAAAAGGTCTGGGGGCAATTTTTTTTTCTCTTATATAAATAGTATATGGCCAGAGATGGCCAGCTACATGCGATTTTGAACTTTTGTTAAATATCCAGAAAGATATATGAAGAATTAACCTAAAACTCCAGGTGTGTAAACAGTATAGTATAGGTCATATAGTTCCGTAAATATTTTTTTTCCTGAAACCCCATACAAGACCGTCAACAAATTGAAAAAGAACGAATATCTTTTGGATAACCCTGTAAAAACTAATGTAGCAAAAGCGTGAAACCTGTAGAAAATGATTAAGAGGCTTATTTTAATAAACTGTGTTCATTTGTATGAGGATAGCATGTATACTTTTAGTGAAATTAATGTTTTTATAAAAACAGTCCCAAATTTCGCTACGTTTTTAACACTTTCCAACAAAGATGAAAAGTGTTTTTGACTTCGGTTTGTCTGTCCGTGCTCTTCTGAATTTTTGGTTGTTAGTGACCTCTACCACAGCACGATCCCTATTTCAAATGAAGTTTGTAGCATGTTTAGTTCATTTACAGGGACAGTCAAAAATTTTCCTTTACATTACGGCCAACGGGAAAAATCGTTTCAAATGATTTTTAATAGTGTGACAGTCTTTCAAATATAGTCAGATTGATATGCATTTATGAAGTCCACTAAAATATGCATTCTGTTGATACACGGTGCGAAGAATAGTTATTATTCATTTACAGCGCCACACAAAAGAATTCTGTTACATTATGGTATAGGGGTGGGAGAATTTTTTGCGGCGTATTTGAATTATGTTAAAATATTTAATATATAATGAAATTGATATACGTCGCTGAGATTTAGTATAAGTTATATCATGTATAATGCGATGTGCATAGCATTTACAGAAAAACACAAAAGATTTCAGATACTATTTTGTATCCGAATTGCTGTATATTAGCATGATTGCTCGAAATGCATTTTTAATTATGATATGCGCTTTTAAAAGTTTCACTATATTTATGCATACTATATAGTGTGAATAAATACTATAATTCATATACAGGGCTACAGAAAAGAATTCGTAAGAATTACTGAGTATGAGCATAAATTGCTTAAAGGTGTGTTTTAAATGAGTTATGCATTTTTACGCTGAATTAAGTTTACTAAGAAATATTCGTAGAATATAGATAAATTGATATACAGGGCAACGTAAATAATTGGATACATGTCCGTCAATGGGTGATAATTTCCGGAAAGTAATTGCAGTAGTTTTAAGAGTGTTTTAGTTTGAATTAAATTTTAGATAAATAGTGACGTGTAATAAAGGTATTATGTCAACTACAGGGCTGTACAAAAGTACTCAAGTATGTTTCCATCTATTACAATAAAATGCTGAAAGAGAAATTTGAACCTGTTATGCATTTTCTTGTTAAACTAAATTTTCCCATTATATAGTATATATATACCTACAGATCAAATACAGGGCTGTTCAAAAGAATTGGAATACATATTTGGCTATGGGCGGCAACTACTGAAATTAGTTTTTCAAATGTTTTATGCGGTTTATAAAATGTTTACTCAGTTATCTTATTTACCTTATTTGCCTAAATTACGAAGTTTTATTAAAGCATTCAGGAAGTGTTGGAAAGTGTTTCATAATCTGTGCTTTTACGCATGATTTTTTTTTTCTTGTTTTCTTATAATTTGCAGAGTTCTTAATGTAAAAAATGTTCTTTTCAGAAATTATAACAAAAAAAAATTGTATACAATACACTACAATCAGAATTAAAAAATAATAAAAAATGGATGAAAAATTAGCAGGTTTATTAAATGTTTCACTGCGAATGCAATAAACAACTAATTTTCATAATGTATAGAGCAACCTTTGTAAAAGTCTCAAAAACATAGCTTGAAAATTCTGAAAATTATCATTGACAGGATAAACTCAAATTCCGTTATTTCCAAAAGTAAGCAAAATGATGAAGGTCTATACCCATATATCCAATGATTAGTGCCAATATAGCATACACAATATTGTACGCACTACTGTATTTGGATAAAACAACTCATCTTTGTGCTTCCTTTTGGGAAAAACAGATTTTGAGCTTATTCTATCAACTGTATTTTCAGACTTTTCAAACTAAGTTTTTGAGACTTTTACAAAAGTTGCTCGATAGATTTAGCTAACACATTAAGCAAATTATATTTTGATTACATTCGGGCATGCACAGTGAATCATTATGTAGTAAACTTGCTCATTTTTCATTCAATTTTTATTATTTTTTAATTCTGATTGCAGGGTTTTATGTAAAATGTTGTTTGTCATATTTTCTGAAAAGAACATTTTTTATATTAAGAACTATGCAAATTAT
Organism: Maratus speciosus; assembly: GCA_963932465.1. Taxonomy (NCBI): domain Eukaryota; kingdom Metazoa; phylum Arthropoda; class Arachnida; order Araneae; family Salticidae; genus Maratus; species Maratus speciosus. The sequence goes on along the minus strand of OZ010788.1, from coordinate 492,319,601 downwards.
AAGCAAAAAAATTGGCGAAATTTAGGACTGTTTTTATAAAAATCTTAATTTCTCGACGAGTGTACATACTATCCTCATACAAATAAACACATTTTATTACAATAAGCCTCTTAATCATTTTCTACAGTTTGAATGCTATTGTTCCTTTAGTTTTCACAGGGTTATCCAAAAGATATTCGTTCTTTTTCAATTTGTTGACGATCCCTATGGAGCTTCGTGAAAAAATATTCGAGGAAATATATGACCTATACTATTCTGTTTACACACCTGAGTTTCAGGTTAATTTCTCCTGTATATTTCTGGATATTTAACAAAAATGCCAAAATCGCAAATGGCCGGTCACCGTTGGCTATATAGTGCATTTTTTGTAATAAGGAAAGAGCATTCTCCATGCCCTTTAATAATATTTCAGATGTGCTATATTTATAAATCCCAGCAATGTAGTGGCCGTCGCGCCTGTCTGCCATGGCAGAGGCCACGAGATCGACTGCCAGCTGGACAAGGTTCACTCAAACTTTCATCCCTTCGCGGTATATAAAATGAACAACAAGGTTGCTTGAGAGGTAAACACCGAGACTCTCGCGTTACCCTGCCCGCCTGACCGAGAGATATGCTGTATAGCACCTCTCAACCCAGGGTCAAGTAAAGAGTTTTGGACACTGGTGGCCATGATACATCTTGGATCGTATAGCCACAATTTTTATTTATACTATTCCTATCCATATCATTTATATACAATCGCTTCTAAGATGTTTCATTATTGTGGGATTATTAAACAATCTACTTCTTCCTTTGTATTGCTAAAAGATTTTAAATAAAAATAATGAAAACAATGTAAAACTTTTTATATATAAAAATGTCTACAAGTTTCGGTTTCACCAAAGCCTTTTTTAGTAAAAAATAATTTTTAATTCTATTTCCACCGATTTCAAATGGCACCTCAAAAGATTTCGATTTATGATCATATAGCCACAATTTTTGTTTATTTAAGGTTTATACTTTATTTATCCATATCTTTCAAATACAATCGTTTTATATAGGGTAATTCCGGGATTTATGTCGCACATTTTTTTGAATTTGTGTATAAAGTCCCTTGATGGACATAAAAAAAAAAAAAATTATGCTGTGCTATTTAATGTATCAACGTTAAATATTCAACGCGTGTACTGCGACAAAAAAATTCAAAACCAATTACTAATATTTAAAAAAAAAAAAAAAAAAAAAAAAAAAAAAAAAAAAAAATTCTAAAACATTACACTGCGGCGCGTAACCCGTACATTCAGTCTGAGACGTCGCACTTGTGCGATAGTTATGCCGCGCTTGTAATAAGAACAGAATGAAGTTATAAATAAAAATATTTTAAAAAATATTCATATCTGGACTATACTTATTGATGTAATAACAAAATGAAACTGAATGAATACAACGAAACGTATTAGTAGATTCAAATTAATAATTGTTGCCTACTTTCACTATTAAAATTATCGATTTTTTTTTTTTTACATTAAATTTTAATTGTTATTTAAGCAACAACGTAACATCAATATATTAGAAAGGGAAAAGAAAAAAATGTAAAATTGTGTTTACATAATTTATTTGTTAACCCTTTCGAGACCGGTGGCTTTTACACACATTTTATTCCGTTGGTACCACTTTTTTAAAAGAAGTCACCTTTACCTAAATAATCATGAAAATGCTCTAATTAAACAAAGTAAGTATTACTTTTCTCTTTTACTGGTGCCAGAAACAAATTTTGTAACATTTTTATGAAGGCGCTTATATTCGCCTATGGTCCCGAATGGGTTAAGAGACCTGTTTTTTCGACTACAATCTACAGAAAAAAGTGTCGAAAAAATACAGTCTATATGTAACTACATTTAAACACATGATGCAACGAAGCCAATTACACTTCCTCTTTTTTGGAGTAGTTTGCAAAGAACGTCTGCGCTACGTGTAATCCAATTTTTCATTATTATCATCTTGACTTGCATCTTTCTTGTCCTCCTTACTTTTTATTTATCCTTTTCTCCTTTTGTTTCAGTAAACGTGATAACATGACTAACATGGTTAGTCTGTACAAAAAGAAAAGGAAAAAGTTAATAAACTTAATCATCCCGTACAAAAGAAACTGCGGCATGTAAGCCGGGATAGCAGTACGGCATTTATCCCATTTTGCATGGTGCAGATGTCGGCCATCACAGTTACCTGTCATCGCTAAGGGGAATAGCGAAACCATACACACAGTACTCTATTCAAACGCTACACTTAGTTTTGACTTGGAAATCATGCATGCATTTAGTAATTAGTGTATAAAAAGTATTTAAACATAACGTGTTTAAAAGTTTATACAGTGAAATAATGCACTTGCGTCAAATTAAGGATTATACTTCTACAAGTAAACATCGAAATGAGATTCACGCTATACACTGGTTAAAATAATCTCATTGCGCACCTATACTATCCGTTTGATGACCATCTATCGATAATTACAAGAAATACAAGGGGTGTGGCATCTATCCCGTATGCGGCGACTCTCCCGGAGTTACCCTAATGTTTCATTATTGTGATATTATAAAATGACCCAATTCTTCCTTTTAATTGCTAAAAGATTCTAAATAAAACTTATAAAAACAATGTAAAACGTTTTATATACAAAAATGTCTAAAAGTTTTGACTTCACTGAAGCTTTTTTTGAGACAAAAACAATTTTTAACACTTTTTATACCGGTGTGAAACAACACTTTTTAAAAGGTTTCAATTTATGATCGTACAGCCACAATTTTAGTTTAAAATATTCTTATCTATATCTGTCAAAGGTATAGATAGCCACAATTTAAGTTTATACCATTCTTATCCACATCTTTCAAGTACAATCACTTATAAGATGTTTCATTACTGTGGGATTATAAAATAATCCACTTTTTCCCTTTAACTACTAAAAGGTATAAACTTAAAGTCTTAAAAACACTGTAAAATTTTTTATATACAAAAATGTCTACATGTTTCGGTTGCACCGAATCCTTTTTTGAGACAAAGATGATTTTTAACATTATTTTTATCAGAGTCAAACGACACCTTTCAATATATTTCGATTTATGGTTTTTTATTTGTAATTTTTAGATTGAAAGAATTGCAAAGAAAGTAAACTGTAGACAGTAGGACAATACATATTCCTTTACAAAACAGTAACCTATGCTAAACTGAATGTTGATATCCTGACTGACTAATCCTGACATTTTTAACTTTCTTATACAAACTCCTGCCTTTTTATATCAAACGAGTTGTCCCGTCGTACGTTCTTCTTACATTATTATCCAATGTTGCACTTTGATGGAAGATACTTAAAACGAACCCTTTTTTCAATTAAATTATTTCTATTTACTTTAAAATTAAATAAATATTTAGTTTTATAAACGTAAGATCTTCAATATCAAACACTTTTTTTCTAGCAATTTGTTAAAAACTGAACAGTAATCCCAGCTATACTAGAACATTTAAGAATGGTTAATTTTTAAAAATCGTATTATTGAAATAGTTAAAGATACGAAAATTTTAAAACTTGTGAGATGAAATAAAATTTTCTGATAATTGATCTAAATAATTTATATAATTGATTTATATTGTTTTCAATTTCATAATTTCCGTGTTTCTCAAAGCAATGGTATGCATAATGCTAAATATTGCATGCACAATAAGTTTAAATAAGAAAAAAATTCATAACTTTGTCAATTCACAAAATCCACTTAAATTTATTATAAATCTTCTTTATATTATCTACAACTTTTATATTGACAAGGTTCTGATAGGACCAACTGTTACAGAAAAAAGGGGATGTTGAAGAAGAAAAAAAAGTCATAACATCGTCAGTTCACAAGGTATCAAATCCACTTAAATTTATTACAAATCTTCTTAATATTGTCTACAACTATCACATTGACAAGTGTTTAATAGGACCAAGTCTTATATCTAAAAAAAATTTAAAACAAAAAAAGAGGGGAGTCGGTTGTAGAAGGAAAAAAAAATCGCATTAACATGATTCTTATAAAACCAAGAGTTACAAAGAAAAAAAAAAAAATTAAAAACTCGTCAAAAGTGGTCAGACATTGTTGAACTGGTTTTATCACTAATTTAGTAGTCCAAGAGCTGTTAAACATTTTAGGGAAGATATTTGAGGCACCCTGAAAATTTGTGCAACACTTCTTTTGTAATGGCTGAATACAAAATCGAATGTCTGGCTGAAGGATCGTGGCCCAAAAACTGTGCCAGACACGTGTCAAGTGCCATTTTTTGACTACCCAAAAAAGGTATTTGAGGCACGCTGAGACTGAGGCAGAATAATATTTATGCTTAGAAAAAAATATTTTGAAAATGACAGACACTTTAGTCGGCACAAAAACTGTGCCAGACACGTGTCAAGTGCCAAATGGCACTTGGCACGTGTCTGGCACAGTTTTTGGGCCACGATCCTTCAGCCAAACATTCGATTTTGTATTCAGGCATTACAAAAGAAGTGTTGTACAAATTTTCAGGGTGCCTCAAATACCTACTCAAAAATGTTCAACAGCTCTCCTACTATAGTATTTGTTTGTGAAATTGATACTTAACTTCGAAATCTACCTGAGCCTGTAGGCCGAGCCGGCAGAGATTTTTTATAATTAAGAACATAAAAAAGATTAATATTTAAGATAAGCATAATAATACTAAACGTAAATTCTAAGTTGAGAAGGTTTGTACTTTTGTGAACCCGTTTTATTTTTTTTTAATTTGAAAGTCTCTCCATTAAGAGGCACGTGCCAAAATGTGATATTTCTAACGCCTTTAAAGTTAAAACTTTCTCTCTATTTTCTCTCATGATTTCTAACTAATCAAGAACTCAGGTTTATTTCAAATATTTTCTCTTGATTATTATTTACTTTCTTGTAACTTAGAAATATTTTAAACATTCACATGTAATCATTTTTATAAGAATAAAGAATTCCGTCTATTTCAAGAGGAAAAAATACCTTTACTTAACTTTCCTTAAAGGAAAAGTATAATAAAACAGTTCTAAACACAGAGTAAGTTTTCCATTTCAAACACAAAACATATTTTGATAGACACATAAACAGCTGGATATTGATATGAATATTTCCATGCGTAGGCGTAAATGTAAATATTTTTCCCATCTGTGCTATTCTATCACAACTTAATTTAGATAGCTAAAAATTTATGTTTTAGAAAACATGTATCATACTAGTATATATAAATATACAGACATACATACAATAAACACAATAAACACAATAAACCCAACTGGAGTGAAAAATCAGCCAGAGCCAGGAATCGAACGCGAGACTAAATTATGCAATACTGCTGCTCTAACCACTGAGCTACTCCGGCCGATACCTGGGTCTGCAATTTCACCCTAATAAACCATGTTGGGGAAGTCACGAGACATGTATACGATAGCCTTGGATGACCGGACATCGATGAATAGATTTTACTCTTACATCGATTTACGATAAATATAATAAAACACATATACTACACTATATAATAAAACATACATGCACACATAAACAACGTCTGTATTCAAGCGTTGAAAATGAAGCATGTATTAGTTACAGTTCCTTTACAGGGATATTCAAAAGTATTCCGTTACATTAGAGCCTATGGAGAAAAATCGTTTGCGGTGGTTTTTAATAAAGTTTCACAATTAACGATCTCATTAAAATTTATATATAGTTCTGGAAGTACCAAACAAGATGCTTACTATTGAATATGGTATGGATAACATTCATTGTTCATTTACTGGGACACTCAAAAGAATTGCATTACATTGCGATAAAAAATTCCGAGAAAAATCGTTTGCAGTGTATTTTATTCATGTTACATATTGGAATTGATATATATCTCTGAGGTGCACTTTAAGATATTTAATACAGAATATGATTCGCATAGCATCCATCATTGATATACAGGCAGACACAAAACAATTAGGTTACAGGACACTCTGTGAACAATAAGCGCTGAAAGTAGTACGTTTTCTGTGTTTTTAAATTAAACATGTTTGATATTTCTGTGTATAAATTCTACATTTCATATACAGGGTTGCATAATACGTTTGAAGTACATTTCCATTTACCGATGGAAATTGCTAAGCGAGGAATTTTCAACTTTGATATGCGTTTTCTAATTGAACTATATTTTAGCATACTATGCATTATGCATCTAGCGTCCATATACAGGGCTAAATCAGATTACTTTTTCTACTTTTGATGGAAATTGAAGAAATTAAGTTTTCAAATGTGTTATGTGTTTTACGAATCGTTTATTTAGACAACTTTTTTCGCTTTATGAAGTTTCCACCCTATGAAGTTTTATTATAATATTCTAAATGTGTTGGAAAGCGTTTCATAATCTATGCTTGACGCATGATTTTATGTTCTTCTTAAGTAGGCTTTTACATTGCCAAGTGCTTGAGTTATAACGTGCGTCATTTGTTTAATATTTAAATTTTCTTTCTAAAATCTCAGTAAAATACAATAAAATACAAAAATTTTGGATACGCAGTATGAAAATGCACTCTTAATTATATATAATGCTTTTAAATTAACATATTCCATTAAAATGTATTAATGATAAAAATAATAAAAGAAATGCGAAAGCTATGTATGTTTCATCTCATTAGTGGAAATGTTATAAAAGCGATATTGTGATTGTTTTGAGAAACAATTTAGTAACAATAATAAAAATAAATTTAAAAAATAGCAGCGTTTATACGATACAGTATTATGTATTTTGAAGCATTTTAAAACAAAGAATATGTCTCAAGAGATTAAAAAACAATTAGAAAAAATATACACATATCTTCTGAAAAGGATAAAAGAGCAACAACGAATGTATTCGTGGTATTACCTTAAAAATATATACATTGCGATAATGTATATTTAACTCAAATATATTTGTATAAAATTAAACCCTATGTTCTAACAGTGATGTGTGCCAAAATTAAGTTTGAAAAAAACATAATACCTTCAAAAATGTGTGATTTAACACAAAGACGTTTGTATAAAACAGCGTCATATTATGCGTCATGTAAAACAGAAACCATTCTTATACAAATGCGTACAATCATTGTACAGTAGGGTGGAGCGAAAAAAATTAATTTTTTAAAATCAAAAACGGGTAGGTGCCAAAAGTTGCCTTTATACTAGTACATCATCTGCGTGCAATATTACCGCTGAAAAAAAAATGGCTTGAGTCTGCGCTTTTGGTCCAAAAGTCGAAATTTTGTGTAAAATTTGACATTTTTTCAAAAAATTTTAAAAAACTCTATAGAGATGGTTATTATTTAAAAGTGTTATTTAAACCTTTATTATTAATTACTTAACATATTTAAACGATAAAAAAATATCTTCGTTCTGTATAAGTGGAACAAAACTGACAACTTTTGGGGGGAAAAAAAGCGTTGCCACTCTGTTGTGTCATACAACTAATTGTTATTTAGAATACAGCTCTTACGTAGTTGCTTTCAAATTTACCCAGGAGGTACCACGTGGAATTGGCTGCATTTCATGACACAACAGTGCATAGACCGACCACCCTTCCATCTCAGCGCAATGTTTTATTTATGTATTGAATTGTGATTTTTTACCAAAAACTGGCATACGTTTTCTATGTATCAACCTAGTCCATCTCTTTTTTATATCCACAGACGTTGGGTGATACTGCTGTGACACTCCTTCATATATATCCTCACGTATTCTACTGCTTGTGTATTATAAGGTAAGCAGAGTAATGCAGTGGAATTAATGGAATCTATTCAGCCCTCTAGTATCTTCACCAACATTGCATCCAGTTACTACATAGTGATCAGGAGTTCTGTTCCTACAACATTTTACAACATTTAGGTATTTCATCTTTGAGTATGCCATCTTTTACTCTAACTCTTGCATTTTTTATATGTTGATAAGCTTGTTCTTTAATGTGATGGCGATCGTCATCAAAATTACAATAAGAATTTGCTCTCGATGTGAAAAATGTACTCTCGGTGTCCTAAACAATTTTTTAGTATTTGTTTTTTGCCGTTTTCTGTGATGTTTAGTAGCCAAGTAATTTCCCACAAGTTTTTAGATCAATTTTTTGGATGTGGATTATATTTGATGTAAACCATCCTGCGGCATTAACTTGGATTACATACATTGTGAGTGAACCAGACTCTGATGGTCAAAAAGTGCTTATATAACAGTGAATAATTTTATGTGCCTTTATGAGCCATTTGGCATAGGAGAAGTTTCTTGGATTCCTATTCGCTAGTTCTTCTGAGCCATATCTTGATGAAATAACTTTGCAAATCTCTAGCAGGTATTTCTGGTATGTGCTGAGTTCCCTTTTCTCGATTTTAGGAAATAATGTTTGAAAATTACTCTGTATGGCTTCAAAAATGGAAATAAAAAGGGAATGGCACGTGGACAAAGATTTTCCTATTGGTCCAGTGAATCCCTGTGGGTTAGAATCTAATTTTTGCTAACGATCATATCTAATAAATGATGCAGAGAAATTTCACTGGACTTGGAGGTGGCATATGATCAATTGTAATGGTTCATTCTAAACATGTCCCTCGCAGAATGGATGACAACGACTAACAGAATTATCCGCCTTCAAATGAGCACTCACTGCCCATCAGAGCCTCTACGTTCACTCAAAATGTACTATGATATCCTAGTTTGGCCCCAGGATAGTTTACAATCAAATATAATCCACAGCTAAAGAAGGGATCTAAAAACTCATGGGAAATTACTCTGCTACTAAACAACTCACAAAACGGAATAAATCGACTACTAAAAAAAGGTTATTTAGGGCAATGGCTCCTTTGCATATGCAGAGGAAATTCTTAATTCAATGCTCTCTGACGATTCCCATCACATTAAACAGCTAGCTACTCAGCACATAATTGTTGAAAGATGAGAGTAAATGTTGGCATACGCAAATCTGAAATATCGACAATCAATTTTGAAGCGGATAATTATATAAATCTAATTCGTTGGAAAAGCGTTGTGGTAACAGAACCTCTAATCAATATGCATTTATCGGGTACAATCTTGGTGATGATAATAGACGGCAGAATAGATTACATTAATATCATCCACACTGAATTACACTGTTTGTCTTCTCTTACACAAACGGTAGAAAACTACGTAAAGGAGATCACAGCAGCAGCATCCAAAGTCTATGGATCCAAAGAACAGATGTACTACGTTGATACATAGAAAATCAGTCTTTGATAAAAAATCACAATTCAATGTATAAATAAAACATTGAGTTCAGATGGTAGGGTGGTCGAGCTATGCACTGTTGAGACATGAAATGTAGTCACCTCCAATTGGTACCTCCTGGGTAGTTTTGAAAGCAACTAGGTAAGAGCTGTACTCTAAACAACAATTATTTGTATGACACAACAGAGTGGCAACGCCTTTTTTTTTCACCAAATTTGTCAGTATTGTTCCAGTTATACAGAACGAAGATATCATTTTATCGTTTAAATATGTTAAGTCATTAATAATAAAGGTTTAAATAACACTTTTAAATAATAACCATCTCTGTAGATTTTTTTTTAATTTTTTGAAAAAATGTCAAATTTTACTCAAAATTTCTACTTTTGGACCAAAAGCGCAGACTCAAGCCATTTTTTTTCAGCGGTAATATTGCACGCAGATGATGTACTAGTATAAAGACAACTTTTGACATCTACCCGTTTTTGATTGTAAAAAATTAATTTTTTTCGCTCCACCCTATTGTACAGGGCCCACACAGTCCTTTCCTACAGTGACAGACCATTTTGAGCATTTTCTGTTACAGAATGATCGATTATCATTCTTATATCATTCATTTTTTTTTGCTGCTTTTTTAATCGCCCTCGTGACTAAATTATCACTAAAAAATATGAGATCAAACATGTTATTCGGATCTTCGATGTTCAAAGACGATTCGTCATAAGTTAATATAGTTATTCCACAAAACGTTTGAAATTTAAATTGTTCTCTCATTATCCATAATTTATGATCGTGACTACAATTTGCAACGCGAAACGCAATCTTTCAAACATTTTGACACATTATACGGGCAAAGTGACCCGCATTAAAAGTAGATTAAGTCCATTAATAAGAAAGGCGACAAAAATGAGATACTGATTTAGGCTTTTGACATTATCTATCCTGAATTTCCAAGAACTACCGGTGAAATACTTTTATGTAGGTTAATGAGCATTTTGCGAAAATTAAATGAATTGCTGCAAGCAATATATTATTACCGAATTTAACTTTTGTCGTACAATGATGCAAATTTAAACATAAAACAGGAAAGAAACATCGTGCGCTATACATAAATTATTAGTATTTCGTGTTTGTACATTATTATGCTTAATTAGGTTTCGTTTGCAATTAATCAGCAAAGTACATCGAAATATTTTTGAAAACTATATGTAATTTCGAAATTTATAAATTTATAACTTAGCGTTCATTATAGAAAGGACGTGTCAAATTTAGTATTGATACTATCTCGACAGACATACAGAGAGACTGCCTGGGCAACTAGATAATAAAAGTACTTCAATTATTATATATACCGTGTTTCCAGTTGTATAACTTTTTGAAAATGCATTTCCTTATACTAAAGCCATTGAAAATGTAACAGTGTTTGAAAAATGTATTTTAAAGTATCATTTTCAATTTGTAATATTTGTCAGTCTACTTCAGAATAATATACTTCTCTTTCGTTTTGATCGAAACAATTTCTGAAACGCTTCATCTGTGTAATATGGATAAAGAGACAGATGCAAATATTTAGGTTTTACAATTTGCGGTATGCTACGGTGAAATTCTTTTATGTAGGTTAATCAGCAGTTCACGAAAATTAAATTAGAAGTAATTTTATTGCTGGAGGATTCCAAACACATTATCACGACAGTTAACTTTTAAAAAATCATTCCCGATAAATAAACTACTTGCGTTAACTAACGTTTCGTGCATGAGGATAAATTTGCAGCCAAAGCCAACTCCTATTTCAATATTTTAAAAGAATAATTCAAGATACTACGCTGAAAAAAAAATGGGTTCTCAAAATTGAGTAAAAAGTACTTAATTTTAAATACGTCACATACTCAAAATAGCTCCGATCCAAATGTACTCAAAATTGAGAAACACGTGTACTTATTTTTGATAGCAAGAATGTGTTCAAATAAGAACAGCTATGTACTCATTTTTGATCAAATGGATGTATTCAAATATGCAGTGTTATGTACTCGTTTTTAAACCCATGAATGTATTCAAGTATGAACTTTAAAAGCAAGAAGTCTCTGATAAAAATGCAACACATTTTTTTCTTATTTTATGTAATCAGTTATACATTCTGTAAATATTAAATTATGCACAACATTTTAAAGTAATTTAAAAGAGCTTGGAAACAATCCTATTGTCATAAAAATATGAAGTTATACAAGATGTAGCCCAAAATGGACGATAAGTAACAAATGCGACATCAATATAAGGTGAAAACACAGGCTAAAAGACATTTAATGAAGCACTCTCAAAGCTAAAATTAGTAAAATGGAAAAAAAGAATTCTCGCCGAAGGGACTCCACCCCTCCCCCTCCCTCGAACCTTCCATTTACTACAGATTAAAGTAAAAATGTACTAACATTTATTTTCCACAATAAAGTATTAACAAGAAAAATGTAATGTATTATATTTATTAAGGCAGAATAGCAAAATTATTATCAAGATAGATACTCAAATCAAATATTTTTATGACAAGAGCGTTTTCAATTTTAAAAAACCCCTGCCGGCCCGGCCTACAGGCAGAGGTAGATTTCGAAGTTAAGTATACTAATTTCACCAACAAAAACTAAATCATTATTAGATATAAATCCACTTTAACAGTTTTATCTGTCTGCTTTTGACGAGTTTTTATTTCCTTTTTATAAAATAGCTGGTTTTATCAGAATCATGTTAAGGCGATATTTAAAAATATTTTTCCATACTCAACAACTCGAAATTTTCTGGCACATTTTCAGATTCATTTTTAATAAAAAAAAATATGAAACATGCTGACGTGATTTTTGAAAAGATTTATAAGCGACCTGTGTTTTTATTTTTCTTTCAATTAATTAAAACTTGATTAATAAACAATTATTTTCTCAGTAGGGCAATATTTTTCGTTTCTAACACAATAGCTTCGGAAAATTCTGTTCAAAAGGCCCACTTTGACATCATTTTTTGAAATATATTCTGCCTCTATCAAAAAATCGATCATTACTGTACATTATATAGTTTCTGAATAAGAGAATCTAGCAATTGGATGCGTTTGAGAGCAAAAATGAATTTAAAAATGAGTAAGAAAATAGACAGTTTGGATTTGAATGCACCCTTAATAAGATGATTTTTTTCTTCAACCGCGATGTATTTTTAATTTGTTTTTGCTGTAAGAATTGACCCTATCGAAAACTTGTCTATATAAATGTTGAATACAATATTAAGAAGATATATGATAAATTCATGGATATTTTATATCTTGTGAATTGACGGAGTTATGAAAATTTTTCTTCTTCAACCCCACCTTTTTTGTTTTCGTTTTTAACTTTTTTTTCAGTACGAATTGGTCCTATCAAAAACTTGTGAATATAAAAGTTGTAGATAATATTAAGGAGATGTATAATAAAATTATTGCATTTGATATCTTGAGAATTGACGAAGTGAGGAATTTTTTTCTCCCAAAAACCCTATTTTTTGCGCCCCTTGAGCCTATTTTAAATTTTATCGAAAATCTGTGCTGCATGAATTTTCGGCGCTATTTTTAGAAGTAATAAAAACTTTAAACTGATTTGATATGTACAAAAATTAAGAAGTTATGGGGTTTTTTCGGTTTTCACAAAACCCCTCCGTATTTTTATCCCCTTTGTCCGCTTTTGCCCATTAACGAACTTGACCGAGATTTTATGTCCCTTGATTTTATGTATCAGTTTGAAAGAGATTTGTGCTGAATTGCGGAAGTCATCGTGTCCAGAAGAAAGTGATAACACAATTGCTTCGGGAAATTCCGTTCAAAATGCCCCCTTTGACATGATTTTTTGAAATATATTCTGCCTCTATCAAAAAATCGATCATTGCGGTACATTATATAGTTTCTGAATAAGCGAATCTACCAATTAAATGCGTTTGAGAGCAAAAATGAATTTAAAAGTGAATCATAAAATAAGCAGTTTGGATTTGAGTGTATCCTTAATGCAATGATTTTTACAACACAATCCGCTTCGGGAAATTCGGTTCAAAATGCCCAATTTAACAGCATTTTTAAAAATATATTCTGCCTCTATAAAAAAATCGACCATTACGGTACATAGTTTCTGAGTAAGAAAACGTACCAATTGGAAGCCTTTGAGAGCAAAAATGAATTGTAAAATGAGTCAGAAAATACGCAGTTTGGATTTGAATACACCCTTACTTAGATGATTTTTTCTTCAACCGCTATGTATTTTTAATTTGTTTTTGCTGTAAGAATTGATCCTATCCAAAACTTGTCTATATAGATGTTGTAGACAATATTAAGAAGATATATGATAAATTCATGGGGATTTTATATCTTTTGAATTGACGGAGTTATGGATATTTTACTTCTTTAAACCCCCTTTTTGTTTTCGTTTTTAATTTTTTTATGCGGTACGAATTGGTCCTATCAAACATGTGTGAATATAAAAGTTGTAGATAATATTAAGGAGATTTATAATAAAATTAATTGGAATTGATATCTTGAGAATTGACGAAGTTATGAATTTTTTTCTCTTAAAAACCCTATTTTTTGCGCACCTTGAGCCCATTTTTAACTTTTTCGAAAATCTGTGATACATAAAATTTTGGCCCTATTTTTAGAAGTAATAAAAACTTTAAACTGATTTGATATGTTTAAAAATTAAGAAGTTATGGAGGGGTTTCGGTTTTCACAAAACCCCTCCCTATTTCCATCCCTTTGGTCCGATTTTGCCCATTAACGAACTTGACCGAGATTGTATGCTCATTGATTTTACGTATCAGTTTGGAAGAGATTGGTGCAGAATTACGAAAGTTATCGTGTCCAGAAGAAAGTGATATATATAGATAGATAGATAGATAGATAGATATATATATAAAGTTTTTTTCTGAGGGTGGTTTTGGGTTCTAGGGGTCATGATCAGCGTAGATCTGCAAAAATTTTTCAGAAATTCCAACATAGGAACGATCGCAATAGGTAGTATTTCATACGAAATCTACCTAATACTGTGCAGATTTTAATATTTACAGAAGGTGTGCTGATTTTATAAAATAAGATACGAAGTATCACATATTTAATAGAGAGAACCTACTTTTAAGGAGTTCGGCAAAATCTTGAAAACACCAAGCTTCTTTTTTTTTTTTTTTTTTTTTTTTTTTTGAAGGAACAAATTTATTCCACTCAGCAAACATCCGACCGCGTGAATATGCGAAGCACTCATAGCAACAACGGTATGTAAACTTACTCATTATAAAGGAGACTGAAGATATAATTCTTTCGCAGGAATAAAAATGTAATATTATTCCTCCATTTCTAGGGTATGTTGCATTGTTGTCCTATAACGGAACATATTTTATGTCGCCGTGAATTCAATAAATCATTATTGAGTACAAAATTACCGTTTCATTTGGGTTTGATAACATGTGATTTTTCAAAATTGAGAAAGTAAAGTTTCATTTTTGACCCAAACATACTCAATTCGACACAAATACATCGATTTACTCGTATTTGAGTAAATGTTTTCATTTTTTTCAGTGCATAGAAAAATTTATGTTATTTAAAATATTATATTCATGACTAATTTTGTTTTGTACTTTAGACTAAAGTAAGCGTAACATTTTTTGTAATGCAGATATTTTAATTATATATGTTTTATTAAATTCTACATTAAATTTCCTTTAATTTGATATATAAATATTTGTATTTAATTGAATATTAATATATTCTATAAGCACACAAAATTATAAAACATGAAAATTTTTAAAAAATGTCCACAATTTTGGTCAACACTGCATAATCGTTGCAGAATTTTGACAACTCATTTCAAATTTTATAAAAAACGAATCAAAACTTAAAAAGTTATTAATAAAAGTTTTCTTCATTCGTAATTAATTCTATGATATCCCATGGGTTCTAGGTTGCCATGGTGATGAGGTCCTATTTAAAATGGAGCCCTATTATTTCCGTATTACTGAATTTAATATAGTATATAATCGCAATAAATGTTCTATTCATTTATTTTTGTCTAAGAGTGCAACAGCTATTGCACCAAGATCTGAATATGTATAAAACTAGTCATAGAACGAACGCACCCCATTTTCCACGTTTGGCGTACAATTTCCGACTTGTTATATTTGAGGTATAAACAGCAGAATAGATGTGAATATTTATGAAAAATAAAAAAGCTAACGTGTATTTCCCTTTATAGCTACGCACCAGAGTGCCTTATTTAGTTGTATTATTTTACATAAATAAGCATGTATAATATCCAATGCCCTATTATTTACAATTTAAGGGAACATACCATAATTTTTGTTAATATTATCTCGACAGAAAAATATACAATCAGGATGGTTGATTGTAGTAATAAGTTATTATAGAACTAGCCCGGGGTTTGTAAATAATAACCTTAAATAAAACTTACGTTTATATGAATTTATATCTTTGGAAATTCTTTTAAAGAACCTAATTTCGGAGGCCCCATGGACTTCCGCAGCGCGTAATGTGTTCCCATCAAACTTCTTTCCGAACGAACCTGTAATCTAGATCCTCACAACCTATGGCAGCATTTACCGGAGATAATCGAAAGCCAAGTTGAGTGAGCCAAACCTCGTAGGAATCAAGTCCTCAGAATAAAAAAAGCACTATTAATGTTAGAAAATATTGGTAACTAAAGTCTAAGATAAAATTTCATAATACAGAATGTAGATGAATTGTAATCTAAGTTGAAGGCAGCAAATCCCGTTGAAATTGGGCCCTTAAACCCGAGGAAATAACGCGCCACCAAGAGGTGAAAGATGCCTCCTCACCTTGTAAATTTCATGAATTACTGTTAACATTAACACGATATACAGGGTGTCCGGTCTCAACGGTGTCCAATGGCTAATTCCTAAACCGTTAGTCATAGACATATAGTTCCAATTACAAAAATGTTTTAAATCAGGTAAAGAAATATTTTAAAAGCGATTTGGGTAAATAAAAACATTTCTTAAAAAATTACGAAATTTAAATTTTTATACGGTCCCCCGGTCCTATAAGTTATATTTAGTGAAATTTTCCTTTTACACTGACAAGTAATACACAAAAAGTCCCGTTATTCTACGATTAAAATTGACCGAGTAATATCTGTTTAAAGTTGGAGCATATTTTTTGCTGCAAATTGGGGGTCATTCACAAATTTAGTCGAAATATAATTTCGTCAGATATAAAAAATGTTTGGGAGTAAAATTAACATTGCAATATAAATTTGAAATCTTTAATCATTCTGGCATATTAATGGAAAATATACAATTTGTAATAAGCATTTAAGAAGAAAGAAAAAACAGATTTTTTCTTAAATAAAATGATTCTAAATTAACAGCCTCAATTCATTACAAAATGATACGTATTTTAAAATATTATTAGATTGCACAAGCCTTCAAAAGTTGGGTTATGTCATGTTTTTTAGCTTTTGATAATTGATTCTTACAAATTTTGTACCGCTGAACCCGAAATTGACCTTCATTTTTAACTATATCAAGATTTTTCGAAAATTGCAAATTTCAAAGTTAAGAAAATCAATGTTAAAATTGAATTTCCTCCCCCATCTCATCGGACCACTCAGCTGTTTAGCTGTAAGAATCCCAGGATAAGCAAAAATATCGAATAAATTTTTTAATAAAATAAAATAAAATAAAATAAAATAAAATAAAATAAAATAAAAAATGTTTTACATATGTTTTATAGTATGGGATTTTCACTAGATTTTAACTTACACATTTGCGATTTGCAAAAAAATTCTAACGTGATGGTTAAAAATGAAGGTCATTTTCAGATTCAGTGTTAAAAAGTGCGTAAAAATCAATTATCAAAAGTTAAAAAACACAACCATCTCCTCTACTTTATAGTATTCGATTTTTGTTATTCTTTAAATTGGAAAATTTATGACTTGCGAAATATACTGACATGATGGTTAAAAATTAAGGTAATTTTCGGATTCAGTGCTAAAAAATACATAAAAGTTAAAAATCCCAACAATCTCAGTCTTGTATTATCTAACCTAAACCTTTTTCTTAAACTCCTTGGCAGAAATCTATCCGAAATTTTTTGTGTTATCCTGTAAAATAAGTATAAATGGTAACCACTGAAAATCTTAATGATATTAGATTGTTATCGGATTTGCGTCAGTATGTAAAATGCAATCTCTATCGGATATTTAAAAGTGGGTTAAAGTTCGAGTACAAATTTTGAACTTGAAAAATATACATACGATTGTTGAAGTAACATAAAAACTTATAAAAAAAACATAATTTTTGTTAAAAGAAATCATAAGAGAAACAGTCTCAAATCCTGACAAAATAAAATATATGTTATTTTAGCCAATTTGAGAATTAATCATAATACTTGTAGGATTTTTTTTTCAAAGCGCAGATACACATGAAGTAAGATCTTCGAATACTTTAAACACTTGGTATATTATCCCTCAAAGCCAAGCCGAACTCATTTGTTTTCAGAGTAGAAAAGTGGCATAAGTCATGCATTTTTAAAGTTTCATAGCTCGCTGAATTTTAGCGGTATATGAATGGGACTTTTTTTGTCTTACTTGTCAGTGTAATAGGAAAAAATTACTAAATATAACTTATAGGACCGCGGGACCGTATAAAAATTTAAATTTCGTAATTTTTTAAGAAATGTTTTTATTGACCCATATCGCTTTTAAAATGTTTCTTTACCTGATTTAAAACATTTTTGTAATTGGAACTATATGTCTATGACTAACGGTTTAGGAATTAGCCATTGGACACCGTTGAGACCGGACACCCTGTATAATAAATGGATGAAATCCCTTATCTAAAGTTTCCTTTAAAGTAACGCGATCTTTTAATTTACTGCTGTAATGAGTAGACATAAATTGATGCTGAAAAAAGAGATTAATGTTTGAAAAAGGTGGTACCTGATGTATACAGAAAGACCGGTCCCTAGGTGTCAGGGTCTTAACTGGAATGTAATTGAGTATAAGAATTTTTTTTTTTTTTGAGTTTTTAAAGTAGCTGGAAGAAGCTAAAACTATGTTAAAGAAAATTGCAATAGAATAGGATAGTTTTTAAAGAAGCTGCAACAAAGTCCCCAAGAAGACGATTCAAGATTGGTGGTAGCTGAAGTCTGCAATTTTTTTTTTTTTCGTCGTTCATGTATTAGCTGGAGAACTTAAGAAGTGGTTAGAAGAAAAAAGCTCCTGAATCGGACCATTTTTAAGGGAGCTATTACAGGGGGCCCAAAACGGCCCAACTGATAGTTGAGAGCAGGGCCCCAACATGAAAACACGTTTAAATGTTTTAGTAGTTAGCGCTTTAGGTCTTCAATTAGTCAAAATTAATCAAAGGGTATGAAATAATCATTAGAATAATATTTTAAAGAAATGTGCAAAAATAGGGTAAATGCTTAAAAAGGGGCCCTAGAGCCTTAATAAAAATATGAGGGTGTTGGTCTGGGGAGAACATTGTAAAAAAAAAATGGTAACGTTCCATGTAAAATCCAGGAACGTTTCGCCTTTTCTCAGGTTTTCAGAATAATTTAGCTCTTTCCTGTGAAATTCTGGTTTTCTTATCTGAAACGTTCCTGAACAAAAGTTGGAAACAGCAAAACGCTGCGGCCGCCATTTATTATTTTTTTTGCTATAATCCGTTGCTAGCGCGCGAGTGTCGAAAACGAATTCCTTAAATGAATGTAAAAAAATCAATATGGAATGCAAATAAATCAATAGACAACATAATCCTTTACGTCTCTATTGTCAAGACAATTCAGATGAAAATACAATACCTCTGTGACATCGCTAAGAGATTATCTCTCGTACTTGTCTGTGGAATGTTTAACGAGCAGACCGTCTAAAAAATACACCTATTATTTGGATTTCCATTAACCAGGGGACCATCAAACATGATTCTCACCGATTTTGATCAATTTAAAGTATGTTTTAGAGTTCTTATCTCTAATTATTCTTGTGAAAGGATTTCTTCAAATGGGCCTTAGATTTTCAGAAATTAGATGCCGAGGTTTAGCATACGTTTCAAATACCCATTAGTTTGCAGCTCTCAACGTGTCTTTCGTGGTGTGGACGCAGAAAGCTCGCACGCCACCCGTACGGCCCGAGTTCGATGCTACCTCTTGACTTTTTTTTCTTTTTTAATTAATTTTATATTTTAACACTTTATTACAATTTGATTTAAATTTGATATATATTTGACACTTTGAATTGCTGCAAATTTGAATTTTTTTTTTTTTTTCGGAAAAAATATACAATTACGTTTTTTTTTTTTTTTTTTTTTTTTTTTTCATGAAAATTTATATGTATTTTATGTAACTTGTAAACTAACATAATTACTGACGAAAATCCAAAATATTTTATGTCTAGATTTTTTTTCTAATTATTATTTACACTTATATATTTTTATATTTTAAGCAAAGTTCAGAAACAATATATCATATATATATTTACTTTATTGAATTTTAACTGAAAATTTATTTTTTCGTGTAAATTATAAATAATAATTTTGATGTCAGTTTCAAAATATTTTTTCATTCTAACAAATAAAAGCGAAAATTGTCAACTGGAAATGTAAAAATCGTCTGCGGATCCTGCATGCTGTGAAATGTCAGTAATGTTTTGCTGTAACAGAAATATTCCTGGTTTTTCGCAGGAAAGTTACTGGCATTTCTGTAGAAAGTTTTTAACATATACAGTAAAGTTCCAGTCATTTTCAAGAAATGTTTCTTGGAAATAATGGGCAACTCAGCTGCCCATTTTTTCCCAGGAACGTTGCGGAATTTTTTTTACAGTGAAGAGTTCAAGACTCAATTTTAAAATTATGCAATGTGAAGGTGAGAAAATTAGGGTGTAAAAAATGCATAGCACACAAAATGTTCAAGGGGCCCCGCATTGGACCCTACAGGACCCTAAGGTGCCTCGGGATTGAATATAGAAACGGAGAAACACGAAGTGGAAAAATGGTTCCAAAAATGAAGATCGGATTAAGAGGGGCAATTTATTAATAATTTATGATGCAAAAGCTTCAAGGGGCCTTCTACCGGGCCCCAAGGAGGAATCGACTTAAGTGGCATGTAGTTTGGTATAAATAAACTTTTTAGTAGTTTTTAATGTAATCTGAGGACGATATAACTATGGTAAAGAAAATTGAAAAGAAATTATGGTAAAGGAATTCGGATCATTTTAAAGGAAGATGCACCAAGGGCCCCAAGAAGATGATTTATATTCAAAATTGGTGGTTGTTGAAGTCTGAAATATTTTTGTGTCGTTCATGTAATAGCTGGAAAACCTAAGATGTTAGAAAAATAAAGCTAGTGAATCGGACTATTTTTAAGGGATCATTAGAATATAATTTAAAAGAAATGTGCAAAAAATTGGGGGAAATGCCTAAAAAAGAGCACTATGGTCCCAATAAAAATATGTGAGTGTTGGTCTAAAGAGAAGAGTTCAGACTCAACTTTAAAATTACGCACTGCGAAGGTGAGAAAAATAGGGTATGAAAAACACATGGTGCACAAAAAAATAATGGGCCCTGCACCGGACCCTAGACGGGCCCATGGTCTTAACTGGAATGTAGAAACGGGAAAATAACTAAATGGAGAATGTATCCACAAATGAAGATGGGGTAAAAAGGAAGTAATTTATTAAAAATTTAGTGCACTAAAACTTCAAGGGGCCCTGTACCGGGCCCCTTGCAAGGGTGCCATGGTCTTAAGTGAAATGTAGAAATGGGGCAGAAACTGAAAGGAGAATTCACCCCAAAACGAAGAAGATTGCATAGAAAAGAGGCATGTTATTAATAATTTAGTGCACTAAAACTTCAAGGGGCCCTGTACTGGGCATCTTGCAAGGGTACGAGGGTCTTAACTGAAATGTAGAAATGGAGCAGAAACTGAAAGGTGAATTCACACCGAAAACGACAAAGATCGGATAAAAAAGAGGAATGTTATTAACAATTTAGTGCACTAACTTCAAGGGTTCATGTACCGGGCCCCTTGCAAGTTTGCCAGGGTCTTAACTGAAATGCAGAAATGGGGTAGAAACTGAAAGGAGAATTCACCCCGAAAACGAAGAAAATCGGATAGAAAAGAGGAATGTTATTAACAATTTAGTGCACTAAAACTTCAAGGTACCCTGTACTGGGCCTCTTGCAGGGATTCCAGGGTCTTAACTGAAATGTAAAAATGGGGCAGAAACTGAAAGAGAATTCTCCCCAAAAACGAAGAAGATCAGATTGAAAAGAGGCAAGTGATTAACAATTTAGTGCACTAAAACTTCAAGGGGCCCTGTACCTGGTACCTTGCAAGGATGCCAGGGTCTTAACTGAAACGTAGAAATGGAGTAGAAACTGAAAGGTGAATTCAACCCAAAAACGAAGAAGATCGGATAGAAAAGAGGTATGTTATTAACAATTTAGTGCACTAAAACTTCAAGGGGCCCTGTACTGGGCCCTTTGACAGGGTGCCATGGTCTTAACTGAAATGTAGAAATGGGACAGAAACTGAAAGGAGAATTTACCCCCAAAACGAAGAAGATCGGATAGAAAAGAGGCATGTTATTATCAATTTAGTGCATATAAACGTAAAGGAGCCCAGGGGCCCCGGCCCTTAAAAAATTAAAAATCTGAGCCTCAGATGCATCAGGACCTGTCTTCGACTAATCACTTCTGAATTTTCAGACTTCTACGTGCGGTAGATTTCGCTAGCCATCGCCAACAGTCACACGTACACACACACACACAGAGAGAGCGATTTGTTCTTTTATTAGTATAGATGTCTTTAGAATATATTGAAACAAGTGGGGGATGTAGGGGAGGTATGATACACTTTTTTTTTTACTAATTTTTTACAACCCTTAGAAACCTATTTTTAAACGCATTTTTCGTGTTTTCTTATAAAGTGACCTTTTATTCATTTATTAAATATATTGTGAATAATAATAATAAAAAAAAAGTCATTCAAAAAATATATCCCAATTATTGTGAATGGTTACTACTGTATCAAACCTTTCTATTGCTGAGGAGGATTGATACACTAGCGAGGGAGATTTCATACATTGTTATGTAAATTGAAAAGACAATTCAATTTATGCATCATACATTTTTTTTATGATAAATCTTGAAATATTTAAGTCAAATTAAAAAAGAAATGACATTGACATATTTTTGTTTCAGAAATGTTTTTTACAAAAATATTTAAACAATTGCTATTATTTAAACAATTGCTATTATTTAAACAATTGCTATTATTTAAACAATTCTATTAACACACTTTTTAGAAAATATAATGAAAAAAAAAAACCCATAGAGATCTTGCTGCAAGGAAAAGTGAACATTGCTGATTTGCAAACAATTTAACATAAATTTAGCACATTTAAGATCTCTTTAACCATTTCAGGGTAAAGCATTTTCAATGCTAAAGTGTTGAATAAATGAATGGCACCGGAATTTGCCAAAAAATTTAATTGGAAATAAGAAAAGGGCTATATTTCACTTTCATATTAAATGGAAAATATTTTTCCAAAATGCTGGTGCCAATGTGGCGTTTGAGAATTAAAATTAAGTGGTTTCATAAATATACCACCACCCCTGAAATGGCTGAAAGAAAAAATAATAACTCTATCATTTGGTAAGTAAAATCGGGTGGATTTAATATCTTTTTAATTTTCCCTTCGTCAATTATAAAAACATCTTCCCTTTCAGGCCGTTTAAACTTTTTCCTTCTACATGACGAGCAAACCGAACTAACCATCTATCACCGCACTGCTTTTCTGTGTAACCCACATAATGTCTATGAATATTCTCTTTGTTTTCCCTTACCAATTTCAGTAGCTCTTGATGTAAAACAATAATGAATATTACAGTCCTATATTAGTTTACAACTTAAAAAAAAACTTTTAAATTTAAAATATAAAAGTGTATCATTTCTCCCCAGCACTAATGTATAATTTCTCCCCAGCACTAATGTATAATTTCTCCCTATACTTTCAATCACTTTGCATAAATGCAGTTTCAAAATGCCAATCTGCTTTCTGGTAAAACTTACCCTAACAATGTGCTTTAAAAATTAAAAAAAACTCAAGATATTATCTTCACAATAATAAGAATTATGAAAGAAAATCAGCATTTAAAAAAATTTGCATTGACATTCCAAAAGACTTCAAAATTAAAAGGAAAATAAAATGTTGTCAGTTCTTCAGTGCTAAGTCCAGCTAATGATGGCCTCTGCTAATAAAAGAAGACTTCACATCTGTTACAATAATTGTTAATGCCATTTGTTGAGAAAAATTATCAGTGTATAGACCCTCCCTACGTATCAAATCTCCCCTATCTCCCCTACATGCCTAATTCTATTAGCTTTTCTCCAACAAATTAGTGCAAACAGGGAAAGACTTTATGACCTCCCTACATATCGCTGTTTAAAAATAATAATTCTATAGATAATCATTTTCATGAATTGAAAATAATGTATAGCATTTTTGTGAGAAATAGATATGCTAAAGTTATAGATTTCAATAAATGACATTCCGCAGTCTCTTTCTAAACAATACATTTTTCCACAATTGCAATTTAAACGCTTGCATTTTTGTATGAAATAGATATGTTAAAAATATCGATTTCAATAAATGATATTCTGCAGTCTCTTTCTAAACAGTACGATGCATTTTTTTACAGTTGCAATTCAAACGCGGTATGAAACTTTTCATTGGTGAAAGACGTATATGCGGACATTTACAAAAATTTTGGATTTTCAATACCATTTTCAGTAGGTTCCAATGTAGATTAAAAGTATTTCAGTTACGTTTATTTTTGTCCGTCTGAAACGTAATTAAGTATAGAATACTAAGGATTACGGTAACATGTTCCCGATTAAAAATAGTGTTCGTATTATTTAATATTTTAACTAGATGCGTGGAAACCGGATGTTTTGTATTTCATTGCATGAGATCTTTCGATTTTTTGAGAGAAAAAGTAATTCAATATATTATACATATAGAAAATATTTGTAGTATTAACTTTATTACACACTATATTTCAAGTAAGAAATAATATTTACACTGTAGATTAACAGAAATTGTGCAAATTACATTTTGCAGATTACGTGACTTTTTATTCTAAAAGTTATTTGCCAAAAGTGTGATGTTCTTTAAAAAATTTTTTTTCTTCTTTCGGAGCTGGCGGAATTAAAATTGATCACTTTGATGAACTTATAGAAAATATATAAAAAATTTTAGTTAAAATAAATGTCTTGCAGGAAAAATTATTAAGTAAATGCAAGGTGATTAAATCTTTCTGTTTCGTTGATTATAAATCTACAAAACATATACGGTGTGTCTTTGAATACTTCGCCAAGCACATGATCATATAAAGAATTCAGTTTAGCGTAAGATCGTGAGGCACTGATATACGGTTTACACTTTTTTTACATCGTAAGGCAGACTTACGCTCTAAGTCCATATTAGGCGTGGTACCGTAATCCCAGCCCAGATCTTTCAATGAAATAAGTAAAATATTTTTTTTTCAAACATTTCTCTTCTGCACATCATAGATGGCCTCATAGAACCAGCATTTTGACGTTTATTAAGCATAATTCGAAAACTACTTGGAAGAAAATTTTGACATTTGGATACGCATAAAGCAAGACATAATAATTATAAATCCATCAAAAAATTGTAAGCTGAAATTCATATTTTTTTCGAATATGAATTTTATAATTCATATTGTACATTTTTTTAAAATTTAAAATCCAATGTATTTTTGTTTGTGTTTTTCAGTAGGGGAAATATCCCTAATATCGCGCCATTGCCTTATATCGCCACCCTAATGATCTCGTCAAGTAAGTACTACCGCCTGGTGGAAACTGGCTCAACTAGTATCTAGCAGCAAGGTGTCAGACGTATGAGTGCCTTGCTTAAACTCGCAGTTATGTTTAGTTTCTGTTATTTTTTTTTTAATTTTGTGCTAACCTAAAGTTTTTGTCAACTTCATTACACAGTGTAAAATCATTTTGAATGTAACGGCTGTTCTTAATTATTGTAACACAAATACAACCACATAATCATGTAGTTTAACTAGATATAGATGTAATCATCTTTTTATTGTTAGCTTACCTGTGGAGTAGGCCGTATTGCGATATTTCATTCTACCTAATATCGCATCCTTACATTAGTCCTAATGTTTCACAGTGCGATGTTATACAAACTATTTTATTTTTTGTCTAAATGTCAACTTTGTATTTACGAAGGAACTTTCTAATACTTTTTTATGGATGTATTTTCCCTTTGAATAGAAATATATTCCAAGACCATGATTTTGCATTGGTTGTTTAAGCTGAGACTTCTTATCAACAAGAACATCCAGAAGACTCTGTCTATCACTGAAAAGTCGTCCTGCTGAAACAAGTCCAATTAGACAGGAACAACCTGAGCCTCAGCCTGTATCTAGAGATCACGAACCACCTATAAACAAGAGTGACAAGTTTAATGGAAAACAGTCCAGCTATGTATCCTACTTCCCATCATCAAACTGTAGAAAAGATTCTCCGATAGCTATAAACCATTTTCCACATCCGAATGAGAAAAACGTTCAAGTAAACAAAAGAGGACGCCCGAGTTTCTCCACAATGGTTCTGAGAAGTACTCCATATAATGTAAAACTTTGTGAAGACATTACTAAAAATAAGAAGACAAAGGTTACAAAAATATTTTTGACCAAAAAAATACAAAAAAGAAACAAAAAAATCATACCTAAGTAAAAAGCTATTGGAATGAAGAAAATAAAGATGAAACGTCAGCCATTATTAGAAACATTCTCAGAATCAGACGAATATTGTGGTCAACCGTTGACAGTGTCTACAGACGACAAAACAGCGAAAATGAATGTAAATGTCCTTCCTGCAACCAGCTTTACTCAACTTTTAGACGTAGTGAAAAATGGATCATTTGCATTAAATGTCACATTTCGTGTCATGAACTATGTCTGTAGCTACTGATTCCAAAACCTACATTCGTGATTTCTTTTTAAACAACTAATTTCCATTCATATATACAAATGACAATTTATAGCCTGACTGCTTTCTAAATATCCTAATCCGAAAAAACCGAGTTCTTTATTAAATGTTATAACAATGTGGAATGTCCAATGTGAAATTTATTTGCCTTCCATATTCCATTTTTAGGACTACTACAAAAGTGTTCCTAGTATCGCCCTGTAGTCAGTGGAGTTACCGTAAAAATATTTCACTTCTGGATCCTAGTATGAGGTGTGGAGTAGTGCTTATATACATGTTAAGAAATAGAAAATAACCGGGAGTAAATCGATCAGAGATCAAAACCCTCCATAATGACGTCAACAAATGGCCGCCGGGACGATGAACATAGGATTATTAAAATGCTCACTCCTCTATTCACAATTATAATATTACGATATTGAGATATATCATTTGAAAACTCTTGAAATAACCTAGAAAACGATTTTCGCAAATTAGTTCTGCGACAAATGCTTTGGATGTTTTTGCGACGACAACGTAACACTCATCCAACTTTTACATTGTTACGACGTTTCCAGTACTCATTTTGCACTGGATGCCATTTGTGGAATTGATTTTCACTTTTTTCACTTCTGAACTCTCCTCCGGACCCCCTCCTAGATATAGCTTAGAAAGCATGTTTCTATAATTATTCTTATTAATATGTTGCCAGTAAATCAAATTCCCATATAAGAAGGAGTAAAAATGAAAAAAAGCAAAGGCATAACTATTACTCTGAGCTTAAACAAGCCCCATATTTAAAACAAATTCATTGTTATAATGTAAAAAGTTTACAAATTTACAAAATAAACCCATTTTGTTCAGTGCATTGTCCCTCACAGCTACAGAGTAAAGTGCAACTTATACCTGACAACGTGTGCACTTCACTTTGCACTTGCATGCAATCAGTTCTTTTAGCTTCTCCATGATGATTTCCGGTATTAACCCTTTGAGCTCCGGGTTATTAAAATTTTAAAAATATGCTAGAAAAACACTTAAAATGTGATTAGGGGACTGTCTGAAATTGAACCATGTGATTAAAAAAATTTTTCAATACCCCCTTTGGGCTGGGGGACGTGGGAAGTTTTTCCACCATCAGAGCTCTAGAGCATTCATTTTAATACGCAAATACAAGAAATGACACCTCAAAGTTATTCTAAAATTACTATATTTGCTGAAATTTCAACATATTTTAAGCAGTTACATGGTTTGAACAAATTCTAAGACTATTAAAATATTTTAAAAATTTATTAAATGAGAAAATTCAAAATATAAATTTTTTAAAATCATAATATAAAAATACAAACTAATCAAATTTATAGATGAAACAGATTTTAAAAATATTTAATTTTTGTTTAGAAATATTTAAAACATAATAAACTCGTCAATCTGCTGAATTAAACACAAATTTAAATTCCTTGGAATTAAATTATAAGCATCTAAATTTTGGTTCTGAAACACTGTCTGGTATGTAATTTTAGTGCTGCCATCTAGTGACAAAGCACATTTTTGTAGTCCTTACAGCTCTTCTGGTAGAAAATTCTACCATTACTTATTTCTATCCCCTGTAATTATTTAAATTTTCACTTTAGTGATTTGCATGTAATTATTATTAAATGTTTGATGAGTCCAAGAGAAAAAAATGTTATCTGCTTTGAAAAATATTTCTTTATAATGCTTGAAAAATACAAAATTTCTAAACCTTCAAAATTGGAGTGTTTTTAAGGTCGCATTAAAAACCTACTAGATATTTGCAGAGAATAGTGCTGCCATCTAGATTTTAAGAAGACAAGTAAAATCTGCAAAACCCAGTTTTTTCAATTAAAATGGAGACTTTTTGAAGGAAATTAAAAGATTTTGATTTTATGTGGGTGAAAATTCACCCGACAGAGCTCAAAGGGTTAAAGACCAGAGTGGCTCTAGCCATCATCCACCTTTTCCATCCCCATTGACACGGATTCAAACGTGTAAATCTGCGTTGAAGGAAGTTTATCCACAAAGAACACTGCAGAATAGCCCTCTTCAGGTGAAGTAGGAGAACATTGCTAGTTGGTGGAATATTTTCAATGGGTCTGTTCTGTTGTGTAAATAGAATCCCTCTGGCTACATTTACGGTATCCATTGAACTTGATGAATGGTATGAAAGAACGACAAACCGCTGAATGAGTAAGAAATACATATTATCTTCTGTGATGTTGTCAGAAACTTCGGAATAGGCCAAAAAAGCCTTGTCCACACCTCGAAATGTCATCCATATTTCCTAGAAAGCATATTTACCGATACCTCCAAAACGAGACACCGTGTCAACTCCTGCAAAGGCATGGAAGAAAGGTAAAAGATTAGAATTTCTTGTGGAACTTTCCTGTGCGACTCGTGGATGTAAAGGTATTGGAGATGCTTTCCACTTCCATATTCTAACCCCAGTTCTTCTAGATTTGATAGTCAAGAGTAATCACACATGGTAATCACTTCAACATCAATGTCAACAGTTTTTTCTATGATCTTTGAATGACCCGAGTATTCAAAAGCATGCCGAGTACGAAGTAAAAGACGGGCATCCGCTCCTTCATGGGAGACGGGACAGTTGGCTGCAAAAGTGCTTTTATGCGAATCAAATACCGTGTCCCTGTAGTTGTAAATGATTTGTTTCCCAAGGGGCAGATTCATCTTGACGAAATTGCCTGTTAAACAACCGAAGAGATCTTTGTTTTTGCTGTAAGCAAGAAACTTACAGAAGGATTTAGTTATGACAACATTGGATTTCACATTTAATCTTGGACCAGATCCTCTCATCTTTCTTGTATCATTTAGAAGGCTTCCATCTAGATAGCCGTCGAAAACCAAATCGACTCTATGCAATTTTTAGCCTTATCAAAATGTATGCTCGAACAATCTGATCAGAGTACTGCTGAAAGGTTCGAATGGATTAAGAGATAAGGATATGAACCAAAGTAGCTCCATGGATAATGACGCAAGAAACATTAGGTTCGATGACAGTCGTCTTAGAAACTGCACTTGACTTTAAGATACAACATACTACATCGGATTTCTTTCTGGGTTTGCGAAGTTTGCTGAGGTCAGATATGGAATGTGAACAAGAGCTGTTTTCATGTGCGAAAGAGTCTTTGATAGCCATTTATCTTGCTTGGCTAGCAACGTATAGTTTGGCAAAAAGCGTACTGTCTTTTCACAGGTCAAGAATCTTTTGCTTGTCTTTGGACTTACTAGAAACTTTCTTTCCATTCATCAGGGATAAGTTGTTTTTTATGACGTTATGGATTGATACCTTTCTTAGTCACAAGCGATCTTCGACAAATTCTTTAAACTGTCTTTTCCCTATTGCATTCGATAACATAACAGATCTTCCGGGAGGACAATCCTACTACTGTTGACGGTTGCCAACTCTCGGTTTTCGAAGGGATCGCTGTGATCTTGAAATACTTCAACAAGAGCGGAAACATGGGTCTGAAATCTATTACAAAAACTTGCAGTGTCTTCACGATGCGCATCAGAAGTGATGTCTGACTTCAGGTTATGATTTTCTTCGAACTCTTCAATCATTCGTGCAACCTCGGGCCCCGCAACCATCCATTGTATCAGTCTCTTCTTTTCACTTAGACGCAATAAATTATATGAGGTATTTTTGAATAATTTGTTGTTTTGTTCATGCATCTGGTCATGTGCCATCCTGGAGAATTTCCCGTTAGTTTTGGATCCAGACATATTTCTCTTTTTAAAATCGCAGAAAATAGCGGGATGCATCTCTGGTATTTGCAAGAACTGGTATAAAAATACTGACAGCCATCGAGCATATTTGGTTCGATCAAGAGAAAACATCCATGGACAAATTTCCTCCAAAGTGGAAATAAAATCTGTCAAATTTCCCCGACGGATATTCCGCACCAGATCTAAAAGCAAAGATTCTAACTCTTTGGTGACATACCAATACTTAATCTGAGCCGACTTTTCTGATATTCGCTGAATCCAATCTTCAAATGTTTTATCTACTTCTTCTTCTGTTCGATTTTGATAAGCTCTCTCCAACAGGACTTGTAGAATCATAATCGAAACCTCGTAAGCGTATCGACATCTCTTCACGTGCGATACTTTCAATATTCCTTACGCTCTTCCTGATGTTGTTACATTAGCTTCTACAACATTATCAGCCCATCCACTTCCTTCAAGCCATATACCTATCGCAGATGCAACGGCCATTTCTATATGAAGACCACCTAACATGACTATGATTTTGTCTTCCCCATATTTATACGGCATAGCCCACTGAAGAGATTTCAGCAAGGCGTAAAGAGGTTGGTCAGGTGTGATTACAAGGGTTTGGTTGATATTAACTTTGCGAACAATAGGATACACAATGTTATGTCGGACAACCGAAGACGAGTTGATGTCTTCATTGATCAGTGAGAGCAAGATTATCCTGCATTTGTTTATTGTTAAATTCATCTGGTCTTTTTGAAAAGTAAGAAGCACACGGTGTTACAGCTTCACATCCCGCAAATTTCCTACCCTCGTTCAACCGCTCTGCGAGTTTAGGTGAAAGTTTAACTCTTATATTCAGCAGCTCAATGTTCACTGTACTCATTGGAAATTCGTTTCTGAGTTTTGGAGTTGGAGGCGATGTCGTATAGTTTCCTGGGGGTTGTGCTGCCTTGAAAGGGTTCTATATTATAACTCTTTAAATCTAGTTTCACGGACTCTGAGATTTCTGTTGTCTTGGATGCATATTGAATGAAAGCAATGGACATATCGTGAAAAGCGTTGAGTGAAGTGTTCTATGAAGTGTGATGATCGGTATTATCTATTACTCCACATGTGAAGACATTACTTGCGATATTTGAGGGAAATACACAATCTTGTTGTTCAAAATGCTCACAAATCGAACTTGTTGATGAGTTAGTCAAAGTTTTCACTCTATGGTATAATTAAGCAGTTCGGAGAACAACGCGCAGAAAATTCTATTACATTTAAATATAAAAAACAAGATTCATAGACTAACTTAACAACTAACTTAACACTAACACTTGACTAACTTAACACTAACACTATTTAAAAATATAAAGTATTAAACTCAATTTGTCATATAAAATATTTACATTCAAGTTCTGGTTTAAAATTTTATTCTATCGTTCTAATTGTTCTTATTAGTTCGTTTAGATGACATACAACATATTTCTTTCCCGTTTCGATTCTGTTCATTTTTCTTTTTGGTTCAGTTACGGTCGCAATTAACCCAAGAAGTAAAGAGTGCGAGTTCACAATACTTGCATAATCGGATAATCTTTTTTAAATCTGTGAAAATTGGTCTGTTAAGAGCCTGTGGGATCTAAACGGGGCTTAGCGAGTGTAGTTCATAGGGAACGGAGCCCCTCTTAGTATTAAATTAAATATAATTTGTAAGCAGGTGTAAGCTTGTCAAAAGCAAAAATATTTAAATGATCCATTTATAACCTAGAAATCATTATAAATACACTAAAATTTAACATTGCGAACGTAAGAATGATTTACTTAACATATAAAAATTTCGAAGCTTTCAAGTTATTAAGAAAAAAAGATTTTCGAAAAATACAGAAAAAGTTTTGAGATTTTTTTTAAATAGGTCATTTATGCCCTAAATATCAATATTTCTGCAATAAAATCTTACACGGTCAATGGATACATATTTTATATTGTATACATTTTTTTTTAAATTTTAGTACAAAAATACACTGGTGATAACAATTAAAGGAACAAATGTTTCTCTAGCAATTAAAAAAAACTAACAAAGCAAATAAAACCAAACTTGGCCAAAATATCATTCGATATAAGACTAATGTGTGGGAAAACAAAAATGGGCACAACCTGCACCTAAAATAAGGTGCGTGTTCAGCACAGCAGCTAACCGACACCCTGTCAGTCAGAGAAAAACATGACTAATAGAGTGTATAATCATCTGTAACAACTACACAACTCTCGCATCGGCGTTTCATACTGCTTACCAGGGTCCTTATCAATTTCTATGGAAACTGCACCCACTTTTGCACCAAGGAACCCTTGAGCTCATAGATGGTCCTTGGAGCTGGTCTTCGAGCTGCAATTGATCGTCCAAGGGCGTCCCATATGTGTTCGATGAGATTAAGGTCAGGGGACATCCAAGGTCACTCCATTCGTTGAAAATCCTACGATTCAAGGTATTCGTCCACCAACTGATCCCTATGTGGACGGGCGTTATCGTCCATAATAACGAAATTTGGTCCATATGCTCCGCGGAAAAGTCCCAAAGAGGGTGCAAGAATCTCGTCCCTGTACCGCTGAACTGTCGGAGTACCCCTATCAAACACATTATGGTCGGTACCCCAGTCTGTCTTGATGCCTGCCAGACCATCAGACCACCTCCAGCGTAGGGATCATTACCGACAATGTTAGAGGGCCGATATCGACTCTCGGGTTCTCTCCAGATGAGAACACGTTTCGAGTCGCTGCCCAGACGGAATCGCGACTAACCACTGTACAGAAACGCTCCAAACTATCCTCTGTCCAAGACAGGTGTTCTCGGTACCATACTAGACGGTATTTTTTGTGGTTCACAGCCAAGGGGATGCAGACTACAAGGCACCTTGCATACAGGACACCTGCATTAAGTCTCTGGGTGACTGTTTTGCGTGAAATGGGTGTTCCTGTATCATTATACAGGTGACGAGACAGTTGTTTCGCTGTCGCGGACCTATCCCTTTTGGTTAAAAGCCTCAAATAATGGTCTTCAGCCGGCGTTATTGCCCTTTTTAGGCCTTTACCAGGTCCGGGGATCACTGTTTTTGTCTCAGTGAACTGTTTCCACTGAGTAGACACCACATTTCGCGGAACACGGAGGTCCTTAGAACAGGTAGTCTGTGCCAGGCCGGCCTCAAGTCTTCCAACAATCTGCCATCTTGTGGCATCATCTAGACGATGTCGATTAGCCATACTAACGATGGGTAAACAAAGAAATTAAAAAAACAAGGATTGGGTTATGCTACGATGCTTCAAAACGCATTTCCGCTACAAGCTTCGGCGGTCAAATGAGGCACCTCTGCACAAGCGCGTTCACAGCGCCACTTTCTTATGACCACACATACTACTGCGTGGCAGGTGTGTCCGCGACGAGCTTAACTATCATCTGATACCTTATTTGCGTATAGGGATAACTTATTTTTTTTTAAACCGTTTGTCCCTTTAATTGTTTTCACCAGTGTAAGTATTAAAAAAATGTGCTCAACATCTGTCACGCAACATTAAACCGCGTTACCCCCCCCCCCCCTCTGGAGGGAGGAGTCTGATCGGTTGCCTCCCGATGATTATTTGTTTCTTAGTATGTAAGTATTACTTAGTATATAAGTGCAAGTATAAGTCTTAGTATATAAGTGCTGGGCCAAACTTCATACCGGTATCCGGAAATGAAATATTTTCTTGAAATTTGTTTGCTAACTCCACTGACTACTGTGAGACATTAGGAATACACATGATGCAATATAACGAAAACTTTTTTCCAAACGCTCTAATCGTATTTTTGTGTTTTTATATTTTTAATTTTTTACTATTTGAGCTATTGAACTGATTGTATGTGGTAGGAAGAATCAATAACGGACCTACGAAAACCACGTAAAAGTTATTATTTAAATTGGAAAATTCCAAATATATATGACATTTTAATAAGAGGTACGATATTATGGACGTTAAACCTATTATAACCACACAAAAAATCACCAGATTAAGATTATCAGAGGATTTTAAATTTCTAGGAAAAATTATTTTTGTCAAATTTAAGATCACATATATTTATTCTTATTACAAATATAATAGAGCATTAAAATAGTCTTTTAATTTTGAAATATCGTATTTTATTCAGTTTTACTTAAACTTTGAAAATACTTTCAAAATAACAGGTTTTTAATCTGAATTTTCATTTAATCATCCGCATCAAAATTCTGCAAGTTCTAAAATTTCTTTAATATGAGAATGCATCAGAAATTCGGCGAATTTGTGCTTAGAAATTACTTTGAACTCACGTTATTTAAGCGAAATATTAGTCAGACATCAAATAACTATAAAGCATTTCACTTTAAACTGAAAGATAATTCAATTGAAACAAGATATTAAAGTTTTAATAAATATATAATTTAAGCTTTTATTTTAATTTAACGTACAAAGTACATGAGTCCAAAATTTCTTAATAATACTTACAAGATAAAGCACAAACAATGACCGGCTACTTGGAAATCGAAAAGGAAGTACATATATTACTCAGAAAATGACATAGTTCAACTAAAAGAAGATAATTAATTTTAGTCATGAAAATGGATTTTAAATTTACTCATCCAAAATACAAAGCAGAGGAGAGCACCGTTTTCATTCATCTTTAAATTATATTACTAATATTTGTACGATAAAAGATAAATAATCACATACCACAGTTTATATTTTAAACTTAAATACATTTTCGAAGTACCAGATTTTTAAAGATTTCAAAATTAAATTTGATTTTCCTATAAAATACACTAACCTACTAGGCTAATTGCTCGAAAATGTAACGAGCAGTATTATTTTTAATAGGTTCTTGATTAATAACTTTAAAAATATATTTAAGAAATAAAACCATACTTCATTTAGAAACTATCGAAAAATCTTTTGTTTGTGGATATAGCTTATAGAGATTTTTGACTGTAATATGAAGAAAGAATCGGTTAAAATATTTTTGTAGATATATAAAGAAAAAGGAAAAGAAAGCATATAATGTCAGAACACAATGATAGATTAAAAAATATTCAAACATGAGAATCTACAACACTCGTAGATTGTTATGAAAAAGGAAAAAATATATTTAAGAAATAAAACATGCAAGAATTTTTTTAACTTAAAAAAAATCGCTATATCTCCATGAATATACGGGCTATTCTTGCACAAATCAGAAAAGATGTTGTACAGTATCCACACGTTTGTATTGTGTATGTATATATGTATAGTTATACATATTGAAAGTGTAAGGTGATTAATGGCTATAGCCATTATTCACCGAATATTTTCAATTTTAGATATTTTGTCGAATAATTAAAATTATACTTGGCGGATTCCTCTGAAACTTCAGAATTATAAAGAATATGTCTGACCTCATATTTATCAACGTCGATTTGATAAGGAGAACAATTAAAGGACTAACAAAAAAATCAAAGGAAAATAATAATATTTGGGATCGCCCTGTACATTAAAATGCACGAAATAATATTTAGCCGCAGAATACAAATGTATGGATACTGTAAAACAAGTTTTCTGATTTGTGTAAGAATAGCCCGTATATTCATGGAGATATAGCGATTTTTTTTAAAGTTAAAAAAATTCTTGCATGTTTTTAGCTTATACCATGCAGGAGTTTGAACCAAATTTAAGGCCAGTTTCAGAAAACATAGCAACATGTTCTGGAAACAATATAATTCTATGTAAATATGTGAAATATTTTATAAAATATGAGCAGTTGTATGAAACAATTTTTATCTGCGCATGCGTGAAAGATAACAAAGATTTCTTTATATAATTTAATAGTCAATTCTATGGCGTAACTCATAAAAAAATCCAGTCAAATACCGCATGAATTCAGAAAGATTTCTGTGATAGAGTAAGCTGAATTTTAGTCCCTCTCTGAAAGCAGCTGAATAATAAGGGATTATCCACAAATTTTCAATTTCAATTTTAATTTTTTTCTTTTTAAAAATTTTTATTGATGCTTTAGTTCTTTTTCGATAATCACCAGAATGAGTCTATTCCATGATAAAAAGAAGTATCAAAATCGAAGCATTTGTTCCAAACCTACTAGTTGATATTCATAAATACTAACTTTTTTCTGAAAGTCAGTTAATAAAAAAGGACAATTTGGGGGGAAATTCCTTCTTAATCAACTGCTTTTAGAGAACAAATAAAAATCAACTCACTTTATCGCCTATATATTTCTGAATTTACATATTGGACTAGATTCTTTTTATGAGTTGCTCCATAGAGTTGACTATTAAATTATGTAAAAAAAAAAAATCATTGTAATCGTTCACGCATGCGCAGATAAATATTATTTCATACAACTGCTCATGTTTCATAAAATATTTAATATATTTATATTCTAATTGCACTATATTGTTTCTACTACATTTTGCTAATTTTACTGATACTTGCCTGAAATTTGGTTGAAAACCCTGCATGATATAAGCTAAAAACACGCAAGAATTTTTTGAATTTAAAACAAAATCGCTATATCTCCATGCATACACGTGTTATTGTTACACAAATCGGTAAACATGTTGTACAGAATACACGTATTTGTATTCTGCAGCGATAGATCATTTCGTGCATTTTAAAGTACAAGGTGATCCCAAATATTGTTATTTTTCTTTGATTTTTTGTTGCCCGCCTCCCTAATTGCCCTCCTTATCAAATCGGTATTGATAAATATGAGGGTAAGCATATTCTGAGTTCCAGAAGAATCCGACAAGTATATTTTTAAATATTCGACAAAATGTCTAAAATTGAAAGTGATTAACGCCTATATTGTACATGCTAAGTATTTGTCGAAAGTATACTACTTAGTGTATCAAAATGCAAACTTCGAATAACTTAAAAAATGTAGTTCACCTTTCTATGTAATGTTTCTCTGCAGCCAGACCGTGTAGTTAGACTTGCAGAGTCTGGGATAGGGACAGAGATATGAACATAACAAACCAAATTTGCTACATGTTGTTTCGGTCAAGCTACCACTGCTAATTGCCGCCAACAGCTTCGGCGGAGAGAAAATCTACTGAAGAACAATTTTTATCAAATAAAATAATTGTTCTATAAAGAACAATGATGTGCAATTGTGGAAAATAAGGAAACATCCCTTATTTACTGTGCAAAATTTATCGTAGAAGAAAGTTACTGGTGCCACACGATTGGTAATAAAGTCTACTTTTAAATTATGTATATAAAATTTGCCAGTACCCAATTATGACAGCATAAATCAATTCTACATCCTTGAATTAGCCTAAAAACAAATTTTTATGCAATTTGTACGATAGGTTTCCGAGAAATTAATTATTTTAAAACCAACGTATTTTACGGGCTGTATCTAAATTGAAGTTTGGTACTCGATTGTTGACCGAGAGAGAAGCCTTCTTAATCAAGGCATCTTAAGTGCCACTCAAACAGTCATTGAAGACTGCTAGAACACATGTAATCATAAAAAATTTCAAAATATCTAGTCACTTCTATCACAGACGGTCCCTTAAACCATCATTTTGCATTTTTTTAAGCATAATTTGAAGCATAAATTTGAAGCATAATTTGAAAACTACTTGGATGAAAAATGTGAAAATTTGGATTTCCATAAAGGAGGACTTAATAAATCTAAATCCATCCAAAAATTTGTAGGTTGCAATTCATAATTTTTTCGAATATTAATTTCATAATTCATAATTCATATCATAAAATCATAAAAAATTGCAAATACAACGTATTTATGTTTGAGTATTTTAGTAATATTGCTTCACAAAAAAATAGCACATTAGGAAAGTAATTTCAGGAGATAAAAATAGGAAAATGTGATTTAACATTGGAAGCACTAAATTTTGAATGTTTATAATTCAAAAATGTATCATTCAAATGACTTGAAATTTGGTGTCTAGGCATAGTTTGAACCGAAGATTTGAAATATCTTGTTAAAATTCGGTATTGCCGTTGAAAAAAATTAAGTTTGGGTTCGTTTTAATATGTAAATGGCCCCCTAAGCAAATTTTATATACATCATTTAAAAGTAGATTTTATTTCCAATCGTTCGGTACCAGTAACTTTCTTTTACGATATTTTGTTGAGGAGTTAGTAGGGGGTGTTTACTTTTTTTCCATGACTGTACAGAACAGAATAAACAGGCGAAACCCGGAGACGCGCAGCTACAGTGTCTAGAAATATGAAGTGTGTAAATCACTTATACTGGTATTGCTTTCGAAGGTATAAAAATACAATTTTTTTTATGCGGCGCTGTAATTGTATGTATTGCATAATTGTAATTTATTGTATTAAGGTGCAAACGCTATTGATCGTATTCATTATCTTCCTCAACCTAGAAAACCTGGGTCGAACGCGCAAATGGTACTCATTATTAATCGGATTGGACTTCGGCAAGTAAAATTAGATTAATCAGGAAATCATTTGTGCGGGCGATCGAGGTTTTCTATGATGAGGTAAATGGTGAATACGAGCGTAAGTGTTAGTTACAGCCAGTGTCTAGAAATATGTGCTGTGATATACATTTAAAATATTTGGTCATTAAGTATAAAACGTCAGATTTGAAAACGGTATTTTTATTTAGAGATCCAAATTGTCACAAGAAAGTTTTAACAGTTCTTTTTAATTTTTAAAATGATAGTTATTCCACAAATTAAACAAAGTAAAATTACTTTTTCAGATTTTCTATTATATATTCAGAATTTCTAAATAAAAAAATACCTCCAAATCGGAGTTTAATACTTAATGACCTAATATTACATATGCCTGAATTTTCGTTTATGCTTAATGTATCGAGTATTACAATATAAATCTTCTCAATTATGTCTTTCGCAAAATTTATCTTTGTAAAATACGTTCCCTGTAATGTACACTGCATCATAAATATCTAAAAACACTCCGGATTTCTATTCATTCGTAGCAAGAGACTCGACTATAGCGCACTCTGGTGAAACTGTAATTTTTTAGATACAGTTTCGCTTGTTTATTGTCATCCTTATATACAGGGTGAACCAAAATCTAGCCCTGATTATAAATATTTATTGCGTTCAAACTATTATAATTAGACATATGTTTATTTGGACACATTGTAAGTACTGTTGTAAATTTTTTTTATAAGACCACGTACCTCACTAAATTTCAACGTGTGCCCCCTTGGTAGCTCGGAGATTGTTTAACCCTTTATGTACTGAATTATGAATTCATGAAAATTTTATCTTCTAAAGCATTTTTCGTGAATTGTTTGAACTACATTAGAAGACTTACATAATCATTTAATAAATTTTAGAAGGATTTTAAAAGGATTGAAGGATTTAGAAGGATTAATTAAATTTGAATGTATAGGGATTTTGTGCACTATTTATAACCCCACTCAAATCTTTTACTTTAATAATTTTCTTAGAATTTTGCAGAATTAGGATGTGTACAAATAAAATCTTCTTACGAAAGATATATAGAAATATTTCCGAATTCAAAAATCCCCCCACCCCTCTTAACGCCAAGAAAACTGATAAGATGCAAAGGCAAAAGTAACCATCCTTTTAAAAATATTTATGTTTTGTGAAACTAATAATGTTTCTGGAACAAGATAAAGTAATATATCTATAACTCATTCTAAGCAGTATTACAACTAATCGATGTATTAACTAAATTTTATAACAAGCTATTTTAATGGTACTTATAAGTACCGTCAATAGATAAATGGTTAAGCGGTATTCTAGTTACCTCTAAGTGTTCTTTAACGTGTCTTCTTTTACAGTGCACACAGCAGCTTGCATCCTAATCTTCAGTTCATCGACGTCAGCAATTGGTGTGGCAAAGACTCTGTTCTTTATATAGCACTAAAAGAAAAAAATCCAGAGGATTAACATCTGGAGAGCGCGGAGGTCTCGCAAAATCTGCCTTCCCTGAGTCACTCTAGAAGGAGCAATCGAGCCCTCTTTTCCAAAAAACCACTAAAACTGATCTATTTAATAATACAACAAGTTACATTATTATACAAACGTTTAATTTTTAATGAATTATTATAATCAGGGAAAGACTTTTGCTTCACCCTATACTTCTAGACGCTGTAGCTCAGCTGAAGGCAGTAGGTACAACAATACTATGATTTTTTTTATATAAACAAAAGGACTACGTCTGAATTCCTTCATATTTATAAAAACTTTTCAAAATAACAGACATTACATTACATCACAAGATAAAAACACTAAAAACAGTATAAAAGGACATTTCGGATTCATTCTGAAACCCTCATCAGCTAATTCCTAATGTAAAAGTCATACTAGATTTTAAAGTTCAACAAGTAGAAAAACATTACATCAAGTTGCGAAAAAAATATAGTTAAAGCAAAACTGAATATTCTATTGGTAGAGATGCAGCCTCGTTCATTGCTAAATCCGCAGTTCTCGTGTACCAAGCTACCAAAAACAATATAATGTTTATATACATGATGTTTATATACATAATGTTTATTAACATATAATGTTTTTGAAAGCTTGGTACACGAGAACTGCTGATTTAGCAATTAACGAGGCTGCATCTCTACCAATAGAATAGTCAGTTTTGTTTTAACTATAATTTTTTGTCAACTTGATGTAATGTTTTTCTACTTGTTGAACTTTAAAATCTAGTATGATTTTTACGTTAGGAAATAGCTGATGAGGGATTAAGAATGAATCCGAAACGACCTTTTATATTGTTTTTAGTGTTTTTATCTTGTAATGTAATGTAAAGTCTGTTATTTTGAAAAGTTTTTATAAATACTATGATTGTTTGAAAGACTCGTCCGGCAAGCTTATACTGCGAATATCCAAGTTACATGGGATACGGGATACTTTCCCTATTGAATCATAATGTTGTTTACTTAAAATAAAAATATTTTTGAAATATTCATTGATCAGTTTTTTTTGCAGCCCGTGCAATTTCTTAGCTGGTAATCCACTGTGCGTCATTAAATACTAAAAGAAAACAAGTTTTTCATATTAAATTATATATCTTATCAATAAACAAGTTTCTTTCAAACAGATAATCAAAAGAAATACATACTATGTTTAAGGTTTTAATCAAAATGATAAACAACTGTGTGCGTAATTTGAAACTGTGTTCTAAGAATGAACAGCGGTGCATGCGTATGCGAAAGAGAGTAAAGAATTTTATAAATAATTGCAACTTCAATACCCGAGATGGCTTTGATCCAATTTCTTAAAACTAGCAAACTAAAGAAAAATCTAAATTATAGAAATCTAAATTTTGTCTTTGAATTATTCCTAAAAGCGTTTTGCAGTTTTGTTTACAAAAGAGGGATAAATTGAAAACAGTGAATGATATTTTGTTGATATAAAGCGATACCGATTAGCATTATAATTTGTAAATATATGTAGATTTATTTTCCAATGAAATAAAACAGAAAATTTGATTTATGAGTTCAGAAGGAAGCTTTTTGTTCTTAAATGCACTACCAGAGAACAACAACAACAACAAAAATACACAAGCATTTTTTATATTCTGTTTTGTTCAAAAAACATTCAAGAATCATGGAAATAAATTTAGTAATTTCGCTTTTTTAAAATTTCCTTTTAGCGACTTCAAATAAAGATAGATCTTCTTATAGTTGTTATGTATGTTTTTATGTCCTAGATTTTCTCAACAACCACTGAGCGGATTTGAATGTAACTTTTGCACAACAATTCTAGAACACCAGGGAATGTTTTGAGCTAAAAGGAATTACCGCATTGTATACAATGTTTTTTAGGTATACGTCAGATTTTTTAAATATAACATTTTCTACCACTTTCCAAAAGGGAACGATGACCAAGAACTCTCCATTACAAATGTGCGACACACGAAAAATAAAATTGAATTGGCCTAACGCGTTTGGCCAAAATCATAAGTTATGGGCAACAAGAGCACTTCTATAAATTAGATAATGTCGACATGAGCAATATTAATTTGTTGTTCGTGATGATTTGGTACAAAATTATGAATGATGAACACCTAGAATACGTTCGTGTATAAGATATTAGCGACTTACGAGCAGTAAATTAATATTGGTCGAGAGGCTTTTAGACAGAAACTTGTGAGCCTACCATTACCTCCAAGCTTCTCTTTGTTGACTTGTCTCATGCGTGCAATAGAACTTGTCCAAGAGAGTTCTGCCAAGTTCTGGAATCTGTGTTGCAACAGTTTGAACAGAAATTCTAATCTGCGAATGCGCCTATACGTATGCCTCTTTTATTTATAAAGACACTCAAATGGCAACAACGTATATTAAACAGGATGTGATTAACACAGAAATACATCTTTCGTGTGAAACCATTCTCGTTAAAATACGCCAACTTGTGCTCAGTTAATAAATTAAAGAAAGAAGCATTACTAAAAACAACCTTTTTATTCACATTTCCAAACAAGGTAGAAACAATCGCTGGGATATTGAATGTTTGGGTTTTTTTTCAAAAGTACCAGTTTTTATTGTGTATCTCTTAAGAGATAGTATTGCTTATTGTAAATATTCGCAAAGCAAATTTATATAAGTTATAAAATTGAAAAATAAATATGTATAAATACATGTATATTGGCATGCGCAACTTAAAATGTAAACACAAAATGCTAATTTCATAACACGTGA
This sequence comes from Maratus speciosus, assembly GCA_963932465.1. Taxonomy (NCBI): domain Eukaryota; kingdom Metazoa; phylum Arthropoda; class Arachnida; order Araneae; family Salticidae; genus Maratus; species Maratus speciosus. The sequence goes on along the minus strand of OZ010788.1, from coordinate 492,276,874 downwards.
GTACTTAAAATAAAATTATACAAACAGCAAGTGTAGCAAATGTGTACCACCTAACATTACGGTAATCAATTTGACGTCTCCTTGACATCTCAGATGGTCACAAGTGTTAAAATAAGTACAATTAAGGAATGACAAGGAATGACAAGGAATGACCGCCCCAGGACTCAGCTTTCGCTTTAGAGTTTAAGTGCAATCCCAAGGGGGGGGGGGGAACACAAATCCACAGCTCACTTTAACACACACTAACAGTACAATCGATTATACATTACCAGTATTTACAATATAATATACAAAGCCTTTTGCAACCAGATCTACACTTTTACAAATGACAGGTATTTAATTAATACTGAATACTAATTTACGTACAGTGCTTAAATGAGAATATTAAGTTATTAACATACAATCAAATATTGGATGCAAGTAATACTTTTCTTGACTTCCATAACTTTGATACTTTACACCGTAAATCGAAGACATTGACATGCATTAAATATATTTACATTATATAAGGCAGAAAGCTTCATTAAGAGTATTAAGATACCCAGACACATTCAAATATTAAATACCAGTAGTATTATTCTTAACATCCATAATTTCCAAGCATTGTACTGCGAATCATTGTTATCACTTACAATCATGATTTGAGATGATCGACTTTTACAGATAGTTTCGAAATTATAAGTTAACTATTGTAGCTATTTAAAACATTAGTTATTTAACTCTTCTTAAAAAGGCTCAATAAATATGAAAGTGAAGGGAAATTCAGAGTTTGATAAAGAAAAATATACATCCAACGTGCATAGAATAAATGATAATTAGCTCGACCGCCGTATTTTGAATAAAAAATTTGATATAAAATTGTTAATTATACAAGTAAAATATTATAAGAATACATAAAAAGAGTAGTAACACAAAAATAACTATTTGCAAAAAAAATGCACATATCTTAAAATATGGAGCAATGCAAAATCTCACAGCTCACAGAACAGAAGGAAATGGAGATAGAATCTTAACTAATTAAATATAAACTAAGGGTGGGTGAGTGACACGATCTCAGAAAGGTAGAGGATTTGAAAAATGGATTCGTTTGACTCTTAATATTCCATGCAGTCTAAGACATCCTTAACACTAGAACTGCAGGACTTTCAGTATACCTAGAACTGCGGAACGGGTCAATTTGACCCTAGATAGCAAAGGATATATAAATATGCATAAATTTTGAATTAGGTTAATTAAAACATTATATTTTATTATAATTATCAATACTTCTTAACATTTACATTACATTTTATGTATAAAGTCAGCAGAAATTACCAGCATTTCAGAAAATAATATTCAAAATTGTATTTCATTAAGTATAATAACATATATTTTATACAAAAATAAACTTATACTTCATAAACAATAATAGAATATGTATTATCCCATTCAAATAAGTTGAGACATAAAATCGAAGAATAATTTAAAGATATATAAAAATATCAGTTACAGATTTTTTTAGTCCAATTTAATGTATGCATTGCTTCCAAAACTTGGTTATAAGTTTTGTACAATTATCACAAACGTGTGGGTACATTGCATTTTGAACAGATATCTTTAGTTTTATTTTCGCCTTTTGAAGTGTCATAACGGACTCGATTACGCTTAGTTTGTGGTTTTCTACCGTTTTCAGTGATATCTTCGCATCCAAATGACATAGTTTTTTTTTTTTTACAGAGAGAGAACAAACTGTTCTTCAACTAAGTCTTCAATAAATTAACGTCTACTAATAAACTAACGTCTACTATGCAAAATATTATTAATTAGATGCAACGGCCTCCTACATGAAGCAGACTTGGCAGTATACTTCCTTCTCATCTGTACAATTAATCACATCTACACTTCATTTAGTTGCGTTGCAATAAGAAGCTATATTAAGTAGTTTTTTAGAATTATCTAAAATTTCGACAATTGGATGTAGACTGCTTAGCAGCAAAACATTTTTATCTTTTTTCCCTGGTAAACAGTTAGGCTGATGTCTGTTAGTACAATAGCCGCATGGAATTCGATTTTGACATTTTTAGAGAGACTGGTGTTTCTCTTCTTGAGCGGTTTGCAGTTTCTATAAGGCTCGTTTTTTATCAACATCTACAAGCAACCAGAATTTGATACTGAATTTATCTGGTTTGTTAAGCATATTTTGAGTAAACCTACTCATAGATTTTGAAAGTAATAACTTCTCATCTACACTTATGTTAGGCACTGGTATTTAGTTAGTCTTGCAATAAAACGATTCCAGATATCAGAAATCAGGGGAAATTTATTTGTTTCAAGACGACTGGATCGGTTTGATTTTATATCGAAAATAAGAATCTCATTATTTCACGAAATCTTTTTCTTTTCATTGTATTTCGAAAGAAAACGGCGGTCTAGAGTTCATTAATCACAGGTTATCCAGTTCGACCGCTTTTTCAGAATATTTGCTCCGTGCATATAAAATTCATGTAAAAGTGTCAATTCCTGCAATGTAATAACCCATACATTTTCATTAATCTACCGATGAGCTTTATTTTCCGTACATTTCGTTATAGGTTTCAATATCCATTTATCTATAAGAAGTCTCCAAGCACTTGACGGGCTGTTACCCATAATATTGCGTGTTTAGTATGTGGCGTTGGGCCACAATTTTCCTTCAAAATGCTAATGCAGTGTTTTTCTCTTTTTATCGCTTGTTCCTATTTGTACAACGTTTCAAATTGTCCCGTCTTTGCCAACGTCTTTATTTCCAAGTGTGAATGTGCAAGTTATTGTAAATTTATTTTTCAGATTTCCATGAATGTAAAGTACCCTTTTTTCAAATTCTTGATTCTTCTTTTTTATCTGAAAAATATGACAAATTTCGTTTAATACTGATTAATTATCATCTACATTGCGATGAAAAGTTCCAACAATTGTGAGAGAATTGGCAGATCCGTCTTTACTTTCATTTTCTTCATCAGAATTCAACTTTTCTTCATTTGCAGACGGATATTCATCCTCGCTGCTCAAAACGAATAGACTGTAATAATTATTATCACGTTCTGAATCATTTTCAGATAATAGTTACCAATATTCCAAAGTTTCTTTGACGGTAATATTACGCCATAGTGAAGTCTTATCTGTACGTACAATGAATACAGAATAAAAGCAATTTCAATATACCTTCTAAATATCTGTTGCAATTTTCAACTGCATTCGAGCCCTCTTCACACCAAGCAAATACAATTTTCATTGAAAACCTGCACTATTTCACCTTCCGATTCTGCCCATTAGAGGAATTCTGGGTGAGGCAGATGTACTTTCTCCTTACTTCCGAGAAAATGCATCTCTTTTTCGTCATTTATGTGTAAAAATTCATTACGGGTCGAACAGACCCGCTTCGCGGTTCTAGGTATAAATAGTTATAACTAGAAATTTATTTATGTTATTCGCTTTTAAATTCGATAAGTTGTTCATTACCTTAAAATATCAAAAGTCAGAAAAGGAAACCTTTTTTCAATTAAAATAGTTTGCTTGGCGACAAATTAAACATCGATTTGGGTCAAATTGACCCGCCCCGCGGTTCTATTAAGTAAAACTGGTGTATCAACAAGGTAGGTCAGCCAATCCTTAAGCGACTGTTTTTTTAAATTAAAGTGAGATGTTAATGTGCATTCTATGATGTAATGTAGGGAAGTTAATTGTTTCGCACAAATGCAAAGCGCAGAGTATCTTTTGCTCATGTGGAACATGTGTTGTTGGAAATGGCTGGTGATTTGTTAGGAAGAGGAAAAGATACCTGTTGTGTAAGAAGAAGTTTGTAGAGAATTCTGGAAGGAAGTCCCGTGTGTATTGACCTACCTTTTCCAGGGATAATCGTCATTGCCAGAGTTGTATGAGAGTTTGCTTAAGTGTGTGTTTTATAGCACAATATCGGGAGAGGGAGGAATGTGTGCAGGAGAGACTTGTCTGTAACCGCTGACTTCGTCAACTGATCTGCTATTTCATTACCCACTACGCCTGAGTGGCCTCATACCCAGTTAAAGAAAAATAATTTTGAAGAATTTTGAATTGCTGTTATGGTTTCTAGGACTAAATTATTTTCTGTGTCAAATTAATCCAGGGCCATTAGACCTGATAGACTATTGGATTAGATTAGGAATGAAAAGTCTGATTTCGTTTCTGCCCAGCCAATTGCTCTATAAATTGCATATAGTTTTGCCTGGAAGGCAGAGTTCTCGCTGGCCAGTTTTTTTCGCCATGAAAATATGTAAGTGTCTTCTCTGACACAGAACGCTGCCCTATAATTTTGGTTTGCCCTTTGAAAACATTTGAGTTTGAAGTTTTTATTCCCTGAAAATATGGAAGTATATGATATTTTGAACATTTCGCCGAGTATTGTGGTGCACATTTATTTATTGAAGAAATTCCTAAGCGGGTAACCCGTGAGAACTCTGCCTCCGCTACCAGATGAAGATCTAAGAGGAGAATTCCAGTTAGTACCTGGAGAGCCGCTGTCGAAGTGTTTCTGTACGTTCTTTACATTAGTAAAAGTGCTTTTCCTTGTGCTGATAGAATATGACGAGTACCATGCGATCTCCACATAAGCGGAAACCAGAATCTGCACACGTAGGCTATTTGTCTTTGTAAGATGGATGAGTACCATATTTTAAAGAATTGTGGCGGTAAGAGCCCTGAAATTGATGAAAATTTATAAAAACTCTGTGTTATTTTTGTCACCTCCTGTCTTTTATTAGCCAAGTGGGGTATGATTTGATCGAGATGTTGATCGAATGTTATTCCAATATAAGTAAGCGTTGGTTTTGATTTAATGTTTTTACCATACAATGTATAAAGTGGACCCCTTTTTAAACGCTTTGGATTGCCAAAAGTAATTACTTGCGATTTTCCGAGGGATATATTAATGTTATTATCTCTTGCCCAATTTTGAATAAATTGAAGTACTTGGTTACCTTTTTCTTCCAACATTGCTCTCGTGGGTGCCCCAATTATTACAAGTATGTCGTCCGCATATGCGACAATTGCAATGTCCTTGAATAAAAATGACCTCAACAGCGTCTCCAGCAGTCGCAGATACAGGAAAGGACTAAGGCAAGAGCCCTGGGGACAACCCTTTGAAAAAAAACAATATATCTGGCGGCAACCAATCTACCAAAGCTTGCCTGTTCGATGGGAAGGAGTCAATGATGTTTATCTATTGAGGATAAATACCTCAGAAGTGCAAAGATTGAATCGCTAGTTCCCACGGGAAATTATCAAACGCTCCCATGATGTTTAGCGAAATGAATGAGGTGTATTTGCCATTTAATTTGTATATGTCTACGTGGGAAAGGGCCTGTTGAATCGCCGTTTCGGTAGATTTCAGCTGAGTAAAGCCGTATTGGTGTCCTTAAAGCTTACTGTTCTAGGCTTATGTGTGATGGATGCGACTTAAGATTAGTTTTCATAAATTTTCATAAAGATTGGTAGATTGGTCTAAATGAATTATGGGAATGTGCCCGTTTACCCTCCTTCCTAAAGAAGACGAGTTTCCCTGTTTTCGAGGCCTTCGGGAAATAATTTAGTTGAAGTAGTTTATTATACACTTCAAGCATAATCTGGGGGTCTGTTGTAAAATTAGTTCTAACCATTCTGTGATCAATGCAATCTGGCACAGGGGCCTTATTCTGGTTAAATGAGTGAATTTCATTACGTAATTCACGCAATGTGAAATCCAGCTGATCATAAGAGATTTGACTGTTATGTTGCTGAATTTCCTGAATGAGTTTAGAGGGTCCGAAGACATTTTCTGTTAGATTGAATAGTGGGCAGGACCTGGAGGCCGGGACACTAGATTTTCGAAGATTACTGATCTGGTGATCCTGGAGGTCCTGGAAAGTAATTTTGTTCTGTTACACAAAATGGGTAGGTTTGTATCAGACAAAATTGGGTCCATGAATCTTGTTTTGCTTATTTGATCTATTTTTGATAGACCACCCGTTCCCTATTGTATTGAATAAATGTAGGTAAGTTTGGTCTCTGTTGTTTGGCTTTTCTATGCAGCGCTGCTACCTTATTTCTTTTTTATCTCAATTCCTGGTACCACTATAAAAACTTTAATGGTTGGAATGGTGGTTTTAATTTGAATGACATTTTTCCAATTTCTTTTATTATGTTTTGGAAGATATTTAATTCTCGGTCCATTTCTAGCATCGAAGTTATGGATCTAAAATTTATCTGATTTGCCGAAAAGGAAATCTTAATTAGAGTTGTAATTTTTTTCATTCTGACGTTTTTTATTCTAAATCTGCATTTTGGAAGTTTAGGAATGTCAAATTTAAGCGTTGTCACTATTGGCCTGTGGTCCCCAAAGAGATTTGGAAATACTGACCAACTATGAAAATATTTGAATAGATCTTTTGTGCATATTGAGAGGTCCGGGCGACCTTCCTACTTTCCGCACTCATAGGTCAACAAACAGTCTGCCGATTTCAAGAAAACTAACTTTCTTAATAGCACTGTATCGACGAGGAGCTCCCTCTTGGCGTCATCGCGATTTTAGCCCCACAGCAGGCTGTGTGCATTGAAGTCTACAAGAACTAGATGTAGATGACCTTGACGATCAGAGTCGAGCCAGTTCTGGATATCCACACCAAAATCAGCACTCGGGGGGGGGGGGGGGTGCAGTAGAAGTTTCCAATGCTAAGGATCGTTTCGTCTTGTTCTAGATTGACGAATATTGAGTGGTCATGGATTGCCTGCCATTTTTATGAAAAATATGCTAATCATAAAAATAATCATAGTCATTTACGATATAAAACCTAAAATGTTATATAAAAGTACGTTTAGGTTATTAAATTTGAATAAAAAATATAATTCTTTAGTGCTTTTAATTTTGGCTAATTAAATGTTCATTAGAATTTAATACAGCCCGAATGAAGATTCCGGAGCAAATTTTTAACGGTGAAACTTCATACACATTATACATTACACATAAAACCGTATTTTAAAATTTGTCACCAGTCTCATAACCTTTTTTGCTGGCCCTTCTTTTTTTCTAAACTCGTATAGATAATTGGCCGTCAAAAATCAACCCACACACTCTTTTTTTCTAAATGACATTGTTTATATCTGAATTTTTTTATTTAGTTAATTAAAATTCTCCAACAAACTTTCCGATTTTCATACATTTAAAAAGGTTTTTTTAAACAATACCAGGATTAAAATAAACATGATTCAGAAATAATATATGCTTGAATTTTTATTCATTGATACATTTCAACTGTACTGAATAATCTTTAAATTAATATTAATAGAACAAAAACCGACTTAAAATACGAAACTTTCTGTAGAAGAAATTATTCCCTGTTTATTTCATTTGTGATAAATGTCATACAGATAGTTTTTGTTTTATATTAATGCGAAAAGTAGGATGTGAAAGTAAAATTTACTAATTTGTTACAAGTTCTTTTACAATTGAGTTACATTTAATTACTTGCATTAGTTACAAGTGAGTGAAAAATAATTAGTTAAATAATATTTTTTATATTGTGAACTTAATCATTTCTCCTTTGCAGATGTGATAAAATCGAAAATAATTCTGCATTTCCCGAATTACATACTGAAGTGTGAAAACAATTGCCAATTAATTTCCACTTTAGATTTTTTTTTCTGAAATGTAATATATCGGCAGATCTGTGACAGAATAATTTTTAATGTCCCAAAGAATTTTGATTATCGCATTAACTTCAATTATAGCCGCTCTATTATGTATTTATTTTTATTTCTTGATTTTTTGTTAAAAACATGAACCCATTTCTTATAATTACAGAATATATTAGATATTGAAAAATAAATAAATACAGAGCGAGAGTTTCAAAAATGTATTTGTCGAAATTTAAAGTGCTGAAAATTTTCCTAAAAAAATTAAACGGCTTAATTAGCAAATTTTTCTTTTTTGCAAAATACGTTTTAGAAATAGTGGTTAAAACGTTTTCTGTTGTTCAGAAAATTAATAAATAATACATGTAACTCAGTCACAACTTTCTTTTTGTTTTTATAAATTTAAACCGTATTTTCTATCTCGATTCAGAATCATATCTCCAAATGATGTGAGTTTCAAAACTCGCCTTATACAGAAAATCAAATTTTGGGAACTTGGGAAAAACTTGGAAAATGCGTGAATTTTTTTCATTGTAGACCAAGATTTACAATGTGAAAAATACAAGATAAAAAAGGTTTTTATTTTATAAAGATTATAGGGTTTTTTCGAAACAAGTTCACCAATAGAATAGAATGATAAAAAAAAAAAACATCATTTTTAAATTTTGGATAAGGCGAGTTTTGAAACTCGCGTCCTCACTTAAAGAGTAGAATTTTGATAAAAGAACTTATTGCAAATGATGAAAAAAAAAATAGAATTACGAAAGTTTGGTGATTTTACGTATCATCTCACATCAAGATATTTTAAAAGCAAGTTATTTAGAATCGAGAAATATATTTTACAAAGCTATACAATTCTTTAAAACCTCACGTATCAGGTCTATGATTTTCAAAAATAAGTTATTGAATAAAATATTAAAATGTACGACGGTAAGATTACAATAATCTTTTTTAGTTATGTACAAAAATAAAAATAGAAGCGTCATATGCATCCTACAGCTTATCCTTATATGTCTTTCTTATAATATAAATTTAAAAATAATGTAAAATAATAAAATTTTCAAGACAAACCATATTGGAATGTAGCAAATAATTCCCTTCTGGAATCACCTACATAAAACAGTTGGCTATTTATCAGATGAAGAACTTTCTATTGCTTCGACATGCTTGGTTGAAATTGTCCTAATAACTGCCTTTTCTGATCAGATCCAATGCTTAACACTTTGGCAACGGTCATCACGTATACATAATGTATTATCTACAGAAATTTTTGAATTTAAACAGGACTTTTGTTTACTTTTTCCCCGTCTTATTGAATCTAAATTTATCGATTAAATACGTCAAAAAAGTTCACCAATAGAATAGAATGATAAAAAAAAACATCATTTTTAAATTTTGGATAAGGCGAGTTTTGAAACTCACGTCCTCACTTAAAGAGTAGAATTTTGATAAAAGAACTTATTGCAAATGATGAAAAAAAAATAGAATTACGAAAGTTTGGTGATTTTGCGTATCATCTCACATCAAGATATTTTAAAAGCAAGTTATTTAGAATCGAGAAATATATTTTACAAAGCTATACAATTCCTTAAAACTCTTTTCGTCAGCAGCCCTTTATTCTTCCACTTATTCCTACTCTTTTGCGTAAACACGATTCGTAGGCCACCAGCCACGTCCCGAGTAAAAGACATTCTAGCGAAAGCAAGATTGAAAAAAAAATTCAAAAATTGAAACCGGACAAATTTAAAAGGGAAATTACACAAATTAAAGACACCGAAAAGCTGGAAGGTAGGACTCATGGCGATGAAGCTACCGACTAACCACTGCTACGTCGAGCTCATTATACCGCCGCGGCAAGTGGCCTCTTTTTGTCTGCAGCCCTTTATTCTTCCACTTATTCCGACTCTTTTGCGTAAGCAAGGTTCGTAGGTATCAGGCCTTTCTGTTTAAAAAAAAAATAAGGTAATGATGCCAACTAAGTTATTGAATAAAATATTAAAATGTACGACGGTAAGATTACAATATTTTTATTTTTTTTTTTAGTTATGTACAAAAATAAAAATAGAAGCGTCATACGCATCATACAATTTATCCTTATATATCTTTTTTATAATATAAATTTAAAAATAATATAAAATAATAAAATTTTCAAGACAAAACATATTGGAATGTAGCAAATAATTCCCATAAGAATCACCTACATAAAACAGTTGGCTATTTATCAGATGAAGAACTTTCTACTGCTTCGACATGTTTGGTTGAAATTCTCCTATTAACTGCTTTTTCTGATAAGATCCAATGCTTAATACTTTGGCGACGGTCATCACGTATACATAATGTATTATCTACAGAAATTCTTGAATTTAAACAGGACTTTTGTTTACTTTTTTCCCGTCTTATTGAATCCCAATTTATCGATTAAATACGTCAAAAAAGTCTACTTAAAAAAGTGGTATTAAAAAATTTAAAAATGTGTAAGAAATGCCTGTCGTGAAAGGGTTAAGAATAGATAATAAAGGAGAGAATTTTGTTTTATGGAGTGCGTACAATTTTAACAGAATTTTTACAGCATTTTTTACCTTATTTCTCGTTTCCTTTCTTCTCATGTAAGTTACAAAACATCGATGTCAATTTTATTTGCTGCAATTTTATTGGCTATTCTTTAATAAGTTTTTGCTCGATTTGATACAAGTGAAGAATGTCAATTTTGGAAATACAGAGCCATTTCTGTAAAGCAGATATTAATTTTACAGACAAATTTACGCATTTTTCCAGGGACACCTTTACTTCTGCCTTCTCTTCATCCTTGTTCCTCTGATATGTTGCCAGTGTTATCGGCAGTTCTATTTAGTGCAGCGTCAGTGATCTCGCTGTCTACTAATCCATCACTTTTGATATCGAAGTTTTTAATTCGTAAACAATTATAATGCTCTTTCTCCCGTAAGTTGGAAGTGTAAAAAAAGAGGGGTTGGTGGGCAGATTAATTTGATGCCGAATTTCCGAATGCCGGATTTTTGAAGTCACACTGTAATAAGAGTAAGGTAAAGGTTCAAATATGTTAATTTAAACCCAAACATAAATATTCTATAGTAATGCCAAATAATGATAATATTTCTTTATACTGAATTTTATCATGTTTTTTAATTTTAGATATCTCGTGCAAGTATTCTGCCCTATATTCGGACAAGATTCTGTATTCTAAGGGCGATAAATCTAAACTAATATTATAAAGAAATAACATTTGTTTTTGTGATTGTTCATTTGTAAGATATAATCTCTAGAACTACCTAACCGATTTCAAATTAATGGTGGCAAAATACTGGTGACAATCAATGCTCCAATGTGGGATAAATTTTATGTCTGTACAAGGGGGTGCATGAGGTAAAGTTTTAAAATTACTAAAATTACGATTTCTGTGATATTGTTTTGGATAGAAATTTAAACTTTGGTGTCGTGGTTACTTTTAAGAGGTAAATATCTGCTATGAACGGCTAAAAAGTTCGGAATTTAAACGGGTGAAATGAACGTGAAATTTATATAAATTTTCTAATCTATGATTTATCTCAAATTTTTAAGGATAGCAAAACTTGAAATTTGAAATGGCTTTTATTTTAAACACGTAAAAATGCACCCACAGAGCAGTTTTCTATAAAAATTCGAAATTTTAAAGTGTGCAGCAGCAAAAAAAAGTTTTAAAATTGCGATTTCTGTGATATAGTTCATATAGAAACATGGAATTGGGCATGGTGATTTGAATTAAGATGTAAGTGTCCGCGAAGAACGGTTTCGAAATTTCAAAAGAAAAATGAAATTAGAAAAATGAAAACTTTGTCAAAAGAAATAGATTAGGGCCCCTCGTGGGGTCACACATAGAACCCTCTAGTGTTTACGAATCTAACTACAGAGATTTTAATAGGCCAGTTTCGGAACGAAGTAATTTCAACTCCGTTCGGTCGTCTATTTTAGTTTGATATAGGATATCCACACCAAAGTCAGTACGGGGAGGGGTGCAGTAGAAGCTTCCAATGCTAAGGATCGTTTCGTCTACCTCCAAGTAGTCAGTTTTTATTTTTTTTTGTTTGTCTCAATATTTAAGCCATTTTATGTACCTTTGCCTTTTATATGAATAGAACATGTTTGCAGAAATCATTTATTGTGCTTACTTTTGAATTTTGCACTAATTTGATGCATTTCTTACGGACGTCTACAATTCATATTACCAAATTAGTATGGAACAACCCTGTCAAAAACTAGAATCCTGTTAAAAAACAATGACACTACGAACAGTGTGCAATAACTGTAAAAGGTACTGGATTCAGTTTGTTGTTAACTGACCTGGACACTAGTGGTTTAATGTATTTTCGGGAAAGAATAATTTATTACATTTTTGCGTCCCAAATAGACCAAAATTTAAGCATAACAAGCAATGAAGAAAAGTTGCTGAAATGGTTAGAGATGGTCCACAGCTAACTATCAGAAATGTTTTTCACTCGAGACTGTATGTTTCACGAAATTTTTTTCTCTCGACGAGACAGCATTTGTTTTAAATCCAGAACTTCTCTCTTTATTTAAACGCTGAAAAATATGGCAATGGTTACCATTCGGAAATAGTAGAAGCCAAATTTAAGAGACCGTTCCAAGACTCAGAAACAATTGCCTAATACAGACGCTATTTCTTTATTCAGAGTTTATTTTTTTTAGGCAGAGACTGTGATTAGATTAGGCATTTTGTAATGTTACTACGCGCTGCTATGATTAAAATTCCATTTTCGAGTTAAGACTTAATTACAATAAAATGTTTGATTAAACGTTTTTATTGAAATACATACTATGAAGTTCTTAAACTTCTGAGAAACTTCTTTTTTCAGCTTTTAATACAAGTTTCTAATCTTTTCATTGTATTAAATCATTAACATTACACCAAGTACCTTTTTGTTCATGGAATATATATTTCCAACCGTTTCATATTTTATTTTACGTTTTAAGCAAGAATGCAAACGTGTCCACTACTGTAACACATACGCGTGCACTACTGGAACAGATAGGTGTCTACTACTCGGACAGATATGTGGCTAACGCTGGATATTGTGTGTTCAGTATTTGCACAGTTTTCTTCTTAACTTTTTATCTTTGAATTGTATAGTGCTACTACTTTAGGTGAATTTTACCATTCCTTCGTTATCTTTAAACAGTATTTATTATTATTATTATTATTATTATTATTATTATTATTATTCACTCAGTGTAGTTATATTTCATAGCCTAAGTGGTGTTGTTCAGACGAAGAGGCCAAGTCTGTAGAGAATAGATATCCCTAACGTTCATTTTATTAAGGTTAAAAAATAATTTTTCAGCTGTAGCTGAACTTGTCGGTAAGGGCGACAGAGGGCCGGGTGATACATACTATAGCCTTGCGCCAGGATCGACAGTAATTCACAGAACAAAACCTTCGCTACCGGAAAATAGATCTCACTCGCGATAAAGGGGTGGCGATGTGCCGAAGGTTCTTGAAATTGGCTTGAAGATAGTGTGCCGCACAGAAACTGGTTAGCCAAGATCAAGCGAGGTATAGGATTACACGTCAGAAACTTTTTCTCTCGCGACAAGGGGTGATGTGGCACCCCCAGAGGAAACTGTACACGAGACAAGGACAATACCATACGAGGAAATGGGAATTGTACTGGGTAACTAGCTTGTCGGATTTGAGATGGGTGCTAGTTGTTGTTTGATGTGTTCGAGTTTGTTTAGAAGTGTCGGTCTTGAAAGAATGTTTTGTAGCAGTCCCTTAGAGAGAGTAGCTGAAAAATTAGTGTGCCCGTGTTCTATAAGTGTGCATTCAGGGCAGGCATGGCTGCGAGCGTAATTTCAACAACTGTATTATAAAACAAAATTGTATCATCAAATTCATTTTTACTGATGATGTTTGCGTTGTAATAACCTCCCCCTAATATTTGTAATTATTTTTTTAAGGAATTCATGAAATATAAAAGCAGGAAATTAAGGTATAAAACCATTAAAACGTATTTAATAAGAAATGTTCGAATAGGAGGAGGATTTATTTTCTACAAATTGATATAAAAAAAAAAAAAACATATTGCTTATGTTTTGATAAAAAAATATTTTGCGAAAGTACTTTTATACTATTAATAGGGTGCATATTCAAATATTGAACTTTTTTACATAAAAATGCATCTTTTTTTTTACATTATATCTTAATGTAATATTATGTATCAGTCTTGATTCACAGAACTAAATTTTTTCCGTTTAATATCTTTATTTACTGAGTAAAAAGCGTTTTACATTTATTCCCAGTATTTACTTAAAAGTTAAATAAACAGTATTAAAAGTAAAATTATGTTTTTTTTCTTTATTTGAAATAAAGTTTAAGAACTAAAATCAGTTGTGCATGAAGTGGAAGCACTTTTATCTAAATTTCTTAATAATTACTTCCCCGAAGCTTCTGTTTAATAAATTTCTTTCCTCTTTTTTTTTTTTTTTTTTTTTTTTTTTTTTTTTTTTTGATTGCGTATTTATTATACGATAATAATAATAAACTTTGAAGGCAAAAATTCTTCCAGTCGTAAAATACAGTTATCGCAATATTTCAGATTTAATGAGTTTTCTTAAAAAATTTTAAACAATGTAAAGAAATAAAAATGGTAAAAAAAAAATATTTATACGTCACATTAAAATTGCATCCCTCTAACATATTCTGTTTTAATTAAGGTATATTTTACTTTATAACGATATTTTTTTTATTTTTTGTGTAAAGAAAGAGCTTTATTTAACTATAAAAAATGAGATATTCCTTATCAAACGTTTTTTTTTTCATTTTAATGTATTTTGGATGTTAAAATCATTAGGCTATTCTCTTTTCATATTTATTAAAGTGAAATGTTATTAAGGCATAATTTATAAGATTTAATCTACATGCAAAGTCGTGTTTATGTTCCATTTTTAATTGCTGGATTTTGTCTTATAAAAAGGTCTCCATTCGTTTTAATTATGTAAAGCCTTAAAAAGCAAAAGTTAAAACTCTCCACATTTTAATTGCTTTCACAAGTATTTATAAATTTTTATGTATACATCTGCTCCTGTTCAAGTGATTTAACTTCATAATTTAAATATATGAATTGTTGTGCAAAAATCTCTTTATGAGTGATATACATTCATAATTTATTAATGGAAGATTACTTATGAATTTCTGTACAAGTTTTATACTTTCATAAACTACATACATATTAGTATGCATGTATTGCTGTACAAGTAATATATCTTCATGAAATATTTAATGATTTTTTGTGCATGAAGTACTGGTTAAGTGAGATATCTCAAATATTTATGTGTTGTTGTGCATGCTTTCAAAATATTTTTCTTTAAATAGCACATACGTACTTCAGAATTAACCATATATTAATAAGTATCATTTTTCCTGCTCGTATGTGATTAACCCTCCATCGGCCGCAATTATGGGACCCAAGAGATAGGGCGCTATGCATCTGACAGGTACCTGTTAGAAAATCGTAATAAGTAATTAATTTGCGCAATTCTAACGCTCTTAAATTGATCAGTGAAACTTCATTAGAATGTATAAAGAGAGAATATTTCAAATTCGAATGAAAATACCTCCTTTATTACACTCAAAATATACCAGCGAGCTCTAGTGGCAGAGAGGAGAACGAAAATAATTGTATTGTGCCTGTCAGGCCTATTGCGACCAACGGAGGGTTACATTGCAAAGACACCTGACTCAGCCAATTTTTGGTGAATTTTACTTACACCTCATTTAGTATACATGCCTTTTATTAAACCAAGTTTCTTTGCTAAGAAATGGTGTAATTCCACTTTGAAACGTTAAAAATTTATTTATTTATTTGGCTTAAAGCACTAATACACCCGAAAATCTTATTTATTAGAAATTGATATAGAAACTTAAAGAGCAATTTTGGAACTATAGGAAGTAGAACACGCCGCAGTGAGTAAACAGTAACCAAAATTTTAAACGTTTTCAGGTTTTCGTACTTAAAAAGTAAAAACGGAACCATTATAAGATCACTGCTGTGTCTGTCTGTCCGTCTGCCACAGTCAGTTTACTCGCAAACTGTGGAATGTGGAAAGTTCAAATTGATTAAAGTAATAAAGGCTATTGGCCCATATGCTTATAGATTATTAGCAATTCACAAATATATTTAGAAATATATTTAGAGTGGCTAATTAAGGCTAAATATATATATATATATATATATATATATATATATATATATATATATATATATTATATCGTGTGAAAGCTTTCGTAACGCCGAACTCAAAAATACATTTCTTTTAATTTTAGATGTTTTATTTTCAGAGATATTATCTAGAATGTAATGCAAAAATATGTCCCTCCCCCTTTATATTTCAAATGTACGGAAACTAAAATTATGAAATAATTCGGAGTAGTAGAAGTTAATTTAAACGTTGCAAGAAAACTATAGCGATTACCCTAGGTCAGATAGTTTTTGAGAAAATCGCAGTTTTCCGCCACACACAAATTTCGATTGTGGGCATTCAGGAAAGAAGTTAAGAAGCGATGGAGGGACCTATCGTCGCAGAAATATAAAAGGATTGTTGATAATGATTTTCGAAAAAAAAATGTTGGTAATTAGCAGAGATATTACCATTAAAGACACGGACGGTTTGGGCATACATAAAGACACGGGCAGCGTACTATGTACGTCATCGGCTTTTAAAGCCAAGATAATAACTTTTAATGATATATTTATAAAATGCAGCGCCCAGTTACTAATTCATATATTTATTGTACTGGACACTCTGTTCGTGAGTAATACTCGCACTTGACCGGTTATTTCAATTATTATTCTTTCAAAACAGAATTTTTAAAATCCTTGGACACTCTACTCACGCCAGTTTTCAATCACTCATTTTGATTTTTTTGAAAATTAATCGTGACACATTTTTCTTGTGAAATATATAGAACGCTTTTTTCGAAATATTGACTATGTTTTTACACTTATGTAACTTTATGTAACGGAATTATTGATTGAAAATTTACATTTTACCTTTTGAATTGATGATATTTCACTACAAATGAATATTTTTTGCTAAATTACTTCGTATTTCACTAACTTTTCTAAAAAAAACTAAATATTTTGTTAAACTATTTTAAGTCATGTTCTTCGACGATTTTACTAGTCCACCGCGTGACCCTCAATTTTCGACGCGCTCCCAACCATCAGCTTTCTAGCCACCAATTTTTATACATGAACAAAATAAAACTGCATTTTTATACCTTAATATATGCATCATAATTTAACGTAAATAGATTTTTATAAACAGTTGACGCTTCTTAAAAACAATTCCTGAAAAAGCCTTAAATTTTAGGGCGTTAAAGTGATGTTACCCTCTTAACATTTTCAGAACGCGTGATGTACTTCAACAGAACTCATTACTTCTTGAAAGACGGTAACGATCTTAAAATCCAAGTTCTTTTCCTTATATTTATTGTTAACACGCATGCCAGAAAAAATTCGTCTTGATAAACTAAATTGTACGCCATTTTTAGACAAATAATTTCCGTACTCTAGAAAACATGCTTTTTCCATTGAGTCTTGCAGGAAGTCTAAAAAATAGGGAGAAATTCCGTTTATTCCTTTTCCACTTGTGTATTAGCTATATTAATACCAAATTTCGAATTTATTTTTTAAATAAATAACCGAAAATTCAATAAATTAATATTTCAAATTTATTTAAAAACAAACAAACAAAAATAATGCTTTCGAAATAATAAAGTAGAAATTTTCTCCTTCATTTAAACTTATTCGCAACTTATATTTTAGAGTATTAAAAAATATATTAGCATGTGAAATCTTTTCTAAACGAACACATTTAAAAAATATATAGTTGTTCATTAGATTTTTAAAAAATCGATTTTATTCAAAAAAGCAAACATTTCTTCTCGAATTTAATTAAAAATATAATATTCATATTTTACATCCAACAGTCAAATTATGTCTGATCAAAAATATGTCTAACATGTAATTATTTTTATCATCCATTATTCAATAAGGTCAGTCTGCCTAAATGAGACACGCTTCCCCGTAGTTTTGTCGCATTTAGGGTACATTTGGGTTTTTATTATATAAATGTATATTTTATTAAGCAACTAATTACTGAATATTGTACCTTTAGTTCAAAACTAACTTGTTTTGTAGAAATTTAATAATTATCTGTAGTATAAAACCCCAATATAGGATTGTCGCATTTAGGTCATTTTTGTCACATTTATGGCGGCTAAAACCTAAATGAGACGTTCATAGTCCTAAATGTGATAATGCATTTTATACATGACAATTCATCTGAAAAAGTTCATTTAACGAATAACTGCTGTGACAGAAAATTGCTACATTACAACATGCGAAACCATTCGATTGAAAAGATGAATAAAATGCGCGATTAACTCATAAAATACTGTTTTTACAATAAACTGTTTGTACTGTACTATTTCTAATAAAATTTCGATTTTTCAAACATTTCAAACAATAGTACTAGGCTCCAAATGAAGCAAAATTTCGTTGTATCAATAGTTAAACTGTGAAAATTTTTTAAAAAGCAGCTCTAGCAGCCGTCAAGGGTTAACTGTAATTATTTTTTGAATTACAGTTAAGTTTTGAATAGCAGTTAAGGGTTAATACCCTTAACTGCTGTGACAGGAATTGTTGCATAACTACTGTGAGCGGTCTCCGAGACCATTTGATTAAAAGATGAACGAAAATCTCTATTAACTCACAGGGTACTGTTTCTGTACTAAAATTCAAGTACAGGACTATTATAATTAATCTTTTCAATATTATTCTTGAAGTGTTTATCACGGCGCTGCACCGTGCTGTTTGTCAATTTTACACTGCTAATATGCAAAAGTTATTTAAATGCTGCGTATAATGCCTAATATAAATAACCCTCAAATAAATAAGTGCGTTCCTAATATAAAAAAAAAACTCTCATCCCTCTTTGCCAAGGAGTTATGGCCATAACTAGAATTAAATGGTTGTCGCAGAAAACATCGTTTAAAATTCGCACGTCAATATTAACCCATAATTTATACACCAGTGCGATTTGGATTTCCGTAACTTCACCTGTGCATAATTTTGCTGAGAATTTGGTGATAATGAAATATAACTACATTATTCATATACGAAATTTAATAAGGAATCCAAACGAAATATTTGATTTTATGAAAATTCTTATTTTGGAATGAAAAATGCGAATTAATTAAAGACGGCGACATTTCGGTCGGTGTGTTAACTAGATTATTTATTACATATAACTTTATTATAAAATGTCACATGATAAATATATCAGCCTTAGAAATAGATGAAATCGTACAATATTTCTAATAATTCTGATTAAGCCAAAGAGAAGCTCTGTGCCTGATATACTGTTGCACCCCCCCCCCCTTTTCATTTTTCTTAGACTTTCACAAAAAAATTAACATTTTCCGTACTTAAAAATACGTATATGGAAACAAATATTCATATAATATATAAACAAAATTAGATAAACATGGTTTATTTATTTTTTATCGTTTGCTAATTTAAAAGTAGAAAATATGACGAAAAAAATGAAAACAGAATTAAAATATCAGATTTTATAAAAGTACTAACAAAAATGATGACTCCTAAACCAGGGAATAACTATATTGCATCACGTTTTAATCGGAGACAGCATTTAAGCTACCGAATGGTATAATGTTGGCAAAATTAACTTACTTAACCGCATTCAAATAAACATAAATTGTTTTCAATCTTCACAAGATTTTCCAGAATTTCCATTATGTAAAATTATTGCAAATTCCTTAACCTTTAACTGATGTCACAGAAATTGTCACATAACTGGTGTGAAGCTGTCTGTGAAACCGCTCCATCGAAAGATGAATAAAAGCCGCGATTAACTCATCGGATGATGTTCTTGTACAAAACGTTTTGTACAGGAGTGTTATAATTAAAATTCACCTATTCAAAAGTCTCTGGTGTTAGTACTAATGTTCCAAACGAAGCAAAATTTCAGTAGTGTTTGTAGTTAAACTGAAATTTGCACTCTAAACTATGAAAATTGAAAAAAGCACAGGTTTGTGAGACCGATAACATCAGTTAAAGGTTAATCATATGTCTATATTATGCTACTGGAATAGACACTGCGTTTCTTCCTTTTTTATTAAAAATTTTAAAGAAGCGTATTTTTCTAAATAGATCGTCTTAAACACAAATTTAAACACCTGGTAAAAGAAAAACATTAATGGAGAATTATGCTGACTCAACATAGCTTAATTAAACATAAAATTTGATTTAAATATCATTTTAACACAATGTATAAATAATCCCATATAAATTTCTTCGTTAATATTCTAAATGTTTCGCCGCATTTACAACAATATGTATGTCGCTATTAGGCACAGGATGAAAACAAGCTCGCCTAAATGCGTAGTCCACTTCAAATTCTAAACCGGAAACTGGTCGCCTTTTCTTTAGTTTAACTGGTAAGGTAACTGAAACGGACAACGTAGCTCTTGACGATTATAAGGTTATTTGATCTTCAAAGTTAAAAAATAAAAACCGTGAGCCACTTTCGGGAATTTTTGTCGCATTTACGAAACACGGAGGCGATGTAAAATGAACGATGTGTATTTGATGGGAAATTTCTTTTAAAAAAACCGCTTTACATGCAAAAAAAATGTTTCAGGTTTTGTTTCTGAAGTTCGTATTCTTCATTATATAACATTTATTTACGATTCTTGCATTAAGATTTTATGTAAAAGAACATTGTCGCATTTAGGGGTTATCACATTTAGGCAGACTGACCTTAAGCGTTAAAACACCAACCATTATTTTATAACGGCAAAATCTCCCTGCAATTAAGTTTAAATTTCTAAGCTTTCTGAACAAAAAATGTAACAAGCCTTGCCAATACTCCCCTCATATGAATAAAAGCAGAACGAAAATTGCATCTATTGTCGGATATTACCGGTAGAAGTGCTACCAGGAATATTTCCGCAAATTGAAGAAAGAATTTCTGAGAGTGTTTTTCGAAATTGCATATTTGACAATAATCTATATAATAAAAGCCTAAGTTATATGAGCTGTCATCAACAGTTCCGCGCTGACCACTTTACTTTTTATGTGCCAGGAGGCTATTTTGGTACTTTAATGTTAGCCAGGCGCAGGTGATACATTGACAAATATTGTTCCATCGCTTTCGTTTTATTTATATTATAATAGCCCAAGTCCTGTGACTGTCATAAGCAATTACGGACTGACCCCCTTCGCTTTTCATATGCATGGCTTCCATTTTAATTTTAAAAATCCAAATTTTTTTTCGAATAAAACTACATAAAAGTTGCCATGATCGCAAAGAATTCTTGGTACTTTTATGTTAGCCGGGCGCAAATCTCGCCAATACCTTTTTTGAACACGACAGTTAGCATTTTTTTCTCGTGGTAAATTAAAACAATCATTTGATGTTGAAATTAAATGCCATGGTTTATGGCATTATTTCTTTTCTTTTCTTTTTTCAAGATAAAAAGAAATAAGTGAAAGCCAAAAAGAAAAAAGTGAAAGCCATGAATTTTAAATGTTTCTGTTTAAATGAAAGTTTTATATTTTAAATAAAATGGGTGAAAAGATTATATTTTAAATGAAATTAATGAAATACGAGAAAATGCGAAAGGGACAATGGTTGGCGATTTATCACTTTCGACCGGCTAACATAAAAATGCCGAATTCTTGATTTCTCTACCAGAATCTTCCGAATTGGCCAAGGATTGAGCAAGCAAATTAAAGTATGAATAAAAGTAACATGGTACAATGCGTAGCATACGTTTAAAGATGACCAAACTAGTCGCCAAGGGCGGCTAGTTGTGAGAAAAAAAATTGCTTGGGAGATTTTAATGTAGATTTGTGTGTTTTAGGAATGACTTTTTGATATTTAACACATTGGTAAATATTTAACACATTTTACACATTTGATATTGAACACACAGGTCCGGTTTGAGAAATATTTACTCAGATGTTAGAATACATCGTTTTAAGCATGTAAAAGAAAATATTAAAAATTTGGAACATAAAATTAAAAAAAATATATTGGCTAAATGTTAATTTGTTCACATCTGCAATAAACAGAAAATTACATACTTCTCATTAATTTATCGTTTTTCTAATATGAAAATCCAAAGTATACGAAATTACCTTTGTAAAAAAATATTTTTGGCCTTCAAGAAATTTTAATTTCACAAAATTTAGTAAGTTGATTTTAGGAATAATGATGCGAAACTGAACAAATGATAAATAAAACTTTAGCACGAAAAACTAACTCAGTAGTGACATCTGTTGAAAATTCTATGAATAATTAATATTAATAACTGTGTTGGAGAATTGGAACAATAAATAGAATCGACAGTTAAAGAACACTGTATAAGTAACATGGACTTTTGTGTATATGCTGTAGATATGCAACGCAGTGACATAAAAAGTTATATCCCCAGTGCTCAAAAGATGGTGTTTTTTTTTTATCAAACAAAAAAACAGTATTCAAAATTGTAGTCTAGTAAAGATTAAAAATGTTAATTGGCAATTAAACTATATGTTAGAGTACCAGTGGGAAAAAGAAAATAAAAGTCCTTCCGGCCAGTGCGGGAAGGAAGACGTAGCTTTCATATTCCTTATTTTAAAAGAGCCAGGTTATACGATTCCAACATTCGAAGCTCAAATAAGTGGAACCCGATTATGGAAGATTCAATACTTTTTGTCAATACTGAATTTGAATGAGAATTTCGCGAAATTAATCAGCTGTATCCAAACTGGTTTTATTTAATGTGACTTATATTTGGTCGCCAAATTCGGCGATATCATGAAGTGCCCGGCATTTTAAAACAGCATGATGGGTGAAGATAATCAATGCTCACTCACATTGGAATCGGTTGATATATATGATTTGTGTCGCATGCAAATTTCAGATTTTACAAAATGTCATCCACATTAGAAATTCAAAGTGCTATATTTCAACCATTTTTAGATAAAGACAAAGCAAAAAATGCTCCGGAATCCTTGTATCAAGGTCAAACACTTAAGGAAGAAATATTTTTCAGTTTCTAATTTTTTTGTACCTCATTTTAAATTTAAATTTAAATTAAAATAATGGTTGTCATTTTTAAACAAAATGGCGGATGAAGCTAGTCAGCTAACTTGGTCGAGACATTGCAATATACTATGCACGTGCCTTCTCACATCCAAAACGGTTAATAAATACGCGTGTTATCACGTGACAAAAATCAAATCGCTATGTCAGCGATGCTGGAAATTCAAAGTGAGATAACTCAGACATTTTTTAAGAGGTAGGCAAAACAAATAATGATTTCAAATTTTTGTATGAAGGTCAAACACATAAGATCAAAATATTTTTTAATTTCTAATTTTTTTGTACCTCATTTAAAATTTAAAATTATTTTTTTTAATGGCCGCCATTTTGAAACAAAATAACGGGCGAAGCAGGTAAACGATCTCGGGCGAGACATTGGTATGTACTATGTGCACATCAATTTACATCCATATCGGTACATAAATACGCCTGTTATCGCGTGGCACAACTCGGATCGTTTCAAAATGTCACCAACACAAGAAATTCAAAGTGCTATAACTGAGCCATTTTTTAAGATATAGACGAAACAAAAAGTGCTTCGCTATCTTTGTATCAAGGTCAAACACATAAGAAAAAAATCTTTTCAATTTCTAATTTTTTTGTACATCATTTTAAATTTTCATTTTTTTTTCTAATTTTTTAAATTTTGAAACAAAATGGCGGATGAAGCTGGCCGATGATCTCGGTCGAGACATTGGTATCTACTATGTACACATCCAGTTACATCCAAATCGGTTCATAAATACGAGAGTTATTATAGTGTGACAAAGATCAGATATATATATATATGTAATGCTTTCAAAAAATTTTTTAAAAACAAATAACCCAGTGCATCAGGCGCAACGCAGCTTCTTATATGCACTAAGTGAATATAGCTCTAATAAAAGTGAATGATTATGAAAATTACTATGAAAAGAGGGTGCAAAACAACAATAAAAATCCATGAAAATTTATAACGAAAAAACAACAAACAAACCACTCCCTGCTCTTCAGAAAGTGGGAGGAGTGAAAAAAGCAGGTATCAAAAACAGAAATTGGATCCTCACGGGTTTCGCAAGATATGGCCAACCCACATACTCCAAAAGTATAACAATAGATTTAAACTTTCAAAAACACAACAAAACAAAGCTATTTTATAAAAAAATTTTTAACGAATCAAAACTGCTTTAAAAACAAATATAACCAACCAATTCAAATCCAAGAAAACCGATTTAGCTTATAAAACGTAAATAAAAATTAATAAAAATTTTTAAAAATATTTTTTAATATGACTAATTCATTAAACAATTAGTCTAATTGTTTAATGAATTAGTCATATTAAAAATTTTTTTTTAAAATTTTTATTAATTTTTATTTACGTTTTATAAGCTAAATCGGTTTTCTTGGATTTGAATTGGTTGGTTATATTTGTTTTTAAAGCAGTTTTGATTCGTTAAAATTTTTTTTTATAAAATAGCTTTGTTTTGTTGTGTTTTTGAAAGTTTAAATCTATTGTTATACTTTTGGAGTATGTGGGTTGGCCATATCTTGCGAAACCCGTGAGGATCCAATTTCTGTTTTTGATACCTGCTTTTTTCACTCCTCCCACTTTCTGAAGAGCAGGGAGTGGTTAGTTTGTTGTTTTTTCGTTATAAATTTTCATGGATTTTTATTGTTGTTTTGCACCCTCTTTTCATAGTAATTTTCATAATCATTCACTTTTATTAGAGCTATATATATATGTATATATATGTGGATATAAATATATATATATATATATATATGGATATAATATCTACCCTATGTATATAAAATCTAATGAAACGAATTTATGAAACGATTATATGAAACGACTGATTAAATAACTGATTATGTTTCACGGCGATTTCTCCTAAAATATGGAATATATTGCAATGAAATTAACACCAAAAATCCGTATGGAGCCTCAGATCTCAAAACTGTTATTACAATTTTTAAATTCGAATCAGTTTTTGAAATGTTATTATTATTTTTTTTAATTTTAAATAGTTTTCTCTAATGATGACAACTCAAATTTTAATCATAACAGATATTTTTTTTTCATATTTTAGAAAAGGTTATTATTTTAAACTAATTTGGCGACCAGTTTGGCATTCCTTAAAGAGAAGAACGCATATGTAAAATTTCTCCTAGATTAATACATAAAAGCTGTTGATCCGAGCGTGCAACTATTAATCGCGGTAGCTACGTATCGAAAGAGGTTGCCCTTCACTAATAGGAAAAAGCTGATGTGCATTTATCTACGGAACAGCAAATGGGAAAGACTCAGGGTCTCAACGATTGTATGGCGAGTGATTGTGTGGCGACCTTGCTTTTGTCACTTAATCGTTTTTTGTGTTTTATTGCCTTGTATAACATCACTTTCAGCACCTTCTAACACCTTTTCGTTTTAATTCCGACCATGCATTCTTTGATGAAAGTTGTTTGTTTCGATGTGTACTATCACCTCTTAAAGTTTTCCTCATCTTTTATTAAACACCCTATATATATATATTTCTATAATAATGGAATTAACTGGAGTTGTACTCTGAACCTCTCCTTTTTAACGCTGGAGCCGTATTCTCTACGCAACTAAAGCTTTATTACAACAGCACATTATTTATCCCTTATTCTCTACCAGGTTTATTTGGTAATTGTTTATAGAATCGGTTACAAAATGGTTAAATACCTAATTCATCGGCCTATTTGTAAGACAATCTATTCTTTTTTATCGACAGTTGTTTATAACATATTTGCCAAATGTGAGTTCTATCGGAATTACCGTTTGAGTGTTATCATGTCACACACACACACACACATAAATCATGATACAAAATATCATCGGAGGGTAGTTCAGTAATTATTGTCCCGAGTGTGTATAAAATATTTGTACTTATGGAATATTGAAGCTCAGTGTCTTAGATGCCTATATGATCAATTTCAGAATCGTAGGTGGCACCTAGATTGAAGGGGGTGGGGGGATTTGTGGGGAAAGGCTGGTTTGGAGCTTATGGGGCCAGATCTGAAGCAGTTCTGTGATGGACGATCTCGAGCCCAAACGACAGTAGCCATGTCTCATCCACTGTCACAAATCTATCTCAGAACTCCTTCAGGTCTAGGCCCAATATCTCCAAACCAGCCTCCCCCTCCCGCCCAAACCCCTCTTTAAAGCTAGGTGCCACCTCTTACACCTAAAACAAAAAAAAATATGTTACTGCAGCATATACGGTTCTGAAATTGAGCATATAGGCATCTAAAACATTAGGCTTCAATATTCTACATCAACCATCGCAGTACAAATATTTTATATACACTCGAAACAATAATGTTTGAACCACCCTCGTTAAAAAGAACAAATGTTTCTTTATCTACGAAAATATAATATAACCACGCACGAAAATATATAATAACCTTTTCCGAGTACCTGGCATTTTGAACAGCGTACTTTATCTTTAGAAACGTCAGAATCCAATATAGCTTTGAGATTTAAAGAAGAATTTATAAAAGGAAATTTCTTTTGTTGCCACCTATTCTCGAAAACGTTTCCGCGTAGTTTTACAGTGTATTAATCAGTTTTGTAAAATCGAAATATTCGTCTTTATAATACTATCGATTCCCAATTAAACATTCTAAATTGCCTAACTAAATTTATACATGCAAGTGTAACAAAATAATATCCATTTTAATTTTAATGCTGCTAATTTCGTCTCTTTGTCATATGATGACGATTACGATACGATACAGTCTACAGTTACAAAATACCATTTTTCCATACAAAACCAACTTAAGATAAACAAGAATGAAAAATCATGCGTCCAGCATATTATATGAAACACTTCCCAACACATGCTGACTTCTGTAACAAATCATCACAGTTTATTATGGTGAAAGATAATGACTAAAAAAAGCTATTTGGAAAATGCTCAACGTATTTCAAAACATAGTTTCTGAAATTACCACCAACAGTCGGAAAAACTTCCCAATTTTTTTACCCTGTATGATGATATATAGATTTGTATATATAATACATAGTTTTCTAAAATTACTTCAGTTAAACGTAAAGCACGATTGAAATTTTCTCTTAAGAAATTTCCGCCTGAAAAGGGAAGTGCACTCTAGAACTTTTGCGCTGCCCTGTATATGGTCTATAGAATTTATACACACCAAGTAATATGCAAACAAAAAATACTTTAATTTAGAAAAATGCGTACCACAACTGAAAACGCATTTGCAGTAATTGTTGTTGATAAGTTGCACTTCAGCCAAATGTATTTGAGCGTCCCTGTAAACGAATCGCAAATGCTACACACTTCATTTTAAAGTCGAATATTCCATAATAAACTCTAATAAATAATATCAATTTCATGCCAATCGGAGTAGGTTTACGCGAATTAGAGCACGGGCAGACAGTCGATAAGACGCACAAACAAACTTAATCAAAAAACACTTTTTAACTATACTGAAAATTGTTAACAACTATATTGCAAAGTGCTTATAAAAAGAGCGTAAATCCATTTAAATAATATTACTTTTTTTACTCTTTAGACACATAGTTATACAAATTCGTATACAGACTATTTCTTCTACTTCTTTTCTTCTTAAAAAAAAAAAATATATATATATAATCAAAATGTATATTTTCTAGAATATAGCTTCATTACTAGAACTTTTTTTTTTCATTATGCATTCTTCAAAGCCTTCATTACTTCGAATACATTTTTTCATTAATCAAAAAGCTCTAATTACATTTTACTACGGAGCAAGAAAATATCAGATAATCACTGCCATCATGAATAACTAGGTCTATTGAAATAGGCTGACCTTATTTTTTTATTTGTCTTAGTGAATCCAATTGGGCAATAAGTTGGTATTTGTGAAATAACAAAATATACGGGAGTAATATATTTCAAGAAATTTTCAAACGTCCAAATGAACTTGGCTTATAATGTATGGTTTCCAAAATGGAAAAACTGACAAGACAATCTGTGATATTTATTAAACTAATTTTAGAAATACGCATTATATGTTCAAGTCCTATACCAAACGAAGTAAGTTTACCTTATATTGCCATCTACCTGTAAGAAAGTAGTTGGGGGTTGATTTTCTTTAGCGTAAATAGGAAGTTGGATCAAATAAAAAAGATACTCCTTTAATAGATTAATTTGAAATGTCATTTACCAAAATTATACCAAAGTTATTTTCTTGGACTGGTCTCTTTAACAGCTAAACACATTCTATTTCATATTGAACTTTTTAAAAATTATTTTATAATAAAAATGATTAGGCCTTATAGAAAGCCAATTGTGCAAAACTTCGTTGACTCCATTTGTTGAGATCTTTTTCTTTTCCTAAAATATTTTTAAAGGTATCAAAATACATTCTACTCCGAAGATATGAAATATATGGACTATAAGGAAGAATGCCCAATGTTGTTCAGTGAAAATTTTGTTTCGTTACACCTGTTGTCTTGTATTGTCACGAAGGAGAATATTCTTTTGGAATGGAGCATATTTAGGATCCATATGCTGCTTTTATTTTGCTGAAACATTAAGATTACTACTAGCTGAGTTGCAACACGATATGTTGCATTTATATTGCATGAGATCTATCAATTTCTTCAAGGGAAAAAAAGCCAATATTATTGTACATTTAGGTTAAAAGTTATAGAATTAATTTGACTAACTACTAAATGTCAAGTAAGAAATTATATTTTTAATTTAGATTTAGAAAAAAAAAATATTGCGAAAATTACATTTTGCAGGTCACGTGTTTTTAATGCAGAACTTTGTCAAAAATATATTATTCCTTTAAGATTCGAAAGATTTCGTTCCTAATTTCGTGCCCCACCAGTTGCTGAGAGGTTCTGTTCTCAAAATTGATAGACGGGAGGTGCTGGGTTCGAACCCAATCGTACCCGTAAGCATAATCGTTCGGTGTTTCCTGTGGTTTCCTTTGAACCTTGGATATCCTTGCGTAAATATGGGTTAGATTCCTTTAAAAAGACCCCCACGGAGGACAACACATCTTCGGGCCTATATCCCACATGTAGATAATCGGCCGTCATAAACAACACCAACCACAGCACCAAATTTCGGACCTGG
The DNA here is from genome assembly GCA_963932465.1 of Maratus speciosus. NCBI lineage: Eukaryota > Metazoa > Arthropoda > Arachnida > Araneae > Salticidae > Maratus > Maratus speciosus. The sequence continues at coordinate 492,247,928 of OZ010788.1, read as the reverse complement.
TGAAATAACAAACTGGTAGAAATAAATATTTTAGCATTTTGAATTAAAGTAACTTTACAAGGAAAATAATATATTTTTTTTTATCCCGCATAAACCATTTATGAAATGTTTCAATCGTTATCTTTTAAAATAATTTAAAATAGTACAGGGTTTTTCTTAAAATTCAATTCTTCTGAATAAGAGTCAATAATTATCCGCCTAAATGTAAAGAGTTTAAATATTCCTCCTTCGTCGAATGTAAAGCGAAAGCAAAAAATCTACCATGTAAAGATTTTTAACTGTTAATATGTTGAGAGACGATTTTTGTTTCTGTTGGATAAACTAATTCATGAAGCTTGAATATATGAAAGAATGTTTTTATTTTCGAATTTCCTTTGAAAGTTTAACTTGCTCAAGGGGTTTTTTGCCATCTATTTAAATTCAATATAATTACTCTTTTCAATTTTAATGATAAAAAAGAGTCGTAAAACTCTAATATTCTCTATCCTTTTCCACTTTCTCTCTTCTATTAACAAAAATGGAGTAATTTTGTTGCCACCGTTACAGAGGTGTCATTAAAAATTACGAAAACAGAATATATAGCTCATATCTAACATAAACTAATTTGAATTTTAAAATCTTGATAACTTATATGAAATCCTAGGATTCACATGGATAACTGGTGTTAATTGTATCGCCGAGTGTTCGATGTCTTATGAAGAGAAGTTTTGAAATAAAAAAAATTCTTGCCGGCTCGCCCTACAGGCGGAGGTAGATTTCGAAGTTAAGTATACTAATTTCACGAAGTAAAACTAAATCATGATTAGAGATAAACCCACATTAACAATTTTATCTGGCCGTTTTTGACGAGTTTTTATTTCATTTTTATATAATAGCTGGTTTTATTAGTATCATGTTAAGGCGGTATTCAAAAAAATACTTTTCCATGCTGAACAACTCGAAATTTTCTGGCACATTTTCAGATTCATTTTTTATATAAAAAATATGAAACTTGCTGACGTGATTTTTGAAGAGATTTATAAGCGATCTGTGTTTTTATTTTTCGTTCTATTAATTAAAACTTGATTTATAAACAATTAGTTTCTCAGAAGGACAGTATTTTTCGTTTCTAACAAAATCGCTTCGGGAAATTATGTTCAAAATGCCCATTTTGACATCCTTTTTTGAAATATATTTTGCCTGTATCAAAAAATCGACCATTTCGGTACATTACATAGTTTCTGAGTAAAAGAATCTACTAATTAGATGCGTTTGAGAGCAAAAATGAATTTAAAAATGAGCCAGAAAATAAGCAGTTTGGATTTGAAAACACCCTTAATAAGATGATATTTTCTTCAACCGCAATGTATTTTTAATTTGTTTTTGCTGTAAGAATTGGTCCTATCAAAAACTTGTCTATATAAATATTGTAGACAACATTAAGAAAATATACGATAAATTTTATATCTTGTGAATTGAAGGAGTTATGGATTTTTTTCTTCTTCAACTTCCCCTTTTTTTTTCGTTTTTAATTTTTTTTTCGGTACGAATCGGTCCTATCAAAAACTTGTGAATATAAAAGTTTTACATAGTATTAAAGAGATTTATAATAAAATTAATTGTATTTAATATCTTGAGACTTGACGAAGTTATGAATTTTTTACTCCCAATAACCATATTTTTTGCGCCCCTTGAGCTCATCTTTAATTTCATCAAAATCTGTGATACATAAATTTTTGGCCCTATTTTTAGAAGTAATAAAAATTTTAAACTGATTTGATATGTACAAAAATTAAGAAGTTATTGGGGTTTTATCCCCTTGGCCCGATTTTGCCCCTTAACGAACTTGGCCGAGATTTTACGCCCCTTGATTTTATGCATCAGTTTGGAAGAGATTTGTGCAGAATTGTGGAGATTATCGTGTCCAGAAGAAAGTGATATATATATATATATATAGAGAGAGAGAGAGTTAGATAGATAGATAGATAGATAGATAGATAAATTTTTTTACTGGGGGTGGTTTTGGGTTCTAGGGGTCATGATCGGTGTAGATCTGCAAAAAATTTTCAGAAATTCCAATATAGGAGAGAATGTAATAGGTAGTATTTCATACGAAATCTACCTAACAGACGGACAGATTTTAATTACAATAGATAATGCGTTATATGTATATTGTACACGAAGAAAATCCGCATAAATAATAACCCATAATCCATATGATTGTTTGTTAGTTTTTGCTTTAGTGGAGTAGTTCACTTTTTGTGCGCCATTCTTTAGTACAGTGAATCTCAACCAACCGCTGCGCCGCTGCAAAGTAGTATGCCGTGAGAGGGCTTACGTTGAGCAGCGAAAATTTGAACCCTTAAATGCGCGATTTTTTATTTTGTTTCGAAAAAATTGTATATGATTCTCTGAAAGGTTTATTACACAGGAAAAATAATGAAAACAAATCAGAGATACATTTTTCATATAATACGTCAATCTTTTCTTCTGTTGCACAACTGCTATACAAGTAAAAACTACTGCGGTGCGTCTGTTTTACACTAAAATAAGGCAAATTAGTAAATATTTTAATAAGAATGTCTCCAAATACCTTATTTTATATTATTTTATAAAACTTAACTTTTAATCCTTTAATTCCCATGATAGAGTACATTCTAGAAATTTTAGTAGTTCAGAGAATCTGACTTTACACTGGAAAGTTTCAATGGTTAATTTCGCTTTATTTTAAAACTAAATGTCTGTTATTAATTAAAGCACATATTGATATTTTAATTTTCTGGTATGAATTAGGTATGTACGATTAAAGGAAATCTATTAAATTCAAAAACTCTTGTTTGCATATATGCAGAGCTGCGCACTAAAGGGTTAAGTCAATTTGCATCAAATATTTAAGAATTAACACAACTATCGATGCTATTTTCAATACATATTAATGGAATTCCTTTCAAGTGAGGTTTAGTGTCATAATTTCGCGTTACTTGGAAGATTATTTCTCTAATTTAAGTACTTATTATAAAAGTAACCGAGGAAATCATGAAAATTATCTCATAACTTCAGGTTAATTTAATTCATGTTTTAGAGAGAGAAAGTTTAAAAATATAATATTATATTCTTTGGAAAACAAATTAAGGATATGCTTATCCAAATCCAAGCTGGGGTATTTCTTTAACCCTTTATCTACTGCATAATGATATACTGCAATTTTTTTTTCAAGTAATATTTTTTTTCAGTAACTACAATGAAAATTAAAGGATAAACATAAAAAAAAATACTCACCCGTGAGAAGTTTAATTATTTAGAGGTATTTTCTTAAAGCCATACTTTAAAGTACCGTCAGTACACTATGACTAAAATATCGTAACAAAAAATCCACAAGGTATTTCAAATGGCGCCAGAAAATGTTTTCGATTTAATAAGTATGTGAAAAATAGGCTTTTTCTTATTTATAAACAAATCGTTTGACAAATTCCGGTGCCAATCATTTATTTCAACAGTTTAGAATTGAAAATGCTTTACCCCTGATAGGGTTAAAAAAAAACATTTTTTTTTTTTAGGTTTCGATCTTGTTAGCAGTCCTTTAGTTATGCGACGTCTATATTCCAGGGACAATATGTTCTCTCGCATCTCTACATATGCAATATATGAATTTACATATGCCATTTCTAGCATAGCAAAAACGAGCCGGTGCCACAACTTTTTAACTTCCTATAAAAAATAACAATGAAAAAGAAAAGAAATACCAGGGAAATCATTACTACACTACATTTTAAAGCAGATGTAAACGATGGATAACTACTCAGCCGAAAAGTAAACAAGAAGTTTTTCTTCAACACCCAGTGTACTGACGGTACTTATAAGTACCACCGAGTACAGTCATTCAGGGTAACTTTGAACCACAGGGTGTAACTTTGCACCACCTCCTAATTTTCAATATTTTTCACTCCAAAAGATTAAATAAGCTCCAGAACTGTGTTCTGTTGGCACAGTTCTAAACTAGGATATCTACTCTTTATTTTAGAAAATAAATTAGCAACATTATGCGCAATTAAATGCATCATCTAACTATTTTTGTGAGGTACTCTTTTCAAGATAATTTTGAATGCTGTTTTGAAATTATTGTAATCCAATTAAATTTTTATAGTAAGTTACAATATACTCATTTATCAGACATATTATTGGCTAAATGTTGTAAATGTGATAATATTCTGTGATTATTTATTTATTAATAGTTAATAAAATGTAAAATAAGAAGGCACTAACATTTTACCACATTTTCAGGGTAACTTTGAGCCGGCTCAAAGTTATACTGATGTTTATAATTTACGAATTGTAGCTGCTTCTATCAAAAATTTCCAATATTTGCACGTATATTTTATATAAATGCCTAAAATGAACATTAGATATAACATGTAAATATTTTTACAAATATGTGTAAAATACATATAATTCATTTAAAGGCGTTTTTCGGGGCGGATCTACTCAAATTTGACATCTCATACATTCGGCATTTTTTATTCTTGTTTGAATAATACTAGTACTAGTATGTTTTACTGTAACTATGGATATATTATTGAAATAAAACATTGAAAATTGTTTTCCACTGCATTTTTATTTTTTATACGAACAATAAACAGGTTATTTTTGTTTATAAATGCTCATGGTTCTCTTAGTCAACTTTTCTTATGTCTGATATTTGTAGTACTATCGCATGTAGACGATTATAAAAGCTAAATTCTTTTCCACTTATATTATTAAGAATTCCTCAGCATATGTTTCCAATTTTTATTCATGAATGAAATTAAAACATTCATCAATCAATAAATAAAAGAATGAAATATAAATAAAACACAAATTTAAAACATGCACTTAAACGACGAGCTTAAAACATTGAGATGAGTAGAATTAAACAGGCCGATTGTAAATAGTAATCTTTGGCGATTTCTTCCACTGTTAATTCTTATCTCGAGGCCAATACGGGAAGTTACGCTTTAATGAATTTCAAAATTTTATTTGAAACTGCATTATTTGAAGAATTATTGCAGTTTTTATTGAAATAGGATTTTTGGTATAGTTAGTGGGCATTCTAAAAATGTATATTAAATGCAAAACAAAATCTATTAGAAATATCAATGTAAAAATATGTTTTTATATTTATGTTCAGTTTCAGGTTTATTCCCTATCATCGATAGTTTATTCAAGTGTGTTTTCCATTATAATATGCATTTTTAAACGTATCTAAATCTGATTGTATTATGTGGTGTGTATAAATTCTATAAACTGCACAAAACACATTGAAAACGTTACCGGGTAAGGACAGCAATTTCTGCAAATTCATTTCTACTGAGTTATGCATTTTTTAAATTGCTTATTTTGATATTTCATTTCATTGCAAGAAAAAATGAAATTTCTTAATAAAACACTATTAGTGTTGGATTCTATAAATGCTTCGTATTTTGTACCCGATGCATGATTTTACATTTTTGTTAACACTTTCCAACAAAGTTGAAAAGTGTTTATGACAAATAAAAAACAAATTCTCCCTGGAATAATTTCCATGTATTAATATAATGTTTATGGCTTCGGTTTGTCTGACCGCCTGTCCATCTGTCCCTGCTCTAACCCCCTAACACTCGTATTGCCCTGAAATTTTTGGATAATATTGACGTTTACCATAGCACGTTCACTATTTCAAATGAAGTTTGTAGCATGTTTAGTTCATTTACAGGGGCAATCAAATGTTTTCCGTTACATAACGGCCTATGGGAAAAAATCGTTTAAAATGATTTTTAATGATGATGCTTTCAAACATAATAAAATTGATATGCATTTATCAAGTGCACTAATATATGCATTCTGTAGAATATGCGGCTCAAGGAATAGTTATTATTCATTTACTGGACCACACAAAAGGATTCCGTTACATAATGATATCGGGATGGAGGGAATTGTTTGCGGCGTATTTTAATTATGTTAAATTATTTCATGTATAATGAAATTGATATACGTCGCTGAGGTTTACTATAACTTATTTCATGTATAATACGAAGTGTATAGCATTTACAGGGATACAGAAAAGATTTCAGATACTATTTGTATCCGAAGTAATGCACATTTGCGATGATTGTTGGAAATGCATTTTTAATTATGATATGCGCTTTTATGTTTCTCTATCTTTATGCATACTATATGGTTTGTATAAATGATATAATTTATATACAGGGCTACACAAAAGAATTCGTAAAGGTTACTGGGTATGAGCGAAAATTGCTTAAAGGTGGTTTTTAAATGAGTTATGCATTTTTACACTGAACTGCATTTAGTTTACTAAGAAATGTTTGTAGAATATAGATAAAATTATAAACAGGGTCACGCAACGTATTGGATACATTATCGTCTATAAATGATAATTTCAGGAAATGTGATTTCAGTAGTTTTGCTTGTTTTTTAGTTTGAATCAAATATTAGGTAAATAGTGGCGTGTAATAAGGGTTGCACAAAAGAATTCAAGAATGTTTCTATCTATTAGTATAAATTGCTGAAAGAGAAATTTCAACTTGTTATGCATTTTCTTGCGTAACTAAATTTTCCCATTATTTAGTATATATATATATCAACGCAAAGATTGAATAATTGACAGTTCAAAAGAACTTGAATACATATTTGGCTATTGACGGTAACTGCTAAAATCAGTTTCTCAAATGTTTTGTGCGTTTTCTAAAATGTTTACTTAGTTATCTCATTTACCTTCTATCCCTAAATAACGAAGTTTTGTTAAATCATTTAGGAAGTGTTGGAAAGTGTTTCATAATCTATGCTTAATGCATGATTTTCCTTTCTTTTGTTATGTTAATTTGGTTTGTAACACATATAATAGGGCTTTTCTAACGAAAATAATTAATCTTTTTGTATTTCAGGTATTACAATATCCAAAAGGAAACAACAGTAAGTACTGTTTTACAAAAATTAAATTTTAAACATGCATGCATGCATAGAAATGGTCAAAATTCCTCATATTTTTTCATCGCAACTAATATTTTTTATGATTGGTTAACAGGCTGCTATTGTATTTTTAAATATAAATTTGTTGTTTGTATATTCAAATGCTGTTTACGTAAAAAATATAATATTTTAAAAGAAAAAGAAAGAAAAATCTGTAATAATTGAAAATCATACTTTTACTGTTTTTGCTAAAATGACTCCTGCATGAAATTTAAATTTACACTGACAATGGTTTTGGGCTTAGAAAGTTATTAAAAATCAAATACTTAACCATACATAAATATTTCGAAGGGAATGGATTTCTACGTGGTACTGTAGCATAACATTAAATATTCTAAAATCTTGGTAATCTGTAAAATATCTTAAGCTTCAATGCAACAAAGGAAAAAAATACAGCCTAACTTAAATAAATGTTGGAACTGATGGACTAACACAAGTTAATAAGAGCCCTTGTGTAATGTATATTGTGTATATAATTAAGTTATCTTTAATTTTTTTTTCAATAAGAATTTTTCATAATAAGAAAAATTTACATCCCCTAATGTTAAATCTTGAATACTCATAAATAGGAAACAAAACTGAAAAAACATATTCTATCAAAGAATTTTGTAGATATTTTTTGATAACATTTTGAGACGTGAACTCTAACTCGGTCAAGTTACACTTTATGTACTGCCAGCTACATTCAGAAAAATATCTATCTCAGTGTATTTTATAATAAAGTTTGAGACCTTTTCCAATATTTCGCGTGTTGTCATTGCATTTTTCAGAAAGTAAAGTAAATCATGGGAAAATATTGCTGCAATTATCTTCATCGCTGAGTAAAGGTATAAATGAAAATTTGGATTCGATTTAGAGTGACACACTGTGGATTATTGAATGAATAAGAATATTGTAACCCTAGTTGTTATGTACAAATACTGTTTATCTAAAGGCGTAAAATCACCCTTAGTGGTTGAATTCATAATTTTGATATAACCTATATTAAAAAATTCATTTAATATTAAAGAGTTTGCAGTTGTGTTTTAGTTAAAATATTTTTAAATAATAAAATAATCATAATAAATTATTTACTCAGAGACGCTAGGTCTTCTTTTAAGATTTCTTTGTTTAGTCATATCAAACAGTCTTTGAAAAAAATTGCTTTAAACGAAGCCATTTTGACACCCGCTAATCGTGGAAAAAATTAAAATTCTAATATGCCAATAGATTAAGATTAATATTTACGTTTGTTTATACTTTTTAAATTTTTCTTGCGGGATATGTTAAATATTCATATTAAAATAAACACAATCTTTATTTTTTTATGGTGCCCTTAAATTTAAGATAATAATAAAATTCTATATCCTTTTATTACCTTAAGTAGAAATTGTCACGACGTGCGTATAAATTTAAGAGTTACTAACTCATTTATAAAGACATGGTTTTAAAGGACCCACAGCGGCCCGGATTGCGTTCTTAGCACGAACGAGAAAAATATTAGGCGTATTATTTTTGTCCATAAATCATCCTTTCACTAAATTTTCGATACAATTTAATCAGATGACAATACATGATAATGGAAGACAACCTTCTTAGTCAAAATAAAAAAAAATATGTAGTTACCTGATTTTTATCCAGTCATTTATTTTGTATAATCTTCAAATTAAATCATTGATTCCTCAAGTAAGAATGCCAATGCACTGCAAAACTTCATATAAAACTATTTCTGTTCTAAAGATTGACAAAATTATTGGACGATCTGTTTTGTACGTAAGACATCCTCTTGAAAACTTTGCGATATAATTAATTTGCGCGATATAATTAATTTGTGCAAAACTTTAAGAGGTGATAGTATACATCCAAACAAACAATTTTCATCAAAGAATGCGTGGTCGTAATTAAAACGCAAAGGTTCTAGAGGGTGCCGAAAGTTATGTTGTTATATGCGGCAAAAATACACAAAAATGATTAAGTAACAACAGCGAATTGGGAAACAGCTCTCTGTACAATTGTTGAGCCTCTGAGTCATTCCTATTTGCAGTTACGTAGATAAAATGCATATCTGCTTTTTCTCTGTTAGTGAAGGGGAAATATTGCCCGATTCGTTCATACCTCGATTGAAAGTTGTACGCTCGGACCAGTGACTTTTATGTATTAATAAAGACGAAATTTCTCATATGTGTTCTTCTTCTTCCCCGTATCACATTTGCATAGTGTTAGATTTGTTCTTCTCCCGATAACTCGCAACAGGAATGTAGCTTGAACGTTTGCATGGATCAAGTTTCCAAATGCGCGAGCACCTTTGAGTTTTATTTACGACATGCATTCTTTGATGAAAGTTGTTTGTTTGGATGTATACTAGGGTGGAGCGAAAAAAATTAATTTTTTAAAATCAAAAACGGGTAGGTGCCAAAAGTTGCCTTTATACTAGTACATCATCTGCGTGCAATATTACCGCTGAAAAAAAAATGGCTTGAGTCTGCGCTTTTGGTCCAAAAGTCGAAATTTTGTGTAAAATTTGACATTTTTTCAAAAAATTTTAAAAAACTCTATAGAGATGGTTATTATTTAAAAGTGTTATTTAAACCTTTATTATTAATTACTTAACATATTTAAACGATAAAAAAATATCTTCGTTCTGTATAAGTGGAACAAAACTGACAACTTTTGGGGGGAAAAAAAGCGTTGCCACTCTGTTGTGTCATACAACTAATTGTTATTTAGAATACAGCTCTTACGTAGTTGCTTTCAAATTTACCCAGGAGGTACCACGTGGAATTGGCTGCATTTCATGACACAACAGTGCATAGACCGACCACCCTTCCATCTCAGCGCAATGTTTTATTTATGTATTGAATTGTGATTTTTTACCAAAAACTGGCATACGTTTTCTATGTATCAACCTAGTCCATCTCTTTTTTATATCCACAGACGTTGGGTGATACTGCTGTGACACTCCTTCATATATATCCTCACGTATTCTACTGCTTGTGTATTATAAGGTAAGCAGAGTAATGCAGTGGAATTAATGGAATCTATTCAGCCCTCTAGTATCTTCACCAACATTGCATCCAGTTACTACATAGTGATCAGGAGTTCTGTTCCTACAACATTTTACAACATTTAGGTATTTCATCTTTGAGTATGCCATCTTTTACTCTAACTCTTGCATTTTTTATATGTTGATAAGCTTGTTCTTTAATGTGATGGCGATCGTCATCAAAATTACAATAAGAATTTGCTCTCGATGTGAAAAATGTACTCTCGGTGTCCTAAACAATTTTTTAGTATTTGTTTTTTGCCGTTTTCTGTGATGTTTAGTAGCCAAGTAATTTCCCACAAGTTTTTAGATCAATTTTTTGGATGTGGATTATATTTGATGTAAACCATCCTGCGGCATTAACTTGGATTACATACATTGTGAGTGAACCAGACTCTGATGGTCAAAAAGTGCTTATATAACAGTGAATAATTTTATGTGCCTTTATGAGCCATTTGGCATAGGAGAAGTTTCTTGGATTCCTATTCGCTAGTTCTTCTGAGCCATATCTTGATGAAATAACTTTGCAAATCTCTAGCAGGTATTTCTGGTATGTGCTGAGTTCCCTTTTCTCGATTTTAGGAAATAATGTTTGAAAATTACTCTGTATGGCTTCAAAAATGGAAATAAAAAGGGAATGGCACGTGGACAAAGATTTTCCTATTGGTCCAGTGAATCCCTGTGGGTTAGAATCTAATTTTTGCTAACGATCATATCTAATAAATGATGCAGAGAAATTTCACTGGACTTGGAGGTGGCATATGATCAATTGTAATGGTTCATTCTAAACATGTCCCTCGCAGAATGGATGACAACGACTAACAGAATTATCCGCCTTCAAATGAGCACTCACTGCCCATCAGAGCCTCTACGTTCACTCAAAATGTACTATGATATCCTAGTTTGGCCCCAGGATAGTTTACAATCAAATATAATCCACAGCTAAAGAAGGGATCTAAAAACTCATGGGAAATTACTCTGCTACTAAACAACTCACAAAACGGAATAAATCGACTACTAAAAAAAGGTTATTTAGGGCAATGGCTCCTTTGCATATGCAGAGGAAATTCTTAATTCAATGCTCTCTGACGATTCCCATCACATTAAACAGCTAGCTACTCAGCACATAATTGTTGAAAGATGAGAGTAAATGTTGGCATACGCAAATCTGAAATATCGACAATCAATTTTGAAGCGGATAATTATATAAATCTAATTCGTTGGAAAAGCGTTGTGGTAACAGAACCTCTAATCAATATGCATTTATCGGGTACAATCTTGGTGATGATAATAGACGGCAGAATAGATTACATTAATATCATCCACACTGAATTACACTGTTTGTCTTCTCTTACACAAACGGTAGAAAACTACGTAAAGGAGATCACAGCAGCAGCATCCAAAGTCTATGGATCCAAAGAACAGATGTACTACGTTGATACATAGAAAATCAGTCTTTGATAAAAAATCACAATTCAATGTATAAATAAAACATTGAGTTCAGATGGTAGGGTGGTCGAGCTATGCACTGTTGAGACATGAAATGTAGTCACCTCCAATTGGTACCTCCTGGGTAGTTTTGAAAGCAACTAGGTAAGAGCTGTACTCTAAACAACAATTATTTGTATGACACAACAGAGTGGCAACGCCTTTTTTTTTCACCAAATTTGTCAGTATTGTTCCAGTTATACAGAACGAAGATATCATTTTATCGTTTAAATATGTTAAGTCATTAATAATAAAGGTTTAAATAACACTTTTAAATAATAACCATCTCTGTAGATTTTTTTTTAATTTTTTGAAAAAATGTCAAATTTTACTCAAAATTTCTACTTTTGGACCAAAAGCGCAGACTCAAGCCATTTTTTTTCAGCGGTAATATTGCACGCAGATGATGTACTAGTATAAAGACAACTTTTGACATCTACCCGTTTTTGATTGTAAAAAATTAATTTTTTTCGCTCCACCCTAATGTATACTATCACCTCTTAAGGTTTTGCCCATCTTTTATGAAACACTTTGTTGATATATATATATATAAATATAATATATAAGTGCAATATTTTATACGTCAATATATAAACATCAAACAATTCCATAGCCAACCAAAAGACACAAAAATATTACTTATCAATTTTATAATTTTAAAAATTTCCATTTGTTTTATATAAAATTTCACCAGAAGAAAATAATGTTTTAATTTTAATAGTAGAAAAAGCAACATAAAGAGAATCTGTAAAACACTAATTGACACGCCTTATATTATTTCCAGAAAAAAAGTCTACATATTGTGATTGTTTGATTCCGCTTTTATTAAATACAAAGTAAAAGAAAAGTAAATCCGAAAAATTTTCACGTTGAGTATTAAAATTGAACCACTGTGGGCCTCACCAAATTTAAATCCGGTAGTTATAACCAGGGCTGCGGAGTCGGAATCGGAGTCGGACCCCTTTTTGAGCAAAAGAGTAGGAGTCGCTAAAAAAAACAAGCCGACTCCGAATCCAGATTTTTTTTGTTAGATATTTTAAAGTGAAATTAAACTAATTATATGTAATTCTAAATCTATAAAATGAGTTATTATTATTATTTATGGACTATACCAGGCTACTTGAGTTAAAGATGACCGATTTACTGCGGTGTACAATGTAGATACAGGGGTAAGTACAGGGCATGTACGGAGTTGGTGAAAACTGTTTTATTTCATAACGATTATTTCCATATATATACTAACGAACTATTTTCATTTCGTGTAGTAGATATTTTACATTTAGTATATATGTTTAGTATTTAGTACTTCCCTCGTATTTTTTAGGTTTGCGGATATAGCACGATATAAAATGTTCTGGAAGGACCCAATGCCCAAAAAATGAAGGCAATTTGTCAAACAGGCCGTATAAGTAGAATTAAGACAATTGATGCTAATGGCCCGGATCAGACTGATAAAAAAATTGAGCAGGCTGACAAGCCCAATATAACAAATTTGAAAGAATCAAACTACACCGATAAAATAGGAGCAATTTAATATAGGCAATAGGCATGATTGGAGTAAGAATAAGTATAAATGCACGACGAAACATTTTAGGGAACGAGCCTTAAATTTTCGGTTCATGAAGATCTCTTACAGGAGGAAAGGCGAAAATTATAAACCTGTGCTATTTTTTGAGGCAAAAGAATTAAGAACCAGGTATAGCAATGTAATAGAAGCCTTTTTCCGTTTTTTCCTCCTCAAATTTTTTCCAGTCTGTATGTCCAAATGTCAAAATAAGATGGATTTGTAATTTTTTATTCCTGAATATTCTGAATAGGCGGTTCCCAAAATAAGAATAAAATAGTGAAATTTCGTTATCTACCTTTCATGTTTTGAATTTCTGATTTTTCGGGTCTGCTGAACCCGAAATAATGCCAAAATTATAAACTTAACTTAAAAATTGCAATTTTTTTAAAGAATCCACAGGATCCGAATTAAACAGGATTCCACAGGATCCAAAATAATAAAATTTACATCTTTATTTTTCCTCCTTTTCATATAAGGTTTTCGAGTCTAGAGGAGCAAAATAACAACTAAATTGTAACGATTTCACTTTTTCCAATCAGTCCGCAGTACCAAAACAGTAAAATTTCCATTTTGTGTTCTTTAGACTTCGATAGTTGGATTTTTCGGGTTGCGAGTGCAAAATTGTAAAATTAATAAAGCGGGAAATATATTTTTTTCTGTTGTATTTTTGAAGCCCTAAAAAGATAATCAATGCCAAAATAGTGAGATTTTAGCTTTATTTTCCTTATATTACATCCTTATTTTAACCAACAGGCAACACTAGTACCCCAGCCCAGCCCAAGTACTACTGTTGCCAGCCCGGAGTCGGAATAAGAGTCGGAGTCGGGCATTTTTGCCACCGACTCCGCAGCCTTGGTTATAACGAATATATTCGAATAGAGCATAACGCACGAAACATTCCCTAAGACCATATCATAATGTTTTATTAAAGAACACACTCGAAACATCAAGAAACATCACTCGAAAGGAAAGCTAAATATCATATACACGAATATGAAGGGTTTTCTCAATAGAACGAATTAAAATTACAGACATTATAATAACGAGTTGGAACCCGTCGAAATTCGACGAATTAAAATGTTTAGAATGGAACTGTTAGATCAAATTTATAATAAACCTACAAAAATAATTACAATAAAAAAATCATCTTGCATTGGTTATCTAACTCTTAAAATAAATAATGTTTTTAACCTAAAATTACCAAAATATTATTTCCAAAAATTTCAACCGCTTAAATTATTGAAAAATTAAACTGTATTAGAATACGTAATCAAGATGAGTAATTGTGTCGAAGTTATCGATAGCTCTTACGTTTGTTTTTACGGGATTAAAAATCAGTAAAAAGGATTTCGCTTTGTCACATCATAAAAATTTCCCCCATAAAATCTAAACTGTACGTTATTTTCATATTTTCAAAATTTACATAAGCTCCACTCAAATTCACAATTTAAAAGTATTTTAACGTGCAATACATTATTAAAATGGATATATTTCCAAACTTAACGTCACGTTTGTCCGATACAACTCTTCATGTGAACATTCGCATAAAATTTAAGTTCTAATCTCAGTACACCGCGAAAATTTACCATTCAGAAATTTGCCTTTAGTTGCCATAGTATTGACCATTTAATATTGGTCAAATATTTAGTTTTATCAAAGAAAATGATCGTTTTGTTTTAAATATGACATTTTTACTCACTGAATCATATTGCCTAGCGCCTGAAAATCAGTATCAGCGTAATGTAAAAATATTGAAATATCTTCTTCAATCTTTAAATTTATGAAGAAGAATGCGTATTTTTGTTAATGGCTGGCGTCATTTACTTTTCAAAAATTAGAAAAAAATTACTTTTATTTGTAATGTGGAAATGGCATCAATAAGGATATAATCAATAAAAATAAATAAACCATGTCTATTTTACCTGTACTTTTAATAGAAATGAAGTACTTCAGTTGCCACAATTACAAAACTGGTACTAAAAACTATAAAAAAATTAATATCTCCAAAATAAATTGAGATACAGCTTTCAAACAAATTGCATTTAAAAGAGCGTTTTTTTCCATATACGGCGGTGAATAAATTGAAACTGTGCGATGTCTAGAAGTTTAAAAATTTGCAGTAGCGAAAATTGCAAAACCGAAATTTCATTTCAAATTTCAAAGTGTTGCCATTCGCAGAATGACGTATGCGTTACGCACAGATATGTTTGTCCTTTATAATATAGATAGATAGACGTTACAGCCCATAAATTGTTTTTTTTTCTTCTACAATAAAACATGTTGCGTATAAGGACTTTTGAAGGCGGTGAAGCACTTTTTTTGTTTTTTAATCATATATTTGTAAAATGTATAGAACAAATTTTTTAACAAAAAAAGTAATTTTTATATGTATTTTTCTTTTTTTTTAAAATAACATTTTGATGAGTCAAATAATAAATTTACTTTTTCTTTGGTAAAGCAAACAAAACAACGTTGATAATGCTAATACTCAGATCAGTTTTAAAGCAAGTCTAGAAACTCCATATCACGTACTTTCCTCTGTGACCCACACTGAACTTCAAAAACAAAAATCACTTAGCGAAGCATCCTTAAGAATCCTTAAGATATCCTACCGAAGCATCCAAGCTTCAGCAGATGGTGTCAGATATTTTAGGGCGATAACAGATATTATTCCCATACCCAATTCCTCAATTATATTAAAATAAATTATATTTTAAATTATCTTCAAATTTCATATGGCTGACATATTCATATAACTTTCATAAATATATAGCACAGATAATTATATCGCTGTAAAAATATAATCTGAATATAGGGAATATGGCGAAATGGTGTTATTTATAAACACATCAAAAGAAAATTTAAGTTATGAAAAAAATATTTAGTAACAATTCTTTGTTTACTAACGAATTTGTCTGATAGAAATGAATTCATACAATTACGAAGTTTATAGTCGGATTTAAAGAAATAGACAAATCGCTTTAATT
The DNA here is from genome assembly GCA_963932465.1 of Maratus speciosus. Lineage (NCBI taxonomy): Eukaryota > Metazoa > Arthropoda > Arachnida > Araneae > Salticidae > Maratus > Maratus speciosus. The sequence goes on along the minus strand of OZ010788.1, from coordinate 492,231,883 downwards.
TTTGCAGTATTGAGCAATATTTTATTCATACATTCATTACACACAGAAGTATACGATTAAGTCTAAATTATTGCAATTAAAAGAAACGTTTAAACCTTTACAAAATTTAAAATTTGTTTAATACAGTTTCCTCCTACCAAGCAACCGGACTAAAGTTCATGCCAACTCCTCCACCGGACGAAGAATATGTTGATCCAATTGAGACATCTGGACAATTTGAAGGAGATATCTTGCTTAGCCCACTTCAGGTAAATTATTTTAATATAAATTCTTTTATTAATAATGTTAACATAATTAAATTTAAAAGTTTTAAAATTTTATCCTGGAGGTAGATTACAGATTTCGTATACGCGAAAGATCGCATAAAAGTAAAAGTGGGCCCGTTACACAAAAGAACATAACACTTTTCTTGGGGATAAATTACATGAATCGTATAAACGAAATATCACATAAAAGTATAAGTGGATCCGTTACACAAAAAAACATAACACTTTTCTTGGGGATAAATTACATTAATCGTATACACGAAATATCACATAAAAGTATAAGTAGATCCGTTACACAAAAGAACATAACACTTTTCTTGGGGATAAATCACATGAATCGTATACACGAAATATCACATAAAAGTATAAGTGGATCCGTTACACAAAAGAACATAAAACTTTTCTTGGGGATAAATTACATGAATAGTATACACGAAATATCACATACAAGTAAAAATGGCACCGGTAACAGATAAGTTTAGAGTGCATGCGTTTAAATAGATATCACAATAAAGTCATACTTACGGTATGTGCCTACCTTCGGAGCACTTTGTTTTAAAAAAATATGAAAATTTTACCAAACACATGTGTTTTTTAGTTAAAACAGAGAATAAAACTATGAATTCATATAAATTTTCAATAGAATTACACTTAATTTTCAAAATTTAGGCAATATGTAGTCAAATTTTAGCAAAGAATTGTGTTTATGCCAATCCTTTGATAACAAAATCTATTCAACATATTTCGCTCTATTTTTCAACAATGTACTATAAAACCACTTACCTGTATTATGAAGCAAAATATTTGCAATACCTCTTAAATTTACTAACATGTACCAAATTTTGTATACAAAACATGATTCTTTTTTTTTTAATGTGTAATTTTCAATAAAAATACCTCTTTATTTAATATATACAAACCTATAAGGAATAGTTTACTTCACAACATACAAATAGATGAGCAGAACCTTGTTACAAAATTTTATTTTAATATCTTTAAAACTTTTTAAGAAATGATGTTTCTCGTAAACGTATACAATGATAAACGCAGCTTTACAGAAAGCGCAGACTAACAAGGCGAGGGCCAACCTTGTTAATCACAGATTTTGATTACTTTAATATATGGTGTAGGGTAGAGACCCCTTAGTCTCAGGTTGAACGGATTTTATCCAACGCTCCTTAGTTCTTGAGAAAACGGGGGGGGGGGGGTCTAATAGTAGTACACAACTTAAATACTTACTTTGTAACTAAAAGGATAGGTTGGTCGTAGCTGAATTGGCATGGCGTTTACCGGCTGATCTGCGGGTCCGGGTTCGATACCGGGACGCGCTACGTTTGTTTTTCTCATTTTTTTGTTTTATAAATATATTCGTAAGTATAACTTAATAATCTCATTGTCAATTAAAATTTATAATATTGTATATCAATTATAATTTTAACCTATTTAATTTTTTACTTTTAACTAAATAGTTGTATAAAACATCATAAAACTGTTAATTTTTTTAAAATCACTTTTAAAATGTATTTCATATATTCTTTATCGATGCAATGATATTGAGCAATTGTGTCAATTCGTGATTTTAAAGAAACATCATTTACGCAATGTTTTAACAAAGGAAGTCAATGCGATAATACGATTATTCTGTTTTAAAAGTAACAAGCATAATTACATTAAAAATTAGCATCAGAATTAAATTACAACCGACTTTTTGCATATTAAAGATTTTTTAATTTGTAATACGCATGCTTGCACTTTCAATTATTTCAGCTTTCCCCGTTATCTCCTTTCTGCTTTTATTTTTATTTTATTTGAATATTCTTTAATTTTATCATAACTAGATGACGCCACAACAGGTTTTGTCACGATTTTGGAATTTTCATCTTTCTATAATAGATCCAATTTCTTTTTAAACCTCTTTAAAGGATGAGAAATAATAGTTTAAAAATAAAAAATGATAAATTTAAGTTTGTTAACATTATAATTAATGTATGATATTGTTTTAATTGAAATTATTAAATTACAATTACAAGTATATTTATAAAACAAAAAATGAGAAAAACAAATGTAGCGCGTTTGGGTACCGAACTCGGGCCCGCAGATCAGCAAAGAGATGTCGTACAAACTGAGCTACGACCAACCTATCCTTTTAGTTACAAAGTAAGTATTTAAGTTGTGTATTACTATTAGACCCCCCGGTTTCTCAAGAACTAAGGAGCGTTGGATAAAATCCGTTGAATCTGAGACTAAGGGGTCTCTACTCTACAACATATATTAAAATAATCAAAATCTGTGATTAACAAGGTTGGCCCTCTCCTTGTAAGATTTTGATATAGCACAAAAATTTATGCTTAAAATTTACAATTTTAAAATCCATCGTATTTGTAGGTGTTTATATATTTGCGTATGTATTATCAGGGTTGCCACGCTACAGGGAATTTCTAGAGCAAGAAATTCTTCGCCACCAGTATTTTCTTACAAAGCATCTTTCTTTAAATAAGGAGAAATTTCGTGTGGTTAACCTAGATATATTTTTCTATGAAATAATACTGATATTCTGACTGGAAAATTACCTGAAGCGTGACAACCCTGATTATATATTATATATTTTTGTATTAAATTGCATTGTTTACCTTCCTGTGTCTCGTTAAACGGTCATTTTCGGTTTCAGAAAGTTCATTTCCGATTTATATTTTGGGCTATAACTTTGCTTCTAATTATCGCTGAACCAAAAGTAAGGTATTTTTATTAATACTAACTGTTTGAAATTTAATTAAAACAATTAAAGAAATCGAAAATTTTCGCAAAAACAGCGATTTGAAGGTAGGCACATACCGTAAATATGCATTACATTTGGTACGCATTACATAATTTATATGTGCATTTTCAAAAAAAATTCAAAAATAAGATTTTATATATCAGTATTTTCTGCTCATCAGCAAATGAGTACAGTACGCCTATAAAAATAGATTTAAAGGAATTTAATTTTTAAATTTTTCTTTAAAAATTCTTATTGAATGTAATTAGATCGAAAAAGCAAAAAATCTAAGTCAGAAATTAACAACGACACATTTTAAGGGTTCTGAGCGCAATATATTCCAAAAACGGATAACGAAAAAGCTACAGAAAAATATTGGTGCATTATTGAAAAAATTTAATTTTTCATAACAAAATTACATGCATATTCCGAAGCTGCTGCATATTCTATTTCTGGAAACACTTATAATTCTCACATCGTTTACATTTTAACACTGGTAGTTGTAGCGGAAAAAATGTTTTTAGGCATTGTAAAGTGCCTATCCGCTCCTTGATTAGATTTTTTTTCTGCAATCCACAGCGATAAGCATAGAACTTTGCTTGCTGCTTTCGAAAACTATACGATTCACGGAAAAATAATTACATAGTCAGAAATCGAAATCAATTTAGAATGAAAAGGCGTTGTGTATACTCCTGCTTGTGAAAACTACAATACCATGCAGGAGTGACGCGATTGAGCTAAAATTTTCAGCAAATGTAAAGCATAATATTATGCAAATTATCCAAATTTCAGAGCAAGAATGCATGCGTGGGTTGAGCAGCGCCCTCTGGACTGTTACAGAAACCGTAGACACGACCTTCTGGAGTGCGTTATCGAACGTCATAATGGACGGAATACCAGGATTTATGGTCTGGGCTACGATTGCTTATCATGGACGATCGTACCTGACACATATTGTAGGTAATCTGAACCGCAACAGTTGCATCAGTGGATTGCTGGAGCCTGAAGTCATTCCTTTCCTTCAAGGCATCATCTTTCAACATGATAATGCCCGCCCATATATTGCAAGGAATGTTCAAGACTTTATATCAACAGAACACATACAGCTTCTTATGTGGTTTGCGTATTCGCCGGATATGTCGCCTATTGAATATGTGTGGGATTTCGTTGGCCTGAGTCACGCTCGTGATCTTCGTCCTAGAACTTCTACAGATGAACTTAGGGTATACTTGCAAACAATAGGGGAGGGTAGTACACAGTGAGACGAAAATTATTATTACTTAACAAATATAGACGATCTTCATTCTTTTGAAATTTTTTTTGCTACATTTTTAAACTACACAAATGCGCTACACATTAATGTATAAATGGTTTTTAAAAAGTTATTTATAAAAGCAGAAAGCAGCATAACAGAGTATCGAAAATTGTCTCACAGTGTACTGCAAGTAGTACTCAGTGAGACAATGTATATATTTTCATAAATCATACATTTTTACACTCGATCAATAATTTTCTGCAGTTTATGATTTCTAATTAATATTTCTAGATTTTCAAAATATTAAAAGTATGATCCTCAGGTGGACTATGGCAGACTTTGTGCTACCTTTATGCAAATTTTCAGCCTTTTACGTTTAGTATATTTCCCTAGCCATCGCACGCCCACCAACACAGAGAGAAAGAGAGACAGAGAGAAAAACCTTCTTTTATTAATAAATAACATTTTTAACATCAGAACCACATAGTAGGTACACAGTAGGACACATCTCACTGTGTATCACAACTGTGTGTCTCACTATGTACTTTCGTTACGTTGTAACAAAATAGATGTCACATCTGTTACATCAATTTCATCGCTTGTAGTTTTGATGAAATAGCCTATTATTAGATATAGCTAAGTTTGGTTAAGTAAATATATGTCATATTGAAGGAAATAAACTCTAAAATAGACGTTTACGTAACTTTAACCACTATAAAAAGAGGAATTATTTACTATTTTTTCGGACGAGTAACTGAAGTGCCGAAACTACATCCACGTGTTGCATAAGATGAGGTCGTTACGTGTGTATGCCAGCTTGAAGAAAAAGTTACAACTATACGTCAAAGTGTCTGGTGTCTCACTGTGTACCATGTCTCACTTCCTACTCCCCTACCCTATGGAATGCTCTTCCCCAGGAAGACATGGAAACCTGTTTGACTACATGCCACGTCGTATAGCAGCACTTTTTGCTGCGCTTGATACAAAATTCTGATTATGGACTTTTAATATTGTTTTTTGCAATGAAAATGTAATCATTTCTTTGTACCAATACCAGTCGTTTGTGTATTAAATTTCATTTAATATTGATGATTCCTTCATGGTGTTGCAATTTTTACAAACACGAGTTTATGTAATAACAATTTCTTGTTTCTAGAATTTTGTTTTGCATCAAACATATCTTTTTACTGACTTAATAAATATAATTAAATTACTTCTTACAGGAACGAAATGCAGTTCGTAATGAGTATTTAAAATGGCCCGAAGGAAGAGTACCATATACGTTACCTTTCTTTTTTGGTAAGGCATACTTTTCGAAATGTAGTTAAAAAAATCCATTTCAAGATTATTCCACAACGTGTATTAACTTTTAAAACAAGAATGCAAATTTTTAACTGACCAATTTATCATTTAAAGTCTTAATGAAACATATTCTGAATCCTAATTTACAAAAGGTTTTGGATAATATTCGGCCCCAATTTTATATTTGAAGCATATACAAAGGACGTTACTGTAAAATGCATTCTGTAAATACATTGAAAAAAATAAAAAGATCGCAGTTATATTTATCATAGCTCAGAATACTTGAAATAAAATCTCCCCCCCCCCCACATAATATTAATGTATGTTTACACAATATTTATAATGTATAATATTTTGTCAGTACATGAACCAAAACGAACAATCCTCAAATAAAAAATAATCGTATATCAAAGGTTTTATCCTGAAATTACGGTATCGGTATATTACGATAGAACTCCTTTATAAAGATACAGTGTGGTCGATTGATTTTTCAGTTTTTGCCTGCGATTGTGATGTTCTGAATTATAACATTTATGCGTCGATACGCCATCTATTTTGTATTATTTTTTAAGTTTCGCAAAGTTTTCTGACTCACCTTGGGTTTTATTGTCACGGAATCTTTATGCAATAATATGATAATTGAGTATTTGTGGTTGTGCAGTTCTCTATGTGTTGCGGTAGGAGTTATTCGATGCCTTAGTTACCTTCATCTATTATTTAGTTGTAATTTAATCTGGATTTGAACGATGTAGAGTTCTCTACATGTTATCTTCAAACTGAGTTTGCCTAGTCTCTGTTTTAAGCAAGAATCTATACTTGAGAGTTTTAGTATGGTAAGAAGTTCAGTTTTGTGTTTCACAACTCAGGTGTTATTGTTTCCTCAGCAAAAACTCTGTTTCAGCTTTTGTATTTTTGATGGACTAAGTGGATTCCAATTCCGGTTTAGAGAATAAAACGTGTTTATCTAGGCGGTGTTATGCCTTCTGAAAGTTTGTTCCAAGATTTTATGAAGACCCTGTATGTTTAGAATCTCTGAAAATTACAGCCACTCCAGACATTGTTCTCTGGTGCATTTAAAAACCTCTTTTCGAATTCAAAAGGAGCAGGAAAGTTATTCTTGCTGAGTTGACACCATTACATCATATGAAAAGTTTTTTTTCCTTCAGTACCTTTCCGACAAATAAACACTATATGACTGTAATACATTACTTCAAATTCCTTCAAAGCTTCCCTTCGATTTTAAAGTATTCGATTTAGAGTATCATAAAAAAAATTCCTTTAATTATTTTCATTGAAGAAACATAGATTTTAAATTTTTAATAATAAAAAAGATTTAAGGTAACTGAAAGCATCAAAAAGTTTTAGTGTAAAGTTTTCCTGGGCAAAGATGTTGCTTTGTAAAATGAGAATATTTGTGTTAAATATAATGTAAAATTGTGCAAAATTTACCTTTTCAATATTTATTAATCCTAAAATATAGGAGTATTTGGTCTGCCGAAAATTCGATATTCAATTTATCTGTGTGTTAAATATTGTGTTTTTGGCCAAAATCCCTACTCAGTGAATCCTTATTCATGAGAAAGCTTGAAATTTTTCAAATTACTCTCTATATGTTAGAAGAAATGTGTGGCAAATTCATAAAAAAATATATATTAAAGCACGTTTGACAAATTATTTTACAATGAAAAATTCTCAATCGTATATTTAAATTTACTTATCGTTAGAATGCACACTGTTGTATCTGTGATAAAGAATTTTTTTAATTTGCTATTTCAAGTAATTGTGTCTATCACTTTATTTTAATTATTACTTTTTTAGGCGTTCTTGGAAGAATAGCAGTTGCTTTAGCCGCAAGCGAGTTTGCCACCAGAACGTGCGTTAGATTCGTGCCAAGAACAAATGAAACTGATTACGTTGAAATTATAAGAGGAGGAGGGTATTTATGATATTTTTATTCAACTGTGTATTATTTGCAACTTATTCTCTAATTGAGTATTTTTCACACATTATTATACATATTTATTATGCTAAAATCAAATGATAATTTAATTACTTTGCAACAATTTCTAAAAGAAATTGAGGAAATTTTCACTGGGTGATGTAGTAGGATGGCAATAAATAAAGAAATAAAGCAATAATAAAATTATTTCTGTATTTATTTTATACGTATATGTTCTATACGTGTTCTATACTTTACACATGTATGTTCTAATAACATGAAACCGTTTCGCCAAGTATTATAAACTTTAGATTTATTTGTAAATTAAACTATGTAAGTTACTAATTTAAGTAGGTTGTGATATTTTTATGTTAAAAAAATATTGAAAATTTAGTCACAATATAAATTAATCATTTTCACTCCAAAAACAATAGTATGCACAGGTTCAGTTTAAAACTAAGCCTCGCCCAGTTTAATACTAGGTCTCGCAGTATTCCTAAAATTTGCTACTTTTGCTACCATTATTTCAAAACTAAAATCTTTGTTGTACTTTCCGTTAGCAGATGTTAAAGGAAGCTACCTCAAACAGATTTGTTTTGAAATAATGGTAGGAAATAAAAAAAAAAAAATTAGGAACGCTGCAAACCCTACAGCAGTGACTTTTAATACACTTTTCTTTTTAAATTAACCTGTTTCTTTTCTGGGATATTCATATTCTTGATTTAGAAAAAAAATGAAAGTTTTCATCTCTTTTATGTATTTCTTTGAAAATATATAGGCATTAAACGGATCTTTTATCTATAACTAAAATTCAACAACAGCAAAAAAAATTATTACAAATTACAAATAAACGTATATAATATATAAATTTAATCTATTCATATACACTACACTGATTGAACTTTTGTATATACAAAAGCATGCACGCTAATTTGAAATAGAATTAGAAGATGTAAAATAATGATAAATCTTTATTTTAGTTTCCTTGGTTTTAAGCACCAAGCATAATACGTCATTGAAACATTGCAAAAAAAAAAAAAAATACTCGGAAATTTGGGTATAATAACTGCATAGCAAGTAAATTTGTAAACTTCAAATAGTCACAGAAATTGCACTCGTGACCAAATATTCGAGCCCAAACACAAAATTCTCATTTTCGAAGGCGAATGTGAATACTTAAACAAAAGGGATATGAACGTCAGCTGCAATAATTAGGTACCACCCTAAGAGCACAAACAGTTGATTTGAGATCACTAGTATCACATTACGATGAGCAAAAATGTGATGCATTTTATTTGACTCAATATTGCTGTAAAGTGGCTGTCATTCGGTAAGTCCAATGAGAAATCCTGGCGACTGGTACGTTGTGAGGAATCAGCAAGTGGCGTTAAATAAAATCGGTTTGTTACTCCGATGTGACCATCACAAACCGGTAGTTACTCCGAATTGACAGTGGGGTTAATATACGTCAAGGAGACGTCACATCAACAGGTTGTTTCGTTAGGGTTTGCGACGCCTGCCGCTCATAAAGTGTCTTCGAAAATTAGTGTTTTATGTTTGTCTTTAATTTTTTAACACTATGTGAAACAGGTTAACTGAATTTTTAAAAAAAGATTAACAGTATTTTTGAATAAATTTGAAATTCACTCTATTTTCAGGTGTTATTCAATGGTTGGTCGAGTTGGAGGCAAACAAGATTTATCTCTGGCTGATCCCTGTCAACGAGTTGGCATCATAGAGCACGAGTTCATGCATGCTTTGGGATTTTGGCACGAACAAAGTAGAGTAGATCGTGACGAATATGTCACAGTGCGTTGGGAGAATATAGCCCGAGGTAATAGTGGAAATCATATTACGTAATAAATAAATGAGTCATAAATATGTTTCCAAAAGTACAGAAGCATACAGGAATCTCAAATGTAATTTAGACAGCAACAAAATGATAAATGTTAAGACTACTTGTCAAAGTTCCCATTGACAAGTAATTTTGACATTTGACATTGACATTTTAATCACTTTTAAAACTACTGTCAAAATTCTTAATTGCTCCTATATTTTCTTTAATTTGTAACGAATACTTTTTGTTTACATTATAATTTCTGCACCCTGGCAAATGATAATTAGAACCTTATCTTAACAAATAATCTATGTTTCTGAAACACAAACTGTCATATTTCTAAAATATTCACTCGTATAAAATTTAAAGGCAGAATGAATCAATATTTCAGGATATTTCAAGAGCAAAATGTTATTCAATTATGTTAGAAATAGCATAATAAAGTTAGGTGTCTAAATAAAAAATAAAGACTCTGTGTATTAAATCACTAAAAACCAATGTTTGAACACACTATATTTAAATCGAGCAGTGTGTAGAAAGCCAGAAGTATACATTTCGTTACAACTGGAACTCGCATCATATCTGTATAAAACCAATATCCCCACAAATACATGAAAGAAGAAACCAAACGTCAGTAAACAAAGCACAGAAAGACCATCATGTCCCAGCAACCAATGCGATCAAAGCGGAAGTGAAGCAATGTGGCATAACAAATCCCCCCAGAAACGTGAGATGTAAGGTACAGTGGAAAAATCGTTAACAAGGAGTTTCGAAATTTATGAATATAACAGATTGAAAAAAAATTCTAAATTTAAAGAAGTATTGCATTTCTTGATAATAGTGGCCGAATCAAAATTGAAATTGTGTCCCTCTCCTCCAACAATGAGAAACATTATAGGATTTTTGTAATTCCTTTTTCTTTACCCTTTTCTTTATATTGTCCGTACATTACATAGTATATTATTTACATAGTATGTCCATTGACTCTGAAACAGAGTTGTCGTTTAGTTTGCCCTATATAAGACAAACCACACTGGCATCGTATAAATATACACTACCAATGTGGTTTGTCATAGTGTGTGGCTTGGCATTGTATATTTATACAGTGCCTAGGTGAATAAAAGGAATTTAAAAAACTCTTCTGTTGCTTTACATTGGTAGAAAAGGGACATAATTTAAATTTTGATTCGGTCACTATTATCAAGAAATGAAATACTCCTTCAGATTTAGACAGTTTTGTAGCTGTCCATACTCATAAATTTAGAAACTCCCTGGTTAACGTCTTTTCCAGTGTACCTTACATCTCAACTTTCTGAGTGGATTTCTTAAGTCACGATGCTCCACTTCCGCTTTTGATCTCATTGCTTCTTGGAACTTGATGGTCTTTCAGTGCACTGTTTACTGACATTCGATTTTCGTCTTTCATGTATTTGGGGGATGTTGATTTTATACACTGATGATGTGAGTCCTAGTACTCACGAAAAGTTTACGTCTGGCTATTTTCACAGTGCTTGATTTATATATTGTTTGTTCAAACGTTGGTTTTTAGTGATTTAGTTTTCCACACAAGATTTTTTTAAATTGTTAACCTGTGTATCCACAACGTTTAATTAAAATTAAGAAGGAAATTTTTTAGAAATGCCTTTATTCAAACCATTAATATTTAATTTATAGAACAAGGAACATTGACATTGATTAAACGGATTTATGAAAGCAAAGTGTGCTCCTACAAATCAGTATTTGCGTATAATTTGTTTAAAGGTAACCTTAATCTATTACCCGGATCCATTTTAAATGTACCCGAACTTGTTTAAAATCAAAACGAACTTTTTTTCATAATCAATTTAAACTTTCATATGTAACCGACATTTGAAAAAAATTCATGCTATATTTTAAGCATTTTATTACAAAAAACAAAAAAAAATCTTTGCATGTACATTCGACCCTAAAAAAGCCACCATTTTAATTGCCGAATTCTCTCAGAAAACAAAGAAAAAGAAAAAGTGCATTCGACTGAAAATTAACTTCTTTTAATTTATGTTTTAATAAAAAATAAAATTAATGGAGTTATCTTCATACTGAACTTTCATCTGACTCAAATAATCGCATAAAAATGCAACTGGTACAAATTCCTAGAAACCTGATCAATTTTTAATAACGTCTACTAATTAATACCTTACTTAAGTTTTGCTTCAGGGGTCGTCAACATAAAGATATTATACACAACTTTAAAATTTCCAATAGTAACACACAATTTTTATAAAATATTTATTTTCTCTGTAAATGTTACCTTAAATTATCAAATGGGAAGACATTGGGTTAAATAGTTTAATAAATTATGATGGCTAAATATTAAATTTATTTTTAATAGCTCCAAAGCAGATAGGAATGCGTGTATTTTTTAAAACATAAATGAAAACACACTCGGAGGCCGAATGAGTTATCATTTCCCATATTTGGAGCTTCTCGAAATCGATTTTTGTGAAAAGTTTCAAAGGTCATATTTCCTTCGAAAATCCGTTTCAAAATTTGTATATGTTCGAAATAATTTTCCGAAAAATAAATACGAATTGTGACTTATTACTTTTTTTAACAGAAATCCATTTCTAGGTACTTTGAATATGTAAATGAAAAACTACATCTCATTCCGTCAAGTAGTTTTTGAATTATGCTTTAAAAACTACCCGCATTGCAATTTTCTTTGCGGAGATTAAAAAGGAATTTAACCTTATGAGTTAAAAATCTTCACATTCCGTTGTGAACTACCCGTTTGGTATCGCAGGGTATCATTTTTCGAAAAAAAAAAAAAAAACAAATATGCTGTAAAAATTGGTTGTTCGCACTGAAAATAAGTGAGATAGGAACAATTTCACTATAAAAACAATACTCTAAGCTTATTTTTTTAACATAAACTGGAAGCAAACATAATTTACGGTTAAAACTTTTTTTCCGTTTTTCTAAAGACATTTTGGTGACTAAAATGTATGTATTTTTTTTTCTTTTTATCTGTTGTACTTTTAATAAATAAAGTTTTTGTTACCACAGTTTCGACTGGCACGGTTACATTGATCTTTCATACCTATTCATTCTAATAATTAAAATTTTCCATTGGAGATTTTTACGTCACTATAAAGTATTTAATAAAGAATGAGAGAAAAATAAAATAAAGGAAAAAAAAATAAACATGAAGCATAATTACAAATGATGCTAGAAAGCAAAACCAAAAACAAAGAATTAAAAAGCAGTGTGCTCCTCAGTAAGAAAATGAAATATTACATACATATACCAAAATGTGTATTTCTTTTATTGCATAAAACATTTAACTATAGTTCCACTACCACAAATTCTCTATTCTCATGATTCACAGGCAGGAGACTTTCTAGATGAAATCCAGAAACAGATGTATCCGAAATGCGTTTTGGATGTTTGTAATATCCGTTACGTTGTTCTGTGTGCTTTAGATATCAGTCGGATGACAGATATTTGCTCTTATGTTATACCATTATATGTTCAATGCCATATATTTTTAAAATCCCATATATTTAGCTCTGAATGAAAACTTTGATTGAAGCATTTTGTAAAAAAATTACATAGGCGTTGAAGCATTTTGTAAATGCTTCAATGCCTATGTAAAATCAATACACCATTACTTTTTTCTTCATGTTAGAAACTGAACACATTTTTCAAAAATATAATACCTACGTGTAGCAGACTTTGGAAGAAAAATACTAAAAATTAACTCTTTATCCACTGAATTATGAATTCATGAAAATTTTATCTTCTAAAGCATTTTTCGTGAATTGTTTAAATTTAATTCTAAGATTTACATAATCGTTTAATAAATCTTAGAAGGATTTTAGAAGGATTGAAGGATTTATATAGATTACTTAAATTTGAATCTTTAAGGATTTTGTGCAATATATATAACCACTTAAATCTTTTATTTTAAATATTTTTCTTAGTATTTTGTAGAATTAGGAAACAAAGAATTATAATGTTCTTACAATAGCAATATAGAAATATTTCCGAATTAAAAAATAACCAACGCCAAGAAAGCTGAAAAAATGCAAAGATAAAGGCAATCATCCTTTAAAAAAAAATTGTTTTGTGTAACCAATAACACTTTTGGAACAAAATAAAATAATATATCTATAACTCATTCTAAACTGTACTACAACTAATCGATGTATTAAATTAATTTTATAACAAGTTATTTTGATGATACTTATAAGTACCGTCAGTAGATAAAGGGTTAAAATTAAATGGCTGCTCAGTAAGAAAATGAAATATTACTTACATATACCTAAATTAAAATTTCTTTTATTGCATAAAACATTTCATCATAGTTAACGTACCACAAATTCTCTGCTCTCTTGATTCATAGTTAAAACTCTTTCTGGATGAAATCCGGAACGTATTTAAAGAGTATTTTGGCACTTTGTAACCTTCTTTGCGTTGTTTTGTGCATGTTACATTTCTCTCCCAGCACAGATTTTTGTTTTTATACAGGATGTCCATAAATGAGTGTACAAGTTTTTTTTTTTAAATAGTTTCAACTGTAAGCGGTCTAGTGTGTTGGTTCAAGGTCACAAATAAAGAATAGCTCAAACATTTTTAGATAAGTTTATGCGCAATTACTGTATGTTACTTTTAACTTGCAGTGCCACATACTGAAAATGGCGACTCTTGAGCGCAAAGCGTTATTACTGGGCTGAAGATTTAGAAGCCGTTAGAGACATGCGATTTTTTTCCTTTAAGGCTGTATAAAAGATCGTGTCTGCGTTCCGCCGCTACTTAATGATTGGTCAGAGTCGATACACATAACTGGAGAGGATATTGTTTCCATTACTACGAACTTGTTAACCGAAGTGTGAGAAGAATTAGATTTTAGGTTGGATATGTACCCATTAACTAAAGGTGCACATGTTGAACATCTGTAAGAAAAACTAGGTTAGTTGATCTTCAGTTTGATGTATGAATTGTTGTAAATAGTCTAAATTAAACTTTTATAATATACCATTGAAACTGGGACATTCTTTTATGGAGATCTTGTATTATACCAACATGTATTTAATGCCATATAGTTTTTAAATCCTATATGTTTAGCTCAAAGTGATAAAATTTGTTGAAGCATTTTATAAAAATCAAATTAAATATATCACATTTTTTTTTTTTTCATATTAGGAACAGAAAATAATTTTCAAAAATACAATACCTACGTGCAGCAGACTTTGGAAGAAGAATACGATTACGGATCAGTCATGCATTATAGTCAAGGCGCATTCAGCAAGAATGGCAGAGCTACAATTGTTCCGAAGAATTTCTTTGGAGGGATAATAATGGGACAGAGAATAGGGTTTAGCCCGACAGACCTGAGAAAAATCAATAAGTTATATAACTGTGTTGATTACCTTTGAACTGATTTTGATAGGAGAGATAAAATAGCTGTTAGTATAAACTATATATAAAAGTCACCTCAAAACATCAAAGTACTCATTAATTGCTGTAAGTGATAAACATGAATTTAAAAATGGCAAAATACCTTTATTTATCTAGATTTTGGCATGTTTCATTGCATCAGACGGCAACATTCTCAAGAAAATAAAATTATAAAAAAATTTCGCAAAAAATCAAACTGAAAAATTAGTAAACAAAACAAAAATCGCGCGAACACAAGCATAATGATATTAACTGCAATATTAAAAATGAAAATTTGTGAATGTGAATTATTTCACATTATTGTTTCATGATTCTGTGTAGCATTTCTTTCCAAATTTTTGGGAGCTGGATGGATGCGGAATCATTGCAAATATTTTCATTTTGTAAGAAGATCTCTATTGATTCCCTGATGATGGATGGCAAATAAAATCTTGATAGATAAATTATTCTACTATTTTTAAAATCTATTTGTAAATGTTCTCTGTTATATAGTCTGTCCATAGCTGTAGTTTTCTTGTTGTATTTGGTGTCTGCTGTATGTTCTTTGATCCTAGTTTTGAGCTTTCAATTTGTCATTCCTATATAAAATTGCACTGTTCCATCTCCTTTATCACTTATAGCAATTAAAGAGTACTTTTTAGTTGTTACTAATATAACATTGATTCACTTAATAAAATGTTATGACAATAATAGAAAGACTCTTTTAATTTCTCTAATATCAGTTCATTATGCTTTGATCATGAAATTACATTTGAATTAATAATTTTTTTAATATAAAAGTAAGAATAAACAATACGTGTTGTTAATTCATGGACACGCTTTGCCGGAATCTAGTCCGTCTCAAAGGTTTATGCACTTTGAAATATGGTTAAATATAATTGAAGAAGATAATATATGAACCCAATTTACAACAAATACTTGATATTTAATCAAAATAAAATAAAATAAGCAGTTTTTGTTGCTTAAAATAAAAATTACATTTAATTTTTATTTAATTGACTTTTTTTTCTGGAAGAAACACTGTCTCAAAAGTTTAAGCAATTTATGCATTTTTTTTTTTTGAACCACGGGATTGGATGGATGTAATGAGGCTGTATGACGTCATTTTCCAATTTTATAAAAATATAATAGTAAAAAAATCACTTCCACTCGTTTAAAAAATGCCGAAGGGCAAAGAATTCATAAAAGGTGAGATTTTAAAAGATTTAAATTCAAATCACAAAATAAAATTGTTTCTTAAATTTCAAAAATTTTAAATAGATCAAAGCAATGTATCTATATCAAGTACTCTCTAGAAATGATAATTTCAACCAGAAACCAAGATGTGGGCGACCATGTATGACGTTTGTTTAGACGAATAGGAGAATGGCGATTCCTGTTTAGATAAAATATGCCCATACAGCAAATTAAAAATAATCTCGTAGTGCAGGTTTAAAAAGATACTGTACATAGACGTATTAAAGAATGTGATTACATTATACTAAAGAAAATGGCTTACAAACCATGACTCAAAATACACCACTAACAAGAAAGAATGAACTGGGCAAAATAGATATGTCTTGCGGGGCACAAGTGGCTTTCTATTTTATTCGGTGATGGTAAAAAATGGAACTTAGATGGCACTGATTGGTGGAACATGTATTGGCATGATCTCCGAAAGAAACCAAGGAGTTTTTTCAACAGGCAGCAAGGCGGTAAGCCTGTTATGGTTTGGGGGGTATACGGTTTCAACAGCCTGCACTCTCTGGATTTTCTAAACGGAAGACAATTTCTAAAAATATCAAGAGACGCTGAACCAACATTTCCTTCCATTCAGTGACATCTTAGGGAGCCCTGAATGAATCTTTGAACAAGTTAATGCCTCAATATACATATTACATACTACATAACAGAAATTTTTTTAAATACTTGACTCGCCATCTTTAAGTCTTCGCATAAACCCGATTGACAATGTCTATGGCATTTTAACCCTTCATGTTTACAGCAATGGAAAACAGTATGACTCTCTTGAAGAATTCAAAGGGGCCATAGTGAAAGCATGGTACTCTTTGCCACCAGAAACCCTACAAAAACTAATAATTTCAATATACGCGTATTTATTTGAACTAATCAAAATCACGGAAGAACAATTTGTATGTAAAAGTTTTGTAAAAATGACAAATGTAGTTGTTTTTGCCATTGTGCATAAACTTTTGAGATAATTTTGTTTTAAAAAATTTTTAATTATCTTATTTTCCAAATATGTAATTTAAATTTTCTACTTTTGATATCATTTATTTAAATGTAGTTGAGAAATAGACATATAAAAAAAATGCTTTTTATTTTAACTTTTTCTTATTCATTAAAAATCGACATTTTATGCGTGTGCTTATAATTTTTAGACATACTATAGAAATTGGATTAAAAGTTAGAGGTCTCAGAAATTTATTTAACCATGTTTATTATCTTGAAGTTTATTTAAAATAAAGTAAAGGTGAAGAAACCAGCTAATTATTAATTTTATTTCACTTAAATATTTAAAATGTTATTGAAAACAATAAAAAACGAATTTCCTATTTTTCTTGTAAAGTTACTTTTGAATTGCAATAAAAAAAGTATTGAACTTGAAAAATATATATAAATATATAACATGTACATTTAGTTTATGCACATCTGTTTTGAAAACACCCTTGCTTTAAACAAAATGAGGAAGTTGAAGATTTTAACCCTACAGTAATCGCGCGTCGCCCATATAAATTATCTTTTTCTAACTCATATACAGTAAATTCTGTCTAAGGCGGACTCTGTATAAGCCGGAAATCTGTCTACCGCGGAAATTTTTTCAAGTCCCGGCGAACACATAGAAAATTACATTAATTCATGCTGCATAAGGCGGAATCTGTCTGACGCGGAAACGGAAAGGATTTTAAGGTCCCACCGAAACCAAAATTTTGCATAAAACGGAAAAAGGATAATTTAAAAATGAAAAGCGTTTTGTTTATTAAACTTTAAAACTGATAAGTCAAATAACTCAATGTCGAGCATGTTAGCTAAAATTCCGTAAGCTTTTAAAAAAGTTAATTCAAAAGAACAGAAACTTTAAATTTTAAGGAATTTATGCTTATGCCATTTTTTCATATGCAAAATTGCATCTAAAAGTTAATATTTCTAGTAAAATGAACATTTATGAAAATTATTACGTATTTTCGAAAGTACAATATATTATGCTTTAAGATTGTACTCAAATTCAAAATTATAGCGTTCTTTCTCCTTCTTGAAGTTTTTTTTTTTTTTTTTTTTTTTTTTTTTTTTTTGTGTGTGTGTGTGTGTGTGTATAAACTTCCAATAAGAATGTATTACAGCAGTACTAAGAAATTGAATAAAGTTTCTCATTTATCTTTAAAAAGACAAAGGATCTTTCAGAATTTCAGTTTTCAACCGATTTTCTAGTCAGGAGAATCAATAAAAGATCGTCATCTTCCAGGGATTTTTTTTTTTTTTTGGGGGGGGGGGAGCTTTTTTGCATAAGCCGGAATATTGTCTACCACGGAAATTTTTCTCAGTCCCGACCGATTCCGCCTTAGACAGAGTTTACTGTACCCTTAAAAATACAAAGGAGAACTACCATGTAGCTGACTTTAAATGTTATTCCACCACCATTGTGAAGCAACAAGACATCCCCATTCTTCCTTCAGGTACATTTTTGCTAGCAAACTTGCAATTGGTAAAAAAGCCTATGCAACGATCCCTAATGTATGTTCATTTTTACTTTTCCCATTATTCCAAATTTCATTATAAAATGTATAATTTAAGTAAACTGCAAATTTATAAATTCATTGATGTGTAATAATCAAATATGAAACGAACAGTCTTTCTTATTTTACATTTCCTGTATGCGGGGGAAACCGGTGGCAAAAAGACCGAGTTCAACTAATATTGTTCTGAAAAAAGACGCGACTACTTTCGGGTTAAAACAGATATTTAAATTGATAACATGATCCGAAGTGTAAAACATATATATCGTTGTTTGAATATCACACTACGACAAAAAAAAATTTAGTGGAGTTGAAATTTCATCGTCGTTTTATTTAATTTTACTAATTTATTTAACTAATTTATTTCAATTCTAAAATTTCCTTTCAAAAATTATAATAAAATCTGTAAATAGAGTTAAATACAGATGAATAATACATATCTCAGAGAGTGATTTTTGATTAAATCGTTTACATGTATTTTGTGTTTAATTTTCTTTATTCCTTGTATTTATAAATAACTTAACATTTGAAAACAACTGTTTAAATAATATTGAAAAGTATGCAGCATTAGAATTCTAAATTGTCAACAACTTTTTTAAAAAGGTTTAAAATACACTTTAAAGTAAGCAAAGTAAATATTAATCTGAAATACCAAAAGGAAATATTTATTTATACGAAATCATTCATTCTATGTATTTTTTACTACGCGAAAAAATATTTCAATCAAACAGCATAGTAAACTATAAAAATAATTTGATAAATATTTTAGTTTAAAGAAAAAGGTTTTCGGAAATTCTCGTACATTTTACTTTTTCTAAGTTAATACAATTATAAGCTTAACCACACTTCTAATTAATTATCCAAGGTTATGTTTTCATTTTTTCTACCATTTTCCCCTTTAACTATGTTAATTCAAAAAATATGAGTGTAGCTCTATTCTTCTTTAAATATTTGTTTTTTCTTATGTTTCTTTATAAAATCATGTTCTTATTTTATCACTGTGGAATAAAACAAGATTCAGAAA
Source organism: Maratus speciosus (assembly GCA_963932465.1). Lineage (NCBI taxonomy): Eukaryota > Metazoa > Arthropoda > Arachnida > Araneae > Salticidae > Maratus > Maratus speciosus. Next base: position 492,212,332 of record OZ010788.1, on the reverse strand, counting down.
ATCAAAGCTAATGTCATATATAGTATATATCCAAATATATATATAGATAGATATTATATATATATATATATATATATATATACATATATTAAGTAATGAACTGTAATAAAATATAACTACTTGCTATTAGAAATTACCTATTTTTTCTGAAATTGATAATAAATATGTTATTAGTATTAGTTAAAATAAAATTATATCGACTGAAAAGTACAACAACCAACAAGTACACTTTTCAGTGTAATGTGTATATGTATATAAAAAGAAAAATGCAGAAATATGATCCATCTAAGGATAAGTATTAATTTAAAAAATTAAGATAGGGTTAATAATGCCCGAAAAGTGTTCTAGGCATCTTTGCTCCTTAGCAACAAAACGTAGTTTGTTCACTGGATTGAATTGTTTGCCATTATGCTGAAAGAATAAAAAACTAACGTATCCCAATTTTTTTAATTTAGAAAATGGGTACCAAATTTCCTTCTTTTTATAAATATAAAATTCACATGTTCTTTGAAGTGGGTGACATTTGGAAAAGAGGTAGGAAACTTCCACAATGAAACTTTATTTTCTTAGAAATTTAGATGTTGTTTCTAGCGCTCTTGTGAGGATTCTGACAACTTCTTGTGAGGAGATGGTGTGAAATAATAATAATAATAATAATAATAATAATAATAATAATAATAATAATAATAATATGAAGTTATGGTGTAGCAGAGGTTTGATTGCAAGAAGTTTCCTATTTGTTTGGCCTGGTCGCTTTTGGTTGTCCATTTGATTATGGAATTTGAAGAAAATGATTTCAGGAACTTCAACCATAAATAACTTATATCCATACATTATAAAAAAGAAAATAAATGAACACAATCATGTAGATTGCGCACATTTGCATCGTTTACAAATCGACAAATTGGTAAATATTTAAACTATTTGTAATTAGTACTACCAACGTGATAGTGAAAGTCAATATTTCATGTTAGATATCTGGATATTTTTTTTAAAAACTATCTGGTGGGATTTAAAATCCTAACATCAAAACAAGGAATATTATCCCTAAATAAAATTAAAAACTACGGACACATAACTCCTTGAATTAAATTTAGAAGAGGCCTCCATGAATCCAACCTCCCATAAGCGAATTTATGACTGGACACTTGAATTTATGGCTGGACACTTGAATTTATGGCTGAATGACAAAAAAATTTATGACACTATACCAAGAAAACGATGTTTCCCAGGACACACGTCCGACGAAGTAAATAAACATAAACAAGATGGGAGCATAGTGAGTTGGAGGAAAGAGAGTCACAATATAGTTACATGCTCCAATCGCAGAACTTTCAATGTATCTGATCTCGCATAAATTCAAAAGATCCACTCAAGGTAGAAGGGGGAAGGCAGGTTTGGTCTAACTGGGTAGTAGGAAGACAGAAAGAATAAATTTATACAAATTAAAATGTAAGAATCTCTTGTCTAAAAATGTTTTCGAGTTAGTCTTGTATAAAATGTTTCCAATTGCCTTCAAGTTCGTTATGTTTAAAATGTTATCAAAGTACAGGTCTTATACCTTGTGTGCGTCAGAGACTATTAGCATATTCCTCAACATGAGATATATTAACTGGCACTTATCTCGGGTGACTCTACAAAGCTGACTCTTCTGAATAAAAAGGTATCTTTCCTTATTCCCTTCTGCCTATAAAAACGTAGGATTTTATTGAGATCATACCGTTGCCTGTTATGGTATCGAGTTGAGAATTTAATTATGTATGTATTTAAACAAATGATAATAACTAAGCCCATTATGTTGATCACGTTTAAATTAAGATGTCATTCGAAGAAAATTATTAATACAATAAGTATACTAAAAATTGTAATTAACATTTGATTTAATTAGCTTTTGAGCTAATTTTTATTGAATTACGTTAAGGGGACGGTGGACGCTTAAAAAATTTCTTTAATTTTCATAATAAAGATTTGAAATTTTGTGCAAATATATAGAACCATAAGTATATAGAACACTTTAAAAGAAATTTCCAAACTTATTATAATTTGAAGATCTTTTAAAAAATAAAAATTTTTAAAAGGAGATTTTAAAATGTTCCTTGCATCTTAATTTTCTAGCTATTTCCTGAATTTTGGATTTTAATCACGTAAAACCCTATTACAAACAAATTTGTGTATCGATTTTCATCAAAATTCTGCTTTATACTAAGTTATAAATCAAATTTAATTGTCTTAATGAAGTCGAATTTCAAAATGCATACACAGTTTCTTTTAAAGCAATATCAGGATTCCTCCTTATCAATTTCATAAATTTTGATAGTAGGAGAGCTGTTGAACATTTTTGAGTAAGTATTTGAGACACCCTGAAAATTTATGCAGCACTTCTTTTGTAATGCCTGAACACAAAATCGAATGTCTGGCTGAAGGATCGTGGCCCAAAACCTGTGCCAGACACGTGTCAAGTGCCATTTTTTGACACTGCCCAAAAAAAGTATTTGAGGCACGCTGAGATTGAAACAGAATAATATTTATACTTAGAAAAAAATATTTTGAAAATGACAGACACTTTAGTCGGCCCAAAACCTGTGCCAGACACGTGTCAAGTGCCATTTTTTGACTACCCAAAAAAGGTATTTGAGGCACGCTGAGATTGAGGCACAATAATATTTACGCTTAGAAAAAATATTTTGAAAATGACAGACACTTTAGTCGGCACAAAAACTGTGCCAGACACGTGTCAAGTGCCATTTTTTGTCTGGCACAGGTTTTGGGCCACGATCTTTCAGCCAGACATTCGATTTTGTACTCAGGCATTACAAAAGAAGTGTTGCACAAATTTTCAGGGTGCCTCAAATACCTTCCCTAAAATGTTTAACAGCTCTTGGACTATGATCGTAAATTAAGTAGCAAGAGGCATTTAAAAAAAAAAAAAAAAAAAAAAAAAAAAAAAAAAAAAAAAAACTGAAACATTATTATTGAGAAAAACAGATTTAAAGTATATTAAATGGACAAAAAATTGTTAGTGAACAAAATGAAAGCATTTGTAACTTTGCGTAAAATAATCGCATCTGCATGCGGTTTTCTACGAATGACGTAGTACTAATTGGAGAATAATAATACACACAAAAAGAAATGTCGATTTTAAGGTCGATTGTTGCTCAAATAAAGGTCCACGGTCCCCTTAAAGGGATCATGGTATATGTTTGTGTTGTTTTTACGTGTTATGTTTCTTGTAAATAAATTTTACGTTTGCATTTTAAATTGTGTAAGTATCTAATCATTGGCATTTTGTGTTTTCTTAATTTTAATGTAACAGAAATAAACATCAAAAGTTAGCTGCTTCACAAGGAACCTTGTCGTCAAAATAACACAGCGCAAGATAATTAAAATTTAAATTAATAAAGATTATTAATTAAATTATTTTAGAAAATGATTTCTATATTTTAAATTTAGGTAAACTAGATAAGCATTATAATATTTATCTAATTAATTTATCTAATAATAGATAAACATTTAGAAATAATGGAAAATTCATTTCTGTGTCCAAGATTCCCAGAAGCCAGAGAGTTCACCAATTGTTATATATAATAATTAATTTTTTCATAGTTAACTAAATTTGACGCACAAAAGGTATTGGTGAGGTGTTTAGACATAGGGGTTTATGAGAGCTAGTGAAATATTTACATTATTTTTAGCTGTGCAAAATTCATCCCATCACTACCATTTTAAAATATTTCTTTGCACATTCTTCAAAATTGATTCAGGTAACGGTCAGTATTCTGTTTCACCATTAAAAAAATTTAAACTTATTACAAACATTCTACGAAACAATAAATTATATCAATGTCTGAGAATCTATATTAGTATATTTTATTTAGCCCAGTTGAATAAGTTAATAAATTGTCAATTTTTTATCAATTTGTAGTAAGAAAATAATAACTTATCTCAATGTCTCAGAAACTATATTAGTATTTTTTTAGACCAGTTAAATAGACGAATAAATTGGCGATATTTTAGGAATTTCTACTAAGGATTAATAATAAATTATCTCAATGTCTGAGAATCTATATTAGTATATTTTATTTAACCCAGTTAACTCTTTCAGGGGCAAGGTACTTCTATTCGTAAAATGTTGAAATCAATGAATGGCACCAGAATTTACAAACAAGTTTCGAAATGCGAAAATACTTTTGTTCACTTACTTAATAAAAGGAAAATTTTCATTCCAATATTCTGGTGCCAATGTGGCATTTAAGAATTAAAATTAAGTGGTCCAAAAATGAACCACCGCCCTTGAAGGCGTTAAATAGGAGAATAAATTGGCTATTTTTTTAGAATTTCTACTAAGGAAACCAGAAATGTTCGAAACGAGTGAAATTTGATCGTGGAATGTGAGGCCTGTAATTAAATTAAACTATTACTTTTTTTAAACATTTGAAAAAATAGTTATTGTTCTCGTCAGGGTAGGAAATCAAAAACATATCTGAAGCTTTTTATTAGTTGAATCCGCATTTTATTCATTTTCTGATTAGTCTATACAGTAATCTGTATTTTCCCTTTACTTTCAACAGTGATGGATACTTCTGCTGCCACTATGACAAGAAAGTAATAAAAACTGCAAAAAAAAATTAATAACTCAGAAACAAATTGAGATACAGCTTTCAAACAAATTGCATTTAAAAGTACATTTTTTTTCTCTATACGGCGGTGTAAAAAGTAATATTGTTGGATGTTTATTAGTTTAAGAATGGCATTTCATTTTAAATTGGTCCAGGAACATTAATGTTTAATCCATGGCGTACGTAATGTATCACCAGCTCCATAGAAGTTTAAAAATTTACAGTACCGAAAAATGTAATCCATGGCGTACTTAATGTATGATCAACTCCGTGCGATTTTTTATGTCTTAAATTTTAGTCTTTGAAAAAATCATTTTCCAAATGGTCGTTGTAATTTGTTAAATTGCATTTTTTTTTCATATAATTAGGAAAGTTTTTATATTGTGTGACATATTTAATCTTCGAAATCTAGTTTTAAAACGATTTTAAAGTCAAGGCTTCATATTTTTGAATCATAATTTTTTTCTTACACCGCTTATTACGTTGTCTCTCGATTGTACAAATTTCGTAGTCGTAACTTAAGTCGTTTCAGCTCTGCGTTGATGAATCTCTAAGTAAGGAGTCTTTCTCTTTATTGTAATAGTATATATGATATAATTGAATGCATGTAATAAAAATGCCGCGTTTATCGCTACTTTTAAACGCAATTAAAGTTTCCTTAGAATATGGTATTGACATTCAATTTCGTCATTCACTGTTTAATTTCATATTTAACATTAATTTCATATTCCTTTATAAAATATATACCAACTCACATGTACTAATTCATAGATGCGTTCAATATTATATCTTGGACAACAAAAATACTTTTCGGAGTACGAATTTTCACGGGAAGTTTAAATGATTTACGTAGAAATGAGTTGTTGGTTAATTTCTGCTTATATAAAGAGAATATGTTAATAATGTGAAAACTCTAAACTATCGTAGAAACTTATCGTCGAATCCATATGAATTTCTATTAGTTTGAATTCTGTTAGCTTTTCACAGTTAAGCTTTATGGTGCGAATGATGGGATAGCTACCATTTAAAGAGACATGAGCATAATATTTTTAAGTCGAAGAGAATTTAACTTCACATATTTAAGTACAATGAACGGGAAGCGTACTTATCTGTTGTCAGTTTAACACTAGAACCCCCGGAAATTTTACTGAAGTGTTATAAAAACATTTTACACGAGAAATTTTAATTGAAACTACTTAACATATTTATTTAACTTATTTCTACGGGGTGCATTTTAAACTTATTTTAGAAAGAAATTTCTGGTGATAATCAAAATATTTTTATTTTGTAGCGGTCAAAATGCCCGCTACGGCGGTTCTAGTGTTAATACAGTTAAACAATTCCTTAAAACAAAAGTTTTCCTATCTCAATCTAAACATTAAATACCACTATGCAAGTTATTACCACAACAAAATGTTTTTCTATTTTTTGACTTGTAACATTACAGAAAAACCTCACAGAAGTGAACCTAAATTCAAATATTATAGCATTTGCTTCCAGTAATTTCAGCATTTTGAAAACATAAAACTGTTCTATTTCGGTTTCTTCCGTATTTCATTTTTTATGGTTTATCATTTTGCTTTAAGAAGAACATATTTCATTATGAATCGTTTTTTCTTATAACAAAAATGCATTTTTATAACTTTGATTGCAACAAATATAATAGATATTTTTCAGATTTATTATTTTTCATTAAATAGCTATAAACAAAACAGGCAATATTAACTTACGATGTTTGAAACAACCACTATTCAGCAAAAAATATTATTTTTTAGCTTAACAGAAAATTTTACAATATGTATACACTCATGTCCCAAAATTAAGGATACGTGACTGAACGCTTTCGTTTTTGGACATGAGTGTACAATGTTGTTCTTTTGCCAATTCACAGAGAGTATATTTTCATTTAGTTTTAAGGAATTTATTGGATAAAACATTGTAAAAAATTATTTTTCTCCTCTGCGATTTTTACTTCCTAATCCATAAAATTATTTTACTTAATTTAACAGCACAAAGTTCAATATTCATTGTGAATACAGTTAATTTTACGAACACAAAAGCTTTAAATACTTTCTAGAATGCACCTAATCATGGAAATTGACATTTATGAAATTGGAATACTGCTATCTAAATAATTAACTTTTATGAAAACTATCATTAAAACATTCTCAAGAATTATATGCATAACTGTATATCTACAACTCGTTAATTCCGCCTTTACGATGGTTTAGATCTCTCTCGTTATTAACATAATCTCTTCGTATAAGCAGAAATTAATCAACAACTCATTTCTACGCAATTCATTCATATTTCCCATCAAAATTCGTAATATAGCTTAATTCATGCATGTCAAATATATATTCATTTACGGGGAAATATTATTCCAATTATGCTCATATTTGGCAGTATTTTATGCTTGAGTAAATATGTGCACTGTATGTTTATAGTAACATTCCTAAAAATAACGAGGGGATACCTTCACCAATCTTTAGAATTAATGTTATTTCAATATATTAGAGTATCACTGAAATGGCCTGCTAGCAAAAATATCCCCTTGTTTATGACGAATGGTTTTTAGCATAAAAATTGGAACGAGAGTGCGTGCATGTTAGCGATTGCACTCTACACATGCATGTACACTCTTGCTTCTTATAACTCTCATACCAATGTAACTACATTGTTGCTGTTATTTTTATGACTTTAACGTTACTAGTGGACACAGTTGTGCTATAACGCCCAGAATAACTAAAGTGGAAATCTGCTACCGAAACAGTGCTAAAAATTTGCATCCCTTAAATGTGCAACGATGCTAAAATTCAAAGAGCCGATCGCAGCGACATCTGCGCTATATTTTCAAATTTCAATTTATTACAGCGCCCAGACCAAATCGTCTTGGAGTTTTAGAAAATGTCCTACAGATGTCAATTCGATCGACTCTTTGGATTTCAGAATCATTTGACATTTAAGGGATCCAATATTTTAGCAATTTTTTAGGTATTACTGGGATAGCTGATTTCCACACTATATATTCTAGACGCCGTAGTTGTGTGTTACAGTGAACATTTTTATTTTAGTTGTAAACCCTTTATGTTATCAACACTTAAGCGAACTTTTAAGATAGATGATCACCAAGTCACACACGTCATTAGTAAATCCATTAAAGTCAGTCGACATAGATTACAGCCACCGTGTAAATAATATGTTAAACCGCGCATGTTTTTGTATATGAACCATGAAGAAAATTTGATCTTTCTCTCTTATCGGTTATCATGTAAATTCGAGATGCAAAAGTTAAGAAAATATAGGGACTATACTAAAGCCATAAAGCCTTTTAAAACTAAATTACTATGTATGATTTTCTATATAACAAAAATACATTTTTTGTTTCTGTAACATTTTATCGTAACAACAAAACAAATCACAACGTTACTAAATGATGTATACACCATACTGAATAGTTAAAAACTAAATAAATTTGAAATTAAAGTGAAATACTTAAAATTTACGTTTCGGTCAGCGTCTATGACTATTATAAGGAAAAAACCTTTACATTGCTTTTAAAGTTTAAAGCAATAAAGTCTAACCGTTTTGAATTTGAGAAGTTCGTTAGGTTCACAATCACCTTTCCGTTCAACCAATCATAAGTTCAGAGAATGCAGTTACGGTATCTATCGGACAAAAAGTGGATACAAATTTAAACGAATTAACGGCAGAGTATGCAGTGGCAGGATCTATAAGATGAAAACTGATTAAAATAAAATTGAATAAACGATAGAGCACGCAAAGGCAGCATCTAGTAGATGAAAATAAATGCTGAACAGAATTTTTAAAAAAGAAAATGAATCGAACTTTGCCAGAAACACACACATAGTTGCACATTGCTAAAATTAAAATCATAGGATGAACATAAATACAGTAGCATGTGATCTTTTTAAGATGCACATCCAAAGTTTAGGGATTACATATTAAATATTATCATTAACTACTTCTTTACTTCTAATCATAATCTCGAGAGATTCTTTCTGGAGGCCTTGAAAAACATGATTACATGGAATATTTTATCTTCAAGAACTTTATCTTGAAGAATGATTTTATTTGAATTGGATCTTAAATTTATTTGAAATTTTCGTTTCCTAAACCGACATTTCATTTTTATTTTCATTTGAAGCGTTTAATGCGTCGTTTTTTCAAAAACTATATTTTTACTGCTGTATCTTGAAAAATACGTCAATATACACTGGCCTCCAAAAGTTAAGGTACAGGGACTGGATGCTTTCGATTCCACACGTTTTGTCAAATATCTATTAACATTATTGGCGAATTGTTCTTGAATTTCTAGGATGTAAAGAACATGCGTGATTTTATATTTCTTGGTAAAGATTTATCGGGGGGTACAATTAGGGGGCTAATAATAAATGTAATAATAAAATAATATTTGCGATCACCTATGCAACAGATAAGGCTGGAAATGGTTTGTCACTGTGGTAAATGACTATTTGGGTCCTGTTCAACGTTTGTATGCATAGCATATGCATATGAGTATGCATATGAGTGTAAGCATAGCACTCATATTCGTGAAGATGTTAACGTATTTGCGAAAAATTCAAAAGTTTTTTTTGTTTATAGCATACAGAGGTTTCAACCAAATTTAACACAACTTTCCAAAAACCTGACAAAGAACAGTAGCAACAGTATACTGCAATTAAAACATGAATATATTGAATATTTGATGAGATATGGGTATTTGTATGAAATATTTTTTAACTGCGCATGCATGGAAGATCCTAAAATTTTTATTACATAATATGGTATTCAGCTATTTAGGGAAACTTATCTAAAATGTCCAGTCAAGTATCGCAAAAATTCACAAAGATAGGGTCGATATAGTGAGTTGCTTCCTAAAAATAGCTTTATTATAAGGGATTTTCCACAACTTTTCAATCAGCTCATTTCATATCTTTCTAAGTTTTCACAACATTTGACTGGACATTTTATAGAAGTTGCCTCCAAATACTGCCTACCAAATTATGAAATAAAAATTTTGAAATCTTCCGCGCATGCACAGTGAAAAATTATCTCATAAAAATGCTCACATCTCATCAAATATTCAATATATTCATGTTTTAATTGCAATATACTGTTACTACTATTCTTTGGCAAGTTTTCGGAAAGTTGTGTTAAATTTGGTAGAAAACTCTGTATGCTATAAACAAAAAACTTTTGAATTTTTCACAAAAACCTTAACTTATAGAATTCTATAAAAAACAAAGTATTATATAATTATGGCTCTTTTTTCTATAAGCTAGTTTCACCAAGAGCTATAGAAACATCTGTAGATGTGTCTATAATAGAAATGTCTATAGAAATACTTGAACTGCATGTGGTCACCCTCCCAAGTACTGACCGCGCTCGATGCTGTTTGGTTTTCGTGATCGGACATGAACAAGTGCTTTCAGCATACGCTGCGATTGCTCGTAGTTTTCATGCTCTCATTACACTATTTCAAGTTTGATTCTTTTGTGATTTACGTTCCCAATCATTAAACTGGTATAGAAATTATTCTATTGTATAGAAATCCTATGTATTTTATACGCTTTCTTTATTATTGATTCTGAACTGCGTAAATTATGAAAACCGAAATCCTTTGTAACCTAGTAAAACCAGATTTAAGGAGAAAAAAAAAGTACGTTGAAATAAAGAATTTATTTATTTATTCATTTACTTATTTATTTTGTTGGTGGCAGTGGTGCTATATTTTTTACAGTTTCAAAAAAAAATTAGCTTCACAGCTTAAATTGTGTTAAGATATTCATTTCAGGTTTGTGTTCAAATACTCAATGTCTTCGATATTCGCAGCGCCACCTAGCGTAAGGGTTCCCAGCAATAATACTGCAAAAGTTCGTGCACTTACATGTAGTGGTGGGCCAGCGCATGAGATAAAATGGATGCCCAGCAGAATTTTATCTGATGATTTCCAACAGCAAAATTGACTGAAACTGTCCAGCAGTGGTCATGCAGTGGTAGACCATCAGCCAGCACTTCTCCATCATTGCCAGCACCTATCTTGCTGCTGGCCAGCAATTTCCTCTTTGCTGGGTACATATCCTTCGTTAAAAAAAAACAAGAACCAAGTAAAAATTTCTAACATCATTTTTATTTACTCAAGAGTGTATATAATTGGAATATTGTCTTTAAATTTAAGAAAAAAAAAAAGTCAATTTCTGTTTATCAGTGAGCCATTTCTTTTGTGAAAAGTTCCTTTTTACGTTTTGTGGTATTAGAGCTATAGTAATATGTACATTTCTTAATCTTTAATACTAAACAAACATTATTGCAAATTCATTTAGTTAGCACCATATATTTCTAAACTTAAAAAATAGTTTTTGCATTGAGAAAAAGACTGATTTAATAAAGCGTTTTTAATTTCATTTAGAACTTGGATATGTTTATTATATTTCATACTTATCATACCATATCTAATACTGCTTATTGGGTAAAACTTTTGTTACTGAAAAACATGACGACAAAACGTTTTAAACTTCTATTTTCAAACAACAATCTTCCAATCTTCTGCATCATTTCAGATTGAAATCTACCACAAAAAATATTGTTGGACGTAATGGTGTTAAAATTGTTTGGGACAAACTTTCAATCCTACTGATTATATTCGCTTTATTATGTTGCTTTGTTATACTACTTTTGTTATAGTGTTAATTTAATTACCCTTTTTTTACATTATTGTTTAAGTGTGTTGTGGTCCGCCTAACTTCACAAGCATTTGTTTGCGGCCCTTGAAAAAAAAAAGGTTGCGTATGGCTCTAATGTAAATTCATCGATCGGTAAGAAATTAAAATTAAAAATGGTGACAAAACTTTTTAAAAAGGTATTAAGATGCTTTCAGTAGCTCTCCAGATAAAGTTTAACAATCTTGACATGGGTCAATTTCTGCTTGCTAAATAGTGCAAATATTGCGTTTTTAAGTTTTTGTCGAGCCATCAGTTTATAGTTTAATCACCGATAAAAGCATAAAAAAGAGTATTGGAATGCTATCTGTGGTTCCTGAGTAAAAGATGGCCTGTTAAAAAATACAGTGGTTTCTTTGATCTAGGTAAATGTGATATAACTACGAATAAATATACAATAACAATTTCAGAGTTCAATAATTCCGAAAAGCGATCTTTACCTATAGAAACCTGTCAAACCAATGTATTTATGAGATTCAGCTAAGCACATATTAAAACAAAAATCTTTTTGCGTTCACAGTTTTTCGAACACATCTCCAGGTACATTTTGAGTTTAATAATTGATTTTATGAAACTGAAATATCTGTTTTTAGGATGCTATCAATTCTCAATTAAACATTTTCAGCTACGTAATTGAATTTATACGTGCAAGAGTACCAAAATAAAATGAATGTTAATATTAATGTTAATGTTAATGTTAATGCTTTTAATATTGTCTGTAAAGCATTTTCCTCAACATGAAAATTATTACTTGAGAATTGATAGCATCCGAAAACCTATATTCCGGAAAGACAAAGCTCATGAATACACTATATAACATACACTGAAACGTTTCAGAAAATCAATAGCAGCAAAGGAAACTTTACTTTTATAAATGCTTCTTTAAATCTCGGAAATATATTGGTTTCTATGATTTCAAAATATAAAGGACGCCTTTTGGAATCGTGCGTAATTCGGAACAACTTTTTTTTTTTTTTTTTTTTTTTACTTTTTTTCTATCTTTACAAGAAGAAAGTATTGGATTCGTGAAATTTTTGATTTCCGAATTTGACTGATTTACACGTTTTAGGGGTCAGAGATGCCAAAAAACATGTTTTTACAAAATGTATGTCCATGAGTCTGTGCGCCTGTGCGTCTGTCTGTCTGTATGTGACATAAATTTTGTGGGCGCTCTATCTTAAGAACTAATGTACGGAATTTAATAAAAATTCATATTCATGTAGCACCTGATATAATTTGATGGTGATTAGTTTTTTGCTGTAAACCGCTCAAAAGGTGGCACTGCTATGCTGCATTTTTACGATTTTCGCCACAGCTCTATATCAAGAACTAATGCACGGATTTCCATCAAACTTCAGATTCGGTCAGTCCTTAACATGAATTGAAGCTGTTCACATTTTGGTGTAAATCTCTCAACAGGTGGCGCTGCTATGCTGCATTTTTCACGATTTTTGCAATACCTCTATCTCAAGAACTAATGCACGAATTTTCATCTAACTTCAGATTCAGGTATACCTTGATAAATATTATTGCTGATTATGTTTCGCTGCAAATTGCCCAACAGGTGGCGCTCTTATGCTGCGTTTTTCCCGATATACGCAGTAGTCCTATTTCAAAAACTAATGCACGGAATTTCAGAATCCTCACAATGAGCAAAGATTGTCATTTAATTTTGGCACTGTGATTGCAAATTTTGAAGAATTAACATGTTTGAGAAAGAAGAAAGTTTTGGTATTGTCACATCCAACTTTTTTTTTTCACAGATATATTATATTTTCTTAGATTAAGAAAAGATTTTCTGTTTTAAAATTGTACCGACAAATATATAAAAAAAAGCACTGAAATCCCTTGAATACTTCTCGAAAAAACCGTACATCAATGTTTTTTCACCTGCGATTTAACAAATGCTGTTGCTATCCTAAATAAAATTATTCATTGACATTTACAGCAATATATGCGCATCGACATATTGATCTGTATAATCATATATTAATGTTATATCAAGTTGATCTATTTAATACTGTTAAATATAAATTTTAAAAGTTTTTACATTCTAAGAAGAAAATGATAAAAATATAAGAAAAAGAAGAAAAAATCTTATTTGTGACGCAAACAAAAAGATTTATTTTAATTAAAATTATATCTAATTTTTATCTTTTAACAGTTTTCAGTTTGTTTAAATTTAATTATCTATGGCTTTATGACTTTTGCCTTGAAAATTTAATGTATTTAAAATATAAAAAAGAGACAGACGCATTCTACAAAAAACATCTTTAACAATTCATTCAGACATTAATACATGGAACATTTTAACTACATTCATAAAAATTTATGCTTTATAATTTTAATATGATATTTTTGTCTAAGTTAAAACTAAGAAAATGTTAATAAAAGTAATATAAAACAAAACACAAAAATACGAGAAGAATAATCTTATCTTAATATAGCAAATTTTTTAAATAAAATTAATTGCATTTTGTTAATTAATATTTTATTTCCAATACTAATGAGTCTGGTTACTTAAAATGATCTCTCGTTGGAAGTTTTTTGTATCTTTTTTGTTTACTAAATATATAGTTTAATCCTTTAATCACTATTTAGATTTTTGGAAAATGATACAAATTTTAAATCTAAAGTATGCATTTTCTTTGTGAAAAGATAAACCTCATAAAAATTTACATTTTGTTTTACAGAATAAATATTAAATGAAACAGTTTTGAAAATTTTGATTGCTTTATGTTATTTGGAAAATATATTTTGTTTTAATTATAAACTATCTTTTATTAATGTATTTTGAATACGAGACAAGTTGTGTTTAGATTATTTAAGTAAAAATATTAGCTTTCTGTTAAACTACTAATATTTGAAAAGCACTATTTCTTTATGGAAAAACTGAAAATATATTTTAGTTAACTATTTGTCAAAGGATAAATAAGTGACATGCAATAAATTAATTATTAACTCAGATTCAAAAGACATCTAGTCATCTTTAAGATTTCTAAGCGAAGTCATAGCAAATAATATACAGTCGTTTAAAGAAAAAAAAACAGGCTTGGCATCGTATGCTCCTTTTTAGTATCAAATGTTCCAACTTTTTAGTTGATATTTTAAAAATGTCTTAGAGATTACAATAAAATAGACACAATATTTATTATTTTTTTTTTTAATGGTAACAATCAGATTTGACAGAATAGGAAAATTCTGCATCCTTTATTTAGCTTAAAGATGAATTTTCACAGCTTTCCTATGAATAATGTCAGAATTATTAACTTGTTTATATAAAAACCGTTTCAGTGGTTCCAAAGTGGTCCGTATCGCATTTGTAGCGCGAAAAAAAATTAGAAGAGGGTTTTTGTTTTGTTTACTCTAAACGTGCTTTCCATAATTTTGCCGTATAATTGTATCCCACGACATTATAAATTAATGAAAGACATATTCGACAGTAGAAATAATTAAATAAAATCTATTGGCTTGATTATTATTTAGCCAGGTTTGAAAAATCTAGAAAATTTAATTTCTATATTTTTCAAACTAATTTAGTTGTTCATCGTGTACGAATGCCGCGCACTTGAAAACTTAAAATCCAACTCTTTATACTCTAAACCATAAGTTCCCAACGGTGGCGGTAGCACCGCCCAGTGGCCACTGGAGTCATTTCCGGAGTCATCCAGAGGGGCGATGGCGAGTGCAGATGGAAATGGAGGGCGTTACGACAGTCAAGGGAAGCGGCCGTGACGTACCTACCTATTACTCTTTTTGTCTTCTTGGGTTTACTTTTACTCTTTTGGTAAATTTCAGACTTTTGCGCCTCTTATAGATGTTCATATCATGATTCTGGATACGGTGACAACACTGTTAATTTGATGTAAGATGTAGTTGTTGAAGTTGAAGCCATACGTTGTGAAACCAAAGTTGGGTTTATTTTACATTGAGCGTACATCTTTTCTTTACAGAGCTTTTCTGCCTTTTCTGAAATATCATTTTCTATTGAAGGTTCAACTGACATATGTGGTTCATCAAGTTTAGATTCTAATGGTCTTCCAGTGATGATGCTTTCTGAACAGTCAGTATATAAAAAATGTAATTTTTGAAGGCTATATAACCGTTACTTTAAATCCTGCTTTAGCAACGGTAGCAGTTTTTCAAAAGTAGGTACTCGCTCTTGCACACTTAGGCACTGCGTAGTCTTGCACCATCGTCACTAAATATCTCTGAAACTTCAGTAATATCATCTATTGATAATCAAATTCAAATCACCCAGGTGATAGGTAGTCCATTAATAACTTAATCCATAAAAACCAAAAAAAGTTAAATTAGCTTTGTAATCCTTATTATTATCCTGATTTCAAAAACCATAAATAATATAATTCATAAAAATAAGCAATTTGTTTTCACCAAAATGTATGTTATTATATCGCTTATAACTGTAGCTAATTGGAAAACTCTGTTTTGGGATAAGTTAATCGCTCTGCGTACTCTTGTACACCGCGTGCTCTTGCACTATCTTGCCCGACAGTTTAAGAAAAGGAACAGACTGCGCATCTCTGAACGAAGTAATTTGATGGTTGATGTTAACGAAATTGGAACTCGACATTAACAAATTCTTCAAACTTCACAAGCCTCAACCATCGTTTTATTTATTTTTATTTTTTTTATTGATTTTGTGCTTATTTTTAAATTTTTAATAAATAATTTATTACAACATTTCATGGTCATTTTAATTAATTTCTAATTCTTGATTCTTAACACATAGTTAGGCAGATAAAATAGGTATAGGTAATATTCAGTAATATTTTAATATTTAACATAATTAACTATTATGGAAGAGGGAGGCATTTGATTTTTTTTGTAAAGGTTGTGGTGGTCTAAAAAAGGTTGGGAATCTATGCTATAAACAATACCACGTTTGTTTTCGCTAAAGCCCTTAGTTCGGGCAGTTCGGGAACTTGCCGGGTTTCTTTTAGGTAGATTTCGTATGAAATACTACCTATTGGGATCGTTCCTATGTTGGAATTTCTGAAAAACTTTTGCAGATCTACACCGATCATGACTCCTAGAACCCAAAACCACCCTCAGTAAAAAACTTTATCTATCTATCTATCTATCTATCTATCTATCTATGTATCTATCTATCTATCTATCTATCTATATATATATATATATATATATCACTTTCTTCTGGACACGATAACTCTCGTAATTCTGCACCAATCTCTTCCAAACTGATACATAAAATCAAAGAACATAAAATCTCGGTCAAGTTCGTTAATGGGCAAAATCGGACCAAGGGGATGGAAATAGGGAGGGGTTTTGTGTGAAACCGAAAACCCCCCATAACTTCTTAATTTTTGTACATATCAAATCAGTTTAAAGTTTTTATTACTTCTAAAAATAGGGCCAAAATTTTATGTTTCACAGATTTTTGATAAAGTTAAAAATGGGCTCAAGGGGCGCAAAAAATAGGGTTTTTGGGAGAAAAAAAATCATAACTTCGTCAATTCTCAAGATATCAATTCCAATTAATTTTATTATAAATCTCCTTAATATTATCTACAACTTTCATGTTCACAAGTTTTTGATAGGACAAATTCGTACCGCAAAAAAATTAAAAACGAAAACAAAAAGGGGGTTTGAAGAAGTAAAAAATTCATAGCTCCGTCAATTCAAAAGATATAAAATCCCCATGAATTTATCATATATCTTCTTAATATTGTCTACAACATCTATATAGACAAGTTTTGGATAGGACCAATTCTTACAGCAAAAACAAATTAAAAATACATAGCGGTTGAAGAAAAAAATCATCTAAGTAAGGGTGTATTCAAATCCAAACTGCGTATTTTCTGACTCATTTTACAATTCATTTTTGCTCTCAAAGGCTTCCAATTGGTACGTTTTCTTACTCAGAAACTATATAATGTACCGTAATGGTCGATTTTTTGATAGAGGCAGAATATATTTTTAAAAATGCTGTTAAAGTGGGCATTTTGAACCGAATTTCGCGAAGCGGATTGTGTTGGAAAAATCATTGCATTAAGGATGCACTCAAATCCAAACTACTTATTTTCTGACTCATTTTTAAATTCATTTTTGCTCTCAAACGCATTTAATTGGTATATTCGCTTATTCAGAAACCATATAATGTACCGCAATGATCGATTTTTGATAGAGGCAGAATATATTAAAAAAAATTCTGTCAAAGTGGGCATTTTGAACGAAATTTCCCGAAGCAATTGTGTTATCACTTTCTTCTGGACACGATAATTTCCGCAATTCTGCACAAATCTCTTCCAAACTGATACATAAAATCAAGGGACATAAAATCTCGGTCAAGTTCGTTAATGGGCAAGAGTGGACAAAGGGGATGGAAATAGGGAGGGGTTCTGTGAAAACCAAAAAAAAAAACCCATAACTTCTTAATTTTTGTACATATCAAATCAGATTAAAGTTTTTGTTACTTCTAAAAATAGGACCATAAATTTGTGTATCACAGATTTTTGATAAAATTAAAAATGGACTCAAGAGGCGCAAAAATAGGGTTTTTGTTGAGAAAAAATTCCTAACTTCGTCACCGCAAGAAAAAAAAAGGGGGGGGGGTTGAAGAAGAAAAATTTTCATAACTCCGTCAATTCACAAGATATAAAATCTCCATGAATTTATCATATATCTTCTTAATATTGTCTTCAACATTTATATAGACAAGTTTTTGATAGGGCCAATTCTTAAAGCAAAAACAAATTAAAAATACATAGCGGTTGCAGAAAAAAACATCTTATTAAGGGTGCATTCAAATCCAAACTGTCTATTTTCTTACTCATTTTTAAATTCATTTTTGCTCTCAAACGCATCCAATTGCTAGATTCTCTTATTCAGAAACTATATAATGTACAGTAATGATCGATTTTTTGATAGAGGCAGAATATATTTCAAAAAATGATGTCAAAGTGGGCATTTTGAACAGAATTTCCCGAAGCGATTGTGTTAGAAACGAAAAATATTGCCCTACTGAGAAAATAATTGTTTATTAATCAAGTTTCAATTAATTGAAAGAAAAATAAAAACATAGGTTGCTTATAAATCTTTTCAAAAATCACGTCAGCATGTTTCATATTTTTTTTTATTAAAAATTAATCTGAAAATGTGCCAGAAAATTTCGAGTTGTTGAGTATGGAAAAATATTTTTTTAATATCGCCTTAACATGATTCTCATAAAACCAGCTATTTTATAAAAAGAAAATAAAAACTCGTCAAAAGCAGACAGATAAAACTGTTAAAGTGGATTTATATCTAATAATGATTTAGTTTTTGTTGGTGAAATTACTATACTTAACTTCGAAATCTACCACTGCCTGTAGGCCGGGCCGGCAGAGATTTTTATAATTGGCCAAGATTAATGGCCAAAGTCCGATTTACATGAAATGTGTTTGGCCTTAGGCCGAGCAATTTCCAAAGTGGCTGGAAATTTCTGGTAATCGGTATACTTATTTATAAAATTATTGAAAATGCAATATCAAGATATAACACAGTGCAATCAGCTCAAAAAGATATCAAAATTACGATCTCGATTCCGTTAATGAGTGGAATCTACCTAAAGTAAAAAGAATATTTTAAAAACTTTGAATAAATGCACTTATTAATCCGAAACAGTATTACAATTAATTACAACAGTACAAAAGAACATATCAAGAATCAATAAGAAAAAATCAATTAGATAACAACCTCAGGGTTACATAAAATAAAATTCAATGATAGCGAAGGGAAAAGAAGTTGCATATAGGTATGACTAAATGGAAAATAAAAGAGTTAAAAAAATACGACAGATATATAAAATTAAATAATGACAGTATAGCAATAGCCCGATTAAACAATAAATCCTTAATGCAGATAAATTTTAACGATATAGAGAAACTAGTAAATTATAACAATTTGAAGCACGCATTGATGCATGGAGGTATTGAGATTACAGAGTATTTAGTGATTGGCAATGATATGTTGGACACCACATTTTGAATCTGAAAAATAACTGGAAATGCACTCACTAAACCGAGATACGATGAAGACAAACATCAGTAAACTGAAGATACTCCAGAGTGGAGAGTAAAAATATATTTTAACATTTGTACAAACACGTATGACTGTTTTTAAAAACGGACTGCTCTAAGAAGGTGAAATACTTTTAAATAACATCAACATGATTTTTATGTCTGAAAAAAAATGTTTTCATGTCTGCAAATAGGTAAATATAGAGTAAATCAACTATGTATAAATGACTATTTTCTGTGCTGCTATTTTTTGTGTGTGTTCGTTGTAAATAAATGTTATTCAAGTAAGAAATAAATAAAAGTGAAAAGCAAAATTTTAGGACTGATTCTATCAAAACGGTTAAAACATAATTAACTACATTTATTACTTTAATAGTTTAAGCGCCATAAAATATCTTTTGCTTTAACAAAGAAACTCATTTATACACTGAAATGAAAAACTGCACGCTGACACAAGCTCGATTGTACCCACTGTCATTCTGTGCACAAGCCTTCTGGTTCGACCACGGGAAAAAAGTACACTGTAAAAAAAATAATGCCAGTTTTCCGGTAGGAATCGGAAAAATAGTTGCCCTTATCGTACCGGAATAATTTTCAACACAGCTCGGAATAAAATCCGTAAAATCGGAATAAAATCCGTAAAATACCGTTTTACTGACTATTTCCTTATTTTTACGGATTTTATTCCGAGCTGGGTCGGAAATTATTCCGGTACGATAAGGGCAACTATTTTTCCGATTCTTACCGGAAAACTGGCAGTATTTCTTTTACAGTGTAGTTAAAAAAGAGAAACCTTCTGTGAACTCAACGAGAATATTAATCCAATGTTCATAAGGGATAACTAACATAAATATACTGAGACACCGAGATTCCGTACTCTTTTTCTACAGAAATATTTAACTGTCCTTGCAAAAGTTTTCACTACAAATTCAAAAAAATAATTTTATACGGTTTTGTTTATCACTTAGCCTTAAAAATAAATTTAAATAAAATCTTGGAAACTCTGAGATTATCTGAATACACTATTACTTTCTATTATTTTTTACACTTTTCAACATATTTGAAAAGTTTTTATTTACTATACATTTCTCTGAAAAATTCACAAAACTTGTTTATTACTTTTCTTTATGGAACTAAATCTTGTTGCTATGGACGGAAATCGTTATACAATAATAATTGAATTTCTTCTTACAATAATAAAAGACGAATCACCGAAAGTATCTTACGATATCTATAAATGGAAAAGTTCAAATTTGAAAAAATATGTATTTATATTGAAAATATTTTCTTTTACCTGATACTATGAAAGAAATTTTATCTGTATATAATACTGAATTGTTATATATATATTATTATAAAATTTATAAAACAGAAACTTTTATAAATTATGCTTTTGAATCGGTAGAAATGTCTTTGTGAAATATAATGCGTATTAATAATTCTACATTAATAATTCAGAAACTATACGTAGTTATATAAAATTTAGAGCCATTCATGAATTTCTATTTTTAATAAGTGTTATTGCGATAAGATAAAATGTTTCTCTTTAAGGTTTAAAAATATAATTAATTTTAAATAATAAGTTATTTACCACATACTTTCTAGTTCGTTCTATATTTCGTTTAGCGGCATAATACACTATATTTTATTAACTATACATACAAAATTCTTAAATTTAGGAATTTAAAAAACAGATTTTGTTCATTATATTTATCAATTAGCACTATCATTAAAAAAATAATTTTCTTTGTATCTGTAATTTTACATTTTAGTACTTTTTTGTATGTATGCAAGCATTTTGAATCGTTTTTGAAATATTAACTTAAGATATAGATCCCTAAAAAATGATCATCTAATGACCATGCAAGGGAATGTAGAAAGAGCGTAGAAAGAGCTATTTTTCTACCAGTTTACATGATATTGACAATTTTGGTGATTGTGGAATCTACATTTGGGATTATGTTGTACAGCCGAATTACACTGCTCTCAACTGAGGGTACAGTAGGGATGAGATTTCCGCTTTTTTGCATACCGGTATATTCTTAGAGAAAATGTTGTTCTGATAAACCGCAAGAGTGTTCCGATTAAATGGAATATCATTTTCCCTAACAAAATACTGGTGTGCAAAGACGTGAAAATCTCATCCCTGGGGTACAGTGACAAATAACGATGTTGAGGTGAAGTCCTACAATTTCATGGGAGACTTTTCTGGGAAAATACTATAACAGATTTCATTTCCTAGGCGATATTGGACACAGAGCGCAATTTGTTAACCAATTTTCTAAACGGATGGATTATTCACAGTATGAACTGGTCGAAATGTCGTTGAACCTTAATTCCAATAAGTTCATTTGGTTTGCTATAGTAAGAGCAGCGACATGACGTCAGCCTCACCAAGATACTTTTGCATATTATAATCTCTTTCAGTCCCTTGTTTGAAAAGTATAACCTTAGTCTTTTTATGCTTCAATATTTTGTTTACCTTCGAAATTTTACCAATTATCTGCAACGTTACACTAGCTAATGGTTCATTATTTTACTAGTTCGTCGCTCAACATTATATTAGTTCATCGTTCAACATTTTACTAGTTCATCGTTCAACATTTTACCAGTTAATAGTCCAACCTAAACAATATTTTTGTTGTGCCTAAAACAAAATTACGATTTAATAAAGGGACATTACATGGTTTATGTAAAGTATCATATCGTCGTAAAATATTCATCATCTTATAGTTGCAGTTGCTACAACAACAAAATTTTGTTTAACCGAGCACGCAATTTTTAGCATTGCGTTTTAATTTTTAGAGGATAGAGTATAAGAAACAAGTGGGTAAGTGTGATCACAGATCGCACAGAAGGTTTCGTTTAATATTCCTTTCAAAACACGTTTTCCTTTTGTTAAATCTGTTAGTTCCACATTTCGCCACCAGTGGGCGCACTCTATTCTACACAAGCCTCTATCCGAACGAAACGCCGTTTTACAACCTATCCGTAGGTATATTAGTCGAGGAGATTGGGTCTATAGCACCCGAGATAGGTAGGCGCCCACAGGCGGTAAAAAGTGGAATTGAAATATGTAAGGCTATGTGCATAATGTAAAAGAGTGGTCAAAGTGCTGTCGGCAAAAGTTAGAAAAGTACCCACCGGGTGCAATGGGGGGAAATTAGAAAAAAATGCTTAAAACAAGTAAGAGCCCGGTGGGTAAATAATATAAGACTTTTTGAAAATGTTATGATTTTTCGTGTGATCGCAAGTGCTCTGCTATACGTATGCAAAATTTCAAGTCTTCAACTTAAATAGGTGCTGAGTTAGAAAAAAAATCTTAAAATACACAAGTTAGAGTCCAGAGGGTTAAATATAAGACTTTTTCAAAATTTTATGATTTGTCGTTTGATGTGAGGTGTTCAGCTATATGTATGCAAAATTTCAAGTCTTCAACTTAAATAGGGGCTCAGTTAGAAAAAAAATCTTAAAATAAACAAGTTAGAGCCCAGAGGGTTAAACATAAGACTTTTTCAAAATTTTATGATTTGTCGTTTGATGTGAGGTGTTCAGCTATATGTATGCAAAATTCAAAGTCTTAAAATTAATTAGGGGCTCAGTTAGAACAAAAAAATTAAAATACACAAGTTAGAGCCCAGAGGGTTAAATATAAGACTTTTTCAAAATTTTATTATTTGTCGTTTCATGTGATGTATTCAGCTATAAGTATGCAAAAGTTTAAGCCTTCAACTTAATTAGGGGCTCAATTAGAACAAAAAGGTTAAAATACACAAGTTGGAGCCCAGAGGGTTAAATGTACGATTTTTTCAAAATTTTTGGACTTGTCGTTTTGTGTGAGGTGTTCAGCTATAAGTATGCAAAATTTCAAGTCTCCGACATATATAGTTCCTGAGAACAGGCTCTGTGACGGACAAACAGACAGACAGGCAGGCAGACAGAGGAGTGAGACGAATAGGGTTTCGTCAGATGAACGAAACCCTAAAAATGGATATTTATTATTATTAACAACCGCGGTTTTAAGGATTAAAATACTTTAAATGAGAGTATATCTACTTTATTAAGAAAAAGAAGAAACAACGTATAAAGGCACAAATAAAATGTGTTTAAAAGCATACAGCTGTTTCAAAACCTCTAAGGTTTCCTCATCAGTGCTTAAAATAAAAGTTAAAACTAAGACATTGTGTAAAAAGAGGGGGGGGAGAGAGGTGGACAGAGAGGGGTCTCTCCCCCCCCCCCTCTTTTTACACAATGTCTTAGTTTTAACTTTTATTTTAAGCACTGATGAGGAAACCTTAGAGGTTTTGAAACAGCTGTATGCTTTTAAACACATTTTATTTGTGCCTTTATACGTTGTTTCTTCTTTTTCTTAATATATTGGCACAAAGTACAATCCTTCCCCACTTTTTATGATATATATCTACTTTAACAATGAGAAGAGCGGATTTAGTCGCCGTCAGCACAATATCGCCGTTTTAAGAAATCACACAGTGGCAAATTTCTCTAAAATCACACCCACAACTCAAAATATTTCTCGTTTTTCTGAGTCTACTTCGAAATCAATATAATAATCAGAATAGAAAATTGCAATATTAAATAACTAGAGGTTGTTCGTTGTGGGATTCTAGATTTAATGAAACGGAAATTTTTTCGACTACCATATAGTGTAAGTTTATGAAGGTCAATTAAATTAATTTTGTGTATTTGTTATTTCATGCAAATAATGAAATAATTTAAAACAAAATTAATAATATGAACAAAATAACAATTACAATTATTAATGCTATAAGCGTAAGATTGGAAATATTA
Organism: Maratus speciosus; assembly: GCA_963932465.1. Taxonomy (NCBI): domain Eukaryota; kingdom Metazoa; phylum Arthropoda; class Arachnida; order Araneae; family Salticidae; genus Maratus; species Maratus speciosus. The sequence continues at coordinate 492,188,122 of OZ010788.1, read as the reverse complement.
GAGGAGAATGTCCAAATACCGGCTAGGGTCCAAATACCGGCTATAGGTGTTCTGAGAACTGAGCGCAGCGCAGCCTAGCGGTGATAGGCAGAGTTTGTAACTTTAATTGAGAGAAGAAAGTTACGAAAATTACGTCGCTGAAGTCTGTGTCATTTACAAATAATAAATGCAAAAGTGTCGAATCTACATAATTTGGTTTATCAAAAGTTTTTCAGATATGTGTTTCTCATTTTTTAAAAATATGCTGATCGTATATTGGCTTGAATTGTTGATTAAGTTATTTTCTAGACATATTTAGCTCTCAATTGCCGCGAGCACGCTATTGGTATCTATATTATAAAGGACAAACATATCTGTGCGTAACGCATACGTCATTTTGCGAATGGCAACACTTTGAAATTTGAAATAAAATTTTAGTTTTGCAATTTTCTCTACTGAAAATTTTTAAACTTCTAAACATCGCACATTTTAAATTTTTACACCGTCATATAAGGAAAAAAATGCTCTTTTAAATGCAATTAGTTTGAAAGCTGTATCGCAATTTATTTTTGAGATATTAATTTTTTTTGTAGTTTTTAATACCATTTTTCTTATCATGGCAACGAAAGTAACCCATTTCTATTGAAAGTCATTGAAAGTAAACGGAAAATAGTCGAAAATAGGAGATACTGTATCTTTTTGTTGCCATTTTTTCATAAAACCTGAAAAAAAAAGTTGAAATTAAAATATGGGCTATGTCAAGAATATTGTCTGTTATTCCGTGATAATGACGTCATATGCATATTTTCTATAGACGAAGTTTAAGACGATTTAAAAATTACTGGATTGTAAAAGTGGATTGCTTAGCGGATGCAAATGACGTCATTTTATAAAAAAGTGTGTATTTTAATTCTTAAACCTGAATTATGTTTTGTAGAAGTGCGTCATTTTCACAGCCCAGCTGCTTTGAAATTCTTCACAGGTTAAAATGCTTCACTTTTGAAAATATTGTAATTGAAATCACATATACTGATAAAACGCAATGTTTTACAAAAATTTGGAGAGTCTTTATAGAAGATGGGTGACATGCAAATAATAGCGATTTATATTACCGAAATTGATGATTCTCGCCTGGATGGATTTGCTTCGCCGAGTTAGACAAGCAAACAAATAATTCGCGGTTTAAAATAATATCATGTTTCTGAAGTTTTGGTCCAAAATTCACGCGAATAATAAAATTTTAATGCTATTCTTTAGGACATTCTACTATAATTTTATCGAAATAACATAGTTTTCTTAATTTAATTTTTTATAATTTTATACAATCTATATATTTAAAACACAAGTGTTTTTTTTAGTCATCTGCCCTGATCTTTCTGCTGAACTAATTTTACTAATATTTTTTTTTAACTGAAAGCTCTTCATTTGTAGATGTGATCGCACTATCTGTTTTTTTTATATCCCCACTTTTATATTTTAATTTTAAAAGCCTTTTATGAAATTTCTTCTAAATGGTGAAAATTAGATAGCTTTCATTATTGCAGACAAGAGAGAAATAATGAAATATTTTTATCTTTATTCATGTTATTATCTGATAAAAATTGTTGTATGTGTTTAGTGGCGCAAAATATCCCATTAAGGATATAAAATTTTGAACGGAAATTGACGTACTGCTTTTGAAAACATGCATTTTTCTCATAATTTTTCTATATTGTTTTTCCTTCTGCATGTGTATTGATACTAAGTTTCAGACACTAGGCGAAATGCTTGATTAAGTGAAAATGAAGTCATATTTAAAAGAAAACGATCATTTTCTTAGATAAAACTAAACATTTTAACACAAATGCGTCTAAAAAACATAAATTACGGAAATTTTTACTCTTCGGAATTGAGATTAGAATCTCAAGTAAATGGTGCGTCTGTTCACATAAAAGATATTGCTGACAACCATGACTTGAAGTTTTGAGTTAAAATGATTTTTAAATGATCAAACAAAATACAAATTTTTTTTTAAATGTTGAATACGGATATGAGAAGTGCGTATGCAAATTTTGAGAAGGTGATAATTGTTGTTTTTCATTCCGGAATACCAAGCATATCATTAGATAACCACATCCTAATAACTGATCTTTATTATATTTTACTGATTAAGTATCTATATTATAAAGAACAAACGTATCTGTGCGTAACGCTGACGTCATTTTGCGAATTTTCGCTACTGCAATTTTTTAATCTTCTGACCATTGAACATTTTCAATTTTCATCGCATAGGGAAAAAATTTACTTTCAAATGCAATTTGTTTAAAAACTGTATCTTAATTGGCTGATGTATTATATTTTTTAAAATAATTTTTAAGCATGATTTTTTTAAAGTTTATCTTATCACGTGCCGGTTTAAATACATAATAATAATAATAAACATTTTGCACATAAAGCAACAAACATTTTTCAGCGTTTGTTTCTGACTATTTTTGCATAACGAAATTAATACTTCCTTTATAAAAAAATAAAATAATAATATTGTAAAAAAGCAAATCTAACATATTTGTAATCGTACAATTTCAATTTTTAGTTCACCAAACAGGATTTTTTTTTCCTAATGGAATTTGTTTGCAAAGTTCATCTCAGTTTACTGATTGTCTATGGTTTAAAATTTTCTTTTAAAACATGAAATATTTTTTTTATTTATCTATATCGCGCGGAGCTCGATCACGAAAGATTAATCCGTTTGCCCTTAAAAGAAAATAAAAAGTTCATCATTTACTTACGGCTAATATCCATTAAAAAAAAACTTCCGTATGAATAAATAAAAAATATAATATAAATAAAATGCAAATTTAACAGACATGTATAAGCTCTGAAATTATCAGAACATAAAAGGCAAAGTAATACATAAGTAGCAAAATCTTGGTCAAATAACTCTTAGCATGCGGCTAATAAGAAAATATCACTTTTGATAAATTTCAAAAAATTATTTGATTGTATAATTCGTATTTTCCATAATAAAAATGCTTTTTTAATGTAAGTGGGCAATCTAAAAAAAATATTGCATATAAAAAAATATTAGTTTTCAAAAAAAAATGTTTTCACCTATATTCTTTAACCCGGGAAGCCCGGGTACGATCCCCTAGTTTTATTAAAGGAATGAATAATGCCGGTTTAAACTTAAACATAGCAGTGGTCCGAATACTGGTTACTTAGAGTGGTCTAAATACCGGCTAGCCGGTATTTGGACCTCTCTCGGTTGCTCTGCTTGAAGGGGAGGAAAATAAATTCATTTAAATAGTTCCATAATTAATAAATTAATTTAAATGGTTCAGAAATAGTCTCCGTCCCATTTCGCAATATGAAAAAAGCAACCATGGCCGTAATTCTTAGGAACGACACTGGTTACCGGATCACTTTCCAAAAAAGAGCTGTTGAACACTACAAAATTGCCTGTAATAAATGTGAAGAGAAAGAAAAAAATGACGGAGCAACCCAGACGAAAGAGGAAGAAATTTGATTTTAACCCTCTCGCTGCGCAACCCGAGATTTCCTTGGGTATCGTAAAAGTAGCAAAGTTTGCGCAACCCGAGATTTCCTCGGGGATGCATTTTTTCGGTCTAATTAATCCTCCTTGATTATTCCCACCAGTTATTTTTTTATTGTAAATTATGCCTTATTTAATCGGAGCATTTTCCCTATTAAATTAGACAAAAACTTTTGTTTTGAAAAACCGGTGACAAAAGAATAAAAATTCTTAAAAGACGCTCGTCGCAAAGGGGTTAAATTCGCTATTTTTGAAGCTATTTTGATAAAACAATTACGCAGCGAGAGAGCTAAAAAAGTGGAAAAGGAAAATATACAACAGAGGAAGATGATAAATTTGTGTCTTCTGATTGGGTGCTTTCTCTGTGGACAAGAATGGGGGAGGGGATTCTGGGTTCAATGTTAAGAATGCGATTTGTGGGTTGATAGGGACTATACCGACGCAGAGAGTGATATTATACTTTTGATTTTTTTCAGATAAAATAGTTCTCATTTCAATCAGCAAGCTTTTTTTTGTTTTGTTTTACACGTTAAAAAACAAAATGGGAAGAAGAGTATGAGAGATAGTCGTAAAAATTTTTAGAAATTTAACAAAAATACTTATTTATTAAAAATTGCGCATTTTTTCTGTGCATAAGAAATGTTATTAATCAATACAATTTATTAAAATAATATTCTTATTGCTTAATAATTGTCATTAGCTGTATTTGTGTGATCTTTTGGGAAAAAAAACTTAGGTAGCCAGTATTTAGACCCCATTTTAAAAACTCAAAATTTGAAGATTTTCGGAATTTTGCTTCTTATAAACAGAAAAAGCCTTTAAAACTGATTTTTTTTTCTCTAAACAGGTGTAAGACGTGTCACGGTACCCTGCTGTCACATTTTATTTTATTAATTTTGAAAATTGTATGATCTAGATTGAAAATAAAAGTGGTAGCCGGTATTTGGACCTTTTCCTCTACTAATATCATTTATTCATTGATCTAGATTCGATTGAATTTCGAACTACTTTCTTAATTATATGAAAGGAAATATGAAATTCCTCATTTTGTGGTGGGTTTCTCAAAATCTGGTAAATGCTTACAAACAAAAACTATTCTTAATCTTCCCTGAAACACAGCCCTTAATAAACTGTCAGAAAAATTTGTCTTTCTTAATAGTCTTTCTTAATTATCATTAATATTTAAATAAAAAATTTCCGTACACCTAGAAACCATGCTTTCTCCATTAATTCTTCCCGGAAGTCTATTTCTTTTATTCCTTGCGCGCATGCGTATTGGCTCTTTTAATATCAAAGTTCGAATTCATTTTTTAAATGAAAAACAGAAAATTCACTCAATTAAAATTTGTAATTTGTTAAACATACAAAACTAATTCTTTCGAATTTAATAAAATAGCAATTTTCTCATTTTTTAAAACTTATTCGCAATTTATTTTTAGAGAATAAAAAAATATTCGCATGTAAAATATATTCTAAACGAACACATTACAAAAATATATAGTAATTCAATCAAGTTTTTAAAAAAATCGATTTTATTTAAAAACGTAAACTTTTCTTCTCGAATTTAATTAAAAATACAGTAAACTCTCCATAAGGCGGACTCTGTGTAAGACGGAAATCTGTCTAACTCGGAAAGATTTTCAAGTCCCTGCGATTCCATAGACATAGAGTAAAATTTGTCTATGGCGGAATATTGTCTACTACGGAAAATGTCCTAGGTCCGTATCGATTCCGCCTTAGACAGAGTTTACTGTATAATATTCATATTTTACATCTAACAATCAAATTATGTGTTATTAAACATATGTCTAATATGTAGTAATTTTTGTTACTCTATTATTCTATAAGTGTTAAAACACCAATCATCATTTCACAACGACGAGATGTTCCTGTTATTAAGTCTAAATTTCCGAGCTTTATAAACAAGTAATTTAACAAGCTTTACCAATCCCCCATTTTAAGAAACCCATATCTTCATTTTAAACTCTCTTTCTGCTAAGTACCCGTAAGGCATGGTGACGTCACGGCGACGTCGTTGTGAAGTCACACTGTGATTTTGTGACCGTCGATGTGACGTTACGTGACGTCGATGTGACGTCACAGTGACTAGAATGCGAGGTCGTTATGGCCGTTTTAGAGGTCGTTTGTGACGTCACATTGTGACCACTCTGTGAAGTCACGGTGTGACAAATTTGTGAAAAAAGTGTCATTTGTGACTATTTTGGCATTAACTTTGTGACGAACTTGTGACGAAAGCGACAATGCTTTGAAGTCACACTGTGACCAATTTGTGAAATATGTGTCATTTGTGACGAACTTGTCATAAACACTGTGATTTCAAATGAAAATCAAATTTCAAATTAATTGCTTAAAAGACGCAAATAGTGAAAAAGATTCCATGCTGGGACTCGAACCCGGGCCATTAGTACAGCGCACTGACATTCTACCGACTAAATCACATGGAACGATACCCAGGCTGGAAAATTTCTCACTATTACATGATGGCGAGGCTACAAACTCAGCACAAGATGGAATATTTAGCGTGAGCCACCAACATGATGCAAACACGAAACTTAATTAAATCCAGCATCGATTGAAATTATATTAATACTTGGAAATTTTTCCAGAGAGAACCATTCGCCTTGCATACAATATTTCAAATGAAAATCAAATTTCAAATTAATTGCTTAAAAGGCAATTTTAATTAGAAATGTTGCATGCAAGGCGAATGTTTCTCCCTGGAAAAATTTCCAATTATTAATATAGTTTCAATCGATGCTGGATTTCATTAAGTTTCGTGTTTACCCCATGTCGGTGGCTCACGATAAATATTCCATCTTGTGCTGCGTTTGTAGCCTTGCCAACCTGTAATAGTGAGAAATTTTACAGACTGGGCGTCGTTCCATGTGGTTTAGTCGGTAGAATGTCAGTGTGCTATACTGATGTCCCGGGTTCGAGTCCCTGCATGGAATCTTTTTCACTATGTTGGCCTTTGCGCCTTTTAAGCAATTAATTTGATATTTGATTTTCATTTGAAATATTGTATATAAGGCGAAGGATTCTCTCTGGAAAAATTTCTAAGTATTAATACAGCGATGAATTTTGAAATAACCTTTTGCTGTAAATATAAAATCTTATCTTTTTACCGTACTTTTTAGCAAAATATCGCTATTTTGGAGACTTATTCCTCTAAAACATTTTAAATTTTTCCACTTCAAAAACAATGCTTATCAACTGACATATTTTTTTTATTCAGTTCTATGATTGATATTAAGTTCTGTGCTTGATATTGAGTTCAAGCTTGATACTTAGAATGTGTAATTTTTTTAATTTGTTGTGATTTGTCATTGCTTTATTAAATACGAACATGGAGACTAACGGATATTAATACAACTATTATTTATAGAACGGCATGACAAGCGATATTTATTTAAATTTTTTATTCCAGTGTATATTGTATTTTATGAATATGAGCTAAATAGATTTGGTATGTTTTATAGGAAAAGACTGATCTGAGAAATAGAAAAAAAACGAGTAAGAAAAATCATGCGTTAATCATAGATTATAAAATACTTTCCAACACTTTCTGAATGCTTTAACAAGACATCGTAATTTAGGGAAATGACGTAAATAAGATAACTAAGTAAACATTTTAGAAAATTCATAAAACATTTGAAAAATTGATTTCAGCAGTTACCGTCCATAGCCAAATATGTTTTCCAATTCTTTTGAACAGCCCTGTATTTGATCTGTAGGTTGATACACTGAGAAAAATGAAGTACTCAAAAATAAGTAAACCGACGTACTCATATCGAATTGAATATTTTTGATAAAAAAAATGAACCCATGCTTTCTCTATTTTGAAACATCACATGTTATCAAACCCAAACAAACGAATAGTTTTGTACCCTGTAATGGTTCATTTCATTTATGGCGGCATAAATGATGTTTATTAATGTAAATATTAAATTATGCACAGCATTTTAAAAATAATTTAAAAGTGCTTGGAAATAATGCTCTTGTCATAAAAATATTCGATTTGAGTATCTTGTTAAGAATTTTGCTATTTTTCTTAATAAATAATCAATTAAACATTTCTTGTTAAGAACTTTGAACGGGAAATAAATGTCAGTACATTTTTACTTTAAATTTTAGGTTTTTCTTTTTTTTTGGGGGGGGGGGGGGCAGTACATAACGATTCATATTTGATCACAACCAATGAATAAAAAACGAGTACATGTGTTTCTCAACTTTGAGTACATTTGGATCGGAGCTATTTTGAGTATGTAATGCATTTAAAATTGAGTACTTTTTACTCAATTTTGACTTCCCATTTTTTAAGTGTATATATACTATATAATGGGAAAATCTAGTTTAGCAAGAAAACGCCTAACAGGTTGAAATTCTTTTTCAGCAATTTATACTAATGTATGGAAACATACTTGAATACTTTTGTACAACCCTGTAGTTTACCTAGAATCTTTATTACACGCCACTATTTAGTTAAAATTTAATTCAAACTAAGACACTCTTAAAACTGCTGAAATCACATTTTCAGAAATTATAATTTATAGACAGCCATGTATCCAATTCTTTACGTGACCCTGTATATCATTTTATCTATATTCTACAAACATTTCTTGGTAAATTAAATGCAGTTCAGCAAAAAAAAGCATATCTCATTTAAAAACAACCTTTAAGCAATTTGCGCCCATTCCCAGTAATCCTTACGAATACTTTTGTGTAGCCTTGTATAGGAATTATAGCATTTATATACACCATATACTATGCATAAATATAGTGAATCATAAAAGCGCATATCATAATTAAAAATACATTTCCAGCAATCATCGCTAATGAACAGTACTTCGGATACAATATAGTATCTGAAATATTTTGTGTGTCCCTGTAAATGCTATATACGTATTATTCTTATTATACATGAAATAATTTATAGTATGTAAACCTCAGCGACATATATCAATTTCATTATATATGAAATAGATTAACATAATTAAAGTATGCCGCAAACAATTCCCTCCACCCCTATATCATTATGTATTTGAATTCCTTTTTTAGCCCTGTAAATGAACAATAACTATTTTTTGCATCGCATAGTCAACAGAATACATATTTTAGTGCACTTCATAAATGCATATAAATTTTATTCTGTTTGAAAGCGTGCGTAAAATCATAAAAAAATCATTTGAAACGATTTTTTCCCATAGGCTGTAATGTAACGGAAAAATTTAGGCTGTCCCTGTAAATAAACAAAGCATGCTACAAACTTCATTACAAATAGGTACTGTGCTATGGTAAACGTCAATAACATCCAAAAATTTCAGGGCAATCTGAGTATATTTTCGAGAGTTAGAGTGCGGACAGACTGCTAGACGGACAGACGGAGAGACAAACCGAAGTCATAAGCACTTTTCAACCTGTGTCCTATATTATGTATCCTGTATTATATGAACTTTTCAAAATATATACTAAGCAATTTAATCTATAACTTCCCATCAGGCATGAAAAACACTTTGTTTCAAAGCTTAAATATCATATTTTACACTAGATTAATATTAACACAATTATTCTAATTGGTAAACAAATCATATTAGATGTAAATTTCCAACTGGGCGAAAAACGTCCGGACCAGGATACGAACCCGGGACCGCCCTGGCTGAAGCCGCCAGTGCTCTGCCATCTGAGCTATCCCGGACGATTCTGGTCGAACTTTTTCACCCAGCTAACCTTGATGATTTCAGCATCTGGTCTGAAACCTGGTTCAGCTCAACAGAATAAATCTCAGGTTATGGAACTCCAGAATTGGTAAACAATGTTTACCAATTAGAATAATTGTGTTAATATTAATCTAGTGTAATTTCGTATCCAGCGATTTCTGGAGTTCCATAACCTGAGATTTATTCTGTTGAGCTGAACCAGGTTTCAGACCAGATGCTGAAATCATCAAGGTTAGCTGGGTGAAAAAGTTCGACCAGAATCGTCCGGGATAGCTCAGATGGCAGAGCACTGGCGGCTTCAGCCAGGGAGGTCCCGGGTTCGTATCCTGGTCCGGACGTTTTTCGCCCAGTTGGAAATTTACATCTAATATCATATTTTACTTTTTAGTGCCAATAATTACGCGTATCATAAACGTAGAAAATGAATTTACAATCTCTCTATTCTAAAAAAAAGTAACTACCGCTGTCACCGCCGCCGCCGCCGCCGCCGCCGCCGGTTTTGAATTTTTTGTGACCGGAGGTCTTTCTTCGTTAATATTAAAAAAACTGTTGCATACAAAAATATGAAAATCGGTAGTATTATAGAAAAATGTTTGATAAACACGCTGATGCAGACAGTTTTCAAATCGAAGAATTATTTTAAGAGATATTTAATGCCAAAGTTGGACAAAATCGTTTCATTAAAAAAGTTTTATAGGAGCAAAAACTGTACATAGGAATTTAATCATTTTTAGATCATTTTATGCATCAGAATTTCCCGGTGTGCAGATTGCAGTTAGTTTTTTAATTTGAATAATTTTTCGAGGTTTTATTTCTATTTTAAATTCAAATTTTCAGCATTTCGAGAGATATTTTTTACAAATTTTAGAAAATTGTATTAATTTATACTGTTGCCAACTGTATAAACAGAGCAAACAGTAATGTTTCCTTCTAATTAAAAATTTATTTTGCACGTGACTATTATAAACAAAAAATATAAAAAGCAGGAACTCATTGAAAATTACGCCATAAAAACTATAGTTACACGTGAATTTTAAATGAGAAAGAATATTGTAAAATAATAAATTCAGTAACATGCGTTAGAAGTCCTAAATAGGAGAATTTAAGTCATATTACACTTATTACGTAAAATGAACAAAAAATAATATTGCAAAACAGTTTTAATTTTAAAATTGCGCGAGACATTTACTTGACATTTTAAGATGATCATAATATTTCATTTCTAACAAAAGTATTTTGACGGGAATATTAAAAAGAGAAAGAAAAGTTTGGTGAAAATTACGTCAGATTATAATTGTCAGATTCAAATTATAATTCAATCTTCCGAAATCTTTTTAAAGGCGATCAAATTAGCGTGCTGTTAGAGTCTGCGTTGTCTGAACGGGAGTTGACGAGCGTAGCTCGTAGGGGGCAGAGCCCCCTAGTAGAAGAAAATTTAATAACCGATTCAGAATGTCTATAATTAAATGTTTGATTAAAATCACAAACAGAAAAAATGCTTACATACAATTAAAAAAAATAAATATACCAATTTGAAAAACACTAAAAATAATAATTAGTATTTATAATTGTACTATTAAACAACAGCAAACTCAATAGATAAATTAAATGCATTATTAGATTTAACAATATCTCAAAAATATTTCCATATGGTATAAGGAATTCCTATTATTTCATAATTTCGGCAAATGTTAAATCTGAAAACATTGGTCTGAAGATTTAGGATTTTGAAAGATAATTTAAAATATTATTAGCACTAAAAGAAAATTCTTTCAAATGTTTCACTACTGTAATATGTAAAAATACAGTTTCCCAGTATAATGTTAATTTCTAATCTGAAACAGTTTCGTAATCTCATGATAATCGAACATCATATTTAACCCCAAAATAATAATAACTATAAGTGTTAGTAATCAAAAAATAGTAAGAATCCGATAAAATAATTCCAAATCATTGTCGTTCCATACATTTTCAATCTCAAGTAATAGTAAATTAATGTTTATATTAATTCCAGTATGAATGTAGGCATGCACAGTCTCTGCGCAGTTTTTTTTTTTTCAAGCGATGGCAGATTAAGATATTTTTCTTTACAGTTATCGAATTTGAAAATATCGCTAGTGACAGTTAAAGATCAGTCTCTTACAAATATAACATAAAACTATTTAACCCATATGTACAAATCAGGAATAAAATATTTAAATTAAATAAAACTTACATATACGTTCTATTAATATCCGTGTATCCTAGAATGGTCATTTCCTTATCTTAAAGTGTTGTAGACGTGGTGAAGGTGATGTTCTAAAAACAGTGAACTATTTATTTCCCGCGTCTTCTCATGTTTATTTTTTTTGTGGGCAGACGATTTTCAAGCAGATGGTCTGGTACAGATTATTTGTTTTTGCATGCAAGAGATATGAAACTTGAATGCGCAGTAATTTTCTGAAAGTATGGTTAATTAAAATTTTGTATTTGAAGAAATGTCCAATGTATTTAAGCTTTTCTTTTTATCCGTACCAAATAATTCAAGTTAAAATGTATTTTAAAGTTCCTTTTTTCTAAATAATTATAATAATAATATTCATAATTAGAGTTTATTAGATATACCATTGTTTAAATTTTCAAAAGGTGTAAAAATAAATTTAATGGTAATAACGAGCCCCCCCCCCTTTTTTTTTCTTTTTTTTTAAGTAAAGTTTGTTTTGCACAAATTTTGTATATTTCTTTTATTTTCGGAAAATGCTAATTTTATTTAAAAAGTCTGAAAGAAGTAGAATTTATGACTTGAATACAAATTATAAAAATATTCTAAAGCAAGAAATGCATAGATGACTAAACTCTGAAGACTCTTTCTACGTGCTCATTAAAAGGTGCAGATTTAACTGTAATAGAAATTTTTTATTTTGAAACCACAGAAGTGTTTCGAATAATCCTGGTCGGTAAAAAAAGAAAGAAAGAGTGAAATTTCCTCCCAGCAAACTAAATATGTAAAGTGTATAAATTTAATATTCGTAATTGTAAATATATTATCCAAATGCTAGATAAAATTGAAATCATGAAAAAGTATACATTCACTGTGTTAGATATCAAATTGATAAAATATAGCCTGAAAATTTAGTTTATTAATGCTTGTATCGTGCACTTTATTTATTATGCCCCCCCCCCCCCCTCTTCCCTTTAGTGACAGAATTTACCATTTGCTATCCACTAATATATTTTTTTCCTTATGCCATGTAACTCGTGACTGTTTAAAATATTTCTCTTCATTTTCAAAGATTTTTGAAGTTCATATTTTTGTCACACTGTGACTTACAATATGCTGGTTTTTTTGTCACATATGTGACGTGACGTACGTTACATAACAGTGACCTCACAATTTTTTTTTAATTGCCAGAAAAACATAATTTTACAGTAAATATCATGTTTTAAAGAATTTTCGTAATTTTTTAAAGTTTTCTAAGAAGTTCACATCTCAGTCACAATGTGACATCACTGAGTGGTGGCATTTTGGTCACAGATGTGACGTGACCGCAGTGACTTACAGTGACGTCACAACGACGTCACCGTGACCATGCATGACTCATTGGTCGAGTGGTTGATATGCTCGGTTCTATACGCGCGGACCCGGGTTCAAGTCCGAGTGGATCCACGGAAGAACGGGATGCATTTTCTTTGAAGAACTCCTTTTTTTTCAGATTACGGAGATTTTCTGTCCTATATAACGGAAAAAAAGAACGAAATTCCTTCAGTTCTTGGATGTATACCGGTAGCAGTGCTCCTAGGAATATTTTTGTGAACTGAAAAAGGTATTTCTACAAGCAGAGGGCCAACATTGGTAATCATAGATTTTGATTATTTTAATATACGTTGTAAGGTAGCCTATATTAATATAATCAAAATATGTGATTACCAAGGTTGGCCCTCTCATTGTAAGAGTGTAACACACTAAGAATCATTGATAGGAAAGATTGATTTTCAGTGTATCGTTTTAAAAAAATGAAGATCATTAATTTTCAAATTATTCAGCATCACGATTGCAAGATCTTATTAAACTATAATGCCTTTATTTTACGCAATAAGAGTGAGCTAAGAATATTTTTAAGACATTGATATACATTTAAGCAAAGTTGTGTCGAGCGAGTGTACAGCTCTGCCCCACTTCCACCCGAATTTGAATAGTTTTTTGGAAATTTTTTGCTTAAAAACATAGTTGATTTTGATAATAATAATAGTTTGTTCGAAGTTTAGCAATATTGTAAAACTAGATTCTTTGAAAGACTTTATACAGTATAACCTCAAATATCCGGCATCGTCGGACCGATATTAAGCCGGTTTTTTGAAAATTCCGGATTTCTAAAAATATAGCAGAAGTACATCCGATATTCTTAATTTTGGCTTTATTTAATATTTAATTCATAGCCAAGTGGTTTTTATGTGAGAAAAACAGATAATTAAACCTTTAAAATACACTTAATTTATGATATTTTCTATGTTATAATTTTTTTTTCAATAAACTATAAAGTAATTTCTTCTCTTGTAATTTCCGAACCATCGATATCAATTTTATTTGATTCAATTTTTTGGACTGTTCTTCAAAAAGATTTTCTGGGATTTTATTCAAGTGAAGGTATCGATTTCATAAAAACAGCCTTGTTTCTGTGAAGCATACATTAATTTTCCAGTGAAATTTATGCAGTTTTCCAGTGACACATTTACTTCTGCTTCCTTTTTCCTCTGAACTGCTTCCAGTGTTATCGACGGTTCTACTTAGCTCAGCATCAGAGACCTCGCTGTTTGCGAATCTGTCGCGTTCGATCTCGAAGTTTTTAACTCGTAAGCAATTTTTATTTTTCTATCTCCGGTAAGTTGAAAATGTAACTAAAAATTTGAGGAATATGACTTTGGTGCTGAATATTTGAAATTTTCGGATTTTCGAGGTCACACCCTATTTACGTTTTAAACGCATCTATAGAAATTTTAAACAGTAATTTCGAAATGATTCCTGTTCATATTTTCTGGTTAATTAAGTTAGTTTTCAATATATTTTTTTAGCACATAAAGCATTTATTTGAACATTACTTTTCTCCATTTACTGTTTATAAGAAAATCTTTATAATCAGGTCATCGCTGAAGACAAGATAATTAGTTTTTAAGTGTATTTCCTTCACACGTTCTTTCGAAGTATCATAATTAACAAAAACTTCCATAAAAAGGTTGTTTTTAGATTATTCTACAGCTACATAATTTCAGCATTCACTTTCCTTTTTTCCGGTTTTTGTGCCAGTAAATGTAATTAGAAAAATGGATAACCTATTTTTTATCTAATATTAAAATATTATGGGTGATGTTTTAGTAAGAAGAATCTTTGTTCGGGATTGGAAGTCCTTATACACAGCATGTTAAATTAATGTACCTTTTCTCAGAAACTAGGGGAAATGTACCAAAAAAAAGGGTTACCTTGCAAAAGGTCGGGTAAAAGATTTTTTTTAATTGTTTATAATGATGCCAACATGGAAAAACCAAGTTTTCTAACAAAGTTTCTAAAGGCTAAATTTTCTGAGGCCAAAAAACAAGAAAATTTTGGGACCTTTTTTAGTTTTTTTTTTAAATATCTCGAGACCCGTTGCCGTAGCATGCTATTTGTCAATTTCAATATTAACGAAGATAAAATTCTCTACATCTTTCCAGCTTACAACTTTTTTATACAGTCAATAGCAAGCGCAGTACGCCATTTCAAAAATAGGACATTTTTTTCAATTTTCTTAAAAACCGTGAAAAAGCAGTTCTGCCCCGATTATTCAAATGTTTCCCACGGATTCAATCGTGTATGTCAACTTCTATATATTAGTAGCAGTAAATTATGTGTTTCAGGGCTAAAACTAGCTTTTTTTGCACCCGTGGCAAACATGTATTTTGGCGCCCCGTCCACCCCCTCTCTTTTAAAAAGAAAATTTACCACGGGAATCTTAATAAATCTCTAATAGCCGGATTTTCAAAATGTTAAGTTGCATTAGATACGCAATGCTGAACTACGTAATCAGCTTTGTCAAATAATGATTCATCAAAACTTTGAAAATCGTACCGAAAGGAACCCGAAATATGTTCCGCTTTAAACAGGTTTCCATCTTAGCCGGTATAGTTGTTCATATTCTTCCTCTTGAAAAAATATATGCTTTTCTTTAAAGGCCGAATTCCGTATATACAGATTTAATTTTCAAAGATATTACGGTAGTTGTCGCATTGAAGCGTTTAAAATCACAGTTATATGAATTATAGGACTAAATTAGTCACACGAAGACATTCGCAAGGTAACATTAAACCTATGGGAGCGTTCTTGACAAATATCTCGCTCGCATTTTGTTACTTTTAAATAATTTTTTTTCATGGGATACCTGAAATCAATATCTAATGTTGTGCTTTTGTACTTTTTCGGGTTTGGTTGCTTTTTTAAAAAATATATATATTCG
Organism: Maratus speciosus; assembly: GCA_963932465.1. Classification (NCBI taxonomy): domain Eukaryota; kingdom Metazoa; phylum Arthropoda; class Arachnida; order Araneae; family Salticidae; genus Maratus; species Maratus speciosus. Next base: position 492,172,409 of record OZ010788.1, on the reverse strand, counting down.
CACACTTTCATTTTTGGAAAACTGTTTGGAACCCGTTCTGAAATTTAAAGTATCCTGTTTGAGCTTTAAAGCAATTAATAGATAATCTTTAAGTTTTACATATTTTTGCATGCTAAAATGACATAATCTCTCTGGAAAAAAATTGACAATATATTTTAAAACTAATATTTTAAATATTTTTTATAAAACTAAAGATTTCAAATATTTTATTAACAGAATTTATAAATTTTACAAGATATAAATGCATAACATTAGTTAGTGAAATAATCTGGTGTCATTTTTATTGTAGTATTTTATAAGGTAAAAGTATTTCTTTCATAAAAGATATTTATCTTGTGAGTACCCCCCCCCCCTTTATATGGAACTACAATTCAATGTTTGCTATCTTTAAAACAGTAAAATATTAAAACGTATGTTATCAATAATTGGTAAATAAAATATACCATATTAGTGGGGAATAAAATATGTTTTTCGCAAATTTTCATACCTGGGTGATTTTCAAAAAAAGTCTCATGTTTTACTGTCCTTTCACATTTGTACAGAAAAATAATTAAATATCATAATTTTAATTATTGCATTTTAACTATCATGTTTTTAATGATAATTTACAGATATATTATTATTTATAAAAAATTTAAAAATAAGAAATATATTCTTTTGCAGTCATAATATCATTACCGTAGGTTGTCCCAACAAGCAGTTTATTAGGTGAAGATTTGACAAAGTTCTATTTAAAACAGATGGTTATAATTTTTTATACATTTTTATTTATTAAGATACTAATATTTAAAGAAATATTTATTTTCATTAATTAAACTTATCTATAATTCTTAATAATTTTTTTTAAACCGTGTCCCAAGAAAGAGTGTCGTTGCCATGCTTCTGACAAAAAGTTCCTCCGGATTTTTGTAGAGGGCAGCACATACCTTTTTATCAAGGCAAAAGTACTCCTTAAAAGTCAACTTCTTATCAGATTTAGGTGAATAGAGTAAATAGTTTTATAGTTTCAATAAAATAAGCAAAGACTTTGAATGTTTTGGTGAGTATTCTTTTGTAAGTCATTACCGTACCCAATTCTAACTGATAATTAAATGAACATTTATTTCTTAATCTGCTTTCATTATATGAGAAATAGAAAATCATTGTATGGGCCAGAAGATATAATGGCTGCCATTTATGCCTGGGGAAAAATAAAAAATATTTTGTTAAAAAGCAGTAAACCAACGTTTAAAATGTTTTTCTAGCACGCTGTTCTTTTTTCCCTATCTTGCACTGAAGAAGAATCTCGCTGCAGATTCGAAACAGCTATTTGCTACTTTTCACGCATTATTTGTGCATTTTAAACGTTGGTTTACTGCTTTTTAATATTCCTGCACAAAGGATTTAATTGCTATTTTAAAAATATTTTGCTTAATTTGTCATTACCATGCTCATTTATGTTATTATACCAAGTGCATTAAAATTAAAACATTAGGTTTAAAATGTTAAATTAGTAATTTGGTCTCTGCTGATGCTTGTATATTAATGTTTACAGGTAAGGTAATTATTTACAAACAATTAAAAGTTTTTGATTATTTCTGAAAATCTGATTTTGTTATTCCAAAATATGGACAGATTTTGAAAATGACCCATCTATTCAATTGATACCTGGAAAATATGTATGCATTATAAAAAATATAAAAATTATAAAATTTATTAAAATTAAGCAAGAAATCTTTTTTAATTGAAACTATCGTGCAAATAAGTTACTATAGCTTGAAAAATTCTTTTAAACAATGCTTTGAAGTTAACATTGTATACACTTAAAGTTGCTGTCTAAATCTGAAAATTGTCTCATTCATCCACACTCTGCCCTACTTTTAAAATTATATAAATTTATTACAGATAAAATGTCTGTTGAGATGACAATAAAGACGCAAATAATAGATAATTTACTGCTACCAATTTTTACAAGTCGACATACACAATTAAAACTGCGGGGAACATTTGAATAATAGCGGCAAAACTACGTTTTTCACGGTTTGTAAGAAAATTGAAAAAATTGTCCCATTTTTGAAATAGCGTACTGCGCTTGCTATTGAGTGTATAAAAAAGTTGTAAGTATAAAAGTTGTAGAGAATTGTATCTTCTTTAATACTGTAATTGACATATAATATGCTACGGCAACGAGTCTCGAGATAGTTTAAAAAAATAAAAAAATGTCCCAAAATTTTGTTGTTTTTCGGCCACAGAAAATTTAGCCTTAAGAAATTTTGTTAGAAAACTTGGTTTTTCCATGTTGGCACCAGTATAAACAATTCAGAAAAAAAAATCTTTTACCCGACCTTTTACAAGGTAAAACGTACATTTCCCCTGGATTAAATATACCCACTTGAATTTTTTTACATACCTAAAATAAACAATTCCTAATAAAGGGAAGTGTCAAATTTATAAACAGATATTCTTTACTAATTTTTTTAATCTGGCATAAAATCCACTTTTAAGTAATAAAAAACTTCCATTTTTCAAAAGATTTTTTTTTAATAAAAATTATGTATAGTTGTGGGGAAAAAAGTAAACACCCCCTGCTAACTCTGCAACAAATTATTTTAGAAGAGAGTTACTGATACCAAACGATTGAAAATAAATTCTACTTTTAAATGATGTGCATAAAATTTGCTTAGGAAGCCATCTACATATCAAAACAAACTTAAACTTTGTTCTTTTCAATAGCAATATCTAAGTTTGACAGCATAAATTAATTCTACACCCTTCAATTAGCTTAAATCCAAATTTTCATGAAATTCGTACGGTTAGTTTCAGAGAAATTAATTATTTTAAAACAAGCATAATTTAGGGGTTGTATCCAAATTGCAGTTCGGTATTCAATTGTTGAAATGCTATAGAATGACTATGATACTTCTATTAATGTATTATTTCTTGACAATAGGACCATTTCACGCGCTGAATGTGTATTGACTATTGCCAGCCCAAATGTTACCATAAAAGAGTAACATATATATTTTTTAATTATGCTTCTCTGCACATCATAGACGGCTCCTTAAATCATTATTTCGGCAATTTTTAAGCATAATTCGAAAGGGGAAAATTGAAATTCAGAATTCGTATAAAACAGGACATAATAAATATTAATCTATAAAAAATCTCAATAAGTATGAATCTATAGGTTGCAATTCATATTTTTTCGAATATTAATTTCATAATTCATAATTCATATTATAAAATTATTAAAATTACAAATTCAATAAATTTATGTTTGGGTTCTTTAGTATTATAACCACACACAAAAGATTATCGCATTAAGATTCTAATTTCAGGAGATATTAATAAAAATATAAAATGTAATTTGACATTAGAAGTTCTAAATTTTGAATGTTTATAATTCAAAAACTTATCATCCAAATAACATGAAATTTCATTTTTAGGCATAATTTAAAACAAAGAATTAAAATACATCGTCAAAATTTGGTGTTGCTATTGAAAAAAAAACACAATTTGTTGTGGTTTTGATTTGTAAATGGCCCCTAATCAAACGTTGCGTACATCATTTTAAAGTTACTTTACCAATCGTTTGCTACCAGTAACTTTCTTCAACAGTAATTTGTGGCAGAGTTAGTAGGAGGTGTTTAATTTTTTTTTCACGACTGTACATATTTTATTAACAAAAGTACACTTCAGATTGATCAAGGAAATGTGTAAAATATTCATGTAAGATTACAGACAATAATATGCAGTAGTTTCTACAAAAAGGTACATCGAAGTTCAAAAAACAACATTTTGAGAAAATTTAATTTAAAGTTTGCTTATGTAATGTTTATGTATGATGTACAAAAACTGAATTTCTAAAAACATTTTAACTTATCATAGCCATAGAAACAACAGTAATATACCATTCAAAAAAGGAAAAATAAAGAATTTAAATTATTATAAAATTAAAAAAAAAATTCACGCATGTTCTTTCGAACTGTTCTTTTAAACGTTTACTTGAACATTTTATTGAAAGCACCAAATAATATCACTGAACAAATCTTTTATAAAAAAAAAAATTCCGATACAGGTTTACTATAATGTAAATATGATCAATTCGCAGGCATATTACCTTCGAAGAACTAACAACATTCACCGGTAGCTTTTAAATTAAGCACAGTTAAGATTAAATTAATATTTAAAAATCATATATATACCCACTTAATTAACGTACTGTTACCCTTGTAAAGAAATATTATTATTTGCCATTTAAAAAATTATTTTTGGTGTCGTCGAAGTTTAAAACACAATTATTACAATAAACCCAACAAGAGAGAAAAAATATCCAGGGGCACTAGTGGGTCCACAGCGTACCGTTGCTCTAACCACTAAGCTAGCCTGGCCGCTCGGCAATTTCTGACTAATGAACCATGTTGGGGACACAATGAATAAAGTATATGTTTTTTGATGGTATATATAAGTATTATACAGACATACACACAATAAATACAGTAAACCCAACTGGAGTGAAAAATTAGCCAGAGCCAGGAATCGAACCCGGGACCATAGAATCTGTACATACTGTTGTCCCGGGTTCGATTCATGACTCTGGCTAATTTTTCACTCCAGTTGGGTTTATTGTATTTATTGTGTGTATGTCTGTATAATATTTATATATACATTTAACTGTTGAATGCAGGCGTTATTTATGCGTGTATGTGTGTTTTAATATATATTGTAGTATGTGTGTTTTATATGTTTTTTGCTTGTTTTTTCTGCCGTATCTTGACAAGCCCACATACGCCCTCCTGTTCGAAATATGAAAAAGGTACCCAGTTTTAGATGCTACCTTTTTTTTTTCTAACGACGTTTTCGGTTTTAAAAATTATTAATATTAACCAATTCAAAAAATTAGTTTCGTAATGCCGTTTTTGCATTTTTCGTTTGCTCTCTCAATTTTCTCAAATCTACTTATGCTTTTCTGGTGGAAAACGTAAAGAAATCTTTTTAAACTGCATACATTTTCCTTTCAAATGACATCTTCGGTTAAAAAAATAATTATAATTACCCATTCAAAATATTTTTTTCCCAAATTCCTTCAGAGTTGTCGTTATTTCTGTAATTTTTAAAAATCTGCATCCACTTTTCAAATCGAAATGCATAAAAAAATTATCTGTGTATTTGCATATGGTTTTTCGAACGGCATTTTCGGTTGAAAAAAAAAACACTTACTACATCAAAATAATTATTTTCTGTAAGACAGTTTAATTACGAATTCGGGAGTCTTTTTTTCCTCTCTGCCTTCCAGATTTGCTTTAGAACATATTTTGAGGGGTTTTAATTTCTGCGATTGTCTTGGAAAACGTCTACATTCTCAACAGAGAAAGATTTCATTTCAAGTTTAAAATGAGGGAGAATTTGTATAATGTAGGTTTTTTCAGAAATAAACCTTTTGTCCGGATTTAACGTTTAATATATCTAAACGTCAGAAATTAAATCGGCAATCAATATAACGCGGCCCCTTTAGTTCGCTTACATAGATTTTCATTTAAAAATACAAAACCATAAAATTTCGAAAGTGTACGCTTCCGAAGTCAGTGGATCACCCAACGTTGTCTTCATTTGGAAAGATTTTCATTTAAAAGTATAAATTTATTCAAAACTGATTTTAGATATATTCAAATTAATATTTCAGTTTATATAATGATATATTTAAAGTTATCGCAGGTCCGAACTGCGCCGTTCTTTCGTTTAGAAATATAAAATTAAAGGAGACCGAAGCATGCATAGCACACTGTTGAGGAAGACAGTGGGGCTCTAATTCTAAGTTAGTTTGGATAGGATTTTTTCATTTAATAATAAAAAATCATACATATTCGACTGCGTACACTGACAAAGAGGTGATTTCACTAACATAAGGTTCGTTTGGAAAGATTTTCCTTTAAAATATAAAATCATTGAACATGGATTTTACGTATATTCAAGGTTATTAACACGACCCGTATAACGCGTCTGAGCTATTAATTAACCGCTTCCATTAACAATGTTTTTGTAAAATATTGCAAAAATTCATCCTATTTTTTATTTCTATTATTAAATATGAGGAACTAAAACAAAACATAATATACAAGTTTTAAGTGGTATTTTTAATTTTTTACAGGTGTGAAATCATTTAGTTTTATTGCCAGTTTAATATTCCGAGTTATCTCGGGCAAACGAAAACGTTAAATGTTAGTCTTCGTATGATAGTTTTCAAAACAAGGGACAACACGAAGTGATACCTGACATTCGGTGCACTTGTATCTAGTCTCTTTTCTTACTACCTTATCTTTGGAATCTATTTTACGGGATCATAGAGCACAATGTCTCGTCGGGTTTCACTTTTTCTCAGTAGCAGGAATAACAAAGATTTTTCCAATTAGTTTTTTGAACAAGTTCCATTCTGAATTCTTTAAGTGATTGTCCGAATCACTTGAACTGTCTTTTCCATAAGGCTACTTGCAGAAGAATCACTTATACCGCTTATAGAATCACAAATCACCGCTATATTCAAAGTCCACCACCTCTTCATAATCAATGTCTGAAAAATCATCTGCATCCCTTTCGCTTCCTTACTCATTCACGATTTTTTTGCTCTTTTTCAATGTAACCGTACTTACCTTAGAGGAGAAATACGAGTTTATGGTCCTTACTTATCCAGCAGCCGCCTTACATACAGTAAACACATACAACAATTTGGATACAATTACATACAATGATTTGGATAGTGTCCAATCCCGCTATACAAATCTCTCCAACGAAACTTGGCAAACTGCCAATCAAAGCAGAATAATTACTTGCTTTTTAAGCTTAAAGCCGAATAAAAACGTGTGAAGTCGAATCACACTAACAAATCCTGCTATGCCCGAGTTTTCTTGGGATAATAATTAATTCTAATATGTACGAACCCGCGATAATTCGGGATAATCAGGAAAGCGGTTAATAAAATGCATTGAAGATTGGTTCATATTTCTCATAAATTGGAAATGACCTTTAATTGCAGCCCCCTAATTTACTATTAACAAATAACAAAATAAGGTACCTAGACATTATTTCTTATTACATTTATTTTATATATATTTAATGTAATGTGTTTGAATTAAATGTAGTTAATATATTGTTTATAAAGTAAATATTAATAAAAATTTTGTAATTTACACTTAAAACAGGCTTTTTACTATTAATATTTAAAAACACAACTATTCCCTTTCATTTTAGCATCTAACCATGGAATTTAAAATAAATAAATTCATATATAAATTCATTCAAAATATAACATTTTACATTCTTATATATTCTTCGCCATGTTCTTAGTACAGAAAATTATTAAGCTAAATACACATCTCTCAAAAATAAGCAAAACTTTATATTTATTACTTCCCACAGTGAAATTTAATCTTGTTGAAAAGACAGTAAATAAGTCGAATATTTTCATCAAATAATAAAATATCTGTCATGAAAGGCATTTTAAGAAATATATATGTGAAGTTTGAATTCAAAAAAGATGTCTGAATATATTTATATTGGAAATATTTTTCTTTATTTGGTAATATAAAAGAAATTTCATTTGTATTCATACATGCTGAATAATCTTTATTGTACGAGAATTTTAAAATATATAAAAGAGGACATATTTAGAATAAACATCTTAGTCATAATAGAATTTCATTTACTATTACTAGAATTGCAACGTGAATAAATAATAATATAACTGCATAGCTGTATAACTGTAAAATAATTCATAATATTTTTCAATAGCAATATAGGAAAAGCCTTTAATTAATTTAAATTCCTAGTGAATGTAATTAGAGAAAAAGGAAAAAATTATTTTCTTATTAAAAGTTATTAATTACTAAACAATATAAAATTTATAATTATTTTTACTTTATTTCACAATTATGTCCTCAAAAATGTTATTGTAAAAAAATCACGTTTTAATTGGAAATACAAAATTGATGTTTTATGCTCAAAACAAAAAAAAAGAAGTTGAAAATTTTTATTTGACGGCGATGTTTAATTTTTAGAGAAATTCAGAGTCAATTACTCTTTAACTTGGTCTATGTAATTAACATGTTTGCATACACAAATGTTATGAAATATGCGTAACGAGTTCATTAAAAGATAAAAATTGAATAACAAGTATTTATAAACATCCTCTACTGCAAAAATCTGGAAATGGTCTTGATTTTCACATATACTTTTGCTTGCATTTGTTCAATGTTTGCATTGCGGTGTAACAGTCCTCAGATTTTGAAACTTCAAAGATGTGTAATTTATCAAATCAGAGATCAATACGCATTTTTAATCAATAAGTTATTTATTAGAACAAATTAAATTGAATAAATTAAATAAATGAAATGTAATATAGATAACAATTAATCAATCAGTTACTTATTAGAACCAATTAAATTGAATTAATTAAAATAAATGAAATATAATATCGATTTTATAAGCCACCGCTTATATTCGCATTACTGTATACCTTATTACACAAGCCTACGCGAAGCTAGATAACGTTTAGAATCAAGACGTTATTATGGGTTATTAGTATATTTTAGGTATATTACCCTTCTTCTATCTCTCCGGTGATCGTATAAGAATCATCTCACTCTCATTGGTTCATGATATCATTAGTGTTCATAGCTGATGTCCATAATAAAGTGAAAAGCTAACTGTGCCCAAAAGTTCTACAACAACAAAGTTGCTCACTTTCGTGTACTGCTTTCAAGGGGAAAACATTCTTTGTTTTTTTATCCACTCCTTTCACTCTATTCAGCGTACCTCCTGAATGGAATTATTTGAATGAAATACTACATGTGAAATGCTAGATTTCACTACAAGCATTCATATTTTACTGGAAAGGAAACTATTGTCCTTGCTCTGAGAATTTTTGTACTTGCCTCATCGTACAATACTGGAAACAATCTTATAGTGGGCAACTATATTGCAGCATGCATTTGCTGAAGTTATAAATGTTGATTTAAAAATTCTATTTTTTGTACGCTGCTTTCTCATAACTTAAAGTGTTTTCAATCAGATATCACTAAAACAACGGAAAACTTAGCAAACTACAAGACCGACAATATATTGAAATTTAAAATACTTACGTATAGGCACAAAAAAATGCGAAAATTTACATAAAATAATTTTTAACTATAGATATTCGAAGGACAGCACTTTTCTTCATGATTTGCTTATGCATTCTGTGTAAAAAGAACCCGAAATTGCTAAATAAAATACATGAAAATGATTTTTTCAACAAAATTTATTTTGTCACCTTTAAAGTAGGCTCCACAGACTATGCCAACGCAAGATGCAATCTTCCGTACTTTTTAGGTAGCAGATTGGAGTATGGCCATTAGCGTTTCCTGCGAATTTTCTTTTATGACCTCAATTATCTCAAAACATGACCATCGAAATGGTAATTTTAGCCACGTGAACAGGAAAAAGTCAAACGAGGTGATACCAGACGAGTACGGCCTATGATATGTGACATTATGCGAGTTTTTGCTTAAAATTCTCGCAAAAACAATAAGTGAAAATTGAGCTCTTTCGAAACTAGTCATATAGCGGTGAGTTTCATGCCCAAATTATTACTGGCCACTACCCTATTAAGGTGAAACATATTATCATTCGCATATTAGAGATGCACATTATTTAGCATAACCATAAAATTAAAACTGTTATTAATGTAGAGTTTGTTATTCAGTAACAGATAATCAAAAGCGTCCTTAATAATTATGTAAACATTTATCCATTTCGCTTAAAAAAACTGAAAGAGAAGAAAAGAAATAAAAGATACATTCCACTATTACAAAAAACAAAAGGAACAAGAAAAGCCTACTTTAGCGCAAGACACAAAACTGAAATCCATTCAACTCTAAATGAAAAAAAAGAGAACTATTTCAGGCTTTGTCATTTCATTTCCCACCCACCCTACGTACTTAACCCTTTCACCGTCTGAGAGTTCTCCAGTATTTTTATAAGAATGATTGTAAATCCCAGGATATATATATTTTTAATCGCAGTTTGGTGCTATAATATCTTTACTCATTTTTTTATATGTAGGGTTAAAATAAAATTCTGTTTACAATATTTTTGTCTTCAACCGTTTAATACCTTCACATCTGGGACCATGAATAGTCTAAACCAAGACGTTAGAGATATCTGCCAAGAGAAAATGTCACTCTGGTTGTGTTACAGTTGTTTCAGAATAGAAAAAATCCTTCCGGCCAGTGCCGGGAGGAAGAGGTAGCTTTCATCTTCCTTATTTTTTAAAAGTCAGCTTATATTATTCAAACAAACGGAGCTCAAATTTGTGGAACCCGATTATAGAAGATTAAATACTAATTTTCGTCAATATTGAATATGAATGACAATTTCGCGAAATTAGTCAGCGTTATCAAAACTGGTTTTATTAAAGTGATTTATATTTTGTCACCAAATTCGGTGATATCCCGAGTTATATTAATTTTTATATTAACCCGAGTTATCGGGGATAACCCGCCATTTTAAAACAACATAATGGGTGCAACAAAACTCACCAATGAACTTGGTCGAGACCTTAGTAATTCCTGTGCACATGCTCACTCATATCTAAATCGGTTGATATATACGAGTGCTGTTGCAGACAAAAAATCAGATTGTTCAAAATGTCACACACATTCGAAATTCAAACTGCTATATCTCGGCCTTTTTTTTAGATAAAGGCAAAACAAAAAATGATCCGCAATCTTTGTAACAAGCTGAAACACATAAGAAAAAAAATCTTTTTCAATTGCTAATTTTTTTGTGCCTTATGTTAAATTAATTTTTTTTTTTGTTTTTAAATGGTCGCCATTTTGAAACAAGATGGTGGATGAAGTTAGCAAACGAACTCGACCGAGAGATGGCTATGTACTATGCACATGCCTTGTCACATCCTAATTGTTTCATAAATACACGTGTTATCGCGTGACAAAAATCAGTTCGTTTCAAAATGTCAGTCATGCTAGAAATTCAAAGTGCTATAAATCAGCCATTTTTTAAGATATAGACGAAACGAAAATGCTCAGAAATCTTTGTATCAAGGTCAAACACACAAGAAAAAAATCTTTTTCAATTTCTAATTATTTTGTACCTCACTTTTAGGTAGCTATCTTTACAAAAAAGCTACCTATTGCAGCCGTTCGGAGGAAAACGATTTCAAAAAATTTTGGTATATTTTCATCGATCATGACCCCCAGACCCCGAAACCACCCTCCGTTCAAAATTGATATATATATATATATATATATATATATATATATATATATATCTGACCTATGTCACACTGTAACTCCCGTAATTATGAACCGATTTCGATGTAATTCGGTGTGTACATAGTACATACCAATGTCTCGACCGAGTTCGTTGGCCAGCTTCTTCCGCCGTTTTGTTTCAAAATGGCGGCCATTTAAAATTTTTTAAAAAATTTAAAACTTGAAATGTGGTACCAAAAATTAAAAATGGAAAAATATTTTTTTCTTATGTATTTGACCTTTATACAAAGATTCCGGAGCAGTTTTTGTTTCGTCTATATCTTAAAAAATGGCTGAGTTATAGCATTTTGAATTTCTAGCGTGGCTGACATTTTGAAACGTCCTGAAATTTGTCACGCGATAAAAGGCGTATTTATGAACCGATTTGGATGTAATTCGGTGTGTACATAGTACATACCAATCTCTCGACCGAGTTCATTGGCCAGCTTCATCCGCCATTTTGTTTCAAAATGGCGGCCATTTAAACTTTTTTTAAAAATTTAAAATTTGAAATGTGGTACCAAAAAATTGAAAATGGAAAAATATTTTTTTCTTATGTATTTGACCTTTATACAAAGATTTCGGAGCAGTTTTTGTTTCGTCCATATCTTAAAAAATGGCTGAGTTATAGCATTTTGAATTTCTAGCGTGGCTGACATTTTGAAACGTCCTGAATTTTGTCACGCGATAAAAGGCGTATTTATGAACCGATTTGGATGTAACTTCGTTTATACATAGTACATACCAATGTCTCGACCGGGTTCGTTGGCCAGCTTCACCCGCCATCTTGTTTAAAAATGGCGGCCATTTAAATTTTTAAGAAAAATTTAAATTTGAAATGTGGTACCAAAAATTGAAAATTGAAAAAATATTTTCTTCTTATGTGTTTGACCTTTATAAAAAGATTCGGGAGCAGTTTTGGTTTCGTCTATATCTTAAGAAATGGCTGAGTTATAGCATTTTGAATTTCTAGCGTGGCTGACATTTTGAAACGTCCTGATTTTTCTCACGTAATAACAGGCGTATTTATGAACCGACTTGGATGTACTTTGGTGTGTACATAGTACATACAAATATCTCGACCAAGTTCGTTGGCCAGCTTCATCCGCCATCTTGTTTCAAAATGGCGGCCATTTAAAAAAATTAAAAAATAAAAAAAATTAAATGAGATACCAAAAAATTGGAAAATGAAAAAGATTTTTTTTTGTATGTGTTTGACCTTAATACAAAGATTCCGGAACAGTTTTTCTTTCGTCTATATCTAAAAAAAAAAATGGCTGAGTAATAGCATTTTGAATTTCTCTTGTGGCTGACATTTTAAAACGACCTGATTTTTGTCACGCGATAACAGGCGTATTTATGAACCTATTTGGATGTAACTTGGTCTGTACATAGTACATACCAATGTCTCGACCGAGTTCGTTGGCCAGCTTCATTCGCCATCTTGTTTCAAAAGGGTTGCTATTTAAAAAAAATTAAATTTAAAATTCAAAATGAGGTATTAAAAAATTGGAAAATGAAAAAGATTTTTTTTATGTGTTTGGTCTTGATACAAAGATTCCGGAGCAGTTTTTGTTTCTTAAAATTTGTTCTTTTGTTGATATCTTAAAAAATGGTTGATTTATAGCACTTTGAATTTCTAGCATGGCTAACATTTTGAAACGATCTTGTATTTGTCACGCGATAACACACGTATTCGCCTATTTCGATGTAAGAAGGCATGTGGATAATATACATCAACACTTCGACCAAGTTCGCTGGCCAGATTCATCAGCCATCTTGTTTCAAAATGGCGGCCATTAAATTAAAAAAATATATATATTTAAAGTGAGGTGCAAAAAAAATTAGAAATTGAAAAAGGTTTCTTTAATAAGTATTTGATCTTGATATAAGGATTCAGGAGCATTTTTTGTTTGTCTTTACCTTAAAAAATGGCTCAGATATAGCAGTTTCAATTTCTATTGTGGGTGACATTTTGAAAAATCTGATTTTTTGCATGCGACAGCACTCCTATATATTAACCGATTCCGATGTGAGTGAGCATGTGCACAGCAATTACTAAGGTCTTGACCAAGTTCACTGCTTAGCCTCATCCACAATGTTGTCTTAAAATAACAGGCACTTTAAGAAATTGCCGAATTTGGCAGCCAAATATAAGTTACTTTAAAGAAAAGCAGCTTGGATAAAGCTGACTAATTTCGCGAAATTCTCATTCATTATATTGATAAAAATTAGTATTGAATCTCCTATATTCGGTTTCCACTAAATTGAGCTTCGTGTGTTTGCATGATATAAGTTGGCTTTTTTTTAAATAAGGATTATGAAAGCTACTTCTTCCTCCCGGCACTGGCCGGAAGGACTTTAAAATTTATTTTTTTTTTAATTTTTAAATGGCCGCCATTTTGAAACAAGATGGCGGATGATGTTGGCCAACGAACTCAGTCGAGATATCTCAATGTACTATGCACATGCCTTGTCACATCCAAATCGGTTCATAAAAACACATATTATCGCGTGACAAAAATCAAATCGTTTCAAAATATCAGCCATGCTAGAAATTCAAAGTGCTATAACTCAGCCATTTTTTAAGACATAGACGAAGCAAAAAATGCTCAAGAATCTTTGTATCAAGTTCAAACACATAAGGAAAAAATCTTTTTCAATTTCTAATTATTTTGTACCTCACTTTTAAATTTAATTTTTTTTTTAATTTTTAAATGGCCGCCATTTTGAAACAAGATGGCGGATGAGGCTGGCCAACGAACTCGGTCGAGAAATTGCTATGTACTATGCTCATTCCTTGTCACATCTAAATCGGTTCATAAATACGTGTATTATCACGTGACAAACATCAGATCGTTTCAAAATGTCAGCCATGCTAGAAATTCAAAGTGCTATAACTCAGCCATTTTTTAAGATATAGACGAAACTAAAAAGGCCCCAGAAACTTTGTATCAAGCCCAAACAGTTAAGAAAAAAATCTTTTTCAATGTCTAATTTTTTGTTCCTCATTTTAAATTTTATTTTTTTTAAATTTTTTTAAATGACCGCCATTTTGTAACAAGACGACGGATGAAGCTGGCCAACGAACTCGGTCGACACATTGGTATGTACTATGTACATACCGAGTTACATCCAAATCGGTTCATAAATACGAGAGTTACAGTATGACAAAGATCAGATATATTATATATATATATTTTTTTTGAACGGAGGGTGGTTTCGGGGTCTAGGGGTCATGATCGGTGAAAATATACCAAAATTTTTCGAAATCATTTTCCTCCGAACGGCTGCAATAGGTAGCTTTTTGAAATGAAAGCTACCTAAAAAATTGCTAGCAGTTGCAAATGTTTCTGAAATACTTGTTTTATGTAGTTTATTAATTATTCCAATATTGTGTTTTTTTTTAACACGAGCTGTGTAGTTCTTTGAAACTCGATGATAAGAAAACTTATATCGCCTTCCTGACATACTGCAGATAATTACAATAGAAAACTTTGAACCAGTTATACATCGTAAAAAGCTATTCTTGCTTCGAAAACGTTGTTTATCTTGCCTTGTAATATTTTTATCGGGGAGAATTTTAAGTTTGCGGTAGGAAAAGAATGATTTAATTTTTAATGTTTTAAGTTAGAATCACGCGACTTATAGATTTGTCGCAGTGCTTGGACGTCGTGGTTTGGCGATTTCGTGGTTACGGAAGACACGTTATTGGAAAGTATTATTTTTGACTGCGCGTTGAATGCTTAATAAAACATTGTCTGTTAATGATACATACGGGAGTGGCTACAAATATTTATTTATTTATTTTACATTTCTCATTGAAATGAGAACTAGAAAACGTTTCCCTCAAAGTTGCCCCATAGGCTGGGGTTACTTTGTGACAGATGTGTTTTTGCCATGAAATGCAAGAGAAAGAATTCGTGAATTATTTCTTCTCTGAAAATTATGTTGTAAACAATTTAAGCTGCGAACATTATATTTAAGTATCGCTGATTTGCCCCACTGATCTGCTCCAGCTTCACTACAAAGAATCGAATAGCGTTTCGGATTTTCTGTTGATTAATTGTGTCAAGTATAAATTTTTCCATTCCCACAATTCCATAATACACAAAACATAAATTTATTTTTATTTTTAAATACGCATAAGATAAACCCGTTTGTAATTGGCTTGGAATTTCCAGATAGATAATATGATGAGTATTTTTGTTTCTGTGTACCCGAGCTAAAACAATTTTGCGGATAATCTTATTATTGTGAAGTTTAGCATATATAGATGGATTATATTGAGGGTATTCTTAAGACATAAAATACAAATTGATCTTTTTTTTAAGAAACTAGGAATAACTACATTTATTTCTTTTAAATCATGCAAGAATTATCAATATAAGGAATAATAAAAAATCATCACTTGAAAAAATTGAAATAAGACAAAACTATCACTCAAAAAACGCTTTATTGGTAATATAAGGCAAGAAGGCAATTTCTTTTACTATTTTAAAATATATAATGCTTTGTTTAAAAAAATTAACTGTGTAGCATTTTTTTTAATGTACACAGGAAATGTTCTTATTGAACAAAAATTCTTTATGAGATTATACATAAAAATTCTACTTCTTTTGCAATATGGTGTCGTTTCATTAGAATAAAAATCAACATTCTCATTTCTCTATCTTTAACAAAAATAAGAAATAATAGTACTTAACAATTTGCAGAATTCCTCGCCATAACTTGTGAAGATACATCTCTTAAAATTTTGCAAGTTCGTTACATCAGTATGGTATTTTTCATTAGAATAAAAATCAACATTCTCTTTTCTCTATGTTTATCAAAAATCAGAAATAATAGTACTTAACAATTTGCAGAATTCCTCGCCATAACTTGTGAAGACACATCTCTTAAAATTTTGAAAGTTCGTTACATCGACACGCATCCTCAAACATATTTATCAAACAAAATCTCTCCCTGTTACGGTCCAAAATTTAAAAATAATAAACTGCCAGGGGACCCTTCTTCGTCCATAATCCGCCTTAATACTTAAAATATATATATATATTATCGTCATAAACTTACAAATAGAAATTAGTCGAGTGTCCTTTTTTATTAAAACAAAAAGAAATGCATGCTGGAGATCCACAGCACTTAAAATCCATCTTCTAACGATTTCTAAAAAACGCTTCCATACATCGAAGGAGCGAATCTAAGATTGGCGACAGAAAAAAATTGTTAAAATGGTGTCAAGGTGGCATCACAAAGAGACAAAGTTGAAATAAGCGAATTAAAATATTATTTGAAGCCAACGGGCTAAACAGCGGATACAGGCATATAAAATCAAAAGATAAAAAGAAAAAAAAATTAACTATGATGAATGTATTGGCAGGAAAACAAACAAAAAATAAATAAAAAGAAGAGAAAATAGGAAATAAAATGGAATGAATAAAAATGTTTTAAGCAAAACAACAAAACAAATAAATTATCAATACGGAAAGAATTAAAATTACGGTACTTATAAAATGTCAAAAAACAAAGAAAACGAAAACGAAAAAGGAATATCTTTTCATTTTAATCCAAACATTCAAATCCATTAAAATCCAAACAGCAATTAACTGGACGCATCACGGCATAACATAGAGGAGAGAAAGAGACGTTACATTCCGCCATTGTAAAGTTGGTTGATGAAATCTAAGTAAAAGAAAAATAAATAGCTACTGAAAACCTAACTTACGATTCAATTCATTTAACTTTTTTCTAAAATAATGAAAAGAGTTACTCTATTTTAATTTTTTTTTCTTTGGAAATTTTGTACAGATTTTTCAGTTGTGATAATTAAAGGCTCCAAGAAAGCGACAAGAGCAAGGGAAAACCTATTTCGCAGTACATTTTATACTGTTTAAATCACCATATTACACTAAAAACACACCATTCAAAGTGTCAAATTATGATAACACTATTTATATTGTTTTCTGAAAATGTTGCGTACTGTGAATTTAGTGAATTTTGGTTGTAGTTAATGTTTCGAAAAGACCTCAAAATGAAAGTGATTAAATTTGAAATTGCCTCAAAATGAAAGTGATTAAATTTGAAACTGGAAGTGTATCTTAAAAAGAGAAATTGAGTTTACAGATAAACAAACGTCTTAAAAGAGGTAAATAACAGGTGGGAGAGATTTTACGAAATAAAGCAGCAATAATGAATTTGAGGAGAACTAACTCTAACGAGAACACCAAAACTGTGAATTTGGGGAATCGAAATTGATTCTAAAATTGTAGAGCTTAGTGGAAGAACATGTTATAATACATTTTCACATATTTTTTTTTTTTTTTTTTTTTTTTTTTTTTTATGGATGAAAACGTAATGAGGTATTACATCATATACAAAACTAAAATACTAAATATCTACTTAGTATTGTAGATATGAGACAGTATCTTTTAATAATAAATGTGAAAATAATTTCGGATATTTAAAAATTAAATGTTAATATTCTTTTCTAGGAGAGTTTAGTATTACCTGTTAACATTCAAACATATGCTAATCAGAAGGAATTAAATAAATAACTAAATTATAACAAAAAAACAACAACAAAAAACAATTTTCTTGAATTCTAATTTTTGTTACATAACATCTTCTTCCAATCAGGCCTTCAATTCTGAATTGATTTCACTTCGTTCAAAACACATTCCTATTAGTGGGCTTATGCTTCATGGAAAGACTTTAGATGTCGCTAAAGAACTCGGATTACATGATTTTAAGTTTTAGAGTGGATGGATGGAAAAGTATCGGTCTTGGCACATCTATTTCAAAACAATATGTGGCTAAGCAAAATCTGTAGATCTTAAAGAAGTGGAGGGTTGGCATGAGCGACTGTAATCAGTTTGTGAAGCTTATGAGGAGATAAACATTATTACTACTGTCATGAAATCTTAATAAGCATTCTTTTTCAGAGCTATTTTGAAAATGACATAGTATTTTAAAAAGGATGAGTGCGTCTGTTAAAAATCAACTTTTGAAGATTATGAGGAGAGAAATATTTTTTAAGCCCATAACACCGAATTATTTTTCAGACATTTTTCGAATAAGATTTTGCGTTTTAAAAAGGATAAGTGTCTCTGCGAAAAATCAGCTTGTGAAGATTATAAGCAGAAAATTATATTTAATACTGATAACACCGAACTTTTTTTCAGAATTTCTTCGAATAAGATTTTGCATTTTAAAAAGGGTGAGTGTATCTGCGAAAAATGTCAAAAGTGCGATTCTCTATTTAATTATGTTGCAATGTACTAGGGAAATTTGTAATCCCACTTATAATTGGAAAACCTCTGAAATCCAGGTGTTTTCCGAAGAACATCCAATTTAATAAATTTGGTGTTATGGGGAGAGCGAATAAGAAAGCGCGGATGATTAGTTCTTTAATAATCGAATGGTTAATGTCTTTTGACAACAGGATAAAAAAACAGCAAAGAAAAGTTCTTTTGTTTTTGGCAACTTCTCATGGAAAGCATTTGAAAATAGAAAACTTTAAAATTGCGTCCCCCCCCCCAAGCACAACTTCGTATGCCAGCCCCTTGATCGACGCGTAATACACAATTGTAAAGCCAGGTATAAAAAACGTTCATTACGCCACTTTCTATCAAAATTAGATTATATCAATACACTTAAGACTTGCCTAAAATTAGTTTATGCTCTTGATGCTGTATCTTGGATTTCCTCAGATGTAAAATCATAAAACCGGAAAGCGTACGACAAAGTTTAAGAAAAGTAGACTTTATTTGAAAAGAAAATGAAACACTTATTTCTGACTCAAATCAAGAATTAATCGAAATAAGTAAATTAATGAAATCTATCAGGACAGAAAAAACTGCAGAAATTTTCATTAACATTGATGATGTGCTTACCTATTGAAAACGAATCATTTGATGCATTCAATTAAATTCCTTCAGAATCTTCCACAAATGTTTAATCTATTAATAATGATGAATGAGAAATTGAAACTGAAGAGATTTTCTGCTATATCGAGAACTTCCAAAAAGCGGGAAAATACTCTGAGCAGTTTCAAATTCTTCATAAAAAGATGATTATGAAGGATTAAAACTACTGACAGAGTTATAACTTTACATAGAAAATCAAATTACAGGTCATCGCAAGAAAAAGCAAACTTTGGTAACAGATTTTTTCGTAAGAATTTAATAAACAGTAGAAAAATGTGTGCACACTTTCATCGATTAAAAAATCTTTTCAATTTCTGATTTATCCTACAATAGATGTTTTTGGAATTATAAAAGCAAATTTTAGAATCATTAAGACTTTTTTAGCGATTTTGTGAATGTCAGAGTTTTTCCTAATAGCGGACACCTCCGAATAGTGGAAGTTTCGCTCTCTTGAGGTGTCCGTTATTTACACGTATTACTGTATATCTATCGAATGGTGTAATTTTTAGGCAGGTGAAGTTATAGTGGTAAATTTAGTTCATTATATTAATTTTCAACATTAAAGTTTGAGACTAGTTCCAGACATTTTATGACATTTGAATTGGGGACATTTTAAATCCTGAGAGTTTTCAATTCTAGAAATTATAAAAAAGGAAAAACTTTTGTACTTTTCAATTATCTATGGATGTTTTGTAGGTATGTTCCTTAACATGTCGAGTACCAAATCTATTTTGTCTGTCTTTCCGTTTGAGCCGCGAAATAAGATTCCCGTTAAAAAGTCTTAAAAAAAAAAGAGTTAAAGTTTCTAAAGTGCGACTGTATTGTAAACTATGCTAGAAAGAAAATGCGGCACAATTTTGTAGAGGAATGGCCAGAAAATTAACTAAGCAAGGTACCACATTTTGTGATATCTGCGAAAGACAACCGTTTTTGTGTTTATATTGTTTTAATAAAACCCATTAAATTTTTTTTTGTAAGAAATATTTAGTACCTTCATGATACAACCCTGAAATTACTTAAAATTTATTTAGAATGTAACTTTTTAAATTTTATATCGTACTTTATACTTCTGTCATCAGTGACTGACACGGCCTAAACAGAAAGTTCAGTAAATTATTTGAAAACAACGTTTAAACACACAATAAAACAAGCAGATTTGACCATACGTATACGTTTCGTGAGTACTAGGACTCACATCCTCAGTGTAAAGACGTTAAAAACAATATCCCCCCAACTGCATGTACGGTGAAAAAACCCAAATGTCAAAACATAATACCAAAAGACCATCAAGTTCTAACAGCCAATGAAATTAATGCGGAAGTGAAGTGTCGTGACACAACAAATCCATCCAGAAAGTTGAGATGTATGGTGTACTAGATAAATCATTAACCAAGGAGTCTTTAAATTTATGGATATGAATAGCCTCAAAAAAGTCTAAATCCAGAGGAGTAATGCATTTCTTGATAATGGTAGCTGAGTCAAAATTAAAATTATGTCCCTCCCCCCAGCAATGAGAGGCGATAGAGGATTTCTGTAATTCTTTTTTCTTTACATAGTTTCTGTGTTCATTGATTCTGTAACGGAGTTTTCGTTTAGTTTGTCCAATGTAGGACAAACCACATTGGCATTGAATGTTGTAAATGCCCCAATAATTATGTGGAGGAATTTGGTCCTTAAGTTGCGAAAAAGATAATTTATTAACCGGTTTAAAACCACATTAAAATCATAATGTCTTAAGATATTAGCCATCTTAAAGCTAATGCTATTATAAAATGGTAAAATGATAAGGTTGGAAATGGAAACCGCAGTAACAGGAGAATCAAGATTATTAACATATTTATTAAGACTATGAGAAATTAAATTATTGATATAAGATAAACTAAAACGTCGATCAATAGCCACAGATCTAATGTAATTTAATTCTGTAATAAGTGAATTATTATCTGAACAAATTAAGCGAGCTCTATTAATCAAATAATGAAAAGCCGAAGCTTTTTGGGAAGGGGGTGACATGAATTGAAATGGGGGGGGGGGGGAGTGTGACAGCAAAAGGTTTACGGTAAACGCAAGTGTCAAAGGTGTTAGGCTGACGTGTAACCAACACATCCAGAAATGGCAATGTATTATCTATCTCAACTTCATAAGTGAATTGAATGACTGAATCTATTGAGTTTAAAATCGTTAATATATTGTCAACAGAAAATAAAGAAAGGTCCAAGAGTGCAAAAGAATCGTCTACATATCTACAATAAAATGGGAAGTTGATAAGGTTAAACATTTTAACCTCAAAGTAATGCATATATAAATCTGCTAAAAAAGGGCTAAGGGGATTACCCATTGCTAAACCATCCGTCATAGAATAATATTGATTAGAAATTTGAAATGAATTTTGTTTTAAACAAGTACTGAATAAGTCAATAATGTGGTTGATTTCATAATCTGTGTAATTAAATTCTTTTAATCTAGTTGTGAGACTTTGTAGTGCACCTTGAACTGGAACATGGATGAACAGAGAAGTAACATCAAATGAAACCATGCGTAAAGAGGGGGAGGGGGTGAAGTTTTTAATCCGATTGGAATTCTTAATGGTGTAAATATTAACACTTGAAAGGATTGAAAAGCGTTTCACTAAATATTTAGCAAGAGGGTATGAAGCAGAACCGATGTTGGATACGATAGGCCGGAGGGGAACACCAATTTTATGAACTTTAGGCAGAGCGTAAAAGCGACTGCAGTTAGCAATAGACGGAATTAATGACATTTTAATACTGTCATCAATACAGGGAGAGGTTTTTATAAGTTTTCTGGTACTTGTTAAATCACTGTCAGAAGGATCCCGATTTAATTTAATGTATGGGCCGGATTGTAAAAGATTTTGCACTTTATCCAAATAAGCTGTTTTATCCTGTACCACTATTTGACCTCCCTTATCAGCTTTAGAGATAACAATGTCATCATTAGATTTTACAGAGGATAAAGCTTCTTTAAGATCCTTTGTTATGTTTGGTTTAAAATTTTTAGAATTGCTATCAAATGTGTTTTTAATGAGAACCCTAATGGAATCCTTTTGAGAACTAGATAGTTTGCTAAATTTGAAACTTCTTTCAACTGGAGCAATAACATTAGGTAAATCTGGACGTTTGCTAAAAGAAAAATTCCAATTAAGTTTGAGAGCTTTCTCCTGTGTAGGTGACAGTTGTGAAGTTGAAAGGTTTACAATAGCATTATTATTCACCTCTGGAAGCCAAGGAGGGGGTGTAGCAGTAAGAGGGAGTAAATTTGAAAGTTTTTTTACTAACGAAAGTTTATGAAAAGCAGAGAACTTGAGAGACCGGTACCATGATAACCGATCAAGCGTGTCAAAATTTGACACATAGTTTCCAAGAGAAAGATGTAAATGAAAAAGTTCTTTTTCAATAAAAGCGAGCTTGCCACGAGTATCCTGAATAATGGCGCGAAGTAGCACTAACTTGCAAGTGTGTAAAGATTTCGAAAGACGTTTAGTTAATTGAAGTTTAAAACCCAAGCGAATAAAACCAGGAACAACACCACGACGTTTACAACTACATAAAAAGTTCAAATGATTTAAAACTTTTTCACGTCTTAATCTAAGTTTGTAAAAACGATTAAGATCAGACATGATAAAAACCCCCAAATAGGTCCGTTGCAACCAAATATAATAAGTACAGAACTTGTGTGAAAATATAAATTATTTGAAAACAACGTTCAAACACACAATAAAACAAGCAGATTTGACCATACGTATACGTTTCGTGAGTACTAGGACTCACATCCTCAGTATAAAGACTTTAAAATCAATATCCCCCCAACTGCATGTACGGTGAAAAAACCCAAATGTCAAAACATAATACCAAAAGACCATCAAGTTCTAACAGCCAATGAAATTAATGCGGAAGTGAATTGTCGTGACACAACAAATCCATCCAGAAAGTTGGGATGTATGGTGTACTAGATAAATCATTAACCAAGGAGTCTTTAAATTTATGGATATGAATAGCCTCAAAAAAGTCTAAATCCAGAGGAGTAATGCATTTCTTGATAATGGTAGCTGAGTCAAAATTAAAATTATGTCCCTCCCCCCAGCAATGAGAGGCGATAGAGGATTTCTGTAATTCTTTTTTTCTTTACATAGTTTTTGTGTTCATTGATTCTGTAACGGAGTTTTCGTTTAGTTTGTCCAATGTAGGACAAACCACATTGGCATTGAATGTTATAAATGCCCCAATAATTATGTGGAGGAATTTGGTGCTTAAGTTGCGAAAAAGATAATTTATTAACCGGTTTAAAAACCACATTAAAATCATAATGTCTTAAGATATTAGCCATCTTAAAGCTAATGCTATTATAAAATGGTAAAATGATAAGGTTGGAAATGGAAACCGCAGTAACAGGAGAATCAAGATTATTAACATATTTATTAAGACTATGAGAACTCCGTTACAGAATCAATGAACATAGAAATTATGTAAAGAAAAAAGAATTACAGAAATCCTCTATCGCCTCTCATTGCTGGGGGGAGGGACATAATTTTAATTTTGACTCAGCTACCATTATCAAGAAATGCATTACTCCTCTGGATTTAGACTTTTTTTAGGCTATTCATATCCATAAATTTAAAGACACCTTGGTTAATGATTTATCTAGTACACCATACATCTCAACTTTCTGGATGAATTTGTTGTGTCACGACACTTCACTTCCGCATTAATTTCATTGGCTGTTAGAACTTGATGGTCTTTTGGTATTATGTTTTGTCATTTGGGTTTTTTCACCGTACATGCAGTTGGGGGGATATTGTTTTTAAAGTTTTTACACTGAGGATGTGAGTCCTAGTACTCACGAAACGTATACGTATGGTCAAATCTGCTTGTTTTATTGTGTGTTTAAACGTTGTTTTCAAATAATTTATATTTTCACACAAGTTTTGTACTTATTATATCTGGTTGCAACGGACCTATTTGGGGGGTTTTATCATGTCTGATCTTAATCGTTTTTACAAAATTAGATTAAGACGTGAAAAAGTTTGAAATCATTTGAACTTTTTATGTAGCTGTAAACGTCGTGGTGTTGTTCCTGGTTTTATTCGCTTGGGTTTTAAACTTCAATTAACGTCTTTCGAAATCTTTACACACTTGCAAGTTAGTGCTACTTCGCGCCATTATTCAGGATACTCGTGGCAAGCTCGCTTTTATTGAAAAAGAACTTTTTTATTTACATCTTTCTCTTAGAAACTCAGTGTCAAATTTTGACACACTTGATCGGTTATCATGGTACCGGTCTCTCAAGTTCTCTGCTTTTCATAAACGTTTGTTAGTAAAAAAAACTTTCAAATTTACTCCCTCTTACCGCTACACCCCGTCCTTGGCTTCCAGAAGTGAATAATAATGCTATTGTAAACCTTTCAACTTCACAACTGTCACCTACACAGGAGAAAGCTCTCAAAGTTAATTGGAATTTTTCTTTTAACAAACGTCCAGATTATTCAATTGTCCAATTACCTAATGTTATTGCTCCAGTTGAAAGAAGTTTCAAATTTAGCAAACTATCTAGTTCTCAAAAGGATTCCATTAGGGTTCTCATTAAAAACACAGTTGATCACAATTCTAAAAATTTTAAACCAAACATAACAAAGGATCTTAAAGAAGCTTTATCCTCTGTAAAATCTAATGATGACATTGTTATCTCTAAAGCTGATAAGGGAGGTCAAATAGTGGTACAGGATAAAACAGCTTATTTGGATAAAGTGCAAAATCTTTTACAATCCGGCCCATACATTAAATTAAATCGGGATCCTTCTGACAGTGATTTAACAAGTACCAGAAAACTTATAAAAACCTCTCCCTGTATTGATGACAGTATTAAAATGTCATTAATTCCGTCTATTTCTAACTGCAGTCGCTTTTACGCTCTGCCTAAAGTTCATAAAATTGGTGTTCCCCTCCGGCCTATCGTATCCAACATCGGTTCTGCTTCATACCCTCTTGCTAAATATTTAGTGAAACGCTTTTCAATCCTTTCAAGTGTTAATATTTACACCATTAAGAATTCCAATCGGATTAAAAACTTCACCCCCTCCCCCTCTTTACGCATGGTTTCATTTGATGTTACTTCTCTGTTCATCCATGTTCCAGTTCAAGGTGCACTACAAAGTCTCACAACTAGATTAAAAGAATTTCATTACACAGATTATGAAATCAACCACATTATTGACTTATTCAGTACTTGTTTAAAACAAAATTCATTTCAAATTTCTAATCAATATTATTCTATGACGGATGGTTTAGCAATGGGTAATCCCCTTAGCCCTTTTTTAGCAGATTTATATATGCATTACTTTGAGGTTAAAATGTTTAACCTTATCAACTTCCCATTTTATTGTAGATATGTAGACGATTCTTTTGCACTCTTGGACCTTTCTTTATTTTCTGTTGACAATATATTAACGATTTTAAACTCAATAGATTCAGTCATTCAATTCACTTATGAAGTTGAGATAGATAATACATTGCCATTTCTGGATGTGTTGGTTACACGTCAGCCTAACACCTTTGACACTTGCGTTTACCGTAAACCTTTTGCTGTCACACTCCCCCCCCCCCCCATTTCAATTCATGTCACCCCCTTCCCAAAAAGCTTCGGCTTTTCATTATTTGATTAATAGAGCTCGCTTAATTTGTTCAGATAATAATTCACTTATTACAGAATTAAATTACATTAGATCTGTGGCTATTGATCGACGTTTTAGTTTATTTTATATCAATAATTTAATTTCTCATAGTCTTAATAAATATGTTAATAATCTTGATTCTCCTGTTACTGCGGTTTCCATTTCCAACCTTATCATTTTACCATTTTATAATAGCATTAGCTTTAAGATGGCTAATATCTTAAGACATTATGATTTTAATGTGGTTTTAAACCGGTTAATAAATTATCTTTTTCGCAACTTAAGGACCAAATTCCTCCACATAATTATTGGGGCATTTACAACATTCAATGCCAATGTGGTTTGTCCTACATTGGACAAACTAAACGAAAACTCCGTTACAGAATCAATGAACACAGAAACTATGTAAAGAAAAAAGAATTACAGAAATCCTCTATCGCCTCTCATTGCTGGGGGGAGGGACATAATTTTAATTTTGACTCAGCTACCATTATCAAGAAATGCATTACTCCTCTGGATTTAGACTTTTTTGAGGCTATTCATATCCATAAATTTAAAGACTCCTTGGTTAATGATTTATCTAGTACACCATACATCTCAACTTTCTGGATGGATTTGTTGTGTCACGACACTTCACTTCCGCATTAATTTCATTGGCTGTTAGAACTTGATGGTCTTTTGGTATTATGTTTTGACATTTGGGTTTTTTCACCGTACATGCAGTTGGGGGGATATTGTTTTTAAAGTTTTTAAAGTTTTTACACTGAGGATGTGAGTCCTAGTACTCACGAAACGTATACGTATGGTCAAATCTGCTTGTTTTATTGTGTGTTTAAACGTTGTTTTCAAATAATTTATATTTTCACACAAGTTCAGTGTCAGCCACCGGTGACGGACGAGGCACTCAACGTTAATATTGTTCTGAGCGTGTAATAATTTGTGGGAATATAAAAATAGAAATATATAGTACTAAAAGAAAACTCGTGCTGAAGATAAAATTTAATATATTCGTCTTTTTTAATAAAGATATGATACTGTTTAATGTTTTCTATCTTGTGTACGAAAGTTCAAGCTTTATCTTGATCATTTGTAAATTTTATCTCTATGTTTCGATCTCAGTTTCAAATCTTTTTCAAATATCAATATTTGAAAAATATATAAAATATGCAACATTTATCCAATAATCCAAAAAATGTTTAAGTACAAATATTTATCCAAAATTTATAAAAACGCCCTATATTAAAAAAAAAGGACTTAAATTTGAAGATATTTCAGTTATAGTTACAATTATTAAATGTTTTAAAGAATAATCTTAACAGTATTACGAATATATAATATAGTGCTTGTAACTGATATTTAAATTTTCTTTATTTTTATAGTTTTTACCTTGAACATTCTGAAATCACCTTATGTATTGACTTAGAAACCCAATGAATATGATGCTTTTTTATTCTTTTTCACATTCAAATGAAAATTACTATTTCCCTTTTTTTTTAATTTGCATATTTACAACAAAGCCATTCATTTTTTTACAATATTAAATTAAGATTGCTTCATGTACAAAGTCGTACAATTTATTCGATGCGTAATGTTTCTATAGTCTATGTTAAATTAGGGTTTACTTATAATATGTATATGGGAATAAAAGATAATAGACTCAAGGGTTCAATGAACGTGATATCGAAAGCGAGACTCGTAAAAAGTGAAGTGAAAAGAGGAGAGTGGGATGAGGTTGTTCTATAGAGGTTAGCCATAGTCGTGATGGATTTATTTTAACACAAATCTCAGGGAAGCTTTGGCGGCAACTATTGTTTAGTTGTACGATGTTATTTGAATGTTAGGCTGTATGTTTGGTGATGTATTAAACCTTTTTTTTATACATATTGAGAGTTTGAAGAGTATCAGTTTCCATTAAGCAATACAGTATTCACCTTTAAACCCACAGTTTGGGGGGCTTGGACCGGGATTTGGATGATTTGGATTTGAATTTGAATTTGAATTTGAATAACGAAGCTATTTTGTATTTGAGTCGAAAAAGCAAAGTATTTTTTTTTAACTGAAATTTATAATATGAAAAAATGAGCTGTTTTTCGGATGTACAATGATTAGAAATCATCAAGCCTACGAGATAGTGTGATATTTTGTTCTGTTGAAGTGCCAAAAAATTGAATAATTTCCGTTCTGAATAAATCTAGAAAAGCAGATTTGTTTACATTGTATGATGACCTAGGAATAGCTGTGCCTTAGAGTTCAAGAATTATTAATTTGATAAAGTTGGTGACTGAATAAAAGGATTATGATGAATTTTTTTTTTTTCGACTTCTAGTCATTGCCGCTGAGAGAGCAGAAAATGAAGAAAGAAGGTTAGAAACAGAAAAGAAAGAAATAAAGCTAGAAGCAGAAAGCAGATTAGAGAAAAATAAATTAGAAAAGGAGGCAGAAAGAAAAAAAGAGGAGGCGGAAAGGAGAAGAAAAGAAATTGCAAATTGAGTGTACGAATTAAGAAAAATTGAGCTGCAAGGCAATGTGACAAATATAAGTCACGGTTCGTCTGTATCTGGTTCAGGTACGCAACCAGATTTGTTCAAATAAATGTCACATTTTGACAGAAAGGGTGATATTAGTATCTATTTAGCTTTATTCGAGAGACAAATTTCTAGGATGAAAATAGTAAAAGAAAATTGGGCAATGCACTTACTAAGTTTAATCCCGTTGGAATTTGCTAATATTATAACTAGAGAACCAGAAACATTAACAACTGACTATTATTACGTAAAGAAATTGCTTCTTAAAACATTCAAAATGACGCCAGAAGAGTTTAGGCAAAAATTAATGTCGCATAAGAAAGAATATTTACCCACTTGGCTCGATCTAGCATTTGAGTTAAAACATTATTTCGAAGAATGGATTAGTGGTCTTGATGTATCCAATTTTGAAACCTTAAAAGTATTAATAGTAGTAGATCAAATTAAGCGAAGATTACCGGTAGAAATGAAAGAACATTTTATCGATGATCTTCAAAAATTAAAAATGCTGAGTTATTAGTAAGTAAATTAGACGATTATTAAACAGCAAGACATAATGTTAAAAATATGAATAGAAATTTACACCAGTTTGAAGATAGCAAGTCGAAAATGCGTGAAAATAATAATACAAAACCATGGTTACCAGCTCAATGTTATGATACTTTATGAAAACAACAATTTATAGATAATACAGTTAATGTAAATGAATCTTCTTATTTAAGAAAAAAAGAACAGGGCACAAATTAGGTGTTTTAGATGTAACTGTTATGGCCACGTAATATCACAGTGTAGTAATTGATATAGTACTCAAATAAATAATGGCAACGAAAATCATCGGAGCCAAAAGTCGCGATTATCCAAGCACAGAGAAGTGAATTGCGCAGTAATCAACGGAACAAACAGAGCCAAGCCAGATAGCATGATACATATTGATATTAACAGGGAAAAGGAACATGTCCTATTCGCCACAGGAAGTGGTGTCCGTTTGGTGAGTTATGAATACTATACAAAGATGGGATCGACAAGATTATTTTCAAATAATATATCTTTCTCAGGCATAGATGAAATCCTAGTTGTTTACCCTAGAGTACTTTCCTTATGAATTTAGTATTGATGGGTTTCTACTCGCAGCAAATTTGTATGTGTTAAAATATTTTGCATATGATACTTTATTAAGATATGAAGTGATTAGCAGATTAAATTTGGCGATAGACGACAACAGAATTAAAATCGTTGGCAAATGCAGCAATGTTCATGCAGGTTACATTGAAGTTCTATTATAAAATTGAATCGTGCTGCTAGAAGTAATAATGAATTGAAAGCGTCAACGCTAGATAATTCACGTGATGAAAATATTAGTTGCAAATGATAGTAATACAGGGGATTATTTCTTGATTAATTTAGCGAACGTCATAGATTAGGATGAAATTGATTTGAATCACGTGAGAAATTTGAAAATAAGAAAAGAAATAAATAAATTAGTAAAGAGATACAAACCAGATAAATCAAAAGATACAGGATTACGGATGAGCATAATAATCTTAAAATTATTACGAATATATAGTGCTTGTAAATTATATTTAAATTTTGTTTATTTATTTTAATAGTTTTTACCTTGAACATTCTGAACTCGTCTTATGCACTGACTGACAAACACAATGAATATGATGTTTTTTTATTCTTTTTCATATTCAAATAATAATTATTATTTCCCCTTTTTTTTAATTTGCATATTTACAACAAAGCCATTCATTTCTTTACAATATTAAATTAAGATAAAATTGCTTCATGTATAAAGTCGTACAATGTATTCGATGCGTAATGTTTCGATAGTCTATGTTAGATTAGGGTTTTCTTATAATATTATAATATTGTTATATATATGGGAATAAAATATAATAGACTCAAGGGTTCAATGGACGTGATATCTGAAGCGAGACTCGTAAAAAGTGAAGTGAAAAGAGGAGAGCGAGATGAGGTTGTTCTATAGAGGTCAGCCATAGTCGTGTTGGATTTATTTTAACAAAAATCTCAGGGAAGCTTTGGTGGCAATTATTGTTCAGTTGTACGATGTTATTTAAATGTTAAGTTGTATGTTTGGTGAAGTATTAAACATTTTTTATACATATTCACAGATTGAAGAGTATCAGTTTTGATTAAGCAATACAGCACTCACCTTTAAACCCACATATATATATAATATATAGAGGAAAGTCGCCGAATTTTGAACACTTCACATATTTCCAGGTGTAACTAGCTTTAGTTTTTGAATATCTGCAAAATATCACTACACGTGGTCAACCTATTCATCTACTAATTAAATAAATCTTTCGAACAATTTCTTTTTAAAAATCTTAAGTTTCATTTTAATTTTTAAAAATTGTCAAAAGTGGCACAAATTCAGCGACTGGTCGCTAAGTTGGACATTGGACCAAACAATATTAGGTTGTTTTAATGAGCAGGGAATATAACTAATTTTATTAAATGCAAAGTTTGCGATTAATGAAACAATCATGCAACGCAACAGCAATGAAATTTAATAAAGACAAATGTCTGAAAGTAACAGTAATTGTTTTAAATCAAAATGTATTCAAAATATAAGTCAAAGTTATAAGTAATTACGGATAAGAATTATGAAACTAATTGTCAGTTACTTGAATATGATGTAAGGAGTGATGCAAGTCTTACTTATGGATTTATTTTGTGTCATTTTTTATTCCAGAGCACACAACATGTAACCATATTTTGGCAATCTGAACATTGAATTATTTCTGCTATTGTATTTTTATTACAAATTAGACAAAAACAATCATTACTGTCTTCATTTTTCTTTTTAGATTCTAAATCATTTGAATTTATTTTTTGAATAGAAGTTTTCTTTATCACATGTCTGTAGTTCTTCCCTTCCATCATTTTCTTTATAATTGAATTACGCCTATTTTTAAAAACTTGATATTCCAATTGCTTTTGTGCTTTGAGATCTTCCGTTTTGTTTTTTATTTGTTTTTCGTTTCAAGGTTTACTTTACATGGCAAAGATGTTAACACAGCTGTTATTTGGCTTAACTGCTTTTGGCAAGGGAGATAACATTTCTAATGATTCTTTGACTTTTTTTGGGGAAGGGGGGGGGGGGGTTATAGCAGCAGACTTCTTGTATGTCAATCTCTTTACGACTTACTATTTTCTTTTTGTTTCCTATATCTTTAACAACTTTTGTTGCCACTGACGTTTCACTTTCAGACCGTTTGTCTGTGTCGTTTTCATAATTTTGTTACTCTCTTAGTTTTAGTTGGTTCTATGATTACTGGCTCTGACTCCGAAATCTCACTACCAAGAGAATCAACTGACCTATCTGGACTGCCTACCATCTCGTCAGGAATAAATATGATGAAGCAGCTGCGAAATTATGATTGTATATCTGGTCCAATTTAAGCAACTGAAATTGGTCCAATTAATGCAGCTGCACCATTTTTAAAAAACATATAGACGGACTCAATGCTAAGAACAAAAACGAAAGAAAACAATTCGACGTGCAAAATATGCGCAATAAACACATAAATTTACCCAGCAAAAAGGAAATTGTTGGCCAGCAGCAAGATAGGTACTGACAATGATGGAGAAGTGCTGGCTCATGGTCTACCACTGCATGACCACTGCTGGACAGCTTCAATCAACTTTGCTGTTGGAAATCATCAGATAAAATTCTGGTGGGCATCCATTTTATCTCATGCGCTGGCCCACCACTACATGGAAGTGCACGAACTTTTGCAGTATTAGTGCTGGGAACCCTTACGCTAGGTGGCTCTGAGAATATCGAAGACATTGAGTATTGGAACACAAATCTGAAATGAATATCTTAACACAATTTAAGCTGTGAAGCTATTTTTTTTTTTTTTTGAAACTGTAAAAAATATAGCACCACTGCCACCAACAAATTAAATAAGTAAATGAATAAATAAATAAATTCTTTATTTCAACGCACTTTTTTCCTCCTTAAATCTGGTTTTACTAGGTTACAAAGGATTTCGGTTTTCATAATTTACGAAGTCAGAATCATTAATAAAAAAAAGTGTATGAAATACATAGGATTTCTATACAATAGAATAATTTCTATACCAGTTTAATGATTGGGAACGTAAATCACAAAAGAAACAAACTTGAAATAGCGTAATGAGAGCTTGAAAACTACGAGCAGTCGTAGCGTACGCTGAAAGCACTTGTTCATGTCCGATCATAAAAACCAAGCAGCATCGAGCGCGGTCAGTACTTGGGAGGGTACCCACATGCAGTTCAAATATTTCTATAGGCATTTCCATTATAGACACTTCTATAGCTCTTGGTGAAACTAGCTTATAGAAAAAAGAGCCATACTTATATAGTACTTTGTTTTTTTATAGAATTCTATAAGAAATTTTTGTAAGGGAAAGTGCTGGGCCAGCAAAGGAACAGCAGTGGGATAGGTGCTAGCACTGCAGGAAAAGTGCCGGATTGAAGTAATGTGATGGCATACCAATGCTGGCCAGTTGTTGGCCATCACTGATGGGCCAGCTGCATTCGGCTCGGACACTTTTCGACAGGTTTAAGTAATGGAACCCTTGCACTTTACCGCTGATAGCACTGCTGGCTGCCATCTTTATTCCAGCTGATGGCCCACTGTTTCTTTCTTTGCTGGGTAGATATGTGTACGATAAAATTACAACTTAGCTTAGTTTTAAAGTATTCTCTTACGTTTAGCAGGAAAAATTAGATCAAAACAGCTAATTTTAATTTTTTTTAAATTGTCTGAAAACAGTCACGTAGAAGGCGGGTGCTTCCTCTAATCATAAATTACGTAATTCTGTTGAGTAGTATTCTATTAGTAGATGGCGTCTCTTTTTATAATTATCGGTAGAATTGCAACGCCCATTTAAAGCGGCTGTCCAAATAATTCTACTCTCTGCTATATTAATTTTGAATTTTTTTCAGCAGAAAATAAAATATATTTTATATTTGATACTTGTACTTCCAAATACGTAACAGTTACTTCTACAAATTATTTAACTCGTAAATATCTTTTTTCTATATTACATTCGTGTATTCTTTTTATAGGGTAAACCAGATGTAAATAAGGAGTGGAAATAAGTAAGTACTGCTGTTTTATTTAGTCAACATTTATATTTATATTTTTCTTATTCGTCCTGAATTTAGAGGACCGCGTTCTAATCCATAAATAAAGTACTATTACACAATTACCGGCGTTTACCGTAAGTGTATATACAATTTTTTTCAATATTAATTTTTTTTTTCAGCAGAAAGAAAAGCTTTCTTTATTTCTCTTTGAACTGCAAATTAAAATATTTGAAATATATGTAAGAGGTTGAGCATTGAGAAGTTGTTGCATATAAAGTTAAAATAAATAAATATATCTCAACACTTACTGATGTTTTAACAAAATGAAAAGATGTCTTTAACATTTTGATCCGTATATTGGC
Source organism: Maratus speciosus (assembly GCA_963932465.1). NCBI lineage: Eukaryota > Metazoa > Arthropoda > Arachnida > Araneae > Salticidae > Maratus > Maratus speciosus. Next base: position 492,138,515 of record OZ010788.1, on the reverse strand, counting down.
TATTACGAAGAACAACTACAGAATTTTTTTGTAGCACATACGTTGTTACTGTAGCACAGCCATAAACACTTAAATGCAGTGACACATGTATAAGTGCACATATGTCCATATACATTTCGAAATGAGAATAAGTAGTGAATCAGAGGATATGAAATTAAACTATGTAATGGCTCAAGTATTTCTATAGAGAATTCTCAAATTCCCGTGAACTATGTCTTTGAATATAATAGCACTACGTGAAATATTATAATATAGATCTTATCTCATAATCCATTATGATTTAAAGGGAGACAAAGGAAACTAAAATTAATAAGTAGATTAATATTATTATATCATGCGCACGTTTTATAAAATATATATTTCTAACTGAAAAGAAATCCCTATTTATCCTTATCTTACAATAATTATTTAAGAGTTTGCTTCTCAAATTAAGGCGCATAATTTTTAAGCATTTAGTCTTTTAAATTTACCATTAGATTATGAATTATTACTCCTACGATATTCAGGGAGAATAGTATTACTTTTAGGAAATAGGCTAAAGCTATTCTTAAATAATTTCATTACATATATCGTTGAGCTGAAATAATTTTATGTTTCGTGGTACATTAAAAGATGAATTTTAACGTGTGTTTAAAAAAATAATTTCTGTTTAATGAACATCTGTGACTCTAATAATGGAATAACAGTTCTACATTGCTCAGGCATACATTTGTGTGTTAGTTTCATGAGACAAAGGCATTTTTAAAAGTTGTATTTATAGCATTTATCTGAATGAATGGACTATTTCCTTACCAATGCTTATTTAAGTAATATTGAAAATGTTTTTATTAATGATGTATAAAGATAAGAACTGGCTTATGACTACTAATCTATCGTGTAGATAATTACCGTCAATCGCAGGCCAAAAAAAAGTTGCATCATTTATAATAAAGCATTTAGGCTGTAATGAGAGACAATTTTTGTATCACTCTTTTATTGTGGACGAGGATATACTGATTAATATTTTCGGTATGTTATTCATCTATAATAAACAATCAAATGCTACATTTTTTTGCATAAACGTAATGGATTTAGTTTTTGTTGAATCAAAATTATAGAAGATTCCTCTATCATTTTCTTTCGTTGAAAATTGTATTCTTAAATCTATTGTGTTAAAAAGTGCTGCATGTAAGTATGTAAGGTGACTGGCACTATGTACAGTCGTGGAATAAAATGTAAACACCCCCTATTAACTCCTCAACAAATTATCATAGAAGAAAGTTACTGGTATCGAACGATTGTAAATAAAGTCTAATTTTAAATGATGTATATAAAATTTGCTTAGGGGGCCATCTACACTTTAAAATGAGCCCAAATTTCATTTTTTAACGGCAATACCTAATTTTAACGAGATGTTTCAAATCTTCGGTTCAAACTATGCCTAGACACCAAATTTCAAGTCATCCGAATGGTAAGTTTTAAATTATAAACAATCAAAATCTAGTGCTTCTAACGTTAAATTACATTTTCATATTTTTTAAAATATCTTCTGAAATTTTACTTCTAATGTGTTAATTTTTTGTGTAGCATTAATACTAAAATACCGAAACATAAATACGTTGAATTTGAAATTTTTATAATTTGAAATTAATGAATTATGAAATTAATATTCGAAAAAATTATGAATTGCAACCTACAGTTCTTTTATGGATTATGATTTATTAAGTCCTGCTTTATGGAAATCCCAAATTTCACATTTTTCTTCAAGTAGTTTTCAAATTATGCTTAAAAACCGGCAAAATGATGGTTTAATGGTCTAAGATAGAAGTGACTAGATATTTTGAAATTTCTTATTCATATGTTGTATTGTAGCATTCTTTATATTTCGGCTCACGGTTACGGAATGAAATATTTCCTTATAAATGTTTAAGTAATATTGAAATTGTTTTTATTAATGATATAAAAAGATGAGAACTGAAATATGACTATTAAACTAAAATGTAGATTATTGCCGTCAATTTTGGGGAAAAACTTACATCATTTATAATAAAGTATTTAGGTCAGGATGAGAATCATGATTGTATCATTGTTTTTTGTGGACGAGGCTATGTTGCTTAATGATTTCTATATGTTATTCATCTATAATAAAAAGATAAATGCTACCAAATTTTGAATCAACCTAATGGATTTAGTTTTAGTTGAATCAAACTTGTAAAAGGTTCCTCTAATCCCTTTTATTCGTTAATAATTTTTTTTTAATCTGATAAAGATTTGTGTTGCAGTTTTTATACTTCGACTAACGAATATTTTTATGCGAGTTCACTAACATAATGAAATCGCTCTTTAAAGCTTTTGTTTTGTATTTTTTTCCTTTTTTTAGCTTTTGCCTATTTTCAAAGATGTTAATAAATATCTTCATTAACTAGTCTTACTATCAACAAGTTCTGCAAAGATTATTGTAATATGTTCTCATACTTATTGTGTTATTTCAATGGCATGGGTTAAAGTGTCAGAATACTTAAAGAAAGAAAATTCCCATAATTTCACAAGATAATAGAAGAAAATGCTGTTATCAATGTTCAAGAAGTTGTTGAAGTTGTTATGGAACTTTCTAATAAAAATTCAGTCATATTAGACAGTGCAAGAGAAAAGCATTACATTGACGAATCAATGAAAGAGATAAATTTTATAAAATACTTTTGAGCACTTTGATTACTTACCATTGACTAATTTGTAGGTTTTTATCGTTAGGCATATTTTTAAAAACATAACAGATAAAAAAATCAAACACATTTTTTATAATATAATTTATAATTTTCTAAATAAAAATAACTGCAACCATATTTTTTGACAATGTGTTTGAAAGGGCTCTTTTAATTACTGTTTACATCAAATGAAATTAAGTGCATGAAGGCTTTTACATCTTGTTCGTCAGCAAAGTACATTTGCTCATTAGTATTTTTCACTGTTAAGAATATATTTTATTTATTTTCCTGTTTGAAACCTTTTTTTACAAGAAATTATTACGTTTTTAACAAAAACACGTTATTCCTGAAAAAGAAAAAACATCATTATGTTTTAACTAAGTAACATATATAAGAAAAAATATATATTATTATAATTTAGAGCTATCAGCTGTTTTTATGAATATTTAAAAATAATCAACCGTAAATGTTATTAAATATACTTTTTTTTATTTTTTCTAGGTTTATAAATACTTCATCATAAAGCTAATTCTGAAAGAAAGTGCCAAAATAGCATTTATGTTGTAATTATTAAAATTTGTTTATAAGTAGTTTATTAGTTTATAATATACTAGCAAACCCCGCGGCTTTCCTCACGTAATAGTTGAAATATGCCAAATGATATTTGCATGACTATTTTTTATTAGAAAAACACTTTTTGGAATAACTGAAAAATTACAAATTAAGCCACAGTTTGACAAAAGTTCATTATAAAAGTGCAATAGACAGTAATAAGATTTTAATTAATAAAAAAGAGCTAAGACTAATTCCAAATAAATGATAATTTCGAAAGAATTTGAAACTTTTATGCTCATTTCATACGCTCATTTCAGTATTCATTCGAAGTTTTGAATGTTTTAGGAACCATCTTACAACATTTACATCTTAAAATTAACCATCATATCAAATTCCAGGCTTCTTGTCTAACAGTCTACCACCTCTCTGGTGTTAGTGGCACAAACATAAAATGCCGAAGCAGAGTTAAAATAGAAAGTCTCGAAAAATGTTGAAACAGAGACTGCCACCATTAATTTGCCAACATTAACCTTGAAATCGGTTGGTATTTCCTAATATTCTATAGAAAATGGAATTTAGATGTTTTAAAGGCTTTCTTGTTGTTCCTGCCAACCAGGTGGTAGTGACACAGGCATAAAATATGGCCTGTATAGGATCAGGAACTATCACTCTTGATTCGCAGCCAATAACTTCTGTAATCGGTTTATTATTTCCTGAGATTCCATAGAAACTGTAATTTAGGACTATTTTAGAATGCTTTTCGCTCCTTCCTTTCGCTTCATGCCTTTTTAATTTCGAATTTATTTTTGACTGTCCTTAGAGGTCATTTATATTTTATAAGTAACTACCATGCTATATTTAAAATTTCTAGCCTTTTCCGTACCGCAGCAATCGCAATTTAGAAAGTTTTTTGCTCCTTCAGCCCTAAAGGGGTTGTGGTACTGACATAAAATATAGCTTATGCTTGAGCAGGTTCTATCACCATCAATTTCCAACCATTATGTTTGAAATCGGTTTTGTATTTCATACGATTGCATAAAAATATTGCAATTTAGAACGCTTATAAACCCTTCGCTCACTTCATCCTTTTAAATTTGGAATTTTCTTTCGACAATTCTTAGAAAGCATTTGCATCTTTGAAGTAATTATCATTCCAAATTTAAAATGTTAGACTACCCTCAGTAACACAAAAAACTCAATTTAGATCATTTTTTGCTCCTGTAACCAACAGGTGGTAGTGACAATAACGTAAAATATAGGCTATGTTGGAGCGGGGACTATCACCATCAATTTGAAATCATAACTTCTTAAATCGGCTTATATTTCTTGAGATTGCGTAGAAATAGCTATTTAGAACGTTTTTAGAACGCTTTTCGTTCATTTTCGCCCCATTTAAATTTCAAATTTTTAAGTAACCCTTCTCAGAGAGCATTTAAATCTTATAAGTAATTACCATGCCAAATTTCAAGTTGCTAGCCTCTTCAGTAAAACAAAAATCACAATTTAGAACGCTTTTTAAAATGCAACCGCAAGGTGGTAGTGACACCGACATGAAACAGATCCTATATTAGGGTAAAGGCTGTCATCATCAATTTCCAACCATTACTTTTGACATCGGTTGAGTACTTTCTGAGATTGCGTAGAAATCGCAATACAGAACGCTTTTTAGAACATTTTTCGTCCATTTTCAATCCTTTTAAATTGTGAACTATTTAAGAAATGTTCTTAGAGACCATTTATATCTTATAACTGCCATTCCTAGTTTCAAGTTGCTAGCCCCTGCCGTATTACAAGAAACGCAATTTAGATCGTTTTTTGCTCCTTCACCCCCTTTGGGGTAGTGGCACCGACATGAAATACAGCTTACGTTGGAGCGAGGGCTGTCACCATTGTTATCACACCATTACATTTTAAATCGGTTCGGTACTTCCGGAGATTCCGTAGAAATTGTAATTTAGAACGTTTTTCAGAACTCTTTTCGCGCATTTTCACTCCTTTTAAATTTCGAATTTTTTAAGAAGTGTTCTTAGAGATCATTTATATTTAATAACTACCATTCCAAATTGCATGTTTCCAGGACTTCAGTAACACAAAAATCGCATTTTCGGACGTTTTTTTTTTCTCCTGTACCCACTTTGGGGGTAGTGGCACCGACATAAAATATTGCAGCAAGGATTCTCACCATAATTTTGACACCATTATTTTATAAATCAGTTTGGTACTTCTTGAGATTGCGTAAAAATGGCCATTTAGAACGTTTTTAAAACGCTTTTTGCACATTTTCACCCCTTTTAAATTTCGATTTTTTTAAGAAATGTTCTTAGAGAACATTTATATCTAATTTAGTAACTACCATGCCAAATTCTATGTATCTGGGCACTTCAGTAACACAAAAATCGCAATTTCGAACGTTTTTCGCTTCTGCACCCTCTTTATGGGTAGTGGCACAGACATAAAATGTATCGTATGTTGCAGCAAGGATTCTCACCATCATTTTGACACCATTATTTTTTAAATCAGTTTGGTACTTCTTGAGATTGCGTAAAAAGGGCCATTTAGAACGTTTTTAGAATGCTTTTTGCACATTTTCACCCCTTTTAAATTTCGATTTTTTAAGAAATGTTCTTAGAGAACATTTATATCTAATAAGTAACTACCATGCCAAATTGTATGTATCTGGGCCCTTCAGTAACACAAAAATCGCAATTTCGAACGTTTTTTCGCTTCTGCACCCTCTTTATGGGTAGTGGCACAGACATAAAATGTAGCCTATGTTAGAGCAAGGATTCTCACCATAATTTTGACACCATTATTTTTTAAACCAGTTTGATACTTCTTGAGATTGCGTAAAAAGGGACATTTAGAACGTTTTTAGAACGCTTTTTGCACATTTTCACCCATTTTAAATTTCGATTTTTTAAGAAATGTTCTTAGGGAACATTTATATCTAATAAGTAACAACCATGCCAAATTGTATGTATCTGGACCCTTCAGTAACACAAAAATCGCAATTTCGAACGTTTTTTCGCTTCTGCACCCTCTTTATGGGTAGTGGCACAGACATAAAATGTAGCCTATGTTAGAGCAAGGATTCTCACCATAATTTTGACACCATTATTTTTTAAATCAGTTTGGTACTTCTTGAGATTGCGTAAAAAGGGACATTTAGAACGTTTTTAGAACGCTTTTTGCACATTTTCACCCATTTTAAATTTCGATTTTTTAAGAAATGTTCTTAGAGAACATTTATATCTAATAAGTAACAACCATGCCAAATTGTATGTATCTGGACCCTTCAGTAACACAAAAATCGCAATTTCGAACTTTTTTTTGCTTCTGCACCCTCTTTATGGGTAGTGGCACAGACATAAAATGTAGCCTATGTTGGAGCAAGGGTTCTCACCATCATTTTGACACCATTATTTTTTAAATCAGTTTGGTACTTCTTGAGATTGCGTAAAAAGGGCCATTTAGAACGATTTTAGAACGCTTTTTGCACATTTTCACCCCTTTTAACTTTCGATTTTTTAAGAAATGTTCTTAGAGAACATTTATATCTAATAAATAACTACCATGCCAAATTCTATGTATCTGAGGCCTTCAGTAACACAAAAATCGCAATTACGACCGTTTTTTTTGCTTGTGCACCCACTTTAACGGTAGTGGCACCGACATAAAATGTAACCTATTTGGAGCAAGGGTTGTCACCATCATTTTGACACAATTATTTTTGAAATCGATTGGGTATTTCCTGAAATTGCGTAAAAATCGCCATTTAGAACGTTTTTTAGTACGCTATTCGCGCATTTTCACTCCGTTTTAATTTCAATTTTTTTAAGAAATGTACTTAAAGATCATTAGTATCTTATAAGTAATTACCATTTCGAATTTCATGTTTCTAGACCCTTCAGCAACACAAAAATTGGATTTTTAGAATGTTTTTAGCTCCTACACCCCCTTTTGCCAAGTGGAAGGTACTTAAGATATAGCATATGTTCTAAGTTGGACTAAGACCATCATTTTGACACCATTACTTTTGGAATTGGTTCGGTAGTTCCAGAGCTTACCTCCTACAAATAAACAATTTTTATTTCTTTATAATATTAAGTATAAATAAATAATCTTAACTACTCTGATAATAAGCCCAGCCTTTCTCAAATTTTCGCTGTACCTTCATGAGAATTTATTTTTTTATTCATATGAATTATGTAAGTTCTTCCGTTAATGATATAAAAATGATGAAAAGAAGAAGAGTATCTAATAGAAGAAGAACAAAGATAAAAATTAATAAAAATTACACAGATTAAATACTATAAAAGACACATAAGATGAAAAATGCTAAAAAAAAAGAAAAAAAAGCAATTTAACAAATTACAACGATCATTTGGAAAATGATTTTTTCAAAGACTAAAATTTAAGACATAAAAAATCGCACGGAGTTGATCATACATTACGTACGCCGTGAATTAAACATTAATAGTGTCATTACACGTAAAAATTCCAATCGACAAAAATCGCCTGCGACTCGTATTTTGTGTGAAATATTTATATGTATTCATTCCTGTCCTATTTATTTTTTTTTTAATTTTTAATTGGCTTATTCCATTTTTCTTTTGCACGTGAAAATCTTAAAAATTAAAATTAACTGTTTGGCAGAAATTGTTATTCATTTTCTTTCATTTTCATTAGTTATTATCCACCTGAAACTTACGTATTATCCAAGCATTTCATTGGCTGCTCGGGAAAAGACTTTTTCATCGTCAGATTTCCAAGACATCTGACTACCAATTTAAATGAAATTTCATTCTTAAACTTCTAAACATCCGACAATATTACTTTTTACACCGTCGGATAGAGAAAAAAGTGTACTTTTAAATGCAATTTGTTTGAAATCTGTAACTCAATTTGTTTCTGAGTTTTTTTTTTTTTGTAGTTTTTATTACTTTTTGTCATAGTGGCAACAGAAGGTATCCATCTGTGTTGAAATTAAAGGGAAATACAGATTACTGTATAGACCAGGGACGGCGAACCTATGGCATGCGTGCCACAGTTGGCACGCGGGAGATTATTTTTGGCACGGCATAGATTGAGGTCCTAAATTAAAATATTTAAGGGCTGTGGTGTAAACAAGGTAAATAACAAAATGCAAATTTCGGTACATTCAAGATCCAAGTTTTCTGAAGAAAAGCAGACGGGTGCGGGGGAATGGCGTCACTCGGGATTATGCCGCCACCCCCCTAGTTAAAAAACTAAACAGTAGTATGAGATAATGAATGCGCCTACACTATAGCCGCCAACAATAGAAACAGTGCCTAGAGTGAGAGAGATTTTGTTGTACGTCGTTGGTTTGTTCTAGTGAAAAATTTAGTTTTCATCTAGGTGCTTCTTATTTTGGAGCTTCAAATGAGTAGAAGTAAGCACCTGTTATTGTAAAATTGGGTACTTAAGATAATATTACCCGTAATCTACATGCATTCGCGACATTTTGATGGAATTTGTTGAACAAGTTCGGTTCTTCCTTCGGCTTTGCTGGGGAATTTCCACTATATTGTCCTCTTGGTGTATTGCCGCCACCATGGCAAAGGGTAACTTTTCCAATTTGAGTTAAATTGTAAGCTTAGTACATTAATAAATCTAGCTTAAGGAACATTGCAATTATTCATTATTTTGCTAAATTATTGCTTTCTAAATGTTTTCAGTAGGTTATGTGTTTCGTAGTATCCATTTTATGTATTTACTAGGTCATTAAAGAGTGCCGTCAATACTCCGATACAGTGGCGGAATTACCCCAGCATCCTGGGTAATCCCGCCAGTGTACAGTGGTTGAAAGAAATTTTTATGTATGCTTACTTTATAGTTATGATTACGGTTAAATTTATACAGATCCTAAAGATCATGATTCAGCTTTAGAATTTTTACTATTGAAAAATAAACATTTTTTTTAGGTGAAAAAATCTAAATTCCCTTAAGGTGTCGCCTTTCCCTCCGGTCTCCCCTACAAACAAAATTATTGCAATTACTTCCTCTTAAACAGATCATTTCTTATGACTGCACCAGTAATTAATTTATGTAAACAACATTTTTTGTCTGATACCTTTTATTTTATTGGACTTACGTGCAAAAAGTTTCCTTTGTGAAAATTCGAATGTAAATTTTATCTTTTATTATTATGGCATATATTGCGTAAAACGTCATACTTTTAAAAGTATATCAGGATGCAGTCAAAAGATTTTAATGAAAATCAATCAGGAAAAATTAAATTATCTTTTTTTTTTCTTAAAAAATATCAGTTACCATCATGCTTTACATCTGAGTCCTCTTTATAGTGAAACAAGCACACACAGTGAGATAGCATATGTAAACTAGTTCAGTTTTCTGGATTCGATTTGTTGTCATTGCCATACAGATTGGAGAAATTGAAATGAAACTTAATGAATTCCTATCTGGCTCAATATTGGCTCAAAAAATTCCCACATTAAAAGAAAACAAGGAGATTATCGGAAAATAAAGATCATAAGTGAAAATGCCGATGGCAAAATTATGACAGCACGGAATTTCAGACAAGAACTATTTTTAAAAAATTCGTGGAATTTTTTTTATGAGTAATTTTTTTTGGAAATTCTATTAAAAATTTAAGTAGTCTCTTGTCCTCAGAAAACATTCAGATCATTCAGCAAACGGGATCGGACATTCTTGTCAGATCCAATTTGTATTCTTTTAAACCTAAGTAGGAAGCTGATATGAATTATTTAGCATCTAAGATGCAACAAGAGATATATTATATTTTTAATTATTTAAGTATAACATGAAATGTCACCTATATATTTTCAACCCTACACTGCACGCACTATTCCGTTGGATGTATGTTTTTTTATACTTATGCTTACGTTTAGATATCACAAATTTTAAACAGTAACTCTTCGCCTTACTTAAAAGAAGTCTTCAGGGATTACATAAGGTGACTTTTTTTATTATTATTATTTGGATAGTGCGTTAGCAATTAATTTTATTTAATTTTAATTTTTTCATGTATGTGTCACTGCTGAGTGTAGGGTTATTCCTAAAAAAAGAATTTTAATTAATTCTCATTCCTTATAATTTGATCAACTAAATTTTTTGGTTGTTGGCACGTCATGATCAAAAAAATATTTTTTTGAAAAATCTGGCACGCGGATATGAAAAGGTACGCCGACCCTGGTATAGACCAATCAGAAAACAAATAAAATGCGGATTAAACCAATAAAAGCCTTCAGATATGCTTTTGATTTCATACCCTGACGAGAACAATAACCATTTTTCCAAATGGTTAAACAAAAAAAAAAAAAAAAAAAAACCAAAAAAAAACCAGAATAATATGATTCAGAAATACTAACAAGGAAGGTCTCCATACGGGCATACTGAGAAAAATCTGAAAAAAAAATACAGAATGTTCTTCTCACATGGATATATGTGTTTATAAAGAAAATTTTTGGCGGAACCCCGATACAGCGTCCGTAAAAAAATAACGAAATTTTCGTTTATTTGGCGATTTATTACCGGTTGGCGATGAAAAAAAAATACGCTTTTATATAGGAAAAATCTTTTTATGTTCAATTTGTTTATATAAGTTTAATTTAAATAACTTTAATTTTGTCATTTTTAATTTATTTTAACTATAATTTTGTCATTTTTAGCTTGTTTTAACTATAGTTTGTCATATATATTTATATGTACTTATAATAAAATTTAAATATCATATTTTACGATTTAAAACAAAATTTAAATTGATTTAAATTATGTCAAGCTCAAAAATAAGACAGATAGAACACTGTCGATTTGATTTTTTTGCTATGGAAACGACTTCGTCTTCGATATGGAAATGTATTATGGCAATCTAATGTCAGCTGACTATAACTTAAAATAGATATTTGCAACTTGCAAACCATAGAAAATATTTTTACAGTGATAAAATTAAATAACTACAGCAACAAGCAACATATATATGTAATATAAAAATATATAATAACCTCTTCCATTGATTAAGTTTAAATTCATTAAAAACCGTGCATTCTAAAAAACAATTAAAAAACAATTGAAGAGCTGAGTGGATGAACATGTTATGCTACATTTTCTAAATTTTTTTTTTTATCTTTTGGATGAAAGTGTTATGAGGTATCCTATCACATGGTGAAGATAAATTACTAAGATTCTATTTAGTCTTGAAGATTTAAGACATTATTCATTAATATTTAATATTTTAATGTTTAATAATGTCAATAATATTAATAATTTTTAATATTTGAGAATTAAATATGAATAAGTTATTTTGAGAGAGTTTAGTAGCATACCTGTTAATATTTTAAACACATGGTATCAAACAGAAAATAAACCATTAAAATTTACAGCAAAAACTTTCACTTCAAATTTCTTCAAATGTTATTTTTGTTACTTAACATGTTCTTCCACTTAGCTCTTCAATTTTCAGATGCATTAAAATCGTATGCTTTTGGCGAGGAAAAATCCTGAGGAGTCATTTTCGTATTTTCGCGCCAAATATTCGAAAGTATTTTATTTTTTTACAGACTTTCTACTGAAATTCCGCCGTTAAATTTGACTGATCCCTTATTACATGCATGAGTAGTTTCACTAGCATTTTTTCCAACATATTCTCAGTATGCCCTGTAAGGAGACCTTCTTGTAAGTTTCATACACCGGGTGGCGACAATTACAACACCCCTTCTCTGACCTCCCTATATATCGATCTACTCGGTGTAGGCTTAAAAGTTTGTGTACATACTATTCAAGACATGGGAAAACGGATTACGCAAAGCATTGAGTTAGAGGAACATCGATAGATGACACTGTACAGCAGAAAATAGGGAAAAAAGACAACATTAATAATAATAAACCAAACACATGGGAACTAACATTTTTCCATTTTAATTTCTATTGCTCTATTGGGAAAAAATGTAAATAGCTTAAACTATCATTGTAAATGTAATTTCCCATTGGAAGCACAAAACTTTCCATAAACCCATGCTTTGGAGTCATGTTCTGGATATAAAAGGTCATAGAAACTGGGTAGAATGTCATTTCTTCTGCAAAATTTAATAAGGACAAAGTAACTAGTCATGTGTTTCTGACAACCTGGCCATTTTGTTCTCTTGATCTTATTCCGTGTGATTTTTTCAGTGCGGACACTTAAAAAATCTTGCTTATCGAGATTCTATTAACCTTCGCATACCTGAAAGAAGTTATCACTCTACTCGTGAAAAGCACCTCAATTAACTAGTTAAGATCTGCAAATTGAACAAGCTGTCCACAGACTGCACATTTTATATCTTCATGAAGGAAATCTTATTGAGCAGCATTACGTTCTTAGATAAAGCCCTTGTCACGTGAATAGTTGGTGCTTTCAAATATAGCTTGCATATAATCATCTATTCAGCATATGACCATTTGTACAGCGCCAACTATCGGTGATTTCTGAAACTAATTTTTTCGTGTAATTCGTTTCCCCATGTCTTGAATATGATGTGCACAAAATTTGACGGTCATACACCGAGTAGTTCTGGTTTAATTATGGCCACCCTGTACATGTTTGTTTACGCGCAGTATATGCAGTAGATTCCCATTACAATGAACTTCATGAGACCGCTAATATATTTCGTTGTAAAGGAATTACTTGTAATTATCTAATGGGTTACGTATACACATAAATATAATAAGTAAGATAGATTTACATCTCATTGTAAAGGATTTTAATGGAAGACTTGTTAAATTAACATAGGAAAAATTAATGAAATAAAATTCAATATAAAAAATGTAAAATTAAAGAATAACATTTATTAAGGAGTACGTTATTGCAGAAAATATGTGAATTTTGTTTGTACAAGAGAATATGTAGTTGATATTAACAAAAGCGTATGTGACAAATGCATATGAGAAAATGCCACATCTGGAACATTCTTCTAATGAGAAACAAATGTAATCATTTCCCCAATAATGAGAGGTCTTCCAAAGCGCTGAATTTAGATTTGTCGGCAACATCAACATCGTCATCACTGATTTCGGCTCTTTGTCGAACTAGCATATTTCTATTGAACAAAATAATATGTTCGTCAGTCACTTCACAGCCTGTTTGAATGGTGTCATCTACGGATAATAAATCTTCCAAGTGAATATTTTTCGTTGTAACGGAATTTCTAATAAAATGTACTTCGTTAAATCACAATTTTTAATGCACTGCGATTAATGCAATTTGATAAAGGGACTTGCCAAATTTCGTAATAAAAGAATTATTCATTATAATGGCATTCGTTGTAACGGGAATCTGCTGTTAATTTACACTGCAAATAATTTTCATTCCGTGTTGAGCGATTCAAAGATGCAAAAAAAAAAAAAAAAAAAATCAAGTTGGAAATTGCTCGTCAAACGTAGCAAATGAGGTGCGTTCGTACTATAACTAGTTTTATAATTATTTTTTACACCCCATATTGTACTGAATGTATATTTTTTTGCACTTCATAAAGTGCATAGTCTGTAGCATCATTAAAATGCCCTTGCAATAACTTTTTTCCCATTCCCCGTAATGTAACGGAACACTTATGACTGTCCCTGTAATTAAACTATGCATCCGATTTTCCTAAAATTGGAAATGGCTCGACAAAATTTTGCAACAATTATATAATATTTAAAATTTCAGACCATTCGGAAGGCTGTAACATCATTAAAATGCACTTGCAATAATTTTTCCCATTGGCCGTAATGTAAAGAAAAACTTTTGACTGTCCCTGTAATTAAACTATACATACGATTTTCATAAAATTTGAAATGGCTCGACAAAATTTTGCACCAATCATATTTCAATTTTCAGACCATTCGTTTGAGTAGTTTTTGCTCTGTTATATGCGGACAGACAGACAGACGGACAGACGGACGGACGGACGGACGGACGAACTGAATGACGACTATAGGTGCTACGTATTTATATAACTACGAACGCACCTAAAAAAGAAAAAGAAATTTGTAGATTCACTTAATTTTTCAAAACGCTAGTGTATGGCAAAACTTCAGCGTAATTTTTCTCTCAAGAATGTTCATCGATCGGAACCGTAGCTAGCACCGTTATAGCGTATCTTGACGATAATCATTCTTGGAGAAAAATACCTTCTGGTGTCTGTTCAAATTTTATTTTAAGCTACTTTGATATGAATGCATAGTTGCTTCGTTGTATGTTGTTTTCCTGCAAACCCAGAGGAAGTGAGTTCGAATCAAAGCAGCGGAAAATTTAATTTTAGATTTGTTAATATTTTAATAGGTTATAAAAAATAATTTCAATGAAAAAAAAATGGAATTTTTTTCAATGTTTAATTAAGTTATAAAAAATAGTTTGAAATAATATTAATAATTTTTAGAATGCGATTTTTTTATATTCGTTGTAGTGACTGCGAATTTAACGAATTTCCTATTTTTAGATATTTCAATAGAACGTTTTAGTCAAATCCACTTATGTTTGTTAACCCTTAAAGTGCAAACCAGTCACACACGCGTTTCAGTGATTGCGGTATAAACTAATTATGTTGTTGTTTTTTATTTGCTACACGACGAGGCTGCTTCATCCAGTGATTTTATTTTGCTTTCTGATTCACTTTCTGCAGTGATTTTATTTTATGAACGAAGCGCTCATACATGCGTTAGGGATCGTGTATTTTACGAATTTCATGCATTTTTGAGATTGCAACACGGCGAAGTTGCTGCATCCAGTGTTTTCTTATATGGGCGCGAAGTGCTTATACATGCGTTAGAGCTCGTGGCATTTGCAAATTTCATGCATTTTTGATGTTTCTATAAGGCGAGGTTGTTCTGTTCAGCGATTTTTTTTGTTTTCATTTTACCCATTATTTTTAACGCATTTTTGCTTTATTATTGTGTTTGTATAAATTGAAAAGTAAGTTTAATAAATGTAGGTAAATATTCAAGTATGTATTTTATCAGAATCATCAGTAAATTGTCAAATATACGGTTTTTCAATTCGTCTTTAAGCTAACGCGATTATTTAATAAATACAAACTGCTTACTTGTAAATAATATAATGTTAAAAAATTAATTAAAAAAATATTGAAAAAAAAATATTACTAGCGAAATAGCACCGAAAACTGGCGATTTGAAGTAATTAAAATAATAAAACTTTGTAAAAAATCACCATAAAATAAAACAATACACAGGACGCGTTTCGAGCTAAAAACATAACAGCTCGTCATCAGCTACAACAACCACGTGTCCGAAAGGAAACAAGGCTCTGTTTTCCTTCTTTCTTGTTATGGGTTCTTCACTTATTAATCGTTTCAAGCACTTTCGTTTGAAGCGCGCTAGGTTTTTGAGTAGGCTTAATTTTCTTTTAAGGTGTAAACGTTCAAGGGTTATTCCTAAGTTCATTAATATTATTTTCAAGCTTCCTTCTTCCATTCGTGTTCAAAATGCCTTAACTAGGAGTAAGTTTGCTATTCTTAGAGCCATCATTCAAGATGTTCGTTACTCTCTTTCTTGCATCGAATATGAATTATATTCTTTGTATTTCCAGTTAAGTAAAACTGTAATTTATTTCCCTTTCCTTGAGAAACGGATTTTTACTTACGTCGATTTCAAATCTAGATGTCACAATGCTATTTTGGAAAAACGTTTTCTTCTCTTCTGACTTCTAATTCTTCTGCTCCTAGTATTTCTCCTCTTGAGCAAAATTATGTTGTCAATTTATCTTCTCATTCTTCTCTCACTCTTCTATCTCTCTTATCTTCTCATCTCTCCCATTGAACATTCTTTCAAAAACAGTAAAATTTCTTCTGGTCAACTTGATTCCCTTCGCTACATTTTGGCTAATGTCATTTCTTCTAATAAATCTTTTAAAAAGTCTAATCTTTCTTCTTCTCGGAAATCTGCTCTCAGTGAACTTAATTCCGTTCCTAACCTTATTATTACTAAGGCTGATAAAGGCGGTCAAATAGTTCTTCTCAATAAATTTGATTATATTTCCCACGTTGAATCTTTGTTAAACTCTGGTCCATATTCCAAATTAAAAAAGGATCCTTCTACAAAGCATTTATCTGATATCAAGCATGTCATTAAAAATTCTGTTTTTCTTAATGATAACACCAAACGTTTTGTCACCCCTTCTATCGCTAATTGTGCTCGTTTCTATGCTCTTCCTAAGGTCCATAAACCTACCCTTTCCTTTCGCCCTATCGTTTCCAATATTGGTACTGCTTCTTATAAACTTGCCAAGTTCCTTTCTAAGTTACTCGCTCCTTTATCTTCCACTAACTTTCACACCGTGAAAAACTCTTATGACTTTGTTGATAAAATTAAACGCCTTTCTCCTTGCAATTATATAATGGTTTCCTTAGATGTTAAATCCCTTTTCACTAACGTGTCTGTTCAAGGGGCAATTGATTGTTTGGAATGAAGGCTGCGCGAATTTCATTACTCTTCCATTGAGATTGATGAAATCCTGCATTTAGTTAGTATTTGTGTCAGGCAAACTGCTTGTCAGTTTAATAATTCTTTCTATTCTCAAACTGAGGGTTTGGCCATGGGTACTCCACTGTCTCCTCTTTTATGTGATATTTATATCCATTTTGTTGAAGAAAAACTCTTCAGTTTATATAAATTTCCTTTCTGGTTTAGGTATGTTGATGACACTTTCATTTTAATCCCCTCTGACCTGGATCTTTCTAACGTCCTTTCTCTTGTTAATTCTGTTGATCCTTTTATTCAATTTACTCTCGAGGTCGAAGAGAACAATTATCTTTCTTTCCTTGAAGTCTTGGTTTCAAAACACCCAGATCGGTTCTCTACCTCCGTTTATAGAAAACCTTTCGCTGTCTCTCTTCCTCCTCATGCTCTTTCAAATCATCCTCCTCAACAAAAAGTGGCGTCCTTTTATACTTTTGTTTTTAGGGCGTTACGCATTTGTTCTGACTCTTCTGCTCTGAATAATGAAATTAATTGTCTCAAATCTCTTGTCCTTGCTCGTGGTTATAATCCCTCTTTAATTGATAAAGCTTTCTATAAATTTAATAAGCCTAAACGTCCTTTTTCTGATTCAAATTATCCTCCTAATTTTAATTCTATAATAGTTCTGCCCTTTTATTCTCTTCTCTGTTTCAAAATTGCTAAAATCCTTTCTCGTTTTAATTTTAAAGTTATCTTCAAACCTATGAATAAAATTAAATTCTCTCCTCTAAAAGATCATGTTCCTACTGAGAACCGGTGGGTTGTTTATTATATTCCTTGCTCTTGCAATTTAGGTTATATTGGTCAAACAAAGAGAGCTTTAAAATTCAGATTAGGCGAGCATCAGAGGTATATTGTAAATCAAGAAATCTCTAAATCTTCGATTGCTTCTCACTGTTGGTCTTCCAGTCATTGTTTCAATTTCACCATGGCCAAAATTATTTCTTCCGCTGCCTCTCCTTCTCACTTGGATTTTCATGAAGCATATTTTATTTCTAAAAATTCTGCTAATCTTGTCAATGATCTCCCATCATCTCTTTTCCTATCTCCAGCGTTTAAATTACTTTTGTAATTCTTTTCCCTTTTCTCTTGTTTCTTTTCTTTTTATTTTGTTTAAAAAAATGGATCTTTTGGTTTTTTCTTCTTTTCTTCTTTTATATTTATTTATTTATTTTTATTATTTATATTTTTTAATTTACTTCTTTTATTTTATTTTAATTCTTATATTTCCATTTTTTCCCTATCAATTTCTCTTCTATCTTTTTGGCAACACCTTTCTCTTCTACACGTGCCTCTTTCAGGTAGCGCCATCTGTCGGATTCTTTGCAACATTCTTTACCTTGTTCGCTTGCGGACACGTGGTTATTGTAGCTGATGACGAGCTGTTTTGTTTTCAGCTCGAAACGCGTCCTGTGTATTGTTTTATTTTATGGTGATTTTTTTTTACAAAGTTTTATTATTTTAATTAAAAAATATTACTAAATTAGCATTTATAAATACTAGTATTATTATTAGCAGTATTTATTACTATTATTAGTATTTATATTATACAAAATATTTTAAATAACTTTCAACAGATTACCCATTATGTTGCAAAAACTGCATTTCTCCTTTATTGTGTTTGTGATGTATTTTCCCCAAACCAGTGGAAAGTCAAAGTTGGTAGGGTAACTTGCTGGAAACTGCGAGCAACAACAAATCAATTTGCAAGCCACAGTTTCGATTGACGAACATGCTTGGAAAAAAATTATGTGAAACTTCAACAAAGGTTCAACTTTTCATATTTCTATGGAAATACTCAATAGCTAATCAGAACACCTAGTTCCATTTACTCTATATATTCATGGTTGTATACGTTTTAGAGCATGAGGATATATAGTTATAGATAGGTAGCTTTTCAGGATGACATCCCCCTCTTGTCTAGTGATTGGAACGCTGGCTAATGTCTAGCTGTATAAGATTCAAATCCCACTTCAGATTTAAATGTTTGTATTGCAACGAATTCTGTTTTAAATAAGGGTGCAGGTCTCGTTTGCCTTATTTTGCCAAGGATATGTATAGCAACTTTATTGATCAACATTTTACTGGTTTATGCTTAAAATTATTACCGTTTTCTTTTTTCAACATTTTATGTAATCATAGTTTAACATTTTAGCTGTTCATAGTTCAGCATACAAAAGTTTATGGTTCAAACTGACCACTAAATATTGGAGCAAGGTGTCGCCCTCTTATGATTCTTGGCTTTTCGCACCATGTTCTAGGGAACCGTTGAAACAAATTTTTTATTGTTCATATATTGGATATTTCGAAAAATACATAATGCGTAGAATCTGATTACGTTTCGTGATAAATAATTGACAAGCACCGCAAGGCGTAAAGTGAGCGTGGCGTTAAATAAATATGATGTACGTGGAAAAGATATTTGGTTTTTTGCATAATATTTCATAGATGTAATTCTTTTCAGGTAACTTCTTTGTATCCATATAATACGCGTGTCACTCTGAAATTTTTGAGATAAGGCTAAATGGTACACGTTGAACTTACCAACCCTTAGTAGTGTTCAAAGTAGTTCCCTCCAATATCAGTGCATATTTGTAGGCGAATTTACCAAAGATTAAATGCCCCAAGACATCCATTTCTTGGAATCGAGGAAAAATATTCTTTTAAAGCCTTAGAAATCTCATCTTGAGAATGAAAACTGTGCCCACGTAATTATTTAAATTTAAAAAAGCCAAAAGTCACACATAGCAAGATCAGGAGAATACGGTGGATGAATTATCACTTTGATGTTTTATTGTTCAGAAATTCGACAGTAATCTTTCCTAAATGATTGTTCCCTGACATTCACCTCTTGAAGAATTTCTGTAATACACTTAGTGGTATCAGCTAGCTGTAACTGTCTTTTGTCCCTCGGGGTGAGGGCTCGAAATTTTCACTCGCCAGCTCGCCATTGGTGAACAAATATTTAAGGTTGGTAATTAAGTTTCGTCTTTTACAATGTTATGCTTCAAAGCAAACAATGCATGCTCAGAATATCGTGCCTCAATTCAAAGACACGCGGAATTGTTTTAAATTCGAGCGACGGCATTTATCTTCCAAAAGAAGAAAAAATGCGGCGTCACTCACTTCCCCATAGTCGCCCATGGAAAAGGCAACGATAGTGTTAAAGTTAAGAGTTTGCTGAAAAGTTTAAAATATTATAAATTTTTTAAAGTTCTGTACTTCCTCTTTGATTTCTATAGGAAATTGAATCCTTTAAGTGTGGCATTACAAAACAAGGAACTTGTCATTCCATCTTTGAAAATAAAAATTGAACATTTCATCTCGGTTCTGACAGATCTCGAATCAAGTGTTGGACCAAGCGCGCAGGAGGTTTTGGACCAACTATCCATCTTGGGGATAATGAAGTATGTGCCGCTGAAAAATATTAACAATGGGGTGCTTAGATGGGGGTTTTAGAATTTACGAGAGAGATTAATTAAACATGCAACGATATACATCAGAGAAAGACTCAAATCTATGTCAACAGATGTACTAACATCTCTGCATGTTTTTGAAACTTTGGGTTGGCCTCCCAAAGAAAACATTCTTGAATTTTGATAGAAGAAATAAAGAAGCTCTTCATGTATTTGAACCCAAGTCTCTTTAATGAAAAGGTGGATATTGTATTGGCAGAGTGGGCAACATTCAAGCTCATGTTTCCTTCACTAACACTGAAAATTTTCTGGAGAAGTTTTACATTGAAATCTGTTCAGCAAGATCCCCCAATTTGCTCCAGATTCTAACATTTTGTGTTGTTCCACCAGTGAGCACAGCTTCGTGTGAGAGAGGCTTCAGCTGTCACAACAGACTCAAGACTGCATACAGGAACTCTATGAAGACTGAGACACTGGATGATTTGCTCAGAATTTCTATTAATGTACTCCCCCTGACAGAGTTTGACCCTACAGCTGCGACTGACAAGTAGTATTTCAGAGCATAAAGGCAATGCTACACAAACATGAAATGCTGAAAGTGCAGGAACTTTTTCCTTCATGACTTTTTAGCGGCATATGACAATTTCTGTAACCATTGAAACCTTATGGCAACCTTAATTTGAGTTTTTTCTGCAGTAAATATATTTCGATTTTTCAATTACTACATTTTTTTATGATTTTGGTCACCAGAAAGCTCTTCATACTATATCGGTTAACATTTAAAAAATTGTTCATATTTTTCATGATTGTAAAATATTCTATATTTAACTGACACCTCCTTCTAACAATGGTTAATTTAAATTCAGTTTGTCATAAATAGTTCATTTTCTGGGCACTTTTGGTGGCCGATGTTGCTGTCTGAATGAATAGTAAATATTGGCGGGAAAAATTTAGTCTGTCTACCACCTCTTTTCAACTGAAATTTCATGGCCTGCTCTAGGTTAATAGCTTTGACCAGACGTGTACTTCTGAAGGACACGGCATACATTACTTTTTTCCTTGCTAATTATCTTATTACCATCGTTGATTTTAGATCATCTTCAAAGATCCATGTCTTACTTTTTTCACGTGTTGGAACTTCAAAAAAAGTATGTACGTCTCATCAATAGTTATAATTTTAGAAATAATGCCGTGGCCACCATCATCAATAGGCCAGTAAAAATAGGATTTTTCTAACCGAAAATTCG
The DNA here is from genome assembly GCA_963932465.1 of Maratus speciosus. Taxonomy (NCBI): domain Eukaryota; kingdom Metazoa; phylum Arthropoda; class Arachnida; order Araneae; family Salticidae; genus Maratus; species Maratus speciosus. The sequence goes on along the minus strand of OZ010788.1, from coordinate 492,117,122 downwards.
CGGAAAGCTGGAAATTGTTTTGATCACTTTGTTTTACATCCAAATGAAGGGATTTGAAGTTTGTCCTATTTTTCCTGTTGAGCTTTAGACGTGGAACCACAAAAACCTCAAAATTTTTGGATTTTTTTAAGTATTTCGCAAGTAACTCAATAACCGTTTACTCTACAGAAACAGATATAGTTTATAAATTGTAGACCATAAAATTCTGCTTCGATTGAGTACCACTGACTAAAACTTCCCCTGAAAATAAGCGAGATATGGTAGGTCAAAATTTTTTTTTCCTTTTTTTTCTAAAAAATCTCATAAAATTGGTTTTTTGAAGTTCTCATGTATAAAAAGTATAATAATAACTCTAACTCTAATAATAACTAAGTATAATATAATAAAAGTATAATAATAATCAATATAATAATAACAGAAAATCAAGAAAATTAATTTATTTAAAAAAAATAGTATATAAGCAATGGTGATAAAATCAATTCAAGTTACTTAGGGGAAATACAGGGAAATCGAGCCTGGAGCGTTTTTTTTTTTTTTTTTTTTTTTTTTTTTTTTTTTTTTTTTTTTTTGGCTGGACCTTGATCTGCCCTTTCTTCTTCCTCCTGCACATGGAAGGCATCCTTGTCCATATCTACTTTTTCGTCGTATCCGGTTTGTAAGTCTTCTTCTTCTGCGGTATTTGTGCACGACATACCTTTACAGTGGTAACATATAACTGAGCATTTAACACAGTTCTTCGATGCACATTTGCATGATAGAGTGTTTAGAAGCTCTGGTGTTGCAGCTATATCGTTCGTGGTGATTGGAAGTATACCATGTTTGAATGACTCCCAACCCCAATCAGTGTGTTTCATCAACCTTTCATTCCAGATGTTGATCTAAAGAAAAACTCTGTATGAATGTTATTTGGCTGCATCTTCAGTTGGCGGCAGAGAAGAGAGGTTAAATTGGGTCTTCATAAGATGTTTTGCAAATGTGTTGTATCGCAATTTGCGCAGTGTTGTGGATTCGTCATACTGGGGATTGTATATGTATAAAGTGGCAATAAATTTCTTCCGTGCATAACTTACTTCTTCAGGCGTAGTATATTTGTTATTAAAGGCAGGTGGAACATCCTGTAGGTGAGCATGATTTTCCAAAAGCTTGCCGAATTTCAGTTTTTCCCCTGCCTGAAGAAGGCCGATGTAGAATCACAGCCACTAAAAGCATGTAGGAATAGGACGTTTTCTTCACAATCGGTGAGTACTTGAAACCAAATGGTGAATATAAAACATTGCCCGACTCTTCTTTCCCAGGTTTAAAGAAGTATATCGTAGCTAAGTTGGGAATAAATGTAGTCAAAAGCACAAGCAGATCGGTTTCTTCCCGAACTATGATGACACGCTCTGACTGCGGATCAAGTTGGATGGCTTCCATCACGATACTAGTATCTGCATCCTCGACAGCTTGTGTTACAGTTAAATTGTGTTGCTCAAATTTTCCAATGAGCATTTTTATTAAACGGCGTTTATTCCCTTCATTTGCAAGGAAGTACTCTTTTTGCATTGTGAGCGTCGTATTTTCGTTAAAGTCAACACTTGCTGCAATGTATTTATTTTTTCGACGGAAGCGCTCAGCAGACTTGATGCCATGTTCTAATGATTCTTCTGGGTAACCATCAAAAACAATTGTTGCAGTTTTACCATAGTTGTTTTTCAAACATCCACTGTACTTGGAAATAATTGAAGAGAACTTTTCTCTTGTCTCCCAACTCACTCGATGAAGGAGGAAGCCACCATCAATCACATGGACAGTTTTTATGGTTTGTTCTAAATTATTAAGGGGTGTGTGCAAATCGTAAAATACTGACTTTCGCGTTTTCCTCATCCCAAAGTTATCAAACAGAGAAGTCGGAAATAGAGCCAATTTATACTCAAAGAAATTTCTAAGTTCTTTTTCTAATTTCTTGTGGAAAGAAATTCGGCGAAAAATAGTCCCTGGATCGATGGATACCTCCTCATCATGGATTTTAACAGCACCGTGAAGCTTTTCATTGGAGTTACTTGATTGGATCTCTTGAATTTCACATGGCCAAAATCACCATCAATGACGCTTTTTATACTTGCAACTCCAATCTCTTTGCTCTAGATGACAATTTATTTAATCGCCACCAATCACACCTGTACTCGGACACTATTAGTGTTTGTTAATGTAACACTAGGATTGGGATAAGGTTTCAAAATTTTAATCATAAGCGCAAATATACGTGTGAGTACATATCGTTTGGTTACACGAGCACTTCAAAAAACCAATTTTATGAGATTTTTTAGAAAAAATTGGAAAAATGCACTCTTTTGATCTATCATATCCCGCTTATTTTTGATGGAATTTTTAGTCTGTGGTACTCAATCGACGTAGAATTTTATGGTCTACAATTTATAAATTAAGACTGTTTTTGTAAAGTGAACGGTTTTTGAGTTATTTGCAAAATACTGAAGAAAGTCCGAAATTTTTTAGGTTTTTGTGGTGCTACGTCTGAAGCTCACTAGGAAAAATGGGACAAACTTCAAATCCCTTCATTTGGATGAAAACAAAGTGGTTAAAACGATTTCCAACTTTCTGCGAATTTTTGCATAAAACGGCCCTTTTTTGAGCTAATTTTACTGGACTATAAGTAATTTTAGGGTTTCTATACTGATTCTGACATGCTTCGCTTTTTGATGTTCTGTAAAATTATGGGAGACCCAACGGCAAACTATTTTTTCATATGCAGTTTTTCATGAATAATTTTATGTATAGCTGAAGATCCAATGTTAGGTTCCTTCTGTATCATTTGGTAGATACAACGATTATCATTTTTTGTACGGCTAGCACACTTTCTGAGACTGCAGCTGACAACAATCTTCCTGTGCGTTCTTCATCAAAAAAGAGTTTTTACCTCTTCTAAATTCTATAAATCATCTGAATACAGCGGCACAAGATGGAGCTTCATTTTCATATGCTAATTGAAAACGTTGAAGGCATTCTTTTTTATTTATCCTCATTTTAAAATCACAGAAAATCGTAGTTCGATAATGCTTTCGCGTCAACACTATTGTCTCTTCTTTATTAGCTAAATTGCAATTGTTGCCACAAATTATCGTCTGCGGACAGAAAAGATTCCAAATTTACATATCCGACCAATATTTCTTTTGCCACATATCACCTGTCCATGTCACAAAAATTTCAGAGTTACCCTCGTATGGCCCTTTTTTAATTATTCATAAGTTCAGAACAATGTTGTTCGTTTTAAACTAGTTTTAATAAAAAATGCAATCTTCAGATAATACAGTTCGCTCTCTGTTTAATGACTTTCAAGAAACCTCGAAAAATCGTCCTTAAACAGAATTTGTGGAAAAATAATATTTGAAAAACATTTGCCTTCACTGTTTATATAAGCTTAGGACTATATATTTTTCAATATAGTGGCATGTTTAGAAATGTAATTATACTGCATACAAGAACACCATTACAGCATACAATGTTACTTAAAGTACAATAAAAATATTTATAATACATTTAATTCAACAAATTAAGTTTTTAAAAAATTAAAAAGTGTAGATTGTTTCAATGGTGGTACCCTTGCTTCAAGCTTCTCAAGAAGGTTGAATCAGTCATCTTCCATATTTCATGAAACAATGTACTGGCGAAGAATATCCAGAGCAGAATTCGCATCTGAGTAAGAAAGAGGTGGTATCTCACTTTCTGTATCATCAGCTTCATCACCATTTTCTGCATCTGAAGTCACAATTTCATTTGCAATGTCTTCATAAATTTGATCTAAATTTCTGAAGTCGGTTGTTAAAACGTCTTCGTCACATGGGCAAAGTCCATTACACTCTTTTTCAGTATCTGTACTAATCTGTATTGCAAGAAAACTTGTTTTTCTATCAAAGAAAGTTCCCTCGTTTAATATGTTTAAAGCGATCGAAAAAAAAACTGCGCGAGAATCGTCGTTAAATAGAAACAATTTCGTCTTTAAATAGAGATTTTGTTACTTAAAGGAGCCGGGACCGGAAAATATCGTCCTTAAATAGAGATCGTCGTTAAGTTGAGCGACGTTAAACAGAGAGACGACTGTATGTCCGTTAATATCAACTAAATGAATCAATACTTCTATGTAGTTTTCGAAAATTAATTCTTAAGAAATATTTCTGTTACGTGCTAATAGAATAAATATCACGCATCGTATGTGAAATATCTTCTTGCCTTACAAAACTATTTCAGAAAATTATAATAATCAATTTAGAAAATAGTTACTCCAAAAAACGTTTTTACTTCAAACATCAAATATTGTGCATTTTAATGTCATTTTCATTTTATTATTCCATAAAAACTACCCAAGTATTTTTATATTGTATTTTTCTATTCATTCCTTAATAAATGTATCGCACACAAAAACATCAAAACGTTTACAATACTTATTCATTAATTTGATGAAATGGCTATACTGAATAACAAAAAATTATAAAATCTGAACACAAAATATTTTTTCCCTTTAACTTGTTGTATTCAAAGAACTGCTTGCAAAAGAATCTATTATAAAAAGCTTTTAAAAAGTCGCATTTAGTTTTTTTTCTTCGATCAAGAAAATGAAGTGTTATTCTTTTGCTTTCATTTGAGTTTTAAGAAGTAAAAATACTTCTTTGAAAACTACAAATTACTTTATTTTAATTTTTTTTAATTAAACTGTAAAACTGCGTCTAATTTATTTAAAAATGATAATTTAAAGAAAACACTTGTCAGAAAATGCTATTCTATTCGTTGCATCAAAAATTAAATGACGATATTTTGTTTTTACAGTTTTAATAAAATAAAAATTGAATTTTTTAAATAAGACATATGATTCTTTCCTCTTAGTTTCATTGGTATGGAAGTTTGGTGTTGAGTTCTAAGCTCAAAATTTACTTTCGTTTGAATACAAATTATGAACTCGTTAAACCAGCATGAACAATATAGAGAAGAACATGCTTTTAAAGAAAATATGCAAATAAATCGACTAATAACTAAAACTAAACTAAACTGCATGACGCTATAATCTACACAAGAATACGCATGCGCGTGCATGAGTGCGTTCGATTTTTTTATCAATACCAAAATATTTATTTTTCTAAATATTATGTAATTTAAAAATAAGTTTATGTACTTTTAAATGATTGACAGGTGCAACAATAGCTGCAACCATTAAATTAAATTTGCGAGAAAGGACTTACGCTAAAATATAAATTAGCGGTGAGCAAGATTACGAGAGAATCCTTCTTTTTTAATTCGCTTCCTTGTTTCAAAACATCACTTACCCTGGAACTGCCATAATTCAGCCATTTTTCTGGTAGGGACGAAACAAAATATGCTCTAAAATATTTCTGTCATAGATTAAAACTAATTGAAACGAAATTTTGGATTGCTATTTTTTTTTTTTTTTTTTTTTTTTTTTTGTTACATATTTTTTTTCTGCTTCAAAGTTTTAAGTGGCTAGAAGATAAATAAAGCTGTCCAGGTTTTCAAGAAACCACCTCGTGACCAACTTTTGATGGAACGGTGCCAGTTGCTGTACCTTTAGGGATATTTCACCTTACTTAAATTATAGATTTATTAGGTGTAACTACTTTACTGATTTTCTGTTTATTTATAATGAACAGTCCTTATATAATATTAATAATTTCGTGGTGAAATTCGTTTTAATATCTTATGCACACGCGTCTTTAGGTAAATGTCAGTATTATTTAACAAATTTTATGATTTCCTTCATTTCGTTTTATTTTATGCTAGCAAAACCCGCGGCTTTTTCTCGTTGAAATATGCCAAGTGGTATTTGTGTGCCTATTTTTATTAAAAAAATTACATTGTTAACAATAATCAGAAAAAGGCTAATTATACCGCAATTTCACTAAAGTCCATTATTACACTGCATTGGGTGAAAATGGAAAATAAATTAACATGAAGAACTTAAACTAATTCTAATTAAATAATAATTTTGAATACATTTTGAAATTTTTACGCTCATTTCAGTTTTCATTTAAGGTTTTCAAATTTTTAGAAAAGATTCTTAGCACTCAATTGCATCTTAAGAGAAACCATCATGCGATATTTCAAGCTTCTTGTCTAACGGTCTACCATCCCTATGGTGGGTGTCACCATAATAAAATATAGCATATGTTGGGACAGGGACTGTCACATGAATTTGCCTACATAACTTTTGGCATAGCTTTAGAATTTCTGAGATTCTAGAGAAATCGTAATTTAGAAAGCATTTAAAAGTCTTTTCGCTCATTTTAACCCTTTAAATTTCGTATACTTTAGAAACTATTCTTAGAGAGCATTTTCGTCTCATATGTATCTATCATATCGAATTTTAAGTTTCTGTCATTAACAATTCAATAGAAATCGTAATTAAGAATACTTTTAGAAAGATTTTCGCTTATTTCATCATTTTAAATTTCGATTTTTTTAACTGCTCTTCGAAAGCATTTACATCATACAAGTAATTTCCATACAAAATTTCAAGTTTCTATCTTTAACAATTCCAAAAAAATCGAAAAAAAAATTAGAACGCTTTTCGCACATTCACGTTTTTAAATTTGGAATTTTTTACAAACGGTTCATAGAGAGCATTTACATCTCATAAACGACTAAACATGCTAAATTTAATGTTTCTTGCACCCTCAATGTCACACATATTGAAATTTTAGAATGTTTTTCGCTCCTGCAATCCTCTTTTGGTAATGGCACCGACAAAAAATATAGCAGTGTGATGCAGAGACTGTCATCATCAATCTGCCACCATTACTTTTGAAATCTATTTGGTATCTCCGAGATACTATAGAAGTTGTAATTTAAAAAGCTTTTAGAACGCTTTTTGCTCATTACACCCTTTAAAATTCGGAATTTTCCAGAAATTCTTTTTAGAAAGTATCTATATCTTATAAATATCTACCGCGCCAAATGTCAATTTTCTATCCTTAACAGTTGCATAGAAATCGAATTTAGAACATTTTTAGAAAGCTTTTTCTCATTTTCGCACGTTATAAATTTCGAATATTTTTGTCTCGACTGTTCTTAGAAAGCGATTATATTTCATAAGAAACTAACTTTCCAAATGTCAAGTTTCTAGCCTCTCAGTACGTCAAAAATCGCAATTTAGAAATTTTTTGCTCCTGCAATCCCGTGGTGTTAGTGGCACCGACATAAATTATAGTCTATGTTGGACGAGGGACTGTCACCATCAATTTGCAAACATTACTTTTTACATCGTTTTGATATTTACTGAGACTTCATACAAATCGCAATTTAAAACAATTTTAGAACGCTTTTCGCCCATCCCACCCTTTTAAATTCGGAAATTTTTAGAAACTGTTTTTATTGAGCATTTATATCTTATCTATCTACCACGCCAAATTGCATTTTTCTATCGTTTAGAATTGTATAAAAATCGTAATTTAGAATGTTTTTAGAACGCTTTTCGCGCATTTTTATCCGTTTTAAATTTCATATTATTTTTAACTGTTCTTACAGAACATTTACATCTTAAATGTCACTACCAAGTCAAATTTCAAGTTTATAGCACCTTTAGTATCACAAAAATCGAAATTTAGAACGGATTTTGAACCCTGTAACCCCCAGGAAGGTAGTGGCACCGCCATAAACTATAGCCTATATTGGAGCAAGGACTGACACCATAAATTTGCAACCACAACTTTTGAAATCGCTTTGGTATTTCCTGAGATTGCGTAGTAATAATAATTTCGAACGTTTTTAGAATGTTTTTTGTGCATTTCTAAAAAATTCGAAATTTAAAAGGGGGTGGAAACTATTCTTAGAGAGATTTATATCTTATAAGTAACTGGTACTCAAAATTTCAAATTTCTATCTCCTTCAGTATCACAAAAATCGAAATTTAGAACGTTTTCCGCTCCTGCATCCTTCCCGTGGAGTGGCACCGACATAAAATATAGCCAATGTTGGAGCAAGGCTGCTATCATCAATTTACAACTATTACTTCTGAAATCGATTTGATAATTCCTGAGATTGTATACATATCGTAATTTAGAATGTTTTTAGTACGCTTTTTGCGCATTTTCCCTCTTTTAAATTTCGATATTTTTAGAAACAGTTCTTAGAGTGCATTTACATCGTATAAGTAATTACAATGCAAAAATTCAAGTTTATAGGCCCTTAAGTAACACGAAAACCGCATTTTTCGAACGTTTTTTGCCCCTGCACCCCATTACACTGTTAAAACTGAAGGTGACTTTTCGGTGCCTTTTGAAAGACTGGGGTGAAAACACGTTATCAATTGGTACCAAGAGGCTTCGAAATGTGGTTGGGGTGCCGATTGGTTTCTCAATGGGTGACTGGAGTAATTAATGGGCTGTGTGGTAGAAATATGGCACCCCACTGTGGGACTGGCACTTAGCGCATGCGCTGTGACATGTGTCAATCTCTTTGTCGACAAGGGGAATCTACGGCTGTAAGATAAAGGTAGCACACAGATATCGGCCAATGTCCCGATCAATATTGGCCCAAATCTCGAAAGTCACTGCATGTCAGACGTCAAATTTACAATATCTGCCGATATTCAAGATGTAACTTACAATTAATTTTTAAAAGAAAGCATCCAAACTAATTTTTTGAGATACTTAGAACATTATAATACGTAAATAGTATTCCAAATAATAAAATTTAACAAGTTTGCCATTTTTAGAAAACCTGATTTTTTAATGCCTTATTTTTAAATTTCTTTAAGAATCTATAGTTATTTATATATATGTATATATATTTGAAAGAAATTACATAGAAATCTACTGAGATTGGTAAGGAAAATATTCTGTAGTACAATTTATATAGAAATTTATAGAGATTGCAATTGAAAAATTTCTTACTAAAAGCACTTGATATTAAAATCTATTGATAGTGCTATATACAAACTTAATACAGAAATCTGCTATTATTGCTCTAAAATTAATTGTATTTAAAACAATAATGTAGTGCCTATAACGATGTTAAAGCAATTGTTAGTTTTCTAAAAGCGACAGATGCTTTTTTTGTTACATAATTTTTTTTTTACATAAAAACAGAGATCAATTTATGTATTTTTAAATGGATACTATGTTTATCTTTTTAAAACGGTCTCGAATTTCAGATTTTTAAAATAATTTTATTTTTTATTATTGAAAGAATACAAGTTTAGTTTCAAAAGTAGGTCATTAGTTTGCAACAAAAAACAAACAAACTTAAACAAACTTTTTTCTAACAAACTTAATAATAAAAGTGATATTTAAATAAACCTTCGCTTAAAGAATGTAGAAAAAGAAGTTAATTGTGATTGAAAGAGTATGAGATAATTAAACTATAATTGTGTCAAACATTTTTTTTGTGTGACTAACAGAAAAGTATGTTCCCACCACTTTCTACTGAAATTTTCTTATTGCTACATTTTCCCTGGGTAACTTTCGTTATTCTTTAATAGAGAAAGGTTTCTCTGTTTTATTTTGAATAAGGCTAGAAATTTATTGAGCATAAACTTCTCTTATCTCTGTGAGAAGTTTACGTTCATCACATTTGCAAATCGCAGGTGTTGGGGTTCAAAAGAGAAATTAATATCTAAAAACTTATAATTTAATGTTTAAAAGTGTTATTCTGGAACATTATACTGTCAATCGAAAAGTCGTGTCGTGCTGGGAAAATCAATTCATACCGGAAAATTCTGCCCAGTAGTTATTAGGCATTACATATCGGAATCGATGTCTAATAATTAAATGATAGAATTTTTGCGGTACGAATGGATTTTCCCAACACGACACGACATTCCGTTCGACCCAACATTGTAGGGGTACCACTATTCTCTCTTATGGTACATCCTATGGTACATCCTTATGGTACATCCTACCCTATGGGGCACCATGGTTTTGGGGTGCCTCCCTTCCACCCTAGCTAAGAGTGCAATTCTGGCTCCCTTACGGGGGTCGCTGGCGAGACAAGTATTTCACCCCTAGGAGGTGTCATAAGTAACCTCTAGTTTTAACAGTGTAGCGATGGTGGCATCGACATAAAATATATGTTGTAATTGGCACTGTCACCATCAATTTCCTACCATTATTCTTGAAATCGGTTCGGTAGTTCCAGAGACTACTCCCTACAAATAAACACACAAACACACCAACTTTACCTGTTTATAATATTAGTATAGATACCAAATACTCTATTTTTTATAACTTTACATTTATTTATTTTTTTCGAAACAGAGATGAGTTTACTCAAAACAATCGCAATAAAAAGTAAGTTAAAAAATAATTCTTAAGAATGATAATTCCACTATAACGTAGAATTTTTAAAATAATAAAATTTTACACAGAGTGCTTTAACAAATATTCCAACGGCATATATTTCTGTTAAATTTCAAGTACTGTTTCAACATATATATTCTATGAAAAAACTCGAACTTCTCGTATTTGAAGATTCGAATAATTTTAACTATTATTTTTAAAATAAATAGATGAAATTTAATAAAATGATAAAAAATACTAACTAGAAAGTCTTATGAATCTAAATAACTTATCGTAGCGATATAATTCAAATACCTTGAATTTAAATAATAAATTTCAAAGAAAATCTAAGAAAAATATTCAATTAAATAAGCTTTTTCTTTGAGAAACAGTGTTTATTGTAAAATGTCAAATTAATTTCATGTGCTTGTATGTAATTGGAAATATCGTTTATTTAATTAAAATATGAAGAATAGAACGTCAGAATTAAAATGTTTAGAGAATTTTATCGGAGTTGCTGTTTTTTTTTTTTTTTTTTTTTTTTTTTTTTTTTAAGAGAAAATACATGTTTACTAAAATGTTGTTTTTTATATATAAAAAAGGAAAAGCTAGAATATTTTTGACCAAACGAAAACGAATATTATTTTATGATAAAAATTAATCTTAAAAACTTTACACACGGTGGCTCGTACAGCATCTATCCGAGAACATATGGTATGGCAGGATATATGCAGTCCGAGCCTCCTTGCAAATACCAATAAATACCAAATAATGTTTTACAGAGGTATTAATTCATTTTTTAGAGCTTTTTCTTGAATCTGTAATTATAAATAATGATTACTATATAACTGCTGTTGCATTACTTTTTTTTTCAATTGAAAATAATTATAATGTATGATCTGTGTTTTTCTTTTTCAAAATAAAAAAATTCTTGAAAGCCATTCATTATATAAATAATATATGTATACATATACATAGCATATTCTATACAGACTATGGTGCTATACTTCTTTTCCCAAACATACAACCAAATATGCAACCAATTTATTCTTTAAAAACGATGCAACAAAGATTACTAAACATTTGGGCTTTTAATATAAATTAATGCCTTCTAAAAGTTCTACCGCTTGTACTCATGTAACTTCTGACTAGTAAATAAACATGTTCATCTTCCTGAAAAATGATACAAAACTATTCACTTAAACTCATCCATAAATTTATTATGAAGCCAATTCCTTGTCAGGAAGATATATGGTCCTGAAAGAAGAGCGAGGCATGATAAACACGGAACATCCATTCATATTAATAGAGTTTCACCTTTTATTAAATCAGTTTTTTAAACGTAGCGTGTTACTGCGTATAAAAACACACAACCTTTATGAAAAAAATAAAATAGGATTTATCATACTATTATAGCCCTGAAATATTACTAAACATATTCTAATTTACGTTTAAACATCTCTACTTTATATCTATTACTAATATCTAATTTATTTACATAACCTTTAAAAATCTCGAAACATTCGGATGAGTAGAAGTAATTAAAAAAAAATAATAAAATTTGTAAAATTTGTGTTCTCAACATGAATACATGGGTAGCTTTTGTTAATGTTTTCACAACTAAATATCGATATTTTTCCACAAAAATGTACACGGACTTTCAAAACAATATATTTGAACTCATAAAAATTTCAGAATTTTCTGACGATCAGAAATATTTCGTGATTAAATGACACAATTTAAAAAAAGGGAGAAGGAAACATTTCTTTCAAAACGTTATATTCGTTTTGAAAAATCATCGTTTAAATGTATAAATTCTTTCAACCCGTATTTCAGTTATATTTAAGGTTATTATGACGAGTCCAAGCTACAACGTTGTTTCGATTAAGGGGCTACTTCCGCTACGCGAAAAGACCCGCTCGCTACTGCTAATCCTATGAAAGAAATTTTCAAAAATATCATGTTTGCATTTCAATATTTTTAAATGACTTTTTTTATATTGGATAGCTGATATCGATCTCTATATCTGCCGTTTTTAACTTTTTTGATTTTGTTCGCAGGTTTTTTTTGGGTTTTTTTTTGGTTTTTTTATGGGGATGCTTTTGTTTTCGAATATTCCTCAAAGGATCCTCAAAGTGAAAGTTTCCTAATTAAAAATACCCAAAAACAAATTTAAAAAAGTAAAAAATGACAGATATAGATATCGATCTCAGTTATCCAATGCAAAGAGAAATCATTCAAAAATATTGAAATGCAAACGAGATACCTTAAGCAATTTCTCTCATTGGATTAACATTAGCGAATGGGTGTTTTCGCCTGACTGAAATAGCCTCTTAAAAATATATAATCAAAACAGATCAGAGAGTGCGTAGTGCGCCAACTGCACATTGCCGAAGGCAGTGGATCTGCCAACTCTTGATTTGTTTCGATAGATTTTCATTTTTTGGATAGATTTTAGTTTCAATAAATAATATCCTTAAACATAGGTTCTACGTGTATCTAAGGTTATTATCATGTACCGGGCGGGTCATCTAGTATTGATGATATTTTTCTCTTTTTCAGCATATCCGTTCAGAAGAATTGTTGAAAGTTTTATACACGTATATACCACGCAGACACACACACACACACACACACACATATATATGTCTTATATATCATTTTTGTTGCCAACATCCCTTTTTCATACACATTGCAAAACACAAAACTGTGAATGTGTTGTAATCCGAACGTATTTTGTACCGGTTTTTGGTATAATACATGCACATTTCATTTCAAAATTTTATTTGATTGAAAATCGCAGTTAACTTGTCAGTGCATATAGAGGGAAATTATTTAATATAAATGAAGCCAGTTATTAATTATTTAATATAATTTTATTTAAAATGATAAAATTAGATTCTTAAAAAAGATATATTAAAAGTCTTTCTCTATCACGACATTCTTGAAAATGAAATTTTAGCGCAATTTACGGAACTTTTTTTGCAGTTTTCTACCGTGTCCATGTATTTTTCACATCAATGTTGCCACAAAAATAAAACGGCCTATTATATCATGCTCAGCAATTATTATAAAATGTATGATTATGAAATCTCGTATATATATATTATATGAATTCACTAGTATGATATAAACATATCGGTCTTAAGTAGCATCCATACAGTCGTTATCTAATTCAACCAAGAAATCAAGATTTTGAAGTCGTGAAATCATGGTCAGAGTGGAAGATCAGGCCTACGTACCTTGGTAGTTTTCCAGAAAATAACAACTGAAGCCAATAGATGCATCAATTATTTATTCATTGATCATAAAATGCATCAACTCCACTAGCTATGATGCTATCCATAGTCAGGTCGTTACTACATGGTAACTATAGACCGCTAGACGTTAAAAATTAGAACAACTTGACGAAAATACAAGAAATAAAGCTCTCCAGGAGGCAGCGGTTTTTGAAGCAAAACAATAATCGTAAAATTCTCTCTCTCCCAGCCAATGCAACGGGCTAAATACTTGCAAAAAACACACGCGTACGGATACATTATCAGTGAAGAACCAACCCGAAAGAAACAGCCGGAACGACGGGCGGGAGACAGGCTACGATAGGATTTAGCTCCGGGGGAAGGGGGAAGTACGCGTGGCGTCGATGATGACTATTTATTCTCGGTGTCAGAGTTATAACGTAATCAAAATGTTGTCGGGCTTGGTAAGGGATTATGGGATATCGAATAAAGAAGATAAATGATATTAACCCTCTCGCTGCGCAACCCGAGATTTTCTCGAGAATGCATTTTTCTGTCTAATTAATCCTCCTTGATTATTCCCAACAGTTATTTTTTTTTGTAAATTTTGCCTTATTTAATCGGAGCATTTTCCCGATTAAATCAGACAATTTTTTGGTTTGAAAAACCGGTGACAAGAGAAGCTATTTTAATTCTTTTGAAGCTAATTTAATAAAACAATTACGTAGCGAGAGGGTTAACTACATTCGAAACAAAAAGAATTTAGTTTCAAAATAAAATGAAATAAAGTAATTTAGTGTGTTTATAAGAAGTAAGCTACAAATGGAATTAAGATTTTTAGAATAATAAAAGAATAGGCATTTAAAGCATGGAAAAAAAGATAAAAGATATTTAAGATTTTATTAAATCTAGGTAAAAATGTAGATATTATAATAATTTGGAATAGTTTTACTAAGATAAAAGGGCGAAATTTTTTATTATCACACACACACATATATATATATATATATATATATTACTGATGGGCTGTTTAATAGCCTCTGCTTATTAACCAGGAGAAGACCCTTTAATTGCCTTCGAGGAAGACTTAAAGGAATCGACTGGGAGCGGAGACTTAATGTCCAATCCGCACCTTCCACCGGTACAGCCTGTTAGTACCCTTGCCTAGTGCATGGGGAACGAACGCGGATGGGCTTCCTCCAACCCGCTTGGCCAGCGTGGAGGAATTTGGCCACCTACCCCCTTATTTTACCATGAATTCACAAAATAAATCACGGCCCTTAATTCCCGGCGGTCTGAATGTTCCTGGTTACGGCAGCGATCAGAAAGACATGAAGACAGAGGGTGCTAAGAATAACCGGGCTCGGCTAGGCTGCCATAAGTTGATGACCTTGGCTACGTATAATGGACGATCCCTATCTTCGGAAAATCGTTTTCAGGAACTTGAAGAAGAATTAGAAAGAATCAACTGGGACATCCTAGGATTATGTGAAGTAAGAAGAAAAAGAGAAGAGAAGATAGATCTTGCCAGCGGACATGTATTATACTATAGAGGCACAGAAGATGGAAGAACAAGCGGTGCAGGATTTCTGATTCATAAAAGGTGGAAGAATCACATCGTAGAATATGATAGTGCATCAGATAGAGTTGCAAGGTTAGTAATACAGGTGTCCAGAAGATACAAGTTGCAAATTACCCAAGTTTATGCACCAACAGTAAGATATACTGATGAAGAAGTTGAGGATTTCTATGAAGAAGTAGCTTCAATGCATCAAAAGGGAAAATGCTACATAAAATTAATAATGGGAGACTGGAATGCTAGAATTGGGGAAAAAGAGAAAGGTGAGTTATCAGTAGGAAATTATGGATATGGGGTGCGAAATGAAAGAGGAAACAGATTGATTGAGTTTGCAGAATGTGAACAGTTGTATATCATGAATTCATTTTTCAAGAAAAAGCCACAAAGAAAATGGACATGGCGTTGTGCAAATGGCTCAACAAGTGAAATCGGCTACATCTTAACAAACAAAAAGCATCTTATTCAGGATTGCAGCGTTCTCAATAACTTCAATACAGGAAGTGATCACAGGTTGGTTAGATGCAAACTGCTGTTAAATACTAAAGTGGAAAGAATGAAGCTTTTGCAACACTCAAAGAAATCAATCGATATAATAAATCTCCAGAAACATAAAGAAGATTTCCATTTGGAACTTAAAAACCATTTCCAAGTACTTCAATCAACTTTAGAAGAAGAGCAAGATGTTACAGTAGTGAACAAGAAACTAACCAGTACTCTACAAGATATTGCAAAGAAGATAGCCGGCGGTGCACAAGTAAAGCAGACAAAGAAAATAACAGAAGAAACAAGAAGATTGATGAAGAAACGCAGAGAATTTAAAATGAAGAAAAACGATCCTAAATCAAGAGTTGAATATGCTGAATTATGTAAAACAGTAAGAAAATGTGTTACAGAAGATATCAGAAAATTTAACTCTGATCTTGTCAAGAAAATTCTAGAAGATAACAAAAGTTTAAAATCAGCTAGGCGAAAACTTTGTGTTGGAAGAAAAGGTATTTTAGCACTAAAGAGGGCAGATGGAACAATCACCAAAATCAATAAAGAAATAGTACACATTGTCGAAAAATTCTATAAAGATTTATATAAATGTGAAGATCAGAAGGAAATCAACTTATGTGATCCACGAGAAAACTTAACAGAAACCGATGCCATAATCCCAGTGATGACAGACGAAGTTTTACAAGCCATAAAATTTATGAAAAAAGGTAAATGCCCCGGAGAAGATGGAATTACAATCGACCTTATCAAAGAAGCAGAAGAAGAATTTGCAAAAATGCTATCTTTACTGTTTTCCAAATGTCTCCAGAAGTCAGATGTACCAGAAGATTGGAATAATGCTGTGATGGTGCTACTTTACAAGAAAGGAGAGAAGGAAAACATTAAAAACTATCGTCCAATCAGCTTACTGTCAGGGATTTATAAAATTTTCACCAAAGTTTTAACGACAAGACTTGAATCAGCTCTGGACTCAGCTCAACCTAGAGAACAAGCAGGATTCCGAAGTGGATTCAGCACAATCGATCATATCCAAACGGTAAGGGAACTCATAGATAAACATAAGGAATATAATTTACCTCTTTGCCTTGCCTTTATTGATTATGAAAAAGCATTTGATTCGGTCTACACATCAGCAGTAGTAGAATCTCTGGAGGACATTGGTATAGACAAACCTTACATCAATATTATAAAAAAGATTTACAAGAAAGCAACAGCAACCATCCGCTTGGACAAAGGAAAAGCAAAGATCAAGCTTGGAAGAGGGGTAAGACAAGGAGACACCATTTCGCCTAAGTTTTTTACTGCTGTCTTAGAAAATATTTTCAAGAAGCTGGATTGGGAAAACAAAGGGATTAGAATAAATGGGGAATATTTAAGTCATCTCCGATTCGCTGACGACATTTTAATTTTCAGTAACAATCCTGAAGAATTGGAAAATATGCTAAAAGATTTGGCAGACGCTAGCATTAATGTGGGATTAAAAATAAATTTGGAAAAGACTAAGGTGATGGTCAATTCATTTGCATCAAAAAAGAAAATCGTCTACAACAACACTGAAATTAAAGAAGTGCAAAGTTATGTGTACATTGGGCAAGAAATATCATCTGATAATAGTATCATGAATGAAATCAATAGAAGAATAAGAAATGGATGGAGTGCTTTTGGGAAGAACAATATTATTCTGAAGAGTAGCATGCCCCTGTGTTTGAGAAGAAAGGTATTTAACCAATGTGTTTTGCCTGTCCTAACTTATGGAGCAGAAACATGGACGCTAACAAAACAGATGGTACAAAGATTACAAACAACACAGAGAAGTATGGAAAGATGTATGCTAGGTATAACTAGAAGAGACAGAAAAAGAATAACCTGGTTAAGAAGTCAGACGAAAGTTTTTGACATCATTGAAAGAATTAAACGGCTAAAATGGAAATGGGCTGGGCACATCGCAAGAAGACAAGACAATAGATGGAGCACAAACACCCTACAGTGGTATCCCAGAGATGTAAAACGGCCAAGAAGACGACCTCAAGTAAGATGGAGTGATGAAATCAGAAAAGTAGCCGGTGTAAATTGGATGACTAAAGCACTAGACAGGAAACATTGGGAAAATCTGGGGGAGACCTACATCCAGCAGTGGATTGAAAACGGTTGATGATGATGATGATGATGATGATATATTACTGATTATCTAACTGATTTATTACAATTTTGACAAATCATATATATATACATGTATATGCTCTTCATGTATGCCAATATTTCTCCGCCTTAAATTATTACTTTTTTATACTAATTTATCATCTACAGAATTATCTTTACTTGTATTCTTTCTATTTGCATTTTTAATTATTATAATATCCTTATTTTATTCAATATTTTTAAAGATATTATTTACATTTAACTTTCATTTTTTTAAAAACCGTTGACTATTTACTATCTAAAAATACAGATTGTTCATAATTATATTAGCCATATTTAATCCTTATGTATACACTGCTCAAAACAATTAGCTTAGCACATGGTTTTAACAAAATTACGCAAATATTTACACCGATAAGTAACGTAAAATAAAACATCTTAATTTAAAGCGTAGTAAAAAACAGGCAAAAAAAACTTCACATTCAAATTAAAGTTTATGTCGTCAAAAAGTTGAAAAAGGAGATAAGTGTAGAAATCGGGATTTTGCAGAAACGTCTGTTTCATTGTCTCAGTTGTAAAATTCAATTGCTCAGCTTGTGTTTTCAGAAAAGTTGACTTGAAAATGTCACAACAATGTCATTTAACGAAATCCATGGCTTGGCGTGTTATCGGGACAGTTGAATTTCGGGAAACTCAACGAAGTGGAGTAGACGCTGTTGAAGTCACACGAAGTGTCCATGAAAGGCTGTGGAATCGATTCCAAGACACTTGGAATGGTAGGCATCGACAAGTGCAAGGTCGAAAATGTGCTAACACAGAAACTGATGACCGATATATCCTGTTAACAGCTCGTCGAGACGGAACGGGTAATGCTACTCTGCTGCAAACGCAGTTGTTCTTGGCCACAGGACGAAGGGTGTCCAGTCAAACAGTCCGAAATAGGCTTTATCAGGGGGGTCTCTATGCACGTAAGACAATGATCTGTATTCTGGTTATCTCAATCAACTGTCAGGTCCAAAGAAGTTGGGCAATTGAACATCGCGTTTAGAGGCAACGCTGTTGTAGTCACATTCTGTTTGCAGTCGAGTGCCGATTCAGTCTGGATGTAACATCTGATGTCTTTTGGCTTGGAGAGAAAGAGGCACTCAAAATAATCCCACATTCGTTCGTGAAAGATCACATTACAGGCGAGGTGGGTTCATGTTATGGGCTGGAATCAGCATAGGTGGAGGTACGGGCCTGCATATTATTCTGAATGGCTCTTTGACGATCCGAAGTTATACAGACGAGATACTGAGACCTCATGTCGTATTTTATGTTGCAGCAATTAGTGATTTCTTTTTTTTCCATGCATGATAATGCCAGACTTCCTACTATCTTCTCGTGGAAAACATGCTTGAATCTAAAACAATACAGAGTATGCAATTACCAGCATGCTCTCCTGACCTAAATTCGATCGAGCATGTTTGGGACATACTCAGACAAGGCATTGCTGCGAGACCAAGACCTCCTTTTTGCTGTCCGGGACTTGGAGATTGCAATTATTGAGCAATGGAACACTTCCTCAAAGTCTTATCGATAACCTCTTCGCATCCATGGAAAACAGGTGTGCAGCATTCTTAGCTGTTCGAGGAGACCACAGTCCATATTAAAAATCTTGCATCATTTCTAAGCGATACTTATTTTTATCATTTACATGAAACCAAATTGTTGCCCTAAATCATCTTTTCATGTTCTTTCCATCTTTTTAAAGAATAAAAGGTCCATTAAAAATTTTTTGGGACTTTTTTTCTGTATTGCGCATTAATAGACGTTTACTATCCATTTTATGCCCATACATGGCTGTCTTGCACTGTTCTCTTCACTTTTTTGCCTGTTCCCCTAATTTTTTGAGCAGTGTATTTATATTTTGATTTATAACAATAACGTCATTAGATTAACTCACTTGGAAATTTACAACAGTTAATAATTTCATTGTCTGATATTTTATTTTTAATTCATTGCCTTTCTTTTAAATGATTTTGATAACAAGATAAATATTCTCATTTTTATGCATAAAGCGGACAATATTCAAAGAAATAGCATATATTTACTATTAATTATGCTTATATAGCTCCTCTGATAATAACGTATGTTATTCATAGTTTCTTATTTTCGCAAATATTATTTCTTACTTTCATCTTTTGAATTATCCTTCACATTTAATTTTGTATTTCTGATTTCATTTTAATGGTTCAATTTTCATATTATATTTTTCTTTGAGTTCTGCTCACGTTATTTCTTTTTAATTACACATTATACAGTAGTACCCCGACTTGCGTCAGATCGCAGGTACGTCATCTGGCCTGGAAAAAATTTCCTAAATTAAGACGCACTTTCAACTTTTTTGAAATTTTTTGGAAGAAATGTAACATCTCAGATGCAGTCACAGCTATGAGGGATTCATGGGTTCATAGTTCATCAAAAAGCAACGAGAGATGCTTGGAAAAGACTGTACCCATTTACCATCGTAGAGACTATGAAATCATCTGAAAATTGTGATTCTATATCTCTCCTAATTAATGAAATCTTCGAAAATGCAATAGAACTCAACTTAGAGATGGATGCTGGAGATGTTGTTGAACCCATAGATTTTCCTGATCCGGAATTGACCACCAAAAATCTTATCGAATTAAAGAAACAAAGTCTTGTGAAAGATATAGATGGACATTTTGAGGGTTCCCCCTAGACACAGCCTAGGGGGAAGGGGGATGATTGTGACAGTTGCAAAATTAACCGGAGGACTAAACCTTATTGTAGCTGGAATGACGGTTCAAAAAAATATTGATTCAGACGAACAAAGTGTAGCAACGAGCAAAAAAAAAAAAACTTAGAAAAACGCTCTCTGCTGTTACAAAGAGCTTCTGAGTGAAAAAAAAAGAAAAATTTGCCGGTTCAAACTTCATTGCAAGGTTTTTTTCTTGCTCAAAGACTCGAACGAACAGCTAGAAGAACAAACAACTTATTGATTTATTCCAAATTCTTGTATTGCAAACACATTTTTTGCTAATGTTAAATGCATATAATATAATCCCTAAATGTGATAGAATATGGTCATTAGATCTTGGGGAACTTTTATTATTTATCCTTTTTTACTCATCTAAATATACTTCGACTAACGTCATTTTCGACTTACGTCGCCAGACTTGGAACGAAATGCTGACGTAAGTCGAGGTATTATATATATATATATATATAATTTTACTCTCATTTTTTTCTGTTATTCTCTTTCATGGTTTATTTGATTTCCGTTTTATATGTTAATATCCTAACTTCCCGTATACAGTTGATAGGACATTTTTAGAATTGGCCTTCAAAGCTTAGCGTGTTCCTTCAGAAATTCCTTCTTCTCCTTCAGAAATCAACTCTGTTTTACTTATATTGGGATATAATGCCCTTGACGAGAATTTTCCTACATTTTTATTCGTGTTTCTTACATTCTTTTTGTAATTACTCGTAGTACATTTTCAAATATTCCAATTTAATATACGGCATTTTGGTCAATTAGATTTTTCGTATCATAAATTATTTCATTTTTATGGTCAATTTTTCATTTGTTAAAATGGTTAATATATATATTAATATAATACATATATTTCAATGAACATAATTTTGCATCTTTTACTATGTTCCAGGTGAGGCATTCATTTAATAATGTGATGTAGGGTCTGGCGGAGGAACATGTGATATGTAGTCATCGATTGTTTAACATTTGATTTAGATACTCACTGTTCTGGCCGAAACTCACTGCCACTAATACATATTTTATATGCATTTTTTGAATGCTTGGCTGCTTTTGAAATAAAATCCACTGCCGATGAGGCCACAGTCTGTTTTTTTTCTAGATTTTTCTGTATTTTCCTGTTGAAATTTTAACTTTTTAAAAACAGTTATATTCTTGTTCTTTGATGGGGTATATATATATATATATATATATATATATATATATATATATATATATATTTGTGTGTATGAAATGTTGCATAAAATTCTTGACGAACTAGTAAAAGGTTGTAGTTGGATGCATTAATTTATGGAATATGTCTGGTGAAAGGCTATGTTATTTTTACAGTCGACAAATTTGGTCAACTTACATGAAATTGTTGGTAATAGCTGAGATAGGCTAATTCCAATAGAGACACAAGTATTCATTTTGCAGTCGTATTATTAATCCGATGGTCAGGGCGTAAGTGTAGTAAGTCAATTGATTTAGCAATCCTGTGGTTTCTCCAGAAAAACAGAGCCAATTGTCATTCATGAAAACGTAAAAACAAAAAGTCCCACATTATGAGAAAATTCGTAAAGCCCTCAGGCTGGAGCATGAATAGATACATCATGCTATAAGATCTTAAAGGCAAATATAGAATTCTAGAAGACTGTTAGACACCGGGTAACATAGTTTGAAGCACTTGAATAAGACATAAATCTAAGTACCGAAGTCACTGCATCTGATTTTTGCTAGGACTCACGGAGGGTGACAGATCTCAATGTATGACAGAAATGATCGGTGAATGGCGTACTTCAAACAACGGGCAGCTAAACTAATAGCGTGCGAGACGGAGCGGCTTAAGAGAATGAATCCCATACATCGTAACGTAGAGATTTCGAGGTAAAAAGGTCTAGCATCTAAAGGGCGCGGGAAAACTAGATTCGTGGGATTAAGATTAATTAAAAATTGCAAAATAGCATTAAAAAAACAATCGAAAATAAAACTAGCTTTTCTCGGAATATTATAGCTTGGGTAGCTAATAAAAATTTATAAAGTGAATAAAGCTTTAGATTAAGATTTCGAATAAGATTATTATTAATGTACGCGTTTTAAATTTAAAGGAAATTAGATAGGAATAAGTAATCGATATTATTAAGAACTAGGGAAATAATGAATATCCCGGAAACTTAGTATAATTTAAATGAATATTGATAAGTAAAATTTTTATGTAACATACACACACACACACACACATATATATATAATATACGATAGTCAGTCAGAATGACATGTTTGTATTTTTTAAAAGAATGATATAGAATTGCTCTATAAAAAGAATGATGCAGTAATAAATTTTATCCTATCTGACAAATAGAGTCAGCTGATGTATAATAGTTATAAAAACAGCCCCCTTTTTCATTCAAACCAAAAGAAAATTAGGTACAACTTGATTATCCCATTGACCGAAACTGTCGCCAAACTGTAAGATTAAATGGCAATAATGTATGATCCTAAATGCTGCGTTCACTTGACTTCAAACATGCTACTCGTTTTGTTGCGTCATCAAGTCGTTTTAATTCGACGTTTTATTTTTATGAATGTTTTACTGATTTTTGTGTTCCTTCGTTATTTAAAATAAAATTTATGTCAATAAAATGCATATTTATACAACGAAGACCAACTTTAGTTAGCATCGTAATTTCATCAATAATAATGAGCAAATCCTGTCACACATTTTCAGCGTTCAGAGTCCTTACTGATGAAATCGATGTATCAAGCAGAGGAACTTTTAGCTTGAATCCGCTATGAACAGTGCGTCCAACTTTTAGCAATATTGCTGCAATGCCAGTTGTTGCAAGTGGACGAGCAATTTTCCCCTTACTTTGAACGTTATACAATAGTGATGAATCCAGGTTAATTTTGTCAGACGTCCTAGATCATCCAAGAAAAAAAGCTTTTATTTTCACTGACGTTGTCTATAGCTGTGGTAATTTTAAGAAATGCAGCAAATTGTTCATTATTGAGAGATGCGATACATCTTTCTGCTGCTTCTTTTTCCTCAATCTGCTTGTACTCCTGAATTATGACTAGACTTCGTGTTGGAATAAGTAGACCAGCTGAAGCACATGACAATCATGAGAATTTCATTGATATCATGCAGTGCAAAGTTAAGAGCTACTTCTTCAGAATTGTTACGTAAAAAATCAAGAGGCATGTCAATTGAGTATTTATCCCAAAGGTCTAATGCACTTCTGGGATTACAGAAGCAAAGAACAAATGTAAATGATTGTCGTAATTGCTTTAGCATTTGAAAGATCAAAGCCTCCTGTAAATGTGAATCCCACACTCTAAAAACGACATTTTCAAAACTGAGCAAAAAATACTCAAATCTGAGTATGTCGCATAGTCAAAATGGCTCCGAATCAAAATTACTCAAGTTTGAAACATGCATATACTCATTTCTAAAAACACGGACATACTCAAATATGAGCGCATGGTGCTTTATACTTGGGTGTGTGCATGTTTTCAGAAATGAGTATATGCATGTTTCAAACTTGAGTAATTTTGATTCGGAGCCATTTTGACTATGCGAGATACTCAGATTTGAGTATTTTTTGCTCCGTTTTGAAAATGCCGTTTTTAGAGTGTACGCAACATGGTGCATAGCTAACCCTAATCATAAGATAACTTATAGAAATTAAGTGTGCATATAATAAAAATAGGGATAAATACTTCGAGACAACAAAATTAATGAAATTACCTTCTAATTTTTCAATGAAATCTTGCGAAGTCTTTCTTTTACGAATTCACCCATTCTCCGATTTCGAAGGCTGAAAAACAAACGCTACGCTTCTACGATCACATTACGGAGGCTTTTAAGTGTTCTTCCGCGATTACGATAAAAATGTAGTTCACCACATTTCATCTAATAAAATATTATTGAACGGAGCGTTTCATTCGAAATCATTACAAATGAAATAATATGAATAAATTCAATTACACAGGTGAAATATATTACATTTAACGAATAAAAAGTAATTTGTTTGAAACTGAGTATTTCCGGTATTTCAGAATTGAAAGCGTTGAGTCGTCATATTTGAAACAAAAAGTTTCATAACAAAATGAAAACATCGATTTGCTCAGATTTGAAAGTGTCATTTTTCTCAGTGCACTCTTCATCTGACTACAGCAAGTGACAATGAAAAGCTGCTTGCTTGAAAGTGTCAAAAACAACATTGTCATCCGTTCTTAAAAATTCATAGATTATAGCCACAGGCGCGTGAAGCAGCAGCATGCGTAGATAGAATCTATCTTCAACTTTTACAGTAACATTGTACATCGGGACGGTCAAATGTTTGCTCGCCTGTTCGCAAATTGTCAGTAATGTCTCGCTACTATATATTTCAGTAAATGTTATAAAAAGGTCTCGTTCACCATGTTTAGCAAAGATGGACATCGCATGAGCACACTGTTCTCTCATATTTCTTGGTGATCCTTCAAATGATGACGGCAAAATAACTGGAAATCCTGCTGTCATTTCATTATTTTCATTCTCAAATTCAACATAGTCTGCAAGTACTTGGTAGAGCTCAGCTCTTAACTTCTGCTGATGCATTCTGATACAATTAGATTATTGGTTTCTTCCTGAAGATATGAGTCAGGCAATATATTGCTGAGTAAGTTTTCCTGCACTAACTGTAGGATTGAAATGATTGCTAATGGCAGTTCAAGAAACTGAAGCATTGTTGCATTTTCTCTGCTGCGATTTTCTTGTGCTCCATCATAAGCTTCTCAGCTCCAGTTTGATTCCCAGCCAGGCTCCCCATAGCAAAACAAAGTAGTATAACACATTGGATCTAAGTTTTGACTCAATGTATTAAGATTAATGAAGGGTTGAAAAAGATTTTCTGGATTGAATGGATAAATAGGGCGGCTGTCACGTTGAAATAGAGGTTCTCCATCATTATTCACGAAGACCATGGCAATTTCATTGGCAGTTGGGGGATTATATCGCCGTAGATCAGAATGTAGGTCTCGTCGTAACACCATATTTACAGTAGGGATATTCACCCCTGCTTCATTTGCTTCTTCAATTGCTTGAGCCTGAACATCCCGAAGCATGCAATACGCATTAATCAGCCGATTGTGCTGCTTGACAAAACGATGAATGTGATCCAATATACGTGACATGCACTGCTCATTAGCAGGATGAGTAACTCTAATTTCAATAGCTTGAGTGCTGTCAATGACATAGAGTTGAGCAAACTGAGGAGCTTCACCATTGAGCGGTTGAATGTGGCTTCTTTGGTGACGAATGTGATCATGGACTTAAAAAATATAAGGTCCTCTATCATTAAAATCAACAACTTTTGCTCCCATTGATGCAAATGATATCGCACTGTTCTATGAGTGAATATTTTCGCGAAAGTTCTTGTAATCAGGATTGCTCGGATCCGTAAGCATGTAGAACAAAAATTAGGGTATGACAAAATACTTCCTTCAGCATTTATAGGCTTCTCAAGTTTCACTCTTTTTTTACGGCAGGAACTTGTAAATTTTCCGTCAAGCGGACGTTCAGCTCTGAAATTTTTGGAACAACAAAATGGCTAATAACTATTCATCGACTTCAACATTTACATGGCTTTAAAGCTCTTGAGAATGATGGGCTTCTGAATTTCTTTCTCAGCGTACTTGTTGAGCTGCAGCATTTACCGCCCGAATTCTATCATGCTATCTATCTCCTGGTTTTCCTGGCTAGCCATCTTGCTTTCCGCTCATTATTCCTTTGCCATCTTCTTGCAATGAGACTTTCGTCTTCGTTCATTTCATTAAAAAAGGAAACTATAACCTTCCAATTTCTTATCAAAAATAAAAGAAGGTTAATTTCATAATGAAATAAGTAATAAATTAAGAATAAAAGAAGCTTCAATTCCTAATAAATTTGTTAGCTAACAGTGAAAAAAACACACATTATAAGACTGAAAAATTAAATCTAAACAGTAAACATTCACTCGTGATGTCACTTGTGCAGAACAAATTCCAAATTCAGAAAAAAATGAATGATTATTTGAACGAATCATTAAAAGAAATACGGATGACAATCGATTTTGCTCTTAAAATATTTGTAAAAGCATAATTAAACCCTTAAATAATTTGAAATACGTTTATTTTTAGAAAGGAAACGTTAATCCGGTAAAACATAATTCACAGGAATGAATCACAGAAAAATTAACTGAATTCAGCTTATACTGAATTCAAACTGTAATGTAATGAATAAATGTAAACAAAAGTGAAAAACGTATTTCAAAATATTTTAAGAACAGAATCGGATGCCAAACGGTATTTTTTTAATGAATCGCTCAAAGAGTCATTCATTTGTTTTTGGGTTTGGAATTTGTGCTCATGAATGGCAACGGTATTCGTTTGTATATATCGGTAACCTGTTATTGGTAGCTGGGTATTATTAATTTAGATTTTAAAGCGTTATAATTTTATACTTTTTGAAGGTTTTAGAAAAAAAATGAAGAAGAATAGATGTTACACAACGTAGATTAAATTAGGCTGTCGGCAAATGCAGCATCGGAATGCTTAAGTCTAACATGGTCGCGATATGTTTGGGCTGATATTAACGAAAGATTATCAGGATCCGGATGAGTTCATTCCGTAAGTGTTATACACTTACAAGGAGAGGGTCCAAGGTTGGTCTCAACGATTGCGATTAACATTTGTGTATCGATTGAGTACAGTTAGTATATAAATATAAAAGCGCCATATAGCGCAACCCCTGGTGTCTTGAGAAAATAACTCGCAAAGTTTAAGCTACAGTTCATAATCGGATAATTTTCCTTCTTTCGCAAGCGGATCAGTAGCGCGATCGGGAGCACGCTGGATTTAAGGTTTTTCGGGCCTGGTTCAAATCCGGCTCGGGCTTGTTTTTCGGAACGCAAATTTTTATCAATCATTTTCGAACCGCAATTGAAAAAATATGTATAATAATTGAAATTTACGAAAAATAGAAATTAAATGTATGTTTTGTAGCATATAAGTTATTTTTTAACTACGAAATTTTGCATGTTTAAATATATAATGAAAAGCAAAAGAAACGCATATTTATGTCTACAGACCAGAAATTTTTTGTTCTTATTTAAAATTATTTACATTTATTTCAATGAATAATCTACTATTTTTCACAGAGAAATAAATTAAAACATGTGATAAAAATGCGTGAATAATTATATTATTTTAATTTTGTTTCTATATGAGAGTATTTTGAAAATTTAATGATTCTTTTAACCCTTTGTTGCATACTGTCCACTACAGTGCACAAAGTTGCTAATTTTTTCGTATCCTACCTATTCCATTCACAGCTCCCATTTAAAGCTTACGTTACTTATTGACATTCATGCTTGCAGGGAAAAAATTGAGATGGCGAAACAAGACGGTTAACTTACTTCTTGAGATAGAATTAATATGGATGTCCCATCAGAATGCCTGCAATTTGTTCAATATGAACTGAAATTTTTCTAAACCTATAATAATATTATTTAAATGATACTTTGTTCATTAATTATTGTTTTTAGATGTCTTGGCCTAATAGACAATTGAAAAACAAGTATAAAAATCCATTTTTGTTTATTTTATTGAAGGTTTTACATATTTTCCGCTATAGTGGACGCCATGCACAGCATCAACATTATGACATTTTACTCTTCAACTGAAGTGGACGGCATGAGTGTGAACAGTGAAAAATTTTAAATATAATGTTGATGTGTTTATGTGATTTTAATATTATGCAGGCATATTTTATATAAATTTTCATCACATTCACATTTTTAAACGTTATAATTGCCTCACTTCATTTATTTATACAATTTATTAGTCTTAAAAAAATCGCATACATGTTCATTTGAAATAGATCTGTATGACAATATTGAAAAACAATAAAATAACAATAAACAATTTTGAAATTAATACCTATGGAACATTTCTTTAAATATTTTTAAAAATTTTAAGTGAAAACTTATTTGAATTAAAGGAATTCCGTTGTGTACAGAAGCTTGTTTCCAAATTGTGACATACAATTTGGAAAATTTAAACTGGCTCTAGCAAGTAGACTCATTCAATCAGTGACGCGACAATCTGGTGAACCGCATTTGATTTCAGACTCTGAAAAATGTGATGTGCTGGAAGACAAACAACTAAGACAATTGACAGTAAGAGCAAATTCTGTACACAAGGACACCAGGTATGACCAGGTGGAACACTTTTCCCTCAAAAATCCCAAAATGCACAGCAATGCAAGATGGAATTATGTAAAAGGAAGTCAACATATTCATGTGTAAAATTTAAAATTTACCTTTACATCGATGCAAAAACTGATTGATTTTACAAATTTCACCATCAATGGATGTTTTCTCAATTTTAACAATTATTTTTTAAATATGATAATATTCTAGAAGAAAACTATCATAAACCTTATTTTCCTAACAGCACAACATTTCAATTCTGTGTTCATAGTGTCCATTATAGTGGACAAGCTGCAACTCGAATAATGAAAAATTATTACGCATAAAATATTTTTTTTCTCATTCAGCATGATCCTTTTAGTAGGAAAATACTAAATTTAACATTGGGGATTTGCCAGTTTTAGAATATGCAACAAAGCGTTAATACCTTTTTTAAAATTCTTAATATGACCTTTTTTATTTCGTATTTTTGGTTTTGTAATTACTACCTACGTAATACACTGTAAACTGAAATGTCTGAAATTCAGACACATAAGCGTCTGAAACGGAGTGTTCAATTTTCAGACATTTTAAAGTGTCTTAATTTTTAAGACGCTTGTATGCATCTGAATTTAAGACATTTCAAACGTCTGAATTGCATCCATCTTTGACCACCTTTCATTTCTATGCAAAAGCAGTCTTTTTCTTTTTTTTTCTTTCTTTTTTTTTCCTTTTTTTTTTTAATAAGCATTATACACTTTTAAAAAAATCTATTATAATATGGAAATTGTACCGCCAATCAAAACACCAGTACAATTTGCATCAATTTACGTATTTTATTGGAAATTTTCTTCCGTTGAAAAATTTAATTTTTTTTTTTTTTTTTTTTTGGAAATTTCTGTATTTAAAAAAAAAAATTAAGCTTTTATGGAAAGGGAAACTGCATATTTAACTGACTGGGGAACTGCTAAAGTCCATTACATTTTAGAGGATTTATTAACTCACATTACACCAGAATATCAAACTTACTCTTGACAGGATTCGAACCCGTGACCTGCTGGCTTCCAAACTGTCCCTTTATCCACTCGGCCACGACTGCGTTAGCTGGAAACTCAAATATTGTTACTTATTATGCTACACAATGAAACGGTAGTGGTAGATATTTTTCCGATAAAGTTAACGTTTTACACATTTCCCCCCCTAGAATTTTGAATATTTGTTTAATTTCATGCGTTAAAGACCAGCAAAAAGGTTTTTTCTTCTAGCGGAAAAAAATTTTTTAGAACAAAAATATTATCGTTTTATACAGAGGAAACTTTATTTTTGAAATATTAAGGATGTATTTTAATCTAAACTATTTATTTTCTGATTCATTTTTAAATTCATTTTTGCTCTCAATCGCATCAAACTAAGAAATTTTCTTATTTAGAAACTACACAATGTGCCGTGCTTCTCAATGTTTTGATAAATGCACAAAATATCGTAAAAAATGTTGTCAAAGTTGGTGTTTTAAATCGAATTTTCAGAGGCGGGAGATCAGGGAATAAAAAAATTGGTTATTCTGAGAAAACAATTGTTTAAAAATTATATTGTAAATAATTGAGCTAAAAATGAAATCACATGGCCTCTTATACATCTCTTCAAAAATAACCTCAGCAGGTTTCATGTTTTTACTTTTAAAAATGAGCCTGAAAATATCTCAGAAAATTTCAAGCTGTTGAGGGTGGAAAAATATTTTTATTGTTTTAAAAGTGTATATATTATATATGCACTGTAAAAACATTTAATTCGGGACCTGTACCGTTCAGCGGTGAAAAAAAATCTTTCATTAAAAAAATGAATTTTTTATTGCCCAAAGACAGCGTATAAATTTAACGGAAAAGTATTCAGGGCTCTGTTTTCTTTCTTTCTTTTTTTCTTCTGATGATTGAATATATGGCAAAATTTTTGAAATTGGACTGATTAATTCCTTTCTGTGCTGCATATTCTGAACCAAATTTCTCAGTTTTAAATATTGTGCATAATTTTTCTGCCAAAATATTGACATTTAGTTATAAAAATCCTTGTTTTACGCATATAACATACATCAGTAGAAATCCAGAGTAAAATTTTTTGATTTTCAGAGTAATTTTTCTGACAATGAAATGCGATTACTTCTGAACTCAATCTTTAGCTAAAAGCTTAGTGTATAAAATTTCAGAGCTATTGTAAATAATTCCAAAAAATTAAATAAGTACTTTGATTTTTTTTTAATTATATAAATAATTAAACAAATACTTAAATATAATAAATAAGAGAAATAGATAATTAAATAAATTCTTTAAAAGTAGATGGCGCCACATTCATATCTTAAGAGTATACTAGTATGATTATTTTCAAATCCAAAGAGATTCTCATGAAGCATGTATGACAATTTTTGATGAATAAATTACATAATTATAAGCGATTAACGAAAATTTGAAGTTTGAATACAAATAAATAAATTATGTCTAATATCATGTCTGTATGGGTTCGTCTTTGAAAGATTATATTTTACTTTCAAACGGAACCTTCTAAATACAGAAATATGCAAAAAATGGAAATTTTATTGGAATTTACGAAAAGAAAAAATTACATTTTTTAATGTAATTTTTTCTTTTGCCCCGGGCAGCAGACCGAGAGGGCGCCAAATGAAGGTATTGTCTGTCGATTTTTCGCACATTTATGTAGCACAGTATTGTTAAAATCATCTGTCTGGGGTATGTCAAAGCATAGAAGAATCTAAAGATGATATGATATGGCATAAGAATCCTGTATAAAGCGGAATTTTTTTCAATTCTGTTTTCAAGATTTTAATGAATAAATATTTGACAAAGCAGATTACGTAGTTCAGTATTACATATTTTATGATTACATATTCTAAATTTTAAAATAAGTAGGCTATTAGAAAATTAGTAAAATTCTCTTTGTAAGTATACTTTGCGGAGGAGAGGGGGGGGGGGATGCTAAATCCATGTTTGTCCCGGGTGCAAAAAAGGCTAGTTTCAGTCCTGACAGTGTATAAAGCTTACAAAAAAAGTGAAAAAACGGCTGCCTATGCCTATTGCCGAACATGCAGGTTGATCAAAGATGGATGCGATTCAGACGTTTGAAATGTCTTAAATTCAGACACATACACGTGTCTTAAAAATTTAGACACTTTAAAATGTCTGAAAATTGAACACTCCATTTTAAGTCACTTATGTGTCTAAATTTCAGACATTTCGTTTACAGTATTTATACTATGATCATAGTTAGACACTTAAGTGTCTTAATTTCAGACGCCTGTGATGTCTGAAATTTCATATTCAGACACTTAAGTGTCTGAATTACTTTTTCAGTCACATATGTGTTTGAATTTAAGACGCCTTTATTTGCAGTGTAACTATTTTCAGCAATTCAATATCTTTTTAGAATTAATTTTTAAGCACAAAGAGAGTTATTCTAACTATAATCATAAGAATCCAAGATTTAAAAAATTCAAAAGTTAAAAAGCTAGTTAAAAAACGGTACATTTATTTCACTATGAAAAATAGTAGCTTATTATGTAAATAACATTAAATGAATTTTAAAATTAGCTTAATTATATGATCTATAAAAGTTCCAATTGACTTTTTTTTAGTTTGCTATTATTATTATTTATTTATTTTATATTTACTTTACATTAATTAAATAAAAATGCAAAGATTCGCACTTAAAATTGTATTTATATAATTAAACTGCATTATATAAAAATATTAAACAAGAAAAAAATGATTTCCGAAAGAAATTACTACGTAGACACTTATTCTAATTAAAAATCAAGAATCCCAGACTTTAAAAATCATATTAAAAATATAGAAGCATATTTTTAATAAACCATGAATTATTTGAAGTATTCGAATGTGGAAATAAAATTAAAATAATATATTTGTTTACTTATTTTAAGTTATTTCTCTGTTAAAAATTGTTCTTATTCATTGAAATAACTGTAAATAATTTTAAATAACGACAAAAATTTTCTCGTCTGTAGACAAATAAAATATGCGGTTTTTGGGGGTTTTCTTTTTTCCTTTCCATTATATATTTAAACATGCAAAATTTCGTAGTTAAAAAAGCATTTATATGCTACAGAACATACAGTTGATTCATATTTTTTGCAAATTTAAATTATTACACATATTTTTTCAATTGCAGCTTGAAAATGATTGATAAAAATTTTCGTTCCGAAAAACAAGTCCGAGCCGGATTTGAAACCGGGCCAAGAACACTCAAATCCAGAGTGCTGCTGATCGTACTACTGAACCGCTTGCCAAAGAAGGAAATTTATACGTTTATGGACTGTAGCTTAAACTTTGCGAGTTATTTTCTCAGGACCCCCTGGAGGTTGCGCTTTATGGCGCTCATATATTTATATACTAACTATATGCTATCGATACACACATGTTCATCGCAATCGGTGAGACCAAACTCGGACCTCTCCTTGTTAGCGCTATTATATATATAATATGTATGTATAAATTTAACTGTATATGTATAGGCTGGCTACAAAATATTTTACACTCCAGAAATAAGAATTAATTTTAATCGTTTGCAAAAATAATTTATTTCTCTTTTTCTGCGATTGGCAGTTTTCTATTAAGGCAGACGATTTTTGAGTAAAGCAAAAATTTAGAATTATTGCAGAGATGTGAGTCACAAAAATGATGATTAAACAAATTTTTGATGAAGGACATGTAGTAGTTAAAATCTTTAAGTAATTAAAATGCCTTGGTTTTAATAGGACATTTATATATAGAACTATAAATTGATTATTGGATATAATACTTATAAAGATCGATCAAGGTCAAGTGGTCCATGATTAGTTCGTACAAAGTGTGCATCAAAAGAATTCGTAAAGAGATTCGAAGAAATCCACAACGCTCTGAAAATAAACTGGCTACAGAAGAGATCGTAAGTCGCGGAACTCTCCAAGTTATCATAAATGAAGAGCTGGATTTTTGCCTTATCCCAAAAGAAAACTCCGATGCTTGACGGCCCCAAGAATACTAAAGTGGTTACATAAATCGTAGAAAGTGATGAAGCTGCATGGCAGCAAAGTTATTTTCCACTGAGCAATGTTGTAATGCTAAAATATATGTATATTCCGCAATCTTTCTCATTTACCCTTAAACCTTCCACAACATGAAATTTGCCACGGTTTGGGCTGCAGTAACAAATAATAGAAAATTGGCTCTGAAATTCATCGATAACTGAGTAAACATCAATGCAGAATATTATATAGAGGATATACAGGGCGTCCAAAAAGGAGTACCTATTTTTAAAAAAGAAGAATTAACAAACAAATAGAGTTATAAAAAAATTCTAGCAGGAAACGAATGTGTGATGTGTGGAATTTTGTTTGAACGCTTTATTATAAAAGTTCAAAATCTGACCGACAGATGGCGCTACAGCACATTTTGGTGGCTATATGAACAAACGGAGTATGCGTGAAGATTAGACAGAAGTATACGTGGACAGTGAAAGTTCAGTAGAAACCATTTCAAGGGAAACAGTAGTTGTCGTTGCATAAATTCTTCAAAATGGTGTATTCGTTGGTCATATAGCCACCAAAAGATGCTACAGCGCCATCTGTCGTTCAGATTTTGAACTATTATAATAAAGTGTTCTCAACAAAATTCCGGACTTCACACATCCGTTTCCTGCAAGAATTTTTTTAATTACTCTATTCGTTTGTTAATTATTCATTTTTAAAAATAGGCACTCCTTTTTGGGACACCTTGTGTATTGGTAGCAAGTTTATTGCCACATGCTGTCAGATTGTATCGAAAGAAGAATCGGATGTTTAAGCAAGATTCTGAACCTTCTTAGTGAGCCAAACTACCAAAAGTTTGACTCCATATTAATTACCGACAATTTATCATGCAGAAAAATTGCCATCTTCTTTACCATATATGAATCCTTTAAACTATTGCATCTGGTAATTTTTATAGTTTAAAGAAAATAGAAAAAATACCCAAGTTTAGAGTCACTCGAATCTGCCATATTGTGTAAATGTGGCAGAATACTTTTTAAAATGATTCGTGCCCGCAGGCATATTCACAATACCGATTCGGTTCAGATCCGGAGCCGTTCTGACTGACACACTAGATTCACACCATAATGTTTTCGAAGTGGCGATAAACTGCATCCTGCAACACGTATTTTTGATGCAAGCAATTTAATTATAACTCAATTCAATGATTATTTTGAATATATTAAAATATACGTGAATACGTACATAAACAATTTACATACATTTATTAAATATTTATTTTCATTTTCTACAAACGCAAGGAAGAAAATTACGAATCTCACTCGCTTTTAACGATTGTGTTGTTTTTGCGAGATTTTGTAAAATGTGTAATTGAATATTTTTAATTTTATTCTTATGTATGAGCATTTTTTCCCCATGAAAACAAACAGACAAAGAAATAAATCGCTGGATGTATCAACTTAGTAGTTTGTAGAAATCATAAAAATGAATAAAATTCGTTAAAATCGCATTGATTATAACTCAGTCAAATAACGAATTTTTTTTTAAATATGCATGATATAAGTTGCTAATATTGTTTCAAATTATTCTTTACTAGCAAACCCCGCGGCTTTGCTCGCGTAATATTTAAAATATGCCAAGTGATATCTATATGTCTAATTTTTATTAAAAGGTACTAACTAAATTTTTATTTTATTAAAAGGTAATATTTTATTTTATTAAAAGGTTTTTTTAATTAAAAGGTACTTATTACTTTTAGGAATAATTCAAAAATTACTATTTAAACCACAGTTTGATTAAATATCATTATCACTGCATTAGTCAGAAATGAGACTTAAATTAATAAAATGAAATAAAACTAAATAAATGATAATTTAGAAAATATTTTGAAACTTTTATGCTCAATTAATACGCTCATTTCAGTATTCATTTGAAGTTTTGAATTTTTTAGAAACCATCTTCTTACATCTTAAAATTAACCATCATGTCAAATTCCAAGTCCTACCACCTCTCCCAACATAAAGGGCTATGTTGAAACAGGAACTGTCACCATTAATTTGCCAACATTAATTTTGAAATCGGTTTGCTATTTCCTAATATTCCACAGAAACGTAATTTAGAAAGCTTTTAAAGCCCTTTTTTAGAACGTTTGTTGTTCCTGTGAACCCCAGGTGGTAGAATCACCGGCATAAAATATAGCCTGTGTAGGATAAGAGACTGTTACCATTGATTCGCAACTATTACTTTTATAATCGGTTTATATTCCCTGATATTGCATAGAATCGTAATTTAGAACTTTTATAGAATGCTTTTCGCACCCCCCCTTCGCTTCACCCCTTTTTAATTCGAATTTATTTTCGACGTTCCTTCGAGGGCATTTATATTTTATAAGTAACTACCATGTCATATTTATAGTTTCTAGCCTTTTCAATATCACAGAAATCGCAATTTAGAAAGTTTTTAGCTCCTGCAACCCTCTGGTGGTAGTGGAACAGACATAAAATATAGCTTAAGTTTGAGCAGGTTCTATCACCAAACTTTGTCATCATTATTTTTTTAATCGGTTTGGTAATTTATAAGTTTGCTTAAAAATTGTAATTTATAACGCTTTTCGCTCAATTCATTTTTTTTAATTTGGAATTTTCTTTCGACTGTTCTTAGAAAGCAGTTGCATCTTGTAAGTAAATACTATGCCATACTTCAAAGTGTTAGACACATCAGTTGTGCAAAAAACGCAAATTAGAACATGTTTTGCTTTTGCAACCCTCAGATGGTAATGACAGCAACATAAAATATAACCTATGTTATAGCAGGGACTGTCACCATTTATTTGCAACCATTACTTTTGAAACAGCTTTGGTATTTCATTAGATTGAGTAGAAACCGCAATTTAGAACGTTTTTAGGACGCTTTTCGCTCATTTTCACCCCTTTTTAATTACTCTATTCGTTTGTTAATTATTCATTTTTAAAAATAGGCACTCCTTTTTGGGACACCTTGTGTATTGGTAGCAAGTTTATTGCCACATGCTGTCAGATTGTATCGAAAGAAGAATCGGATGTTTAAGCAAGATTCTGAACCTTCTTAGTGAGCCAAACTACCAAAAGTTTGACTCCATATTAATTACCGACAATTTATCATGCAGAAAAATTGCCATCTTCTTTACCATATATGAATCCTTTAAACTATTGCATCTGGTAATTTTTATAGTTTAAAGAAAATAGAAAAAATACCCAAGTTTAGAGTCACTCGAATCTGCCATATTGTGTAAATGTGGCAGAATACTTTTTAAAATGATTCGTGCCCGCAGGCATATTCACAATACCGATTCGGTTCAGATCCGGAGCCGTTCTGACTGACACACTAGATTCACACCATAATGTTTTCGAAGTGGCGATAAACTGCATCCTGCAACACGTATTTTTGATGCAAGCAATTTAATTATAACTCAATTCAATGATTATTTTGAATATATTAAAATATACGTGAATACGTACATAAACAATTTACATACATTTATTAAATATTTATTTTCATTTTCTACAAACGCAAGGAAGAAAATTACGAATCTCACTCGCTTTTAACGATTGTGTTGTTTTTGCGAGATTTTGTAAAATGTGTAATTGAATATTTTTAATTTTATTCTTATGTATGAGCATTTTTTCCCCATGAAAACAAACAGACAAAGAAATAAATCGCTGGATGTATCAACTTAGTAGTTTGTAGAAATCATAAAAATGAATAAAATTCGTTAAAATCGCATTGATTATAACTCAGTCAAATAACGAATTTTTTTTTAAATATGCATGATATAAGTTGCTAATATTGTTTCAAATTATTCTTTACTAGCAAACCCCGCGGCTTTGCTCGCGTAATATTTAAAATATGCCAAGTGATATCTATATGTCTAATTTTTATTAAAAGGTACTAACTAAATTTTTATTTTATTAAAAGGTAATATTTTATTTTATTAAAAGGTTTTTTTAATTAAAAGGTACTTATTACTTTTAGGAATAATTCAAAAATTACTATTTAAACCACAGTTTGATTAAATATCATTATCACTGCATTAGTCAGAAATGAGACTTAAATTAATAAAATGAAATAAAACTAAATAAATGATAATTTAGAAAATATTTTGAAACTTTTATGCTCAATTAATACGCTCATTTCAGTATTCATTTGAAGTTTTGAATTTTTTAGAAACCATCTTCTTACATCTTAAAATTAACCATCATGTCAAATTCCAATTCCTACCACCTCTCCCAACATAAAGGGCTATGTTGAAACAGGAACTGTCACCATTAATTTGCCAACATTAATTTTGAAATCGGTTTGCTATTTCCTAATATTCCACAGAAACGTAATTTAGAAAGCTTTTAAAGCCCTTTTTTAGAACGTTTGTTGTTCCTGTGAACCCCAGGTGGTAGAATCACCGGCATAAAATATAGCCTGTGTAGGATAAGAGACTGTTACCATTGATTCGCAACTATTACTTTTATAATCGGTTTATATTCCCTGATATTGCATAGAATCGTAATTTAGAACTTTTATAGAATGCTTTTCGCACCCCCCCTTCGCTTCACCCCTTTTTAATTCGAATTTATTTTCGACGTTCCTTCGAGGGCATTTATATTTTATAAGTAACTACCATGTCATATTTATAGTTTCTAGCCTTTTCAATATCACAGAAATCGCAATTTAGAAAGTTTTTAGCTCCTGCAACCCTCTGGTGGTAGTGGAACAGACATAAAATATAGCTTAAGTTTGAGCAGGTTCTATCACCAAACTTTGTCATCATTATTTTTTTAATCGGTTTGGTAATTTATAAGTTTGCTTAAAAATTGTAATTTATAACGCTTTTCGCTCAATTCATTTTTTTTAATTTGGAATTTTCTTTCGACTGTTCTTAGAAAGCAGTTGCATCTTGTAAGTAAATACTATGCCATACTTCAAAGTGTTAGACACATCAGTTGTGCAAAAAACGCAAATTAGAACATGTTTTGCTTTTGCAACCCTCAGATGGTAATGACAGCAACATAAAATATAACCTATGTTATAGCAGGGACTGTCACCATTGATTTGCAACCATTACTTTTGAAACAGCTTTGGTATTTCATTAGATTGAGTAGAAACCGCAATTTAGAACGTTTTTAGGACGCTTTTCGCTCATTTTCACCCCTTTTTAATTACTCTATTCGTTTGTTAATTATTCATTTTTAAAAATAGGCACTCCTTTTTGGGACACCTTGTGTATTGGTAGCAAGTTTATTGCCACATGCTGTCAGATTGTATCGAAAGAAGAATCGGATGTTTAAGCAAGATTCTGAACCTTCTTAGTGAGCCAAACTACCAAAAGTTTGACTCCATATTAATTACCGACAATTTATCATGCAGAAAAATTGCCATCTTCTTTACCATATATGAATCCTTTAAACTATTGCATCTGGTAATTTTTATAGTTTAAAGAAAATAGAAAAAATACCCAAGTTTAGAGTCACTCGAATCTGCCATATTGTGTAAATGTGGCAGAATACTTTTTAAAATGATTCGTGCCCGCAGGCATATTCACAATACCGATTCGGTTCAGATCCGGAGCCGTTCTGACTGACACACTAGATTCACACCATAATGTTTTCGAAGTGGCGATAAACTGCATCCTGCAACACGTATTTTTGATGCAAGCAATTTAATTATAACTCAATTCAATGATTATTTTGAATATATTAAAATATACGTGAATACGTACATAAACAATTTACATACATTTATTAAATATTTATTTTCATTTTCTACAAACGCAAGGAAGAAAATTACGAATCTCACTCGCTTTTAACGATTGTGTTGTTTTTGCGAGATTTTGTAAAATGTGTAATTGAATATTTTTAATTTTATTCTTATGTATGAGCATTTTTTCCCCATGAAAACAAACAGACAAAGAAATAAATCGCTGGATGTATCAACTTAGTAGTTTGTAGAAATCATAAAAATGAATAAAATTCGTTAAAATCGCATTGATTATAACTCAGTCAAATAACGAATTTTTTTTTAAATATGCATGATATAAGTTGCTAATATTGTTTCAAATTATTCTTTACTAGCAAACCCCGCGGCTTTGCTCGCGTAATATTTAAAATATGCCAAGTGATATCTATATGTCTAATTTTTATTAAAAGGTACTAACTAAATTTTTATTTTATTAAAAGGTAATATTTTATTTTATTAAAATTTTTTTTTTAATTAAAAGGTACTTATTACTTTTAGGAATAATTCAAAAATTACTATTTAAACCACAGTTTGATTAAATATCATTATCACTGCATTAGTCAGAAATGAGACTTAAATTAATAAAATGAAATAAAACTAAATAAATGATAATTTAGAAAATATTTTGAAACTTTTATGCTCAATTAATACGCTCATTTCAGTATTCATTTGAAGTTTTGAATTTTTTAGAAACCATCTTCTTACATCTTAAAATTAACCATCATGTCAAATTCCAAGTCCTACCACCTCTCCCAACATAAAGGGCTATGTTGAAACAGGAACTGTCACCATTAATTTGCCAACATTAATTTTGAAATCGGTTTGCTATTTCCTAATATTCCACAGAAACGTAATTTAGAAAGCTTTTAAAGCCCTTTTTTAGAACGTTTGTTGTTCCTGTGAACCCCAGGTGGTAGAATCACCGGCATAAAATATAGCCTGTGTAGGATAAGAGACTGTTACCATTGATTCGCAACTATTACTTTTATAATCGGTTTATATTCCCTGATATTGCATAGAATCGTAATTTAGAACTTTTATAGAATGCTTTTCGCACCCCCCCCTTCGCTTCACCCCTTTTTAATTCGAATTTATTTTCGACGTTCCTTCGAGGGCATTTATATTTTATAAGTAACTACCATGTCATATTTATAGTTTCTAGCCTTTTCAATATCACAGAAATCGCAATTTAGAAAGTTTTTAGCTCCTGCAACCCTCTGGTGGTAGTGGAACAGACATAAAATATAGCTTAAGTTTGAGCAGGTTCTATCACCAAACTTTGTCATCATTATTTTTTTAATCGGTTTGGTAATTTATAAGTTTGCTTAAAAATTGTAATTTATAACGCTTTTCGCTCAATTCATTTTTTTTAATTTGGAATTTTCTTTCGACTGTTCTTAGAAAGCAGTTGCATCTTGTAAGTAAATACTATGCCATACTTCAAAGTGTTAGACACATCAGTTGTGCAAAAAACGCAAATTAGAACATGTTTTGCTTTTGCAACCCTCAGATGGTAATGACAGCAACATAAAATATAACCTATGTTATAGCAGGGACTGTCACCATTGATTTGCAACCATTACTTTTGAAACAGCTTTGGTATTTCATTAGATTGAGTAGAAACCGCAATTTAGAACGTTTTTAGGACGCTTTTCGCTCATTTTCACCCCTTTTTAAATTTCCATTTTTTTTCGAAACTGTTCTTAAAGATCATTTATATCTAATAAATATGTACCTGGCCTAATTTTAAGTTGCTAGCCCCAACCGATCACAAAAATCGAAATTTAGAACGCTTTTTTGCTCCTGCAACGTCTTGGTGATAGTGATACCAACATAAAATAGCGACTATGTTAAAGCAGAGGCTGTCAGCATCAATTTCAAACCATTACGTTTGAAATCAGATCCATTCTTCCTATGATATTGCCGACAAATCGGGATTTAGAACGTTTTTAGAAAGCTTTTCGCGCATTATGCTCCTGCATCTCCTCTGGGGTAGTGGAAACAGATATAAAATATAGCCTATCTTGGAGCAAGATCTGTCACCATCATTTTTACACCATTATATTTGAAATCGGTTCAGTACTTCCTGAGATTGCATAGAATTCGCAATTTAGAAAGTTTTTTACAACGCTTTTTGCGCATTTTGACCCCCTTTTAAATTTTGATTTTTTTAGAGATCATTGATATCTTATAACTAACTACCATTCCAAATTTCACGATTCTAGGCCCTTCCGTAGCGCAAAAGCCGCAATTTAGAATGTTTTTCTCCTGCACCCCCTTTGGGGTAGTGGCACCAACATAAAACATTGCCTACGTTGGAGCAAGGGCTGTCACCATCATTTTGACGCAATTATTTCTTAGATCGGTTTGGTATTTCATGAGATTGCGTAGAAACCACCATTAGAACGTTTTTTAGAACGATTTTCGCGTATTTTCACCCCTTTCAAATTTCGAATTGTTTAAGAACTGTTCTTAGAAATCCTTTATATCTAATAAGTAGCTAATATTTCAAATTTCATATTTCTAGGCCCTTCAGTAACACATAAATCGCATTTTTAGAACGTTTTTTGCTCTTGCACCACCTTTGGGGTAGTGACACCGACATAAAACATACCCTATCTTGGAGAAAGCGTTGTCACCATCATTTTGACACCAATATTTTTTAAATAGGTTTAGTATTTCCAGAGACTGTGTAGAAAATACCATTTAGAACGTTTTTTAGAACGCTTTTTGTGCATTTTCACCCCTTTTAAATTTCGAATTGGCATCAATTCTTAGACATCATTTATACCTAATAAGTAACTAATATTCAAAATTTCATATTTCTAGGCCCTTCAGTAACGCTAAAATCGCATTTTTAGAACGTTTTTAGCTCCTACACCCCCTTTGGGGTAGTGGCACCGACATAAGATATAGCCTATGTTCTAAGTTGGACTAACACCATCATTTTGATACCATTATTTTTGGAATCGGTTCGGTAGTTCCAGAGCTTACCTCCTACAAATAAACAATTTTTTCCTCTTTATAATAGGAGTATAGATAGATAACTAATATTGAAAGTAATAAATAATAATTGTAAATATTGAAAGATAGAAACTTTCCACTTTTTCATTCAAATAATTTTTTATAACGTAATTAAGCATTGAAAAATAAAAATTTCTATTTTTGAAACTTTCTGCTGCTTTGATTCGAACTGAGGTTTTATGGTACAAGAGATAGACGACATACTACACATTTATCAGTCACTTTTCCGGAAAAAGCCTACAAAAAATTTAATTCAGCGATCACTACTTTCAAAACATTCAAAGTCAATATACTCTGGCTATCTGACTCTTGCGAACTATTCAAAATGGTTCGGATTATGAACCGAGTATGTATTGCAAACATGCGTGCCGTAGACGGGCAATGGCGTTAGGGATTACGTTTGTTAATCGATAAAGATGGCGGTCGATTCGAATAAAATTATTTCAAGGTAAACTTTCATCTCTGATGTTCATCATATTGGCTTATTTATCATTTACTATTTTATAACTTTAAAATAAAGTGACTCAATAGTTGTAACGGTATTTAGTAGCCACTCTGTATACCT
Organism: Maratus speciosus; assembly: GCA_963932465.1. Lineage (NCBI taxonomy): Eukaryota > Metazoa > Arthropoda > Arachnida > Araneae > Salticidae > Maratus > Maratus speciosus. The sequence goes on along the minus strand of OZ010788.1, from coordinate 492,074,026 downwards.
ACATCCCATATAAGCATGCAGATAACTACACACACACATTCATATACAGAGAGAAATACTAGATAGATATATGTGTCCGAGAAAGGTCTTTATCATTCTAAGCATTAATAACAAAAATGCTAACAGGTGAAATAGAATGCGGTTTTCTGTAAAATAATGAAGAAATCTAGTAGTTTTTCTGGTATCAATTGCCTGAGGTAGATGGCGCTAGCTGCTTAGCAGTTGTGATAAGAATAGAACATAGCGACTGCACACGAGAAAGCGCAGTGTGTATTGTGGTTAGCTAAACAAAATCACCGATAACCATGCAAAGACATTTTCGCCGGATGTACCACGAAAACCAAGTGCACCTTCAATTTATGCATGGATGCCGAAATCTAAAGAGACAGGACATGTTAAGCATACGGAAAATTACGGCCGGCCATCGACATCAGAAGAAAGTGTCCAACGAATCAGAAAATCGTGCTCTGGGAGTCTACGGGACACGCAACTACATTGACGGTAGTATAAAAAAACTCTTAGATATATTCTTTCTTTTGCAGCAAACTGCATTTCATTTCGCCTGTTAGTGTTTTCTTTTACTAATGTTTAAAATAATAAAAATCTTTCTTGGACACGCGGTACATCAAAACGAGAACAAATGTAAGGGACAAATATTTCTTTTCCACTAAGTAAAAATAAAATCTCTAAAAACTTGCAACTTTAAAATATCATTATACTAACTCCATGCTAAAATTCAAACTCTAAACTATTACAAAAATGAAACAAAACATTGGTTTTAATAACAAAGCCGTCGCATAGAAAAAGCACAGGCGCATAATTACTAAAAGGGAATAACTGTATAATTTTTAAGTAGGGAAACTTACTGCATAATAAGGGATTTCAGTATTCTTGCACAATTAAAAAGCATTAAACAAAACATTATTTATTTATTTGCATTTTTTTACGTCAAGATTCATTTAATGGAATGACAGACAGGTAATTTCACAAAAGCATTGCTTAATGATACTTATATATAACATTATTTGTATATTTATACTCGTAGATTGTGTATTTTTTTACGAATTGTTTTACGACAAGGTAAATTTAATGGAATGGCAGGCAGCCAATTGCGTAAAGCATTATGTAACGAATTATATGTAACATTCTTTGCATGTTTATGTAATTACGTTTTTCAAAAAACTGTAAAAGGAAGTTGGGAAGTAAAGCATTAAATTAATCTAGTGTTAAATAAAATAGCATATAAATGTAATCTCTGAACATTTTACTTTATAAACTGCGTTTTTTATTTGATGTTATTTCCTAAATGAAGTGTTATTATTTAAGTGTTGCAGTAACTAAAAATATTAGTTTGTAGCATACATTTTTGTGATGTTGTAAGAAGTTAGACAGTGTTTCTATATTTGTAATAGTGTTCTATGTGCAAGTAAAAGTAGTGCTAAACAAAATGTGGTGCCATCCAAATAAAATTCGTATAAGAGATGTTGGTTCAGAACGGATTAATCACCTCACACATTCATTACAGCCTTAACTTATTAAACATAACTTAAGGAGTCTTGTACCTTTTAAATGCGACGAAATTTGACGAAAAAATTCAAAGTTTGAATTAGTCTATCTTCAAATACTTTTTATGTACAAACATGAAATTTTGGATATTAATTAATCAGATTATGTTTTGTAATATGCTGTCATTAGAAATTTATTAGCCTTTCTACAGAATGTGTGTGTTGTTGAAATCAAAATAGCCCTTTTTGTTACTTCATAAATCATTGCGCCCTGATATCGTGAGAAAGTACGTATGGATTTTCATGAAATTTGTTAAAGATACTAAACATATATGTGTGTTTAAAATGAACTACTCTTAGGCCAAAATTATTTCATTAATTATACAAAAAAATAACTTTGTAAAAAATATATCAATTTTATATTTTTAATGTATAAAAATTGTTATAACTAAAGATATTACCATTGTAAATACTTAAAAGTAGTTAATTTTAAACACACATATTTGTTTAGAATCTTTACCAAATTTCATGACAATCCATACATACTTTCTCAAGATATCATGCGCGCAATAACTTATCCTTCTATATATAAAAAAAAGTAACGCTTTCGAAATGGACCAATGAAAATCTGCGTAGATACCGCGAAACGCATTTGATTGGTCAGAGCTTTCTGACGCAATAAAGAGGGTTACCAAAGGGCGGGGGGACCTTGTTCTGTCGCCAAACATAGCCAAGTTTGTCGCAAACTTAGCGATATATCGACAAATTTGGCGACTAAAATTAGTCGCCAACTTTGCGCTATTTCCAGTATTTCGCCAAACTTCCATAGACTCCCATTGAAATACAATAGGGTTTACTTGTTTGCAGTAAATTAACAAATTGAGATGTTTCAATGCAACAAAAAACTAATATTAGCTTATGAATCGAGCTTAATTGAACTATTTACATTATTTTTAAGTACAAACAATAATTTAGGACTGGCTAGAAAATAGGGATAGCTTTGCGATACCGAACGGAATCGCGAAGCGATTAGGCCGGGGGGTTGGTGAGCGTAGCAAGCAGGGGGGCGGAGACCCCCTAGTGGAGTAAAAAAAAAGAGCTATATTGATTTCAACAATACACACATCCTGTGACAGGGTAAATTTCTAATGGTAGCATATTACAAAGCATAATCTGTTTAATCAATATCCAAAATTTCATGTTTATACATGAAAAGGTTTTGAAGGTAGACTAATTCAAACTTTGAAGTTTTTTGTTAATTTTCGACGCGTTTAAGAGGTACAAGACCCCTTAAAAACTACTTGATGGAATGAGCTGTAATTTTAGATTCACGTATTTGAAGCGTTTAGAAATAGATTTCTGTTAAAAAATCCGTGGTTTAGATTTCACATTATTTTAAAATATTAATTTATAAATACATATGTTTGGAAAAAAATCTAAATTTGCGCATCTGTATTTTTACACCGACAGCTAAAATTAAAATTTTAATGGTTAATTCATATTATGTGACCCCAATTTAGTATAAAAATTATATTGTTTATTTAAAAGGCAAAAACAACATTTTTATTTCGTAGGCCAGTGATATCATATTTCGTCATTTGTAATACGCACACCCACAAGAAAAGTGACAGATCTCGCAAGAATTCATTTTGCATTTTATTCCACAAAAAGGTTTCTCGTAGATGCGTCTTGCTACAGAAGACGTTTCATAACTGAAATTATACTCAAAATCGATTTATTATGCTATATGCCCAATCGTGACCAAAGAAGGGAAGTCGTTTGTGTGGGGAGGTAAGCTTATTCAACCCTCCAAAACACATCTTCGTCTTTATTCTTAAGGGGTCTTGTACCTTTTAAACGCGTCGAAAATTAACGAAAAACTTCAAAGTTTGAATTAGTCTATCTTCAAAGCCTTTTTATGTATAAGCATGAAAATTTGGATATTGATTAAACAGATTGTGCTTTGTAATATGCTACCATTAGAAATTTATTAACCCTTTACAGAATTTGTGTATTGTTGAAATCAAAATAGCTCTTTTTTTTACCCCATAAGTCATTGCGCGCATGATATCTTGAGAAAGTATGTATGGATTGGCATGAAATTCGGTAAAGATACTAAACATATATGTGTGTTTAAAATGATCTACTCTTAGGCAAAAATTATTTCATTAACTATATAAAAAATATTTTCGTAAAAAAAATAAAAATTTTGTATTTTTAAAGAATAAAAATAGTCATAACTAAATATATTACTACTGTAAATACTTAAAAGTAGATCATTTTAAACACACATATATGTTTAGTATCTTTACCGAATTGCATGCCAATCCATACATACTTTCTCAAGATATCATGCACGCAATGACTTATGGGGTAAAAAAAGAGCTATTTTGATTTCAAAAATACACCAATTCTGTAAAGGGTTAATAAATTTCTGTTGATAGTATATTACAAAGCACAATCTGTTTAATCAATATCAGAAATTTCATGTTTATACATAAAAAGGTTTTGAAGATAGACTAATTCAAACTTTGAAGATTTTCGTTAATTTTCGACGCGTTTAAAAGGTACAAGACCCCTTAAGGGTTTTAAACTTTTATGCATGTTTTTACTCCTCCATGTAGAGCTAATTGCCATAATTACATGATTCAGTAAATTCTTTTTTCAGTATTTTCTTTTGCTTCTCCTGTGAAATTTATTTTTGTCGAGATGCGTCACTTTTCTTGTGGGTGACGATATGTGCAATCTAAAATAATGTGTCGCAACATCATTTATGGAAACTTTAGAACGAATCTTACCCATTATCAGAGCTTTGTGTAGTTCACGAATAATATTATAGTAAAAAAGGGAATAGTGAAAGTAGACACTTAAAAGGCATGTCTAAACATATGGCATGTGTCTTAAAATATAATCAAACTTACTAATGACGTAATAAGCTAGCGGCACCGTAAGTAAATCTCATAGAAAAAAAATGAAAGTATGATATGAGATTATCAACATATAATGTTTTTTAAAAATATTTTTAAATCATTAAATTTAAAGTTGTTATAAAAATGCAATATGAAATTAATGTGCACGCGTGGCTTTGCGGAGTCATAATGGCAAAAATAAAAAACTTCAACCGAGTGACCATATTATTTGATTCATAAAAATCCTAAAACATACGTATGTTCGAGCAAAATTCAAGTGCCTGAAAACGGTTCTGTAAAAGATGTAAAAAAATTAATGCATTACCAGTCGAAATAAATTGCAGTTTTTGTGAGAATCTGTATTCTATTTGAATTCATAAAATTTTCAAAAATGATTCTCCATCAGCTTCTTCAAACGGCTGTGTTTATCATTATTTCATTAAAACATGAAAGTTAGTGAATTAAACAATTTAACTACTTTGAAATTTTAGAGATAATTAACGGACAAATTTTAAAACCAATAATAAAAATATTAAATTATTCTGGATAATATGCAATTTCTTTTCGTAGCCATTTCACCAAGACCTTTGTTGGTTAATTACTTTATAGTAATTAACCTCAATAATTACTATATTAAAACTAACACTCTATTAGATCTATGAAAAATTTTTAATGGAAGGTTCCCTCAAGATATTCCATTCTCATTCTAAACATCGCAGAAATATCAATTAATTTACGCTAATGATCATGTAATGCACAACTGCTAATTTCTCTTCTAATACCTATGAGACGAGAATAGAATGACGATCATAATAAATGACATTTATTGAGCTTTCAAAATTCATATGGGATCATAACTGTCGACAATTAATTAAGGTTTCACACTATAAACGACGGAGGCGTAACTATTGTATGCTGCGCTTCAAATGAAAAATTTTCATCTTTCATTAAATAATGAAAAAAACTCCCTTTCTTTAAGAGCTTTATGCTTCATAATATAATTTAATTAAGAGCCATATTAATTAAGCGTTGAACGTTAAGTAAATTTTTACCCGACTGCCAAGAAGGGTTGTGTGTTTCACGCGTATCTGGGTATGGGGATTTCTTTATACCCTCGAAACATCCCAACGAACGGATGGATTTTAATGAATAAGGTCTCTATCGATTCGTCTTAACCGTGCGATGGTTATAGGCTAGGTTATGCTTATATAAATTCCAAAATGGAGGTAGAGACAAAAAAAAATTATGCACACTATTGAGTGGCATATCATTGGACAGGTCTTTCAAAATGAAGACGATGTTTCATTGAGTATTTTAGAGCCAGAAGTTCCGTTTAAGTATTACACAACCTGGATGTTGTGTAGGTAGGATGTCTAGCTTTACTGCAACTCTAATTATCATAGACGCCTATAGGCCTCATCAAAACAGTGTTTATAGATAGGAACTAACAATTAAACACAACTTAAAATTAATCAATAGAAGTAAATAAAAAAATAGGTAAGTAATATAAAAAATAGTTTAGCATTGATGAGAAATAATTGATTAGTTCGATTTTTATACAGTCGGGTTTTTTGATTTTTGAAATTTAATTTAATAATGGGAACTATTTTCCGAAAGATAATAAAGTATATATTTCTGACCAATGAAAGAAAAATATGTATTGAAATGCGATATAATATTCCTAAAATATCAAAAATTAATTATGCATTTTTATAATTAGTAATGCATCTGATGTTAAATAAATTTATTTTTTAAAATAACTACATTTATAATAGAAATTATTTAGTAGATATTTTAATTACAAGATAATATTTCATTCACCTTAAGTTTTCTTTTTTTATTTGTTACTAATTTATATTATGTAATGTGACATAATTTCGGATGATATAATAGAATTATTTACTTCTGATTTGCAGATATCTATATTTGGTATATATGTAATTCGCTTATATCTAAATTCGTGTATATCTAAATTCCGGTGTTTTTTTTAAGTTTGACCAAATAGAAATAAAGATGTCTTGAACCAAAATAGTATTTAATAAAATATCTGATATTTTTATCCTGTACTTACATCTTTTTATTTTTTAAGTAGCATTTCTGATTAAAAATAAGGTTGGTAAAAAAAGAAAATCATTTTCTTCTCTTCAAAACATATATTTAGTATTCCAAAATCCAATTTCTTTTTACAGAAATTGCTTGTTAATGTAAACAGATTTTTCGAAATTTAACTTATTTTCCAAATAAGCAATGACTTTTAGCAATAATTTTAGTACAAATGAAAAGCAATGGTTGTTTAAATTTTAAAGATTTCTGATGAATGTCCATAGAACCATGTTAAGTAGCCCTAAATTACTATAGTGGGCTTATGCGACCCAAGTAGTTGCATGTAGTTCCTTTAGTTACTCAGGACGATGTTCTTTTGTCGAAACTTTTCTTTTCGGATAAGTTGAAATTAATTCTAAATTTCGTTGTCTGTTTTGTCTGTACATCTATATATTTTTCCATGCTCTGACTTTTAAAAAAGGGAACAGATTATCACAATACTTAACTTTTTTCGAACGTGTTTATATATGAAATGATCTCTACATAATTTATGGTGTTCCAACTTCCCAAAATATTGTTTAAACGCTTTGCCATTATTCGCAGGTGATTATTTTTTAAAGCGCTTTATATCAGAGTTAACGTTTAGCTTACGGGAAACTAATTTCTAAAATATCCTTTGACTACTGGAGAAATCGGACTATTTCCACCCTCTTTCTTAATGATTACTCACCGCAGGTGATGAGACAGTGAGAGCAAAGCCGCATTCATTTTTAACATCTGATAATCATTTGCGAGTAGTGAGGAGTCTTGGGGAACTTCTTTTCCCTAAAAGGAATTTGTTTATCAGTCGAAAGGTTTAGGCTTGTAGATAAGGTTTAAAAGGTATAATGTGATAAAAATGGTCTTTTTCTGTGAAGTAAGTGTCATTAAATAAAACATTATATATTAGTAGTAATTGAGCGGTCTTAAAAAAAAAATAATTAGAAAAATTGATGAATGTCCATTGAATGTTTTAACAGCATTTATTTTCTTGAAAGTTATAATATAAAAATAAAGGTTTCTTATAGGCAGAATAGCTAACATTGTATGGTAATAAAAAAAATACATTATTTAAAAGGGCGTTGAATTTTCAGATAATTAAATAATTCAAAATTGATTTCCGTAAGTATTATTGTTAGTATTATTAAAGCGATTTAAATTAAAATAAAAAAGAAATTTCAAAAGAAGAAAAATTTAGAAATTTATATATAAGGAATCTGTAAACAATACAATATCAAATAATAAAGTGATTTCCAATGGAATCCATGTTTCAAATAGGGTCTTTGTTTTTAACTATCAGTATGACCCCTATTTACGAACAGTACTATAATTTAATCTGTAAATTAATTAGTCAAATAAAGAAATATTGGCTGATATCTGAATATGAAAATGTTATCGTCACAGCAAAGAGGGAGAATTGAAATGTACTATATTATGTGTTATATGTGTATATTATTGAGAAATATTCTATAACTTACAATGTGAATTATCAGTAGAGAGTGAAAGGTGTAGAAAACTATGTATGTTATCAGTATACAGAGAAAGCGTAACGCGTTTCCAAGGAATCAGACTTTCTTCTTCAAACCAAAGAAACAATATATTTTTTAAGTACACAACTTTAGTAAGGAAAATAAAATACATTAAATGTAAAATATATTTATAAGAAGAAAATTGCAAAATTAGAGAAAAATATTTTTGATAACAACTCTAAACATGCATCACATGCATATTTCTTTCTTTCTTATCCAAGAATTCCCTAAAAATAGGCGGATTTCCTTTAAAATTCCATTTTTCTTTTCTTTTTTTTTTTAAATATTCTATAACTTACAATATGAATCAACAGTAGAAAGTGAAATGTATAGAAAACTATATATATTATATCTGTATACAGCAGAAAAATAGTAACGCGTTTACAAGGAATCAGACTTTATTCTTCAAAACAAAGAAACAATATATATATATTTTTTAATACTCAGCTTTAGTAAGAAAAATACAATATCAGAAAATATTATTCTGCAGCAAATTTTACAGAAATTTTCTGTTTTCATTTTTTATGAAATTGAAAATCAAAGTGATAAATAATTCACTAAATGTAAAATATAGTTATAAGGCAATTTTCAGAAGAAAATTGCAAAATTAGAGGAAAAGATGTATGATAAAAACTCTAAACATGCATCACATATATATTTCTTCCTTTTTATATAAGAATTCCCTAAAAAGTAGGCTATTTTCTTTGAAATTTAATTTTTTTTTAATTTGTGAAATATTCTATAACTTACAATGTGACTTATCAGTACAGAGTGAAAGGTGTAGAAAACTAAATATGCTATCTGTATACAGAGAAAGATTAACGCGTTTCCAAGGAATCAGGCTTTCTTCTTCAAAACAAGGAAACAATATATATTTTTTAAATACATAGCTGTAGTAAGGAAAATACAATATCAGAAAATATTATTCTGCAATATATTATACAGAAATTTTCGGTTTTCATTTTTTATGAAATTGAAAATCAAAGTGTAAATAAAATTCACTAAATGTAAAATATAGTTATAAGGCAATTTTCAGAAGAAAATTGCAAAATTAGAGGAAAAGATGTATGATAAAAACTCTAAACATGCATCACATATATATTTCTTCCTTTTTATATAAGAATTCCCTAAAAAGTAGGCTATTTTCTTTGAAATTTAATTTTTTTTTAATTTGTGAAATATTCTATAACTTACAATGTGACTTATCAGTACAGAGTGAAAGGTGTAGAAAACTAAATATGCTATCTGTATACAGAGAAAGATTAACGCGTTTCCAAGGAATCAGGCTTTCTTCTTCAAAACAAGGAAACAATATATATTTTTTAAATACATAGCTGTAGTAAGGAAAATACAATATCAGAAAATATTATTCTGCAATATATTATACAGAAATTTTCGGTTTTCATTTTTTATGAAATTGAAAATCAAAGTGTAAATAAAATTCACTAAATGTAAAATATAGTTATAAGGCAATTTTCAGAAGAAAATTGCAAAATTAGAGGAAAAGATGTATGATAAAAACTCTAAACATGCATCACATATATATTTCTTCCTTTTTATATAAGAATTCCCTAAAAAGTAGGCTATTTTCTTTGAAATTTAATTTTTTTTTAATTTGTGAAATATTCTATAACTTACAATGTGACTTATCAGTACAGAGTGAAAGGTGTAGAAAACTAAATATGCTATCTGTATACAGAGAAAGATTAACGCGTTTCCAAGGAATCAGGTTTTCTTCTTCAAAACAAGGAAACAATATATTTTTTTTAAATACATAGCTGTAGTAAGGAAAATACAATATCAGAAAATATTATTCTGCAATATATTATACAGAAATTTTCGGTTTTCATTTTTTATGAAATTGAAAATCAAAGTGTAAATAAAATTCACTAAATGTAAAATATAGTTATAAGGCAATTTTCAGAAGAAAATTGCAAAATTAGAGGAAAAGATGTATGATAAAAACTCTAAACATGCATCACATATATATTTCTTCCTTTTTATATAAGAATTCCCTAAAAAGTAGGCTATTTTCTTTGAAATTTAATTTTTTTTTAATTTGTGAAATATTCTATAACTTACAATGTGACTTATCAGTACAGAGTGAAAGGTGTAGAAAACTAAATATGCTATCTGTATACAGAGAAAGATTAACGCGTTTCCAAGGAATCAGGCTTTCTTCTTCAAAACAAGGAAACAATATATATTTTTTAAATACATAGCTGTAGTAAGGAAAATACAATATCAGAAAATATTATTCTGCAATATATTATACAGAAATTTTCGGTTTTCATTTTTTATGAAATTGAAAATCAAAGTGTAAATAAAATTCACTAAATGTAAAATATAGTTATAAGGCAATTTTCAGAAGAAAATTGCAAAATTAGAGGAAAAGATGTATGATAAAAACTCTAAACATGCATCACATATATATTTCTTCCTTTTTATATAAGAATTCCCTAAAAAGTAGGCTATTTTCTTTGAAATTTAATTTTTTTTTTAATTTGTGAAATATTCTATAACTTACAATGTGACTTATCAGTACAGAGTGAAAGGTGTAGAAAACTAAATATGCTATCTGTATACAGAGAAAGATTAACGCGTTTCCAAGGAATCAGGCTTTCTTCTTCAAAACAAGGAAACAATATATATTTTTTAAATACATAGCTGTAGTAAGGAAAATACAATATCAGAAAATATTATTCTGCAATATATTATACAGAAATTTTCGGTTTTCATTTTTTATGAAATTGAAAATCAAAGTGTAAATAAAATTCACTAAATGTAAAATATAGTTATAAGGCAATTTTCAGAAGAAAATTGCAAAATTAGAGGAAAAGATGTATGATAAAAACTCTAAACATGCATCACATATATATTTCTTCCTTTTTATATAAGAATTCCCTAAAAAGTAGGCTATTTTCTTTGAAATTTAATTTTTTTTTAATTTGTGAAATATTCTATAACTTACAATATGACTTATCAGTACAGAGTGAAAGGTGTAGAAAACTAAATATGCTATCTGTATACAGAGAAAGATTAACGCGTTTCCAAGGAATCAGGCTTTCTTCTTCAAAACAAGGAAACAATATATTTTTTTTAAATACATAGCTGTAGTAAGGAAAATACAATATCAGAAAATATTATTCTGCAATATATTATACAGAAATTTTCGGTTTTCATTTTTTATGAAATTGAAAATCAAAGTGTAAATAAAATTCACTAAATGTAAAATATAGTTATAAGGCAATTTTCAGAAGAAAATTGCAAAATTAGAGGAAAAGATGTATGATAAAAACTCTAAACATGCATCACATATATATTTCTTCCTTTTTATATAAGAATTCCCTAAAAAGTAGGCTATTTTCTTTGAAATTTAATTTTTTTTTAATTTGTGAAATATTCTATAACTTACAATGTGACTTATCAGTACAGAGTGAAAGGTGTAGAAAACTAAATATGCTATCTGTATACAGAGAAAGATTAACGCGTTTCCAAGGAATCAGGTTTTCTTCTTCAAAACAAGGAAACAATATATTTTTTTTAAATACATAGCTGTAGTAAGGAAAATACAATATCAGAAAATATTATTCTGCAATATATTATACAGAAATTTTCGGTTTTCATTTTTTATGAAATTGAAAATCAAAGTGTAAATAAAATTCACTAAATGTAAAATATAGTTATAAGGCAATTTTCAGAAGAAAATTGCAAAATTAGAGGAAAAGATGTATGATAAAAACTCTAAACATGCATCACATATATATTTCTTCCTTTTTATATAAGAATTCCCTAAAAAGTAGGCTATTTTCTTTGAAATTTAATTTTTTTTTAATTTGTGAAATATTCTATAACTTACAATGTGACTTATCAGTACAGAGTGAAAGGTGTAGAAAACTAAATATGCTATCTGTATACAGAGAAAGATTAACGCGTTTCCAAGGAATCAGGCTTTCTTCTTCAAAACAAGGAAACAATATATATTTTTTAAATACATAGCTGTAGTAAGGAAAATACAATATCAGAAAATATTATTCTGCAATATATTATACAGAAATTTTCGGTTTTCATTTTTTATGAAATTGAAAATCAAAGTGTAAATAAAATTCACTAAATGTAAAATATAGTTATAAGGCAATTTTCAGAAGAAAATTGCAAAATTAGAGGAAAAGATGTATGATAAAAACTCTAAACATGCATCACATATATATTTCTTCCTTTTTATATAAGAATTCCCTAAAAAGTAGGCTATTTTCTTTGAAATTTAATTTTTTTTTTAATTTGTGAAATATTCTATAACTTACAATGTGACTTATCAGTACAGAGTGAAAGGTGTAGAAAACTAAATATGCTATCTGTATACAGAGAAAGATTAACGCGTTTCCAAGGAATCAGGCTTTCTTCTTCAAAACAAGGAAACAATATATATTTTTTAAATACATAGCTGTAGTAAGGAAAATACAATATCAGAAAATATTATTCTGCAATATATTATACAGAAATTTTCGGTTTTCATTTTTTATGAAATTGAAAATCAAAGTGTAAATAAAATTCACTAAATGTAAAATATAGTTATAAGGCAATTTTCAGAAGAAAATTGCAAAATTAGAGGAAAAGATGTATGATAAAAACTCTAAACATGCATCACATATATATTTCTTCCTTTTTATATAAGAATTCCCTAAAAAGTAGGCTATTTTCTTTGAAATTTAATTTTTTTTTAATTTGTGAAATATTCTATAACTTACAATATGACTTATCAGTACAGAGTGAAAGGTGTAGAAAACTAAATATGCTATCTGTATACAGAGAAAGATTAACGCGTTTCCAAGGAATCAGGCTTTCTTCTTCAAAACAAGGAAACAATATATTTTTTTTAAATACATAGCTGTAGTAAGGAAAATACAATATCAGAAAATATTATTCTGCAATATATTATACAGAAATTTTCGGTTTTCATTTTTTATGAAATTGAAAATCAAAGTGTAAATAAAATTCACTAAATGTAAAATATAGTTATAAGGCAATTTTCAGAAGAAAATTGCAAAATTAGAGGAAAAGATGTATGATAAAAACTCTAAACATGCATCACATATATATTTCTTCCTTTTTATATAAGAATTCCCTAAAAAGTAGGCTATTTTCTTTGAAATTTAATTTTTTTTTAATTTGTGAAATATTCTATAACTTACAATGTGACTTATCAGTACAGAGTGAAAGGTGTAGAAAACTAAATATGCTATCTGTATACAGAGAAAGATTAACGCGTTTCCAAGGAATCAGGCTTTCTTCTTCAAAACAAGGAAACAATATATATTTTTTAAATACATAGCTGTAGTAAGGAAAATACAATATCAGAAAATATTATTCTGCAATATATTATACAGAAATTTTCGGTTTTCTTTTTTTATGAAATTGAAAATCAAAGTGTAAATAAAATTCACTAAATGTAAAATATAGTTATAAGGCAATTTTCAGAAGAAAATTGCAAAATTAGAGGAAAAGATGTATGATAAAAACTCTAAACATGCATCACATATATATTTCTTCCTTTTTATATAAGAATTCCCTAAAAAGTAGGCTATTTTCTTTGAAATTTAATTTTTTTTTTAATTTGTGAAATATTCTATAACTTACAATGTGACTTATCAGTACAGAGTGAAAGGTGTAGAAAACTAAATATGCTATCTGTATACAGAGAAAGATTAACGCGTTTCCAAGGAATCAGGCTTTCTTCTTCAAAACAAGGAAACAATATATATTTTTTAAATACATAGCTGTAGTAAGGAAAATACAATATCAGAAAATATTATTCTGCAATATATTATACAGAAATTTTCGGTTTTCATTTTTTATGAAATTGAAAATCAAAGTGTAAATAAAATTCACTAAATGTAAAATATAGTTATAAGGCAATTTTCAGAAGAAAATTGCAAAATTAGAGGAAAAGATGTATGATAAAAACTCTAAACATGCATCACATATATATTTCTTCCTTTTTATATAAGAATTCCCTAAAAAGTAGGCTATTTTCTTTGAAATTTAATTTTTTTTTAATTTGTGAAATATTCTATAACTTACAATATGACTTATCAGTACAGAGTGAAAGGTGTAGAAAACTAAATATGCTATCTGTATACAGAGAAAGATTAACGCGTTTCCAAGGAATCAGGCTTTCTTCTTCAAAACAAGGAAACAATATATTTTTTTTAAATACATAGCTGTAGTAAGGAAAATACAATATCAGAAAATATTATTCTGCAATATATTATACAGAAATTTTCGGTTTTCATTTTTTATGAAATTGAAAATCAAAGTGTAAATAAAATTCACTAAATGTAAAATATAGTTATAAGGCAATTTTCAGAAGAAAATTGCAAAATTAGAGGAAAAGATGTATGATAAAAACTCTAAACATGCATCACATATATATTTCTTCCTTTTTATATAAGAATTCCCTAAAAAGTAGGCTATTTTCTTTGAAATTTAATTTTTTTTTAATTTGTGAAATATTCTATAACTTACAATGTGACTTATCAGTACAGAGTGAAAGGTGTAGAAAACTAAATATGCTATCTGTATACAGAGAAAGATTAACGCGTTTCCAAGGAATCAGGCTTTCTTCTTCAAAACAAGGAAACAATATATATTTTTTAAATACATAGCTGTAGTAAGGAAAATACAATATCAGAAAATATTATTCTGCAATATATTATACAGAAATTTTCGGTTTTCATTTTTTATGAAATTGAAAATCAAAGTGTAAATAAAATTCACTAAATGTAAAATATAGTTATAAGGCAATTTTCAGAAGAAAATTGCAAAATTAGAGGAAAAGATGTATGATAAAAACTCTAAACATGCATCACATATATATTTCTTCCTTTTTATATAAGAATTCCCTAAAAAGTAGGCTATTTTCTTTGAAATTTAATTTTTTTTTTAATTTGTGAAATATTCTATAACTTACAATGTGACTTATCAGTACAGAGTGAAAGGTGTAGAAAACTAAATATGCTATCTGTATACAGAGAAAGATTAACGCGTTTCCAAGGAATCAGGCTTTCTTCTTCAAAACAAGGAAACAATATATATTTTTTAAATACATAGCTGTAGTAAGGAAAATACAATATCAGAAAATATTATTCTGCAATATATTATACAGAAATTTTCGGTTTTCATTTTTTATGAAATTGAAAATCAAAGTGAAAATAAAATTCACTAAATGTAAAATATAGTTATAAGGCAATTTTCAGAAGAAAATTGCAAAATTAGAGGAAAAGATGTATGATAAAAACTCTAAACATGCATCACATATATATTTCTTCCTTTTTATATAAGAATTCCCTAAAAAGTAGGCTATTTTCTTTGAAATTTAATTTTTTTTTAATTTGTGAAATATTCTATAACTTACAATGTGACTTATCAGTACAGAGTGAAAGGTGTAGAAAACTAAATATGCTATCTGTATACAGAGAAAGATTAACGCGTTTCCAAGGAATCAGGCTTTCTTCTTCAAAACAAGGAAACAATATATTTTTTTTAAATACATAGCTGTAGTAAGGAAAATACAATATCAGAAAATATTATTCTGCAGTATATTATACAGAAATTTTCGGTTTTCATTTTTTATGAAATTGAAAATCAAAGTGTAAATAAAATTCACTAAATGTAAAATATAGTTATAAGGCAATTTTCAGAAGAAAATTGCAAAATTAGAGGAAAAGATGTATGATAAAAACTCTAAACATGCATCACATATATATTTCTTCCTTTTTATATAAGAATTCCCTAAAAAGTAGGCTATTTTCTTTGAAATTTAATTTTTTTTTAATTTGTGAAATATTCTATAACTTACAATGTGACTTATCAGTACAGAGTGAAAGGTGTAGAAAACTAAATATGCTATCTGTATACAGAGAAAGATTAACGCGTTTCCAAGGAATCAGGCTTTCTTCTTCAAAACAAGGAAACAATATATATTTTTTAAATACATAGCTGTAGTAAGGAAAATACAATATCAGAAAATATTATTCTGCAATATATTATACAGAAATTTTCGGTTTTCATTTTTTATGAAATTGAAAATCAAAGTGTAAATAAAATTCACTAAATGTAAAATATAGTTATAAGGCAATTTTCAGAAGAAAATTGCAAAATTAGAGGAAAAGATGTATGATAAAAACTCTAAACATGCATCACATATATATTTCTTCCTTTTTATATAAGAATTCCGTAAAAAGTAGGCTATTTTCTTTGAAATTTAATTTTTTTTTAATTTGTGAAATATTCTATAACTTACAATGTGACTTATCAGTACAGAGTGAAAGGTGTAGAAAACTAAATATGCTATCTGTATACAGAGAAAGATTAACGCGTTTCCAAGGAATCAGGCTTTCTTCTTCAAAACAAGGAAACAATATATTTTTTTTAAATACATAGCTGTAGTAAGGAAAATACAATATCAGAAAATATTATTCTGCAATATATTATACAGAAATTTTCGGTTTTCATTTTTTATGAAATTGAAAATCAAAGTGTAAATAAAATTCACTAAATGTAAAATATAGTTATAAGGCAATTTTCAGAAGAAAATTGCAAAATTAGAGGAAAAGATGTATGATAAAAACTCTAAACATGCATCACATATATATTTCTTCCTTTTTATATAAGAATTCCCTAAAAAGTAGGCTATTTTCTTTGAAATTTAATTTTTTTTTAATTTGTGAAATATTCTATAACTTACAATGTGACTTATCAGTACAGAGTGAAAGGTGTAGAAAACTAAATATGCTATCTGTATACAGAGAAAGATTAACGCGTTTCCAAGGAATCAGGCTTTCTTCTTCAAAACAAGGAAACAATATATATTTTTTAAATACATAGCTGTAGTAAGGAAAATACAATATCAGAAAATATTATTCTGCAATATATTATACAGAAATTTTCGGTTTTCATTTTTTATGAAATTGAAAATCAAAGTGTAAATAAAATTCACTAAATGTAAAATATAGTTATAAGGCAATTTTCAGAAGAAAATTGCAAAATTAGAGGAAAAGATGTATGATAAAAACTCTAAACATGCATCACATATATATTTCTTCCTTTTTATATAAGAATTCCCTAAAAAGTAGGCTATTTTCTTTGAAATTTAATTTTTTTTTAATTTGTGAAATATTCTATAACTTACAATGTGACTTATCAGTACAGAGTGAAAGGTGTAGAAAACTAAATATGCTATCTGTATACAGAGAAAGATTAACGCGTTTCCAAGGAATCAGGCTTTCTTCTTCAAAACAAGGAAACAATATATATTTTTTAAATACATAGCTGTAGTAAGGAAAATACAATATCAGAAAATATTATTCTGCAATATATTATACAGAAATTTTCGGTTTTCATTTTTTATGAAATTGAAAATCAAAGTGTAAATAAAATTCACTAAATGTAAAATATAGTTATAAGGCAATTTTCAGAAGAAAATTGCAAAATTAGAGGAAAAGATGTATGATAAAAACTCTAAACATGCATCACATATATATTTCTTCCTTTTTATATAAGAATTCCCTAAAAAGTAGGCTATTTTCTTTGAAATTTAATTTTTTTTTAATTTGTGAAATATTCTATAACTTACAATGTGACTTATCAGTACAGAGTGAAAGGTGTAGAAAACTAAATATGCTATCTGTATACAGAGAAAGATTAACGCGTTTCCAAGGAATCAGGCTTTCTTCTTCAAAACAAGGAAACAATATATATTTTTTAAATACATAGCTGTAGTAAGGAAAATACAATATCAGAAAATATTATTCTGCAATATATTATACAGAAATTTTCGGTTTTCATTTTTTATGAAATTGAAAATCAAAGTGTAAATAAAATTCACTAAATGTAAAATATAGTTATAAGGCAATTTTCAGAAGAAAATTGCAAAATTAGAGGAAAAGATGTATGATAAAAACTCTAAACATGCATCACATATATATTTCTTCCTTTTTATTTAAGAATTCCCTAAAAAGTAGGCTATTTTCTTTGAAATTTAATTTTTTTTTAATTTGTGAAATATTCTATAACTTACAATGTGACTTATCAGTACAGAGTGAAAGGTGTAGAAAACTAAATATGCTATCTGTATACAGAGAAAGATTAACGCGTTTCCAAGGAATCAGGCTTTCTTCTTCAAAACAAGGAAACAATATATTTTTTTTAAATACATAGCTGTAGTAAGGAAAATACAATATCAGAAAATATTATTCTGCAATATATTATACAGAAATTTTCGGTTTTCATTTTTTATGAAATTGAAAATCAAAGTGTAAATAAAATTCACTAAATGTAAAATATAGTTATAAGGCAATTTTCAGAAGAAAATTGCAAAATTAGAGGAAAAGATGTATGATAAAAACTCTAAACATGCATCACATATATATTTCTTCCTTTTTATATAAGAATTCCCTAAAAAGTAGGCTATTTTCTTTGAAATTTAATTTTTTTTTAATTTGTGAAATATTCTATAACTTACAATGTGACTTATAAGTACAGAGTGAAAGGTGTAGAAAACTAAATATGCTATCTGTATACAGAGAAAGATTAACGCGTTTCCAAGGAATCAGGCTTTCTTCTTCAAAACAAGGAAACAATATATATTTTTTAAATACATAGCTGTAGTAAGGAAAATACAATATCAGAAAATATTATTCTGCAATATATTATACAGAAATTTTCGGTTTTCATTTTTTATGAAATTGAAAATCAAAGTGTAAATAAAATTCACTAAATGTAAAATATAGTTATAAGGCAATTTTCAGAAGAAAATTGCAAAATTAGAGGAAAAGATGTATGATAAAAACTCTAAACATGCATCACATATATATTTCTTCCTTTTTATATAAGAATTCCCTAAAAAGTAGGCTATTTTCTTTGAAATTTAATTTTTTTTTAATTTGTGAAATATTCTATAACTTACAATGTGACTTATCAGTACAGAGTGAAAGGTGTAGAAAACTAAATATGCTATCTGTATACAGAGAAAGATTAACGCGTTTCCAAGGAATCAGGCTTTCTTCTTCAAAACAAGGAAACAATATATATTTTTTAAATACATAGCTGTAGTAAGGAAAATACAATATCAGAAAATATTATTCTGCAATATATTATACAGAAATTTTCGGTTTTCATTTTTTATGAAATTGAAAATCAAAGTGTAAATAAAATTCACTAAATGTAAAATATAGTTATAAGGCAATTTTCAGAAGAAAA
This sequence comes from Maratus speciosus, assembly GCA_963932465.1. Classification (NCBI taxonomy): domain Eukaryota; kingdom Metazoa; phylum Arthropoda; class Arachnida; order Araneae; family Salticidae; genus Maratus; species Maratus speciosus. The sequence continues at coordinate 492,054,742 of OZ010788.1, read as the reverse complement.
TTGCAAAATTAGAGGAAAAGATGTATGATAAAAACTCTAAACATGCATCACATATATATTTCTTCCTTTTTATATAAGAATTCCCTAAAAAGTAGGCTATTTTCTTTGAAATTTAATTTTTTTTTAATTTGTGAAATATTCTATAACTTACAATGTGACTTATCAGTACAGAGTGAAAGGTGTAGAAAACTAAATATGCTATCTGTATACAGAGAAAGATTAACGCGTTTCCAAGGAATCAGGCTTTCTTCTTCAAAACAAGGAAACAATATATATTTTTTAAATACATAGCTGTAGTAAGGAAAATACAATATCAGAAAATATTATTCTGCAATATATTATACAGAAATTTTCGGTTTTCATTTTTTATGAAATTGAAAATCAAAGTGTAAATAAAATTCACTAAATGTAAAATATAGTTATAAGGCAATTTTCAGAAGAAAATTGCAAAATTAGAGGAAAAGATGTATGATAAAAACTCTAAACATGCATCACATATATATTTCTTCCTTTTTATATAAGAATTCCCTAAAAAGTAGGCTATTTTCTTTGAAATTTAATTTTTTTTTAATTTGTGAAATATTCTATAACTTACAATGTGACTTATCAGTACAGAGTGAAAGGTGTAGAAAACTAAATATGCTATCTGTATACAGAGAAAGATTAACGCGTTTCCAAGGAATCAGGCTTTCTTCTTCAAAACAAGGAAACAATATATATTTTTTAAATACATAGCTGTAGTAAGGAAAATACAATATCAGAAAATATTATTCTGCAATATATTATACAGAAATTTTCGGTTTTCATTTTTTATGAAATTGAAAATCAAAGTGTAAATAAAATTCACTAAATGTAAAATATAGTTATAAGGCAATTTTCAGAAGAAAATTGCAAAATTAGAGGAAAAGATGTATGATAAAAACTCTAAACATGCATCACATATATATTTCTTCCTTTTTATATAAGAATTCCCTAAAAAGTAGGCTATTTTCTTTGAAATTTAATTTTTTTTTAATTTGTGAAATATTCTATAACTTACAATGTGACTTATCAGTACAGAGTGAAAGGTGTAGAAAACTAAATATGCTATCTGTATACAGAGAAAGATTAACGCGTTTCCAAGGAATCAGGCTTTCTTCTTCAAAACAAGGAAACAATATATTTTTTTTAAATACATAGCTGTAGTAAGGAAAATACAATATCAGAAAATATTATTCTGCAATATATTATACAGAAATTTTCGGTTTTCATTTTTTATGAAATTGAAAATCAAAGTGTAAATAAAATTCACTAAATGTAAAATATAGTTATAAGGCAATTTTCAGAAGAAAATTGCAAAATTAGAGGAAAAGATGTATGATAAAAACTCTAAACATGCATCACATATATATTTCTTCCTTTTTATATAAGAATTCCCTAAAAAGTAGGCTATTTTCTTTGAAATTTAATTTTTTTTAAATTTGTGAAATATTCTATAACTTACAATGTGACTTATCAGTACAGAGTGAAAGGTGTAGAAAACTAAATATGCTATCTGTATACAGAGAAAGATTAACGCGTTTCCAAGGAATCAGGCTTTCTTCTTCAAAACAAGGAAACAATATATATTTTTTAAATACATAGCTGTAGTAAGGAAAATACAATATCAGAAAATATTATTCTATATAAATTATATAGAATTATTGTGTTTTCATTTTTTATGAAATTTAAAATCAAAGTGGAAACAAAATTCGTTAAATGTAAAATATATTTATAAGGCAATTTCCAGAAGAAAATTGCAAAATTAGAGGAAAAGATTTTTGATAACAACTCTAAACATACATCACATATATATTTCTTTCTTTTAGGTAGCTTTCTTTACAAAAAGCTACCTATTGCAGCCGTTCGGAGGAAAGCGATTTCAAAAAATTTTGGTATATTTTCATCGATCATGACCCCCAGACGCCGAAACCACCCTCCGTTCAAAATTGATATATATACATATATATATATATATCAATATATATATATATATATATATATATATATATAGATATATATATATATCTATAGATATATATATCTGACCTATGTCAGATATATATATCTGACATATATCACACTGTAACTCTCGTATTTATGAACCGATTTGGATGTAATTCGGTGTGTACATAGTACATACCAATCTCTCGACCGAGTTCGTTGGCCAGCTTCATCCGCCATTTTGTTTCAAAATGGCGGCCATATAAAATTTTTAAAAAAATTTAAAATTTGAAATGTGGTACCAAAAAATTGAAAATGGAAAAATATTTTTTTCTTATGTATTTGACCTTTATACAAAGACTCCGTAGCAGTTTTTATTTCGTCTATATCTTAAAAAATGGCTGAGTTATAGCATTTTGAATTTCTGACGAAGCTGACATTTTGAAACGTCCTGAATTTTGTCACGCGATAAAAGGCGTATTTATGAACCGATTTGGATGTAACTTCGTTTATACATAGTACAGACCAATGTCTCGAACGAGTTCGTTGGCCAGCTTCATCCGCCATTTTGTTTAAAAATGGCGGCCATTTAAAATTTTAAGAAAAATTTAAATTTGAAAAGTGGTACCAAAAAATTGAAAATTGAAAAAATATTTTTTTCTTATGTGTTTGACCTCGATAAAAAGATTCGGGAGCAGTTTTTGTTTCGTCTATACCTTAAAAAATGGCTGAGTTATAGCATTTTGAATTTCTAGTGTGGCTGGCATTTTGAAACGCCCTGATTTTTGCCACGTGATAACAGACGTATTTATGAACCGATTTGGATGTACCTTGGTGTGTACATAGTACATACAAATAACTCAACCGAGTTCGTTGGCCAGCTTCATCCGCCATCTTGTTTCAAAATGGCGGCCATTTAAAAAAATTTAAAAAAAATTAAATTTAAAATGAGATACCAAAAAATTGGAAAATGAAAAAGAGTTTTTTCGTATGTGTTTGACCTTAATACAAAGATTCCGGAACAGGTTTTGTTTCGTCTATATCTAAAAAAATGGCTGAGTTATAACATTTTGAATTTCTATTGTGGCTGATATTTTAAAACGACCTGATTTTTGTCACGCGATAACAGGCGTATTTATGAACCGATTTGAATGTAACTTGGTCTGTACATAGTACATACCAATGTCTCGACCGAGTTCGTTGGCCAGCTTCATTCGCCATCTTGTTTCAAAAGGGTTGCCATTTTAAAAAAATGTAATTTAAAATTTAAAATGAGGTATTAAAAAATTGGAAAATGAAAAAGATTTTTTTTATGTGTTTGGCCTTGATACAAAGATTCTGGAGCAGTTTTTGTTTCTGAAAATTTGTTCTTTTGTTTATATCTTAAAAAGTGGTTGAATTATAGCACTTTGAATTTCTATCATGGATAACACTTTGAAACGATCTTGTATTTGTCTCGCGATACCACACGTATTCACCTATTTCGATGTAAAAAGGCATGTGGATAGTATACATCAATATCTCGACCAAGTTCGCTGGTCAGCTTCATCAGCCATCTTGTTTCAAAATGGCGGTCATTAAATTAAAAAAAATTATATTTAAAGTGAGGTGCAAAAAAATGAGAAATTGAAAAAGGTTTCTTTCTTAAGTATTTGACCTTGATATAAGGATTCAGGAGCATTTTTTGTTTGTCTTTATCTTAAAAAATTGCTCAGATATAGCAGTTTCAATTTCTAACGTTAGTGACATTTTGAAAAATCTGATTTTTTGCCTGGGACAGCACTCGTATATATCAACCGATTCCGATGTGAGTGACCATGTGCACAGCAATTACTAAGGTCTCGACCAAGTTCACTGGTTAGCCTCATCCACCATGTTGTCTTAAAATGGCAGGCACTTTAAGAAATCGCCGAATTATGCAGCCAAATATAAGTTACTTTAAATAAAAGCTGCTTGGATAAAGCTGACTAATTTCGCGAAATTCTCATTCATAATGATGTAGTATTGATAAAAATTAGTATCGAATCTCCTACATTCGGTTTCCACATAATTGAGCTTCGTGTGTTTGAATAATATAAGTTGGCTTTTTTTAAATAAGGAATATGAAAGCTACCTCTTCCTCCCGGCACTGGCCGGAAGGACTTTTTTATCTGAGAATTCCCTAAAAATAGGCGGATTTCCTTTAAAATTCCATTTTTTTTAATATTCTATAACGTACAATATGAATCATCAGTAGAAAGACAGTAGAAAACTGTATATATTATATCTGCATTCAGCAGAAAAAGAGTAACGCGTTTCCAAGGAATCAGACTTTCTTCTTCCAAACAAAGAAACAATATATTTTTTTAAATACACAGCTTTAGTAAGGGAAAAAAAAAATATCAGAAAAATATTATTCTACAATAAATTATATAGAAATATTGTGTTTTCATTTTTTATGAAATCGAAAATGAAAGTGGAAATAAAATTCACTAAATGTAAAATATAGTTATAAGGCAATTTTCAGAAGAAAATTGCAAAAATTAGAGGAAAATATCTATGATAACAATTCTTAACATGCATTATATATATATTTCTTCCTTCTTTTATATAAGAATTCCCTAAAAAGTAGGCAGATTTTCTTTAACATTCCATTTTTTTTTTAATTGTGAAATATTCTATAACTTATAATGTGAATTATCAGTAGAGAGTGAAAGGTGTAGAATGTTATATATGTTATCTGTATAAAGAGTAAGAGTAACGCGTTTCCAAGGAATCAGGCTTTCTTCTTCAAAACAAAGAAACAATATATTTTTTTTAAATACACAACTGTAGTAAGGAAAATACAATATCAGAAAATATTATTCTGCAATATATTATACAGATATTTTTGGTTTTCATTTTTTATGAAATTGATAATCAAAGTGTAAATAAAATTCACTAAATGTAAAATATATTTATAAGGCAATTTTCAGAAGAAAATTGCAAAATTAGAGGAAAAGATCTATGATAAATCTCTAAACATGCATCACATATATATTTCTTTCTTTGTTATCTAAGAATTCCCTAAAAATAGGCGGATTTCCTTTAAAATTCCTTTTTTTTTGTGAAATATTCTATAACTTACAATATGAGCCATCAACAGAAAGTAAAAGGTATAGAAAACTATATAAGTTATCTGTATACAGCAAAAAAAGAGTAACGCGTTTCCAAGGGATCAGACTTTCTTCTTCGAAACAAAGAAACAATATATATATATTTTAATACTTTAGTAAGGAAAATGCAATATCAGAAAATATTATTCTGCAGTAAATTATACAAAAATTTTCTGTTTTCATTTTTTATGAAATTGAAAATCAAAGTGAAAAAACAATTCACTAAATTTAAAATATAGTTATAAGGATTAAGATAAAAATTATGTTCTATAACTCTTAAGGTGCAAAATATGAGAGCAGAAATTTAAATTATCCCTAGATTTGGCAAACTGAATTTAGACATTAAAAAATATCTGACTTTACATAAGAAGTAAAAATAAAATAATAATAAAAATAATATAAGGTTATGCACGTAATTTTTTACATGTGCACTGTTCTTATTTTTAAATAACTCAATGCCATTATTCCCACACGACCATCCGCGCCAATTTATATTGACTGCTCATCCAATAATATTCTCTCTCAGCTAATTCAATTATGCTGTTGCATTACACTTTTTTAATAAGTGGAACAAAATTTTGTTTCTTTGATGTTCAGAAAATCAGTTTGTCTTTAAAATAGTAAAACTCTAGTTAACCCTGGTATTCGTATAGAGTAGGGGGAGGGGGGGATACTTTCTTATTTCTTTAAATAGTAATAATTCTATACGCTTTTCACCAATTTTTGATCAATTTTCACTATTTAGCCAACCCCTACCAAAAATTCCGCATGCACCAATATCAGACAAATATCAGCATAAAAGACTCTTCAGCAGACGATTTTACTATTACCAATGACTCTAATTCAGTAACCTTTTATTTTAATTTCTTGACACATAAAATGAGAGGTGGGTATAGGGATGTGGGAGCTGGTAACAAATATTCCATTATAAACATAATTCTCAGACACCTTTCTTTCTGTTGGATGTCAAATGCATATGTAGAACTAACATTTTGTATAGTGGTCTTCACAGCTGTGTACAACAGAATGGGCTGCACCCCACCCTATCTTCACACCATGAAAATAACACAAAAATACGATATAGTATTCAAAATAAGCTGACAAGATATCAAGGAACAAAAAACAGAGGAAATTGTAAAAGGAGAGCGCTGTCTCCGGTAGGCATGTTAAATGGGGATGGGGTGTCGGTTGGTCAATTTATCTCATCAGACATGTTCAGTTTAAAAACCCCTATATAATTAGATACAATTACCCTTTCTATATAACTATATACGGTAATGATTTAAATGTGTGGATGTTTTCTCTGTGAAATTATCAGTGGATATAGTGAAATAGAAAGACTCTCCATTTTTATCTTAGAACTTGTTAATCTAAATTAGTTACAAGCTATCAAGACATGCCAAAAAAAAAAGAGTCAAGCTGTTCTAAAACCTAAACTGATTACTGTTTTGACGCATTTACGAGATTTCACTTTTAAGCTTATATTTATGAAATTTCAAGTTATCTTTATTTAGAAACAAAGAGATCGTATAGCATTTTCCATTTTTCCGTAAAGACAAAACACTTTGAAAAGGTGCTGTAAAAGTTAGCATTTTAAGCTGAATTTTGGAAAAAAAAAAAGAGAGAGAGAGAGATTAATTACTTCAATTTATATTAAATTCAGATTTTGAACCGTTCTGTATTAGCGTACAAATCTCAACACCGTAAAAAATATAGTTATTCAAATTCAGCGAGTGTACCGCAGAAATGTTGAGTAAATTTGAACTCTTTTCAATTTTATTATCATTATTTTTTTAATGATTGTTTACATCGTAAAAGTTTTTAACGATTACAACTTTGCTTTATTGTTTTCCCTTGAGCTATTCGATATTATATCTGCATAAAGAGTGTGGAAAAACTCCGGTAACGACTTTCTCCGCAAAACAGATAGTGCTACGTCACTTGATCAAAATCGCTAAAAATGAAATATTTTAAAGGTGTTTATTTTATTTATTTTTTCTTGAATTTCTAAAAAAGCATTGCAGCAATTTTTTATGAAATTTAAACGCGACAAAATTTGAAAGTATCCTATTTCAAAATAGCTGCCAATTTTTACGCTTTTTTGCTACCACTAAAATTTAACAGAAGTTTTTACCTTATTTAAATTATACATTTGTACGATTAAATAAAACAAAAGTTTCCATGCAATTTTAGTATTAGGAGAAATGCGTAAAAGTTGGCAACTATGCCTTTCAATGAAAAAAAAAGTTACATGTATCGGTCGCGTATTTTCAAAGTAGTCGGTTAACATAAAAAAAAACAAAAAAAAAAAAACAAAACAAACAAACAAAAAAAACGTACGTGCCAAATTGAGAAACACCTACTTTTTTTGGTGTCAGTTTACAAATAACTAAGGAATTATTAATGGAATCTTTATTATGGTTTGCATAAATAAATATTATTTCATTTGTACTATTCGGCGAATAAATTATTTGGAAATAATGCTAGAATTCGACTAATTATTAATTTTCTGAAACAGGCAATATACAATTACATAGGCAGGGTTTAAAACATGGTTATTTAGTTGACTGTGGGCATAAAATTATGCTGTTTTCCAATGTGAAACTTTTTGACATAGTTTCTGAATATTTTTTAAAGTGTCAGCACAAAATTGGCAGGAATGACTTTTGAAGGGATTAGGAATCGAATGCAGTTTTCCATTTTTTGATAAATAAATTACTTATCGATTTATTATTTTTGTCACGCGACTATAGATTTCCACCTTTCTGTTCAAAATTCCAACTTTGACAGTATTTTCTGAAATGCTTTTGCCTTTACTAAAAAACTGAAAGCACCATTCTATTACATACTTTCTGAATAAGAACATCTTCCAATTTCATACGTTTTCGAACAAAAATGAATTTATAAATGCCCCAGAAACTAGCTCCTTTGAGTTTCAGAGTAATCTTAAGTTTCATAACCCAGTTTTTTAACTGTACAAAGAAAAAAATAATTTTTGTTTGATTAATTATGCTATTACAAAATGCTACGAAATGCATTGCATTTTCATTAAAATAGTAATAAGTATAAACATTTTAACTTTCCAGTTCTGTATATAAAATTACGAACATAATTTAAGATATCTAGTGTGTTAGTAAGAAAGAAAAAATAATAATGCTACATTTTTCATTGTAAGGACAAAGGTCTAACCAAAATTAGCAATATTAAACTACTAAAATTATTTGCTGAAAATTATCTATTCATTATCATATCAAAAGTGACACTATCATGTCTCACAAACTAGAATTATCTTCAATTAATTTGCAGCAAGCGTAGTAGAAACGGCTTTACGTTGATTGCGTAAGCAATGTTTACTTTTTACAATGTAATCTTCCCCGTACTTCTCTAGAATAACTAATATCTTCCCTACAGAATTTCCCTTGTTCGATACGCAGACGGACCCAACTGAGCAAAACGGTCTGAATGATTTCCTGCACAGCATCTCCGAGGGGTAGAAAAGTTCGGGATGGCAGTAATCCCAACCCCGTATTTTTCAACACTCTTTTTCTTGGGATTACGGTTATCCCCCCGTAAGCTACAGGTTAATGGTTAAAAACCTGAAAAATATTACAATATTTTATTTGTGATATATTTAGTGCGACTACGTAATGTCGATTGTCCTGTGACGTGAACAGAAGATGTTTTCACATTCTAACTTATTATTCTGATGGCTAACACATGTCATACATACAATATACATTAATGGAATGTTCAATTATGAAATAAGAGTTTAGTCTCATTTACAGATTTTATACCTTACTGCATTAATACATTTATTACTTTCACGTAACCAATGCAACAAATACAACACCACCAGGACATCAAATACAACAAGAGAACCACAGCTTTGGCTTTATTATGCTACATAGATCCTTAACAGATCGATTTTTAAAATAACAGAATAATTTATCCGGCAAGATTTTATTGACCATCCATTATCCTAGAATCAATAGAAGTAATTTTACGCAACGAGAATATTTATAATGATTCAGTGTCCCTTGTGTTACCTAAAATTTGGAAAGAGATGCTATGCAGGTTTAGTAACAATAGTAGAAATTAATCCACGCTCACAAATATCCAATTTCATTTTATTTTATTTTGGCACTGATTTTCATTATGCATGAACACTCGTGATATTATTTACAAAGTTTGTGAAAATATTTCTATCAAGAATGATTTAGAAAATATTGCCGTTTGTGCGATGAAACGTACGTTAATCTAAATAAAAGTATTTTACCACTTTTATAGCATTTTTAACTTTGATACATGATATCATATTAAAATGCAACATTTTATGTATTTTAAGTAAAACATGTTTTATAAAAAATATATATATATTCACCTTGCACATTTTCAAAATAAGGATTATAAACCTTCTTAAAATCTGGCTAAAGATCGTAGGAATTTTTATGCATAGCATTTTTTATTGGAATAAATGTTAGTAGAAAAACTGGAAAAATGTTTTTTCTGTGATACTGCAAATGATCATATTCCTTAAGATAAAGAATTAAATTTGACTAATTAGCCTGTGCTGAAACATCACGGATGAGGAAGGTTTTAAGTAATATTCTCCAACAAAAGTTTAAGAAAACACTAAAGGTCATTTATTGCGACGTACTTTCAGTACTTATTTATTTAGTAGTAGATCTGTGTAAGGTTTTCGTACAGCAGTCTTTGACATTATTTACCGATACGTTTTCCTTGAATTTTTAATTAAACGGCATTTTGTTTTTACCAAACAATGTGTTTTAACAAAATATGAGTGTACTGTGTCAAAAACCTTTCAGAAACGATTCGTATGCCTTGAATCCTCATTGTTTGTAAATATATTAACATTAGAAATAATATATATGATAATAACATTAAATAAATTCGTATTTCTCCAGTTTTCATTTAGTACGTTCTCAGACCAATGTTCCTGTTATTTTAATTCAAGAAGAATCGAATCCTAGAATAAAAAGTGTATTTTCTGACGAATAATATGTTTTTGTAGTTGTTAATTTGATTTCCTTTTTAGCTGATAGGCTATCAAAGCCTCAGAGCTAATGTGCCCGCATGTTGTGTATAAACGTATGTACACATCTATGTACGTAACGTGATAACTCCTGATAGAAATATCCGATTTGCTTCAAATTTTGAAATGGGTTCATTCTGATAAGGCGCTTTCCTGATTAGTTTTAGGTGTTCTTTGGTGGAGTATAAAGGGGGGGACGGGGGGATAATCCACTCATTAATTTAGATAAACGGGTTTCTTATGAAGAATTATCCGATTTGTTTCAAATTTAGTATACTGGTTTATTCTGATAAAGCGCTTCCCTGATTAGATTTGGAGGTTCATTGGTTAAGTATAAAGGGCCGTAACGGGGGCTATCCCCTTAATTTGATAAATGTTTTTTTCTTGCAGAATTATCCGGTTTGTTGCGAATTCGGTGTACTGGTATATTCTGATAAGGCGCTTCCCTGATTATTTGCCGTTTTGCTCAAAAATAGTGAGTTCTATTTTATGAATAATAGATATAAATAAGAGAAAATATACAATTAGTTAGAATATCCTGTGAGCTCAAGGCCATCAGTTTACCTGGACATTTTACTTTTTATTAAGAAAAATTCCGAAACAAGAATTTTCACTTTTAAGTCTGTTAGTAAAGAAACTGTAATTAATATTAGAAATTTCTGGTATGAATTAAAAATTTCTGAATAAAAAAGTAGGCCAAACTCGCAACATTGTTTTAATGTATACTAGAATTATTTGATACTCGCGAGAGAGAAAATGAGTGGAAATCACGTTAATTTAATGCCATCATAATAACATTATAAAGTTTTATTTATTTAAACTCACATTTCTTTTTAATATTTAAAAATATAACGCACTTTTAATAAATAAACATGACATCATTTCTGATGTAAAAAAAAAAGAAAAAAAAACAAAGATTTACAACTCAAATAGTATTTTTCTCCTTCACACGCGTTCTTTCTAAGATGTTGCTATATAGCACATTAAAAATTTTATATGAAATATATTAATTATTCTGCATTTAAAAAGTGAAATTTTGATTTTATTACAAACCTAAACGCTGATATGAAATAAAAAAATAGCTTGTGTTGGGTATTTTCAGTTATAATCACTTATACAGAAAGTTAAAAATAATTAGTTAAACCATTACTTATTTTTTGTTTCAAGATGGAATCTATATTGTCATTTGAAAAAATCCATGCCACTGGCTGTGCTTGATTTAATTTAATTTATTTCTTTACAGTTTATTTTAAGAATTTTTACTTAAATACAATTTTTTATCAAACATTATTTTTTAACGAAATGTTAGTATAATTTATCAGAAGTCTGCTCAAAGTTCTTTCGATTGATACCTCAATCATTGATTCGAAATTTATATGTGCCTTAAAAAGGGATATTGACAGTATAAATAATATATATGGTAACTTTTTTATTTACAAAGTACTTAACAATTGTTATTTTAGGACCTGAAAGCGTGGCGCTTTTCTATTACGATTCAGTTGAAGTAAAATATTTCTTTTCGGTTTGGATTTCTCTTACTCTATTTTTCTTTTTACAAAATGACTGTAGGCATCCGAGTAAACATTTGCAATATTATCTGAAAATGATTAAATGAATGTACACATATATATACATGTTCCACAAACACTTCTATTTTTCAAATGTTTACTGTATTTTCAATTCCTTGTCGCACTTGTTATAATGATCTGTCTCAAAGAATTTTATAATGCTGTATACACCATATTTAAATTGCATAAATTCATTTATAATTAGTATATTCGCATTTGTTGATGATAACTTGCATTAGTTTGTAATGGTTATATATATATGATAGGGTTTCACTAGTATGATATAAACATATCGGTCTTAAGCAGCAGCCATACACTCGTTATCTAACTCAACCGATAAATCAAAGTTTCGTAGTCGTAAAATCGTGGTTAAGAGTGTAAGATCTGGTCGAAATACATTGGTATTTTCCCGTAAATAATAACTGAAGCCTTTAGATTCATCATATATTTATTAGATAATCATAAAATGCACCAAACTCCACTAGCTATACTCTACCCATGCTCGGGCCGTTTTTACGTCGTAAATAGAAAACCACTAGATGTTACATATTAAAATAACATGACGATGATACAGGAAACAAATCTCTCCATGTGGCATGGGTTATAAGAAACTCAATAATCGTAAATTTATCTCTCTCCTAGCCAATGCAACAAGTTAAATACTTGCGAAAAATGCTCGTATGAATCCATTAAAAGTGAAAGAACCAACCCCGTAAGAATAGCCGGGAGGACGTGACGAGAGGCAGGTTACTATAGAACTTAGCTCCGGGGGAAGGGAGGAAGTACGCGTGACGTCGATGATGAACTCTTTACTCTCAGCGTCAGATTAATAACGTAAACAAATGTTGGCGGGCTTGGCAAGGAATTAAGGGAAATAGAACATCGGAGAACAAATGGAATAAATGATATTAAAAACATTCGAAACAAAAAGAATTTAGTTTCAGAATAAAATGAAAAATGTAATTTAATGGGTTTTATAAGATTAGACGAATGGATTTATGGTTTTTAGAATAATAAAAGAATACGCATTTAAAGCATGGAAAAAAGATAAAAGCTATTTAAGATAGTATTAAAGTTAAGTAAAAAAGTAGATATTATAATAATTTGGAATAGTTTAATTAAGATAAAATGGCAAAAATTTTATTGTTACAGAACTATATATATATATATGTATGTATGTATGTATGTATGTATATGTTATATAAAAATTTTACTTTGCGATATTCATTTAAATTATTTTAAGTTTATTCCTAGCTAATTTCCTTCAAATTTAAATCGCGTATATTAACACTAGAACTACCAAGACCGTCATTTTGACGGTTTTCAAATTTCATGCTTAAAAATTTGATATAATTTATGTATTGTTCTAGAATTTTATGATACGACTTTTAATGAAACATAAGAATAATTAAATATTCCTATTCAGTTTCCACTCACCCACTTTAATTTCCATAATCAGTATGACCTATACCTATTTATACCAAGACCCGTCAAAATGACGGCTTTGGCAATTTCGAAGTTGAATGATCTAAAGTGCTCGGCAGTCGTTATAACGGGATTCAATTTGCCCCGATTACGATTCAGTTTAGAACTGAACGGTCTGACTAGTAAATGTAATCAGGACGCAATCATTATCAGTTGCATTTCTAATGTGATAAAGTTCTTGGTGAAAAGTGCAATCTGTGCAAAGTGTAATCGGTAAAAATTCCAATCTCAGAAAATAGTATTGTAAGAAGGCTAATTGCTTTCATGCACAGCTTGATTTCCTACAGCCGATGTTACTCACTAATAGGGGCACCCTACAAACCGTCGGAATACCAGAAGGCGTGGCCTAAAAGCAAGAGAGAGAAAGGAAGTAAAAACAGAAATGAAGTGAGAAACGACTAGGTACATGTTGTTTTCTCTCGAGTGTGAGATGTGATGGAATGTGTGTGTTCGAAGAATGTCGTCTTAGGACATCAAAATATATGAGCTTTCAAATTTATTTTTTGCAATTTCTATGCAACAATTAAATGATTTCCAGGATACAAAAAAATATCCGAAGATTTCAAAGAACTCACTAGTATAAATGAAGACTCTTCGGACAGTAATTCAAGTAATAATAATTTGGACATATCTTGCTTGGAAAATAAAACTGAATTTTCAGACTCTGAAGAAGCTGAAGATGAAATTGAAGTACGAGATATTGAAGAAAGTGAAGAAGATGAATATGAAAGTGAAGATTCAAGGAGTGAAGATGAAATTCCCCAAAAGAGCCACAGACGCGGAAAGCGATTGCGAATATGTTCAGATACTCAATCAGATAGCCAAACAGAAACCGGAAAAAGACAGAAGAAAGACATTGCTCTCAACGGTACTAAATGGGAATAATTAGGGAATGGTTGTGTTGGTAGACTCCCATCAAATACTATATTCAAGGATAGTTCAGGCCCAACTGGTTATGTGAAGCGAAACATTAGGCTTGGTAATGTTAGCAGTGCATTTCGACTTATAATTGATAACCGAATGATGAATCAGATAAAAAATTGCACTGAGCTCGAGGCTAGAAATGTTTTACAGAAGGACAATTGGAAAATTACTATTGAAGAATTATATGCTTTTGTATCAATTTTGTATGCTCGAGCAACCTACGAAGCGAGAAATTTGAAACTATCATATTTGTGGTCAGAAAAATGGGGACTTTCTTTACCTCACGAAACTATGAGTAGAAACAGATTTTCAGAAATTATGAGATTCATTCGTTTCGACAAAAAAAGCGAGAGGAGAATTCGCTTAAGAATTGACAAATTTGGATTAGCTTCCAAAATGTGGAAGTCCTTTATTGATAACATCCAAGCTTGTTACAAACCTGATCAGAATATAAGCATAGATGAACGAACAACTGTTTCCAACAAAGGTAAGATGCATATTTCTGCAATATATGCCCAACAAACAAGACAAATTCGGAATTAAGTTTTGGTTAGCTGTAGACGTGCGAAATAAATATCTTATAAATGGCTTTCCCTATTTAGGCAAAGATGAACTTGGACCACCAGGAGTACCTTTGAATGAATTTGCAGCTTTGAATCTTGTAAAAAACATTGTGAGAGAAATATAACAACGGATATTTTTTTACAATAATACAACTCGCAAAGAAGCTACTGCCCAAAAAACAAGTCTTATTGGGACTATGCGAGCTAATAAAAGAGAATTGCCGAAAATAGCTACAGTTAGAAAAGATAATATGGCTCTTTTCTCCACAAAACTCTACAAATCAAATAATATTGTTCAAACAATTTACAAAAGTAAGCCTCGTAAAAAAGTACTACTTCTTAGCTCAAAACATAAATCCATAAAAATTGCATCTAATCGAAAAAAAGTTCCTGCAACTGTGTCGTTTTACAATGAGACTAAGTTTGGTGTAGATGTAGTTGACCAAATGGCCCGCAAATAAAGCGTAAAAGCAGGGTCACGTAGATGGCCTGTGCATACTTTACAATATTTTGGACTTGATAACAATCAATGCCTGGATTTTATATAAAGTGATTTGTGATGAAAATATAACTAGAAAACAATTTTTATTTCAGTTATCCGAAGAACTCTCCAGTGGATATAGGTGCTGCAGAAAAGAAGCCTCCTCCCCAAAACAAGAACAGAAAGCAATGGATTGGACTCCAGAAAACTAAAAAAAAGTCTTTATGAACAGAAATCTTGCCAAATTCAATTGCGCAACAAAAACAGAGCGATTTATACCTGCAATGTATGCAACAAACATGTTTGTGTGGCAAGTGTTCATCTGAAATAAAATGTACTTGTAAAATATGTGCCTCATAATTATTTCATACATACAAATGTGCTATACTATAAATGCAAATAGAACTATTTTTTTATTAATAATTAATTGGTTACTATATTAAATGTTGTTTTTGATAAATTATATTATTTTATTTCATTAACTAAGTGGGAAGGGATCCTCTAAGATAACATG
This sequence comes from Maratus speciosus, assembly GCA_963932465.1. NCBI lineage: Eukaryota > Metazoa > Arthropoda > Arachnida > Araneae > Salticidae > Maratus > Maratus speciosus. Next base: position 492,039,058 of record OZ010788.1, on the reverse strand, counting down.
TACATGTAAAATATGTGCCTCATAGTTATTCCATACATATCAAATGTGCATACTATAAATGTAAATAGAAACTTTTTTAATTGTTTTTTATTTAATGAATTATTATATTAAATGTTGTTTTTGGTAAATTATGTTATTTTATTTACATTAACTAAGTGGCAAGTGTTCATCTCAGATAACATGTACTTGTAAAATATGTGCATCATAGTTATTTCATGCATATCAAATGTACTATACTATAAATGCAAATAGAAACTGTTTTTGTTTGTTTTTTATTAATAATTAATGATTTATTATATTATATGTTGTTTTTGTTAAATTATATTCTTTTATTTATATTAACTAAGTCAAAAGTTACAATGAAAAGTCATGATCAAAAATCCGTCAATTTGACGGGTGCGGTAAAACTAGGTATATATTTAACATCGGTAGTTCTAGTGTTAATAATTATCTTACTCGAAATGTTAATCTAAACATTTAATCGCTTCATAAATATTTAACAGGTACCAAAACTGTAATATTCTGAGAGAAGCTAGTACTTATTTTCCAATCTTGTTAAAAGCCATATTGCTATTCTTAATTTCGAATCTTAAATAGTAAAATATATTAAAATATATTAAAATAATATATTAAAATTCTAATCTAACAAATAGGTTTCGGCCGTCCCTTGGAAAACACGGTTCGGATTTCCCTTGCCCCCTTTCCGCCTTAAATTACACGAATCTGTTTCTGGCGCCATGGAGACGCGAAACGTTTTACCGCAGAATCTCTGCATTACGAAGTCTGAGATTCATTATCCTAAAACGTTTTTTCTCTCACGCCATTGGTTTAGCGCTGCCTGACATTCACCGTCCACCGATTGGTTCGTCTCTGTATTACCTAGGAATCTGTCAATCTACGCGCCTTGTAACAAAAAGCCGATGCGATCATTTCAAAACTATGAATTTTGTTTTGTTCGAGTGTTTTAAAACTATGCTACCAGGTGTCTTACAGGCTCGTAGAATATCTAATTTTTTTGTTTGAGATCTTTTTAGCATTATGTAGGGATTCATGCTTCAGTCTGAGAGCTCTACGCAAATTCTCATAATGTGGGAATTGTTTACGCTTTCATGTTTGGATGAATAAACATTTTAGAATGACATTGGACTCTGTTTTTATAGAGAAATTAACGGATTTCTCAATCTTTTGCCTCGCTACCCGTATGACCTGACCATCGGAATATAATACGACTGCTAAATGTATCCTGGTGTTTCGATTGGACTTAGCTAACCTCAACTATTACAAACAAATTACTGTAGTCGATTAGATTTGTCAACTGCAAAAGTAACACATCATGTCTACAGCTGCCAGTATTTTACGAATTTAATGCATCTAACTACAATCTTTCACTAGTTTGATAAGAATTTTATAAAACGTAATATATATATATACACTAGCCTCCAAAAGTTAAGGTACAGGGACTGGATGCTTTCGATTGTACACGGTTTGTCGAATATCTACCAACATTATTGATGAATTGTTCTTGAACTTCTGGGATGTAAAGAATATGTTTCATTTCATATTTCTCGGTGAAGATTTAGCGGGGATACAATTAGGGGGCTAATAATAAATTTAATAATAAAATAATATTTGCGATCACTTATGTAACAGAAAAGGCTGGAAATATTTTGTCTCTGTGGTAAATGACTATTTGGGTCCTGTTCAACGTTTGTATGCATTTGTGTAAGCATAGAACTCATATTCGTGAGGATGTTAACGTTTTTGGGAAAAATTCAAAAGTTTTTTGTTTATAGCATACAGAGTTTTCAACCAAACTTAACACACTTTCCAAAAACCTGACAAAGAACACTAGCAACAGTATACTGCAATTAAAGCATGAATATATTGAATATTTGATGAGATATGGGCACTCGTATGAAATAATTTTTAACTGCGCATGCGTGTAAGATTTCAAAATTTTTATTTCATAATTTGGTAGTCAGCTATTTTGGTTAACTTTTGTGAGAAGCCCAGTAAAATATTGTGAAAGCTCAGAAAGATATAGTGAGTTGATTGAAAAGTTGTGGAAAAACCCTTATAATAAAGCTATTTTTAGAAAGCAACTCATTATATCGCCCTATCTTTGTGAAATTTCTCGATATTTAACTGGACATTTTAGATAAGTTGCACTAAATAGCTGACTACCAAATTATGAAATAAAAATTATGAAATCTTCCACGCATGCGCAGTTAAAATTTATTTCATACAAGTGCCCATATCTCATCAAATATTCAATATATTCATGTTTTAATTGAAGTGTAATGTTGCTACTGTTCTTTGTCAGATTTTCGGAAAGTTGTGTTAAATTTGGTTGAAAACTCTGTATGCTATAAACAAAAAACTTTTGAAATTTTCACAAAAACGTTAACATCTTTACGAATATGAGTGCTACGCTTACACAAATGCACACAAACGTTGAACAGGACCCAAATAGTCATTTAACGCAGTGACAAACCATTTACAGCATTTTCTGTTGCATAGCTGATCACAAATAGTATTTTATTAGTAAATTTATTATTAGCCCCCTAATTGTCGACCCAACTAAATCTTCATCAAGAAGTACGAAATAAAACATGTTCTTTACATCCTAGAAGTTCAAGAACAATTCGTCCATAATGTTGGTAGCTATTCGACAAACCGTGTGCAATCGAAAGCATCCAGTCCAGGTACCTTAACTTTTGGAGGCAGTGTATTTATAGACAGGGTGTACCATCTTATCCTATACCAATAACTAATTCATCAGTTCGCACTGAAAAAGAATATTTAAAATTTGTTCTTCATCACATGAGAAACCCTTTACGTTAAAATCCATATTTTTAAAGTTACGAATTTTAAATTATATTACGATTCATTGTTGCTATAGGTTACTTTTATGAAGACATTTTTCATACTCTAACATGAGAAAAAAAATAAAAATTCCATTTGTGTACATTTAAAACTAACCAAAATTCGATACTTATTTTTATTTGATTTTGAGCTTTTTTTCACAAAACGCGAAATTTTTTTTAATTCAAAGTATCAGTATATTTTTGTCGTATAAGAAGATTTTTTAAATTTTAATAAAAAAGTAGACAGTAATTAACCCTCCCACTGGCAAACGATGTCAGCTGTGACGGATTTAAATCCAGCCTCAAAGAAGGTAAAATAATGTTAGGAAAAAGAGAAGTGCCTTTTGCTTTTACTTCTTCCAAAACTGCCGGATATTTTGCAACCCCTCTTGTCCAATTAGTCACAGTACGGGAGAGATGATGGGGTAAAATTCCCTTCGATACAGCTTCTAAGAACTTTCTTATCTCCCACCCTTTCTCTAAAGATCCATCCATCCTATGATAGTCTTCTTATTTAACCCAATTTCTCCTCTAAGGTAAGATGAATTTCAAACTTACAGATTAATCTAATAACTTTAAAAAATGCCGGATACAATTTTATACAAAATTTATCTTGATTTGCTGTATGATTTCATAGGTTTAAAAGTCGTTTTAAAATTAATAGTAGACAAAATATGTCTTGAGCAGGGTTGACATATTTTAAAGTCTTTTTTAAACCTGTTTAAACCAGGTTTATTTATTTATTTTTGTGTGTGTTGGGGGCGGTGGGGGACGATGACTGGCCAGTTTGATTTGCACAATTAGTTTACGGGGCATTCTCACAATCTTTTGACTTTCGGGACAAAAATCTCACAAAATTAAACTTGCTAAAATAACATTTTAATCTGATAGACGAATGCCTTAATAATTCAAAATAAAGAAAAAATGGTCAGCAGCGAAAAGTTTTTTTATTTAATTGAGGTTTAAGTTAAACTTGCGAGTTCAATTTTTCTTACCATTTTACCCTTATAACTTTTAATTTTCTTCTAAATTTTTACTTATAATGAATTTGCATAGTACCCACAGGGCATTCAAATAAGAAATAATTACAATGTAGTATTTTTGTATAACATTGTCTTAAAGGGGTGTTAAAGAAGGGACGGTAAGGTAAAAAAAGGGGGATGGTATGGGAAAAAAGGGACGGTAAGGAAAATTCCCACCTATTTTTAGGAAAATCATGTGAAGACTAAGTGATAGCCACAATGTTCATTGATTTTTAGAAACAGTTGTTAACATTGGATTATATTATTATTTTTTTTTAATTTACCTCGAAAAGTGCAGGAATAATCCTTGGGGATGGTAAGACTACCAATAAAGCCACGATGCTTGAAAATGATATTTAAATGCTGATTTAAATTCTACAGTAAATTTCCTGCCAAAGAATTTTAGACATTATTTCTCTAGCATATTTCTGCATGAGAAAAAACTTGAAAAAAATTCTGTGGCTCCATCTGAAATGATTTTCTGTATAATTTTAGAATATGGATGGTAAGGAATCTAAAACCCAGGGACAGAGTTAAAAAATAATAACAACCCTAAAAGTGTGTGCAGGTTAATTTTTAGCTGCATATTTATATAAAACAATAGTTCCAGATTCAGATAATAATTACATTGAATTATTTTTATGGGAACAATTTTATCCAGACAGCACCAAGCTTAAAAATCAGCATCAGGGACACGGGACGGTAGATGAGTTTTCATAGCATTTGGCCACCAACATTGTCCAAAACTTATTTATCTCATTAATATTGTTATGCAATCATGCAATGGGATGTTCCCCAGTATATGAAATAAAAAAAACACAAAAAAGTGTATTAAATAAAAATTATTATTCAGGGACATGAGAGTCAAAATATTGTGAGAATGCCTCTTATCTTCAAAACAGTGAATTAATATCAGCTGAAATAGCAATTACACGACAAAAAAGCTCGAGGAACACTAATAAAACAATAGTATTTCTCAAAAAAGAGAAAAAACATTAAAATAAGTTGGTATTTTCATCACGCCACAGTTTTATGTGTCACCTTGTAGAAAAATGTGTTTACTATTCAAAATTTTCGCAGAAAGAAAATACGAAAATCGAAATATTTATTATATTGTTAAAATTAACGTCTTTTCTATTATTATAAAATTCTATATATGTAAATTACGTTCAAAGTATAGCCTGTTTCGAAGATTACATCAATATTAGAAATTAAGAAAACTGAATAGCATTATATTTTTTCCCAAGACAATATTTCCTTGAACTATTTGTTATTCTCTAAAAGTTGTAAGAAATAATTAGAGCTCTTTTTGCGCCGAATTTTTGTTCTTAAAGGAACAATAAAAAAGTCTAATCGTTAAAGTTTTTTTTGTTTGTTAATTATGCTGAAAGTGTATTTATTATTACAACCAGCAATCGAGAACTTTTTCTAAAAGGTAATAAAAATATACAAATTTTATTCTGGCCAAACGTTATAATATAACGCTTATATTTCAGTAAATTCTAGCAACAACATGGTATATTATCGTATTAAAATAGAATAAAAAGCATATCATTACCATTACATATATATCAACATACCATTAAAAGGATTATATAATGCTTTAACACAATATTAAAACAATTAGAAATTTTTAAATGTATTACATTTAGAAGTATTGAAAGGAATTTATACATTTTTTAAAAGTAATTAAGTGGAATAATAAAAAAATTAATAACATGAAAATATAGAGTTTTAAATTTTTTTATATGTGTTTTTAACATTTAAATTTAAACGAAATTTGGTTGTCTGATTTAAGACAACAATATAAAAAATAAGATTTGTGAGTCATAATATTTTATAATAATCTATTCAAATGACGCAAAAATGTATAGTAAATAAGTCATAAAAGAAAATTTGAACAATAAAGTTCTTAATATAAAAAAAAAAGTTCTTTTTAAAAAAATATTATAAACAACATTGTACACAACACCCCGCAATCAGAATTAAAATATAGAAAAAAGGGTATGCAAAATGAGCAGGATTACTAAATAATGTTTCACTGTGCATACCCGGATGTAATTAAAATATAGTATGCATAATATGTTAGCTAAATGTATAGAGCAACTTTTGTAAAAGTCTCAAAAACATAGCTTGAAAATTCTGATTCCATATATCCATTGATTAGAGCTAATATAGCATGCACAATATTGCACGCATTATTCTATCACCAATAATTTTCAGACTTTTCAACCTATGTTTTTGAGACTTTTACAAAAGTTGCTCTATACATTTAAAAGATAGTCATAGAAGAAAATTTGTAGAACATGCCTGTGACAATTTGATATGTTCAAAATCCTGTAAAGATTGGATTGAATCCGCGCTTATTTTAAACTTTGGATTTTGGATCTGAATATTAATTAGCTGCTTTATTTCCATTACTAGACACATCTCATTTGTTGGACAACTTATGAAATAATATATGTATGAAATCAAATTAAGTAAAAATAATGAAAACCAGACACCCAGACAAATTTTTAGGTATCGTGATCATTTCATTAACTGGGGATAAACGTATGGGGAGTGGCGTAAAAGGGGCTTTCTGACTTGGTGGGGAGTATCATAGGTGGTAATCAGACACTCTACGTTTAATGTGTTTTTAATTTAAACCGAATAGAAATTTTTCAATTAAAAATGTCTAACTTATAACGTGATCTTTATTTATGGCAGTAGTAATTTATCTTATAATTTAAAAGAAGTTTTAAACTAAGTTCTGATATAGTTTATGAAAACTAGCTTTAATTTTGTATGTCATGATGAAACTTTCTTTCCAAAAATATTTAATTTACTAGAACATATTCCATTTGCTTCATTTCAAATTAGTCTTTACCAATCGTTTTTAATGATATTATATTAGTCGACATTTTATTATTACAACTGTAATAATTCAATGCCAATTTATATCAAACAAACAAACAAAAAAAACCTAAATATATGTGAACTAATGCCATTGAATTCTATACGAACTTTGGAAAATTATACGTTTGAAAGACCTTTCATTAATAGAATTATCCCTTAATCTCATGAAAAATGTCTGGTATAAAGTAAAATATATTAGTTATCGGTTATAATCTGTTAACATTAATTAAAGCACGCATAAAGAAGTAAAAACTATGGCTAAAACATCTTACACAATGAAATTTAAATTACGATACCTTGTAATACCTTATTACATTTTACAGTATTTTTCCACAATAACTACAATACTTGCGCAAAACATATATAAATAAAAATAATTTTCTGGAGTAAAATTGATTTTGATAACTCTAGGATTAATAAGAACCTTTCGATATGTTTAATTGTGTTAATTCCAATAAATAATACAATGTCGTTAGAAACAATGCTTTGGCGCATCACAGTAAATATTCTTTTGTAAATTCAGAAAATTATTGTTCTTTAGTACAAAACTGAGAAAGTTTAAATAGAATCTTTTTATTGATTTTGAGTGCATTTGTAAAGGTTGGTGTATTAAAGAAACTGTTCGGAAATTTTTAGATGTGTTTATTTTGCGATAAAAAAAAAAATCGTCTGCATAACCGTCGAAATTAATTTTCACGGATAATTCACTCGTATATTCAAGATACCGGGTGTCCCAAAAAGGACTGACTGATTTTAAAATTCAATAACTTGTAAAAGGTGACAGATATTTAAAAAATTTTTGCAGGAGAGTTATGCATAAGGTCAAAAGTTTTTTCACAGTGATTTTCAATTTTAGTTCGAATTACAAACAATAGATGGCGCTGCGATCGATAGACACTAAATCCAGGCTCGATTTTTGGTACTTCGTGGCCCGGATAATACATTTCCATCTCCTTTTTCCGCATAGAACAAGAAAAATGACCAAAAATCGAACCTGTATTTAGCGACTATTGCTTACAGCGCCATCTATTGTTTGTAATTCGAACTAAAATCGAAAATCACTGTAATAAAACTTTTGACTTTATGCATAAACCTCCTGCAAGAATGTTTTAAATATCTGTCACCGTTTGCAAGTTATTGAATTTTAAAATCAGTCAGTCCTTTTTGGGACACCCGGTATATGTATATCTTTTATGTATATGTATTGATATTCACTCTTATGTTTTTGAAAGTATAAGTTCTCTTCTAGCATCTGAAATTTTTGTTTGAATGTACAATGGTGCATTTAAAGAACCGGTGGATGAAAGGTAATACTTCTGCACTTTCATTAGAAAATTATTCATATTCGTTTATTGAAAAACCTTTTGAAAATCATGGTTTTTCTATATCCAAAGCCACAGTAGGTCTATCAGTACATATCGCCAATAACATTGTAATAAGACCAGGGAAAAAATGTGAATGCTTCCCTTCGAGTGAAAAACTAGTTCCAAATATGGAACCAAGAACAAAAAAAAAAATTATTTGAATATTTCAAATGTCGGATATTTCACGGTGAAAGAAAATCCTCTATTCAAATGAGCGTTGCTAAATCGGTAAAATGACCAGTGTCAACTGCCAACAAAATAATTAACGCTGATTTTAATTTTTAAAACACCAAATAACACAATGTCCATCGCCTTTCTCCGCGACATATCGCTGAATGTTAGAACACGATGCAGAATTTTTTATGAGAAGTATTTATCCAGTAAAAAATGGGAAAATATTATTACATGAACATTATTGATGAAGCTTAGGTCTATTTTAATTATTGTAATAAAAATAGATAAATGTAATATCATGAAAGGGGAGGGAAAAAACTATTAAAATTGATTAAATGTATCCAAAAAAAGTTTTAGCAAAGGATTTAGGATTGTTGCTGGTTTGCATATAAGGGTAGATTAAATATAAAGAGAGTGGAGTAAAATGTTAAGATCAAATCTACATACTATCCGAAACATATTTTGCTCCCAATCTTCAAATATGAAATACCATCTCTTTACCCCTGTGCATTCAATTTATTGAACTGCATCAAGCATCCACACATCTTCACAATGCGCTACAGATTTCCTGAGGAAAAAATAGAACGAGAAACATATATCAGGGCTATATCCTTCACAGATATACCTACTAAATCGCTTGATGTATCACTTATAGATTTTAGGTAGCTTTCATTACAAAAAGCTACCTATTGCAGCCGTTCGGAGGAAAACGATTCCGAAAAAGTTTGGTATATTTTCACCGATCATGACCCCTAGACCCCGAAACCACCCTCCGTTCAAAATTGATATATATATATATATATATATGATCTTTGTCATACTGTAACTTTCGTATTTATGAACCGATTTGGATAAAATTTCATGTGTACATAGTACATACCAATGTCTCGACCGAGTTCGTTGCCCAGCTTCATCTACTATCTTGTTTCAAAATGGCGGACATTTAAAAAAATTTTAAATTTAAAATGAGGCACAAAAAAATTAAACACTGAAAAAGATTTTTTTCTTATGTGTTTGAGCTTGATACAAAGATTCTGGAGCATTTTTCATTTCGTCTATATCTTAAAAAATGGCTGAGTTATAGCACTTTGAATTTCTAGCATGGCTGACATTTTGAAACGATCTGATTTTTGTCACGTGATAATACGCGTATTTATGAACCGATTTGGATGTGACAAGGAATGTGCATAGTACATAGCAATGTCTCGACCGAGTTCGTTGGCCAGCCTCATCCGCCTTCTTGTTTCAAAATGGCGGCCATTTAAAAATTTAAAAAAAATTTTTAATTTAAAATGAGGCACAAAAAATTAGACATTGAAAAAGATTTTTTTCTTATGTGTTTGGGCTTGATACAAAGATTCTGGAGCATTTTTTGTTTCATCTATATCTTAAAAAATGACTGAGTTATAGCACTTTGAATTTCTAGCATGGCTGATATTTTGAAACGATCTGATTTTTGTCAAGCGATAATACATGTATTTATGAATGATTTGGATGTGACAAGGAATGTGCATAGTACATAGCAATGTCTCGACCTAGTTCGTTGGCCAGCCTCATCCGCCATCTTGTTTCAAAATGGCGGCCATTTAAATTAAAAAAAAAAAAAATTTAAAATAAAGTACAAAAAATTATAAATCGAAAATATTTTTTTCTTATGTGTTTGAGTTTGATACGAAGATTCCGGAGCATTTTTTGTTTTGTCTATATCTTAAAAAACGGTTGAGTTATAGCACTTTGAAATTCTAGTGTTGCTGACATTTTGAAACGATCTGATTTTTGTCTGGAGGAAACCATTCTGAATTATCTTAATTGTTTCTTGTACAGAATTGTCTCTTCTTTTGAATGGTGAATAAAACTACTTGTTTTGTTCGTTCAGTAAAAAGTTATGGTCTTTTATTTGCGTCACAGTATTTATGTATCACCCTGTAGTAAATACATGCCATGATTATTCGTATTTAATGTTGTAATTAAAAGTATATAATTTCCAACAGAGCAATGTATTTTAATTTGGTTTAGCCTTTTATGTGCCTTAGATTTACAGGTCCATTGCAGAGAATTTTATGTGACGTTTACTTAATTACTTTATTAATATAGGTACATTTTATACTTTACCCAAAATATTCTGCTTCATAATATTTAAAAAGTACACGTTAATTTGCATAGCTAAATATTTCAACTGTTACATGTCAGTTTAATAATTAATATGTAGATACCTTTTTGTGTAATTGAAAGATGTGTATTGAAAAATTTTCCATTTTAGAAAAATCTCTACTTTTATATATAAAAAACTATATATTTAATTTTAGGATTTTACAGGAATCTCATACAAGTGATTTCAAATCCCTTTAAGCATTCCTATAAATATTTTTCAAAAATACCAAAATCTATCAATTTAATAATATACTTTTAATAAGGGAATGAATTCTGAATTTTACATAAATATTATTTTATAGATTTTTTTTATTTTTCAGAATTATTCATATATAAAAATTCTAGCTTTCTGTATTCAGTTTTTCATATGTAATATATTGGATAAAGATAGAAATGAAGTTTCACAAAAAGCACCTTTTATTGCCATATAAAAGGATACTGCAGACATTCAGTTTTTCACAGAATCATACGTTTAACTAATGGCAAAAAATGCAATAATAGTTAAGAGAAATCTAAATGCATTTAAATTAATAATTTTTTAAACAAATTTGTATATTTATGTATTAATAAATACATTTTAATCAACTATTTTATTATATACTTTCTTTTATCAACTGCATAATCCTTCTGTGTGTATATTTAATTTATAATAAAACTGACTTAAAAGTATTTTTCAAAACAAAATTTTCTTGTGTACATAAAGTTATCCCTTTTTACTAGTATAACTGTGAAATTATAAGTGAGTAAAATGAAAAAACTCTAATTTCTCATATGAAATGAACAAAACACTTCATTCAGAACTAATCTCCTGTACGTGACACTTAGATAAACACTTGTATCTATTAACTTATAAGTTGATAAAATATAAACTATACATTAAAAATTACAAACAATTTTAGATTTTCATATTAACATAGTTTTTTTAATTTCAGGATACAATAGTATTGTTAAAACAGCAGTGATATGTAGAAAAGCTATCCCACACGTAATATGGAATGGCCTTTCAATAGATTTAAAAATGGTAATGTCCATGAAAAATGAATAAAATTTCCTGCACGTGACACTTAGATAAACACTTGTATCTATTAACTTATAAGTTGATAAAATATAAACTATACATTAAAAATTACAAACAATTTTAGATTTTCATATTAACATAGTTTTTTTAATTTCAGGATACAATAGCATTGTTAAAATAGCAGTGATATGTAGAAAAGCTATCCCCCACGTAATATGGAATGGCCTTTCAATAGATTTATAAAATGTCCTGCACGTGACACTTAGATAAACACTTGTATCTATTAACTTATAAGTTGATAAAATATAAACTATACATTAAAAATTACAAACAATTTTAGATTTTCATATTAACATAGTTTTTTTTAATTTCAGGATACAATAGCATTGTTAAAACAGCAGTGATATGTAGAAAAGCTATCCCACACGTAATATGGAATGGCCTTTCAATAGATTTGAAAATGGTAATGTCCATGAAAAATGAATAAAATGTCCTGCACGTGACACTTAGATAAACACTTGTATTTATTAACTTATAAGTTGATAAAATATAAACTATATGATTAAAAATTACAAGCAATTTTAGATTTTCATATTAACATAGTTTTTTTTTAATTTCAGGATACAATAGCATTGTTAAAACAGCAGTGATATGTAGAAAAGCTATCCCACACGTAATATGGAATGGCCTTTCAATAGATTTAAAAATGGTAATGTCCATGAAAAATGAATAAAATATCCTGTACGTGACACTTCGATAAACACTTGTATCTGTTACGGCCAAAACCCGAAATTGGCCAATTCCCGAATTGGCCGGCCAATTCGCGAACTGGCCAACAACGTTTTAAAATGACTGGCCAATTCGGGAATTGGCCGGCCAAAACCCGAACTGGCCAGATGCAATTGGCCAATTCCGGAACTGGCCAGTTGCGATCGGCCAGTTCGCGATCTGGCCATACGTTATCGGCCATTTGACGAATTTGGTATATAGAAACCAATTTTTACTTTTTATCCCCTTCTCACATAGTTGAAAGTGTTTATGAATTCAATTTGTCTGGTCGACGATCAAGTCGGCCTGCTCGTGCTCTAACTCGAGTAAAGACTCGGATTGACTTGTACTTGTTATATCATTTAGGTTTATAAATACATTTCGGTATTGCAAGTGAAGTGTGTACTATTTTTGGTTAATTTACAGCGACACACAAAAGTATTTCATTACAATATCATCAATGGGTAAAGTTTTTCCAGTGCATTTTAATATTATTACATTATCTCATTATAATAAAATTGGCATAATAAGATGGACGACAAACTGTTATCTAAAGTGTATGAAATAAGTAGTAATTATAGTTTGTTTACAGAGACACTCAAAAGTATTTCATTACATTGCAGTGAATGGTTAAAGATCATTTGTAGTGCACTTAAATCATGTTGCACCATAATAACATTCACATCCCTAACTCATGTGATGAGCAATATGTTTTTTTATAGAGTATTGATTAAGCAGACATTATAGTTCGTTTATAGCTACGCCCAAAAGAATTCTGATAAATAATTATGATATGTGTGAAAAAATCGTTTATAATGTATTTGAATGATGTTACACTACTTCAAACATAATGAAACTGTTATAAATTACTAATATGCTCTACAACATTTTTTCTATAGTTTATTGGCTAGGTTGAATTTGTCGTTTATTTACAGAGTCACTCAGATAATTTGTTTATTGGACTGGACAATGAATCCGATGTATCGATATTAGTCACAGAGCACGGAAATCTGAAGCAGAGCAGAATATAATGATCACAATAAATCCAATTTATCGAAATATATCAAAAAGGCTGGAAATTATCCAGCATATCAGAATATAATCGTCACAGCGTGGAACGTTACGTTCTTTCCTATCACGTGTGCACGTCAATGTCATATACCAGGCAGCCTTGAATCCACACTTCGTATATTGGCCAAAGCATCCCGGCCAGTTCGCGAATTGGCCGGCCAGAACCCAAAATACGCTGTTCATTTCATGTATTTCGGGTTTTGGCCAGCAATCTCGGCCAGTTCCCAAATTGGCCAGCCAATTCGCGAACTGGCCAAGCTCCGGGTTTTGGCCGTAACATATCTATTAACTTATAAGTTGATAAAATATAAACTATACATTAAAAATTACAAACAATTTTAGATTTTCATATTAACATAGTTTTTTTAATTTCAGGATACAATAGCATTGTTAAAACAGCAGTGATATGTAGAAAAGCTATCCCACACGTAATATGGAATGGCCTTTCAATAGATTTAAAAATGGTAATGTCCATGAAAAATGAATAAAATGTCCTGCACGTGACACTTAGATAAACACTTGTATCTATTAACTTATAAGTTGATAAAATATAAACCATACATTAAAAATTACAAACAATTTTAGATTTTCATATTAACATAGTTTTTTTTAATTTCAGGATGCAATAGTATTGTTAAAACATCAGTGATATGTAGAAAAGCTATCCCACACGTAATATGGAATGTCCTTTCAATAGATTTAAAAATGGTAATGTCCATGAAAAATGAATAAAATGTCCTGCACGTGACACTTAGATAAACACTTGTATCTATTAACTTATAAGTTGATAAAATATAAACTATACATTAAAAATTACAAACAATTTTAGATTTTCATATTAACATAGTTTTTTTTTTTTAATTTCAGGATACAATAGTATTGTTAAAACAGCAGTGGTATGTAGAAAAGCTATCCCACACGTAATATGGAGTCGCCTTTGAATAGATTTAAAAATGGTAATGTCCATGAAAAATGAATAAAATGTCCTGCACGTGACACTTAGATAAATACCTGCATCTATTAATACGTTGATAAAATATATACTATATAGTAAAAATAACAAACAATTTTAGATTTTCATATTAACATAGTTTTTTATTAACATAGCTACATAGCAGTGATATGTAGATAAGCTAGCCCACACGTGATATGGAATGGGCCTTCAATAGGTTTTAAAATATCCGTATTTTTACCATAAGCCTAATAGACCGGGATCCGGCAGCACAGATAATCACCTCATCGAGTTCGCGGCTGAAATTCCAGAATTAGTTAAAATTGGATTCGCATATTAAAACGCAATCGGTTTGTCAAGTCATATCTTGGTGAAAAGCACCTAAAAACCCGATTTTAGCTGTTTACTCGTAGGTTTACCATTGTGTTCTCTTGTACCCAAAAGCACAATATTAAACCTACGAGTCAACCGCTAAAATCGGGTTTTTAGGTATTTTCTATCAAGGTATTACTAGGCAGACCGATTGCGTTTTATTATACGAATCAAGTTTTAACTAATTCTGGAATTTCAGCTGTGAATTCGATGAGGTGATTGCCTACGCTTCCGACTCCCGGTCTATAAGTATTCTGCCCGTCTTTAAAAGGTATAAAAATCTCCAAATTTTAAGCCCTAGACCAGGGATAGCGAACCTATGGCACGCGTGCCGAACTTGGCACCTAAAAAAACTTCTCTGGCACGCTTAAAAACTTATAGATTATATCCAGTTTATAGAGAACAATCCATTTTCGGGATTGTTTACATGATTTTTTTTACAAAAAGTATACTTTTGGTTAACAGGTACTTTCGAATGAATTAAGGTATTATAAATCTCGTTGAAAGCGCCAAGTAGCGTCATTTTTCTCGCCAAATCATTCAACTATAGTGTTTTCCAAATCATTTTGTTCTCTATCAAATTTCATTTTTTTTTATTTTTTTAAATTGAATTTTAAGAGATAGTTCCCATAGTAATATACCTAACTGACACACTTCTTCAGATTAGGTTTTATTTTATTTAGCTTTAGGAGTTTTAAGTCATTTTAGGTTTTGTTATATTTAGGTTTTAATTTTGTATATTGAATTTTAACTGTTAGTGTATAAATAATTATGTATTTATTGAACCTTCTTCTACCGGAAAACTAAAAACTACCTGATTAGGAAGCATATAATAAAAGAAAAACTCCTTTATAGACTATTAATAACGGAATTCGATGCGACATGGCTATATTATTGAGTATATACAGCATAATAAATAAGTTAGGAATCGAATTTAGTATGTGCAAAAATATTTAAGTAAACATTCTATAAAAATTAATTATTGATTTTATCTAAGTTATAATTTTTCTGGCACGTTAGAATGTTGGTACATAATAATTTGAAAATTTTTTGGCACGCATATTCAAAAAGGTTCGCCATCCCTGCCATAGACCTAAGTAATCTACCCGTTTAGGGCCATTCCATGAAAAACGGGAAAAAATGTCCTGCGCATGACATTTACTTAAATACCTAAATCTATTAACTTATATGTTGTTAAAATACTAGCAAAAGCCATGCTGTGTTTGGATTCGTGAAGCATTATTTAATAAGATAAATACTATTTGAAAGTAACAATATTTTTTATATTATTTTTGCATCTTTATTAAGCAAAAACGTTATTTTATGTTTCGGCGGATTTAAATTTAGAAATATAAATTCAGCCAAATAACTAAGAATTTCCTCGGATTTTTTTTTTATTTTTGATATAACGAATTTAACAATTAATTTTATTTGTTTACAATTCTTTTGTTGCCACTTAAAAAAAAATCCTAACATAATTCTTTTAAAATGCGTTAGTATCGTCTGCGCAAATGATTTCAGATAATAAGAATAAATTGTGTATTGGAATTCTTAACACTGAAAAATACTTTTATAATTGAATGTAAATAATTGAATTCTCACAAATTTTAATTCATTAAAAATATGCTATAATTTTCATAAAAAAGAGGTATTTTAAAATTTTCATAAAAGAAATCCTGAAACTATTTAATTAATCATGATTCTATCTATAATGACTAACACCGTGATTTATTTTTTTTTTATGTGTTTCATTTTTTATTTTCAAAAACGCGTCCATAATGGAAAAACATGTAAAATAAATTAATTAAAATAATAAACTTTTTAACGTTATTCTGTAAAAAAAAAATAATAATATTGTGCAAATCTACAGATCATAATTTATTTTTGCGTTTAATTTCAAGTCAAAATACTGAATAGCTTTTTTGTAAAGTGTACGACAATATGTAATTTGTGTAGCCTAGTAGATGATTCGCTTCTCCCATCCTAATAAACTATACATTTTAAATAACAAAGAATTCCTAGATTTTGATATTCACATAGTTATTTTAATATACTGACATAATAGCATTGTTAACTAAAGCAGTCCCAAACGTGACATGGAATGACACAATCAATATAATAACTCAGATAAGGGGTTTTTTTTTCAGAATATTATTATTAAATCAGCTAAATTTCATTTGCACCTGCAAAAAATTATATATTAAAAAACTGCCTTACTGGTAAAAAAAAAAATAATTCAATTTCATTTAGGTAACAAAAGAAGAAATTTAATTTTTCATTTTGAATGAATGCCTGTTTAATGAAATATAACCGTGAATATATATTCATTTTTTTCAGCATGTTTTTATCTTATCAAGGGACTTAAATTTATTTTTTACCTTGAAAAAATTGCGGAAAAACTAAAAAGTGAAAAAACTTCAATTTCTTCTAAATAAAAGAGACATTGAAAATATCTTTCATTTTATTTTGATTGAATGTTTAATTAATAAATTAACTCAGGCAATATTTTTTAGTATGTTATTATTTTATCACATGAGTTAAATCACACTTGCATTTTTCAAACAATATAGAAAATAGATTCCCATTTCTTATAGAAAAATGAAAGACTGGTTTTTGTCCATGTTTCATAATTTTATTAAGTAAGTTAAATTTCATTTGCAATTCAAAAAACTGTACATTTGTACAAATTTCAAAAAATTGTACTAAAACTTCTGCTACATTTCTTATCTTAGGGATTAAAAAAAGAGAAAAAATATTCTTACTTTATTCAGAATGAATGTCTAATCAATGAAATAACTTGGTCAATATATTTATGGTATTATTTTATCAAGTAAGTTAAATTCCTTCTGAATAAGTAAAAAAAATTCTATGTTGTAGAGGTCTGAAAATGTGAGTGAGGATCGTAAAAGTCAAGTCTTAATGCGTTTGAGGCTCAGATTTTTCATTTTTTTACTAACCGAAACATTAATGAACATTCACAACGAACAGACATTTTTAAAAATCTCGCTTTGTGCAAGTTCTGGAAGATCGCAAGCAGTGAAGATCCGATGACCGTCATAAGCTCTTTTTTTCCACGTTTTTAAAAAGAATTCTTGGACTAACAAGCTTGAAATAAGGGAAAACTAAAAATATATTAGAAAAATTCGTACATTATACTTTTGAACACCGCAATCCCTTTAAAAAATACAAATCTTAACCCTTACACAATAGTTTTTTTTTTTTTCGAAAGTTTGAATTTGTGACGTTTTTCCCCGTTTCTTGGGCTGGCTTTTATATATACGCAGAAACGAAAAACTCATATTTAATTCGAATACCTTCTCTACGGTGATGCAAATCTTTTTTTTTATAATTCGAATATTAACCCTTTAAAAACCATAGTGGCTGTAAGCTGCTTCTCTGCTGCTTGATACACTCATTTTTATAGGCTAAAAACTCCCTAGATGACTCCCTAACATATGAAATCTACAGATGATCTTCGGTAGAAACTGCTGTCGATGTTTGTGTGACGTCACAAACCAGCAGTTCAGAGTTTTGCTCCAATGAGCAGTGCTTAGGTTTTCTAGTTACTAATTTTTGCCTAACTTAATCACAAGATTTTGAAATTCTAAATGACGAAATTTACTTTCTGAAAAAGTTGTGGAAGTTTGCCTGGGAAATGATTAAGATCCGAAGATGTGATAATCAAACGAACAATTTCTAACAATCCAGGCACAGCAACATTAAAGATTTCGAAGCATCCAATAAATTATATTCAACAACATTTTATTTAATTATACAATCTACTTCATTTCTTCTAAATGATTTTAATTGGCCATAAAACTATTGTCGTATATTAAATACAATATTTTATGAATGAAAATTTATGAGAAAATTCTTTATGATTAAAAAAAAATGCATCCTTTATTTAAAACGATGTTATGGGGATAGTCAGCCATCTATTGAATTTGAAATATAATTCAAGCATTTCAAATGAAAATTCATACAGTAGATCCTCGTTTATCCGAAACTCTCAGTTAACCGTAATCCATTTTTAAAGCTTTTTTTTTTTTTTTAACTATCGCATTAATTGTGTGCAAACTACATTTTGAAAGCATTTTTTGTTTTAAACAAGCATATTCCTTGTGCGCAAGCAGTTCTTTCCGAAGTACAAGTACATATAAATAGTATTTTTAATCCCCTTTCTTAGAGTTCTTTGAATTTAACTTGAGCTCCCGTAAGCTGTGGAGTGGAATGAAAAAATGAACAAACTAGAAATTCTGAATCTTTTGAATGTTTTGAAAAAGGTTTGGCATGGCTGGAGCAGCAGGAAGACTATGATATACTGCGGTGAACTAATAATATTAAAAAACTCTGTGATACAGTTTCAAAGCAAAGGCAATCGAAACTACGACAAACAAAACATTTTTTTAAACCCTTGAGATATATCTAAAAGGTACTCAATTTCAAAATTAAAATTCAGGTAATTTATTCTTGTTTCTATTTTGCTATTGCTTTATTTTTATGGTGCACTTGTTACCATAATAAGAAATTTTGCATATATTTTACCTTAATCTTAAAACTAAAGCATTCTCGTTTATCCGAAAATTTCAATTTTCCGTAAGAGGGTCGGTCCCAATTACTTCGGATAATCGAGGTTCTACTGTCTTTTAAACAACTTAATCTTCATTGCTATTCATCGCAATATTATGTAGCGTAATGTATACAGCAGAAAGATGAAGTATGTAACTGCTGTCAGTTTTCCGCATGCCTCCGTGTAATCTCCGTGTATCTAAAGTGATATATGTTGTAAATAAGAAACAGTTTTATGCCTCACATGTAAAAAATCGTTTGGTAACAAATTATTTTCGATGAATTGCAAAGGTAACATTAAATGGATAAATTTAAGAATTTAATCTTAATAAAATCATTGCATTCTATCTCGATTGATTGTTGAATGAAGGGATGTGATTGCGTTTTCTAAAATATTTTAAATTAGTCTTTTTCTATTGTTAAATTTTAGAATTTAATCTTAATAAAATCATTGCATTCTATCTTGATTGACTGTTGAATGAAGGGATGTGATTGCGTTTTATAAAATATTTTAAATTAGTGTTTTTCTATTGTTAAATTTCAGAATTTAAAATTAATAAAATCACTGCAATCTATCTTGATTGATTGTTGAATGAAGGGATGTGGTTGTGTTTTCTAAAATATTTTAAATTAATCTTTTTCGATTGTTAAATTTTTGACTAAAAAAAGCCTTCTCAAAGAAATAAAACTACGCTCGGATCATGCTTATGCTAATTCATCTTTTTCCTGTTTGTTCTAGAAAGAAAAAAAATCCGCAGATGATCCCAGCATCCGTAGAAGATGATAATCGTCAAGTGCTATCATTTGTTGATGACTATATCATTAAAAAAGCATCTACGAAACATTATGATAGCAAACCTTAAGATAACTTTTTCAGACACGTAAAGTTCCTCACTAAATTATATGAAATATATTCCGAAATACAAGGAAAAATAAACTATTGAAAATTCTCTTTTTATTTCAGAATTATATCCAGCCACACTGTAAAAAAAAAATGTTTATTCTCAAAACTTCAGTTCTGATACTCCTCTGTTTTTAAGACGGAAATATTCCATTATACAGAACAGGAAATTTCTATTTTTGTAAATAAATGTCAGAAATTGTACAATATTTTAAAAACTCCAAATAATAATTATATACTCTGAAGCACATTTCAATGAATCAGGTATTTGTTTTGATTATTATAACTCGCGTTTTAATCGCCTTGCCATCGTCCGGATCCGAACCTCTGTGCTTGCCGTTAGAGAGTGGATGCTCTGTACCCTACATCAACTAACCACATGCAACGACTTGGTTATAGGCCACAACATCAATCACTACAATTTAAATGTTACTTTCCCCTTTTTTTTTTTTTCAGTTGAAAACTAAAATTTCCGCTTGTCCCTCTTAAAAGGAACTTATATTTTTAAAATTCAACAAATGAGGTTAAAAAGAAATTCTCGTTTTATTCTAGGAAATTATAAGACAGAAAGGAATTCAAAACAGAATGTTTCAGTTAAAAGACAGAAATTTCACATAAAATCAGTCCTATGCATACGGACTTTTTTTACAGTACGGGAACTTTTTTACATCTATATGTAAATTCCTTTTTTATGAAAATTTCCGTGAAATCTTTTACAAGATACATTTCTGGGTAGATGTTCAAAGGAAATATTTTATTTCGGCTGACATTTTAACATTTGTGGCGTATTATATTGAATTTTTAATGTATATCCTCTGTTATAATTACAGAGGGTCAATTAATTTAACAGTATTTTTTAAAATTCTCGGATTTTCACAAATATGATATACTTGGAGGAGAAATTTGGTGTTTTGTATAGTGTCACGCAAGATTAGTTCTATACTGAACAGTTGTCTCTGGCCATCTAACATGCTGATTGTTTAATTATTCATAAAATCCGAACAGTATAGTTTGTTTTAAAATAGTTTTGGTTAGAAACGTAATCCTGACAAATAATATACAGTAAACGATCTGTAAGGCGGACTCTGTATAAGACGGAAATCTGTCTAACTCGGAAAGATTTTCAAGTCCCAGTGAATTCATAGACATAGAGTAACATTTGTCTAAGGCGGAATATTGTCTACTACGGAAAAATTTCTCGGTCCCGATCGATTCCGCCTTAGGCAGAGTTTACTGTATATGTGAGCCAGCTGAATCGATAAGTGTAAGTTGTTTCCGGTAATTAATTTCTAAAAATCGAAATTGAATCTTTTTCGCAATACTAAATTTCTAGAACTGACCGAATTCGGCACAATTTATGTAATATATTCTTCATGTCTTACAGTGCTATTTATTCAATGAATAATAATCAATTTAGAAAGAATTATTCTTTTTTTTCCTTTAAGCATTCAAACGTATAATGTCATTTCCATTTAATGATCGCATAAATTTAGCTCAACATTTTCTTATAACTTTCTATTTCTATTTATTCTTTAATAAATGTGTTGCCTCATAACTCATAAAAAACGTTTGCAATAGTTATTCATTAGTTTACTTAGAGTGAATAACTAAAAAAAAAAAAAAAAAGAATAAACTTTGAACACGAATACGTTTTTACTCTAACTTATTTTATTCTAATCACCATTTATAAAAGAATTCCATTACAAACGCTTTTAAAAAGTCATGCTTAGTTTCCTTTCTTCGATCAAGAACGTTTATTTTTCTGCATTTATTTCTTTCTTTGTTTATGAATAAAAAATATTCCTTTCATAATAAATTAGTTTTTTTAACAACAGTATTAATCTGAGAAATTTCGTTTGTATTTTGTTATCTGTAACTCGACATTACTTCTCCATTTTGCACGTTACATAATTTAAAAAAAAAAAAAATAAGAACAATATTTGTATTACACAATCAGCATACTATGTATATAAATGTATCGATAAGAAACAGTATCATTGTTACATATTTACATTTAATGTAATCCAGAATACAGAGAACCCTTTTTATATATAATGCCACTTCCAGAAGAAATATTGAAACGGCCATTGTTAAAAAGACGACTACATGCATTCGCTAGTGCGTTAATATAAAAGTCTTTGAATTCAAAATTCAAAATTTACTTACATTTTCTGGTCACGCTCAAATCCGCCAAGGTGAATTAGTAGACTGCATGCTTTTGACAAATTTTTGCAAATAATTCTACTACCGTATAAGGAACCAGCTATATCTTAAGCCAATATAGTATTCATTGACATGGGATAGCATCAATATTGAGGTGTTGACACTATCACAATGTTTTAACAATATTATAACAATATTAATAAGAATTAGCTATCCAAAAAAACCAATATTTCCATCATATTGGAAATTTTCTCAAAGAAACGTTAATATTGCTTTAATATTGCTTTTATTGCCTTTATATTGGTTGAAAATGTTTTGCAAATATTGTTGAGATACAAGAATAACGTCAACACAAAATTTTGAGGCAATATTCCGTCCTAATGAATGGAATATCGGCCAAAATATTGATTCAATTATAACGTAAATCAAACCAGCCATAATCTAGACTGTATTAGAAATCAAAAGAAAAAATTTATATAAAGAACGTCTTTAAACGCAATTCCTGATGCCGGATAACAGAAAACAAATAGATGATACATGACATAAAAATTGGATAATAAATGATAAAATTCCGAAAAGTAAATAATAAATGATATTGAGGTGATTGCTCAGTAACTATTTCAATATATCTATTATCTGACTCGTATCTTAAATTAAATATTAAGTTTTATTTCTTGCATCAACAATTCACTACTCCTTTTTTTCATTCTCACATTCGAACAACAAACTTATTTCCACTCCACCTGTACACTGGAGGTTTGCCACATTGGACGGGTTGCCGTGCCACTAACAGACTGGCGTGTTTATCGCCCGTTGGACGATAGTATTTGAAAGATCACCACAGAATATCCCCCCAGTGAACAAGGTGAACGACAGTAACATACAGAAAAGAAAGAAATATATATACACAAATACAGTAATATAGAAATACAATTATATAAACAAAATTAAATAACAGTTACAAGTCTTTTAGGAAAATGTACATGACGACCACTACGCGTGACATAGGTGAATTGCTCTCATCTTTTTTAGTAGAAATTGGAAGTTGAACAGTCAGGAATTTTATTATCATATGATTCTGATAACAGATAAGCAGGCTTAACACGGTCGATTAACACTGGCAATTTTTTCCCTTAATCGTTATGGTAATGTTTTTATTACTGCGAGAAATAACAGGATGTGGACCAGTGTAGGGCTGAGATAATGGCGGCTGCACTCTGTCAACTCGTAAAAAGATGTGCGAGCAAGTTTGTAAAGATGGGTTAATATAATACTCAGGGCCCGATTAACATATGAAGCTATGGGAAGCACAGTGTCGTTTGGGGGCCCCCTATCATTCGAGAAGTGTTTTCTGAATTCGACGTACCCGACAATTCGCCAAAGCTATAAATATTATTCCAAAGAGTGGCTCAGTTGAGTTCACATATATTTCATTAAACAACATTTTTTATTAAATTCATTAAAAAAAAAAAACTAATAAAATGTACTAAAATTACTTGCAGGTGCATATATATGATTTATGAAATTATTTAAAATATCAAAAAATACAAAGAATAAGTGCAAAGAGAAATAACATTTAAATAACTACTGAAGATGGTCGTGTAATCTTACCAAAAACATTCTAATATTTTTAATGTATTTTAAATAATTTTATATCATATGTATGCACCTGAAAGAATTTTATTAGAATTTTAATTGTTTACTCAAGGTGAACTTAGCACTAGGATTTTAGCTTTCATTTATTGAACTCCTTACACAAAAATTGGATTCAATCAAAATATACAAAAATGATTTTGTATAATATTAGTACATAATTGTAAGTTGGATAAAAAAGGGGCTGAATTCAGTATATGCACAACATATAATATCAATATTTTGAAACACTCTCAATTTTAGCAATAGTTTAAATCATTAATATTTTATGCTGTGCATATGAGCCAAATTCAATAATATTCAAAATCAATATGTAAAATAATAATAATTTACATTTTACTGGCTTTTATTCACTAAATGAGTGATTCTTTTTTTTTCCAAAATTAGGTAACTTTGAATAAACAGCATTTTAACTCACACATATTCTCATAGCAAACAACCACCTGATCGCCACTGGTGACTAAAATGTATCAACTGGTGAAATATGTTTATATTACCTTAATTAATCCACTTACTGAGTTGAAGAGGTTAAGTAATTCATAATATATTATTACTTATCACTAATAACTTGTTAGTGATTATACTTCCTCAGTCAATATATTGGTGTTTTGTGTTTTCAAACTCTGATTAAACAGTATTTTGTGTTTGTAAAGGGAGGGGGGGGGGGGAGGAGTACAAA
Source organism: Maratus speciosus (assembly GCA_963932465.1). Lineage (NCBI taxonomy): Eukaryota > Metazoa > Arthropoda > Arachnida > Araneae > Salticidae > Maratus > Maratus speciosus. Next base: position 492,014,436 of record OZ010788.1, on the reverse strand, counting down.
TGTGTTTTACCTGCAACTAGAAAATTTACCAGATGACTACCATATTTTTTTCCAGAGTTTCTCCAGGACAGTTTCAGGAGCAGAGTTTTCTGCACCCTGCCTGCCCTTAGGTTTACAAAGTGGTGCTCTTCTTGACTCTCATACAAAAAATTTGTGCTGTTCTTGGCCCAATTAAAAAGAGTGTCTTTACTCTTTTATTTATTAAAAAAATTACTTGCATAATAAAAATTCATTCATTGCTTTAAAAAAAATTAAATGTTGGAATACAATAATTGTAGAAGTTTTTAATAACTAATTTGGAGAAAAATTTATTAAATCTCTGATATAGCAATAAGAAACAATATTCACAATCTGATACAGAACCATTCAAAATAAATTTTTATAGTTATTAGCTGTAATTCATGAAATTATTCAGTAAATGGAAAATTCAAACTTAAAAAATAGAACATGTGAAAATGTCTAGAATATTTGGAACATTAAAACAATTATAAAAGAAGAAAGTAAATTATTTCTCATTCATTATTAAAATAAATGATAAACTTTTTCCTTACATTTAATTAAAATATTTTTGAATGATCAGCAATGAATCATTTTGAAATAGTAAGTTCTAGTAAGCCATTAGATCAAAACTAAATAGTTAAAAGCTAAGTTATTATAAGTTTTTAAAAATAATTTTAAGAAAATAAATAAGAAATTAAATAATACACTATGAAACAATACAAATCATAAGTGAAATCAGAAACTTAATTTTTTCTCTGATTAATAAAGTCTTTTTTCATACATTGCAATCTTTAAATATTTACTTCTGTAAATCTTGAATCAACTGTTTTAAACTGCTTTTAATGAAAATTTAATAATAAAACCTGTTTTAACATTGAATATAACTATTGCAAGTTAACAATTTGTTACCTATTATGTAGGGTAGATGTGCCAGTAATAAACAACTTTAGGTAATTTCTTTAAAAAAATATTTTTAAATTAATAGTTTTAATTATTACATTTGTTTTTTTTTTTCAATATTACATTAATCTGTAACCAACATTTAACCGTTCTCATACACTCATTTCCCAATATGAACCAAAATTTAATTATAAATAACAAAAATATACCAAAACACCTAAAATTTCAGTAATGGACACTCCACAAAAAGTAATAGATATAATTGTTTTAAGTTTTAATGGCTGTGTTTAAATCGGAATTTAATTTAAAAAAATACTAATTGAACAAAATAGTTATTTTGAAACAAACTTAACAATTAGGATACCAATAATCAATAACATATTTTTGAGAATTATTCACCATTTGAAATAACTATCGTAATTATCACAAGATGAATTATTTTAAATAAAAAGTTTAAAATACAAAATGTCAGGGAATTGCAGTTGTCAAATTATTGAGACAGTACAGGGTTTAGAGGGTAATAATTGAAAAACATGGAGTATTAGTGCATAGATTCGTATATTTCCCACAATTTTTAATAGTTAAACTGCCCCAAACTACTAGTAGTAATTAGTATTACAAATATGACAGAAATAATACTGCGGGTTGAATGTTTTAAATACTAAATAAAATAATTTCAAAACAAAACTGTAGAATTTTGGCATTTGAGGCCACCGATCTGCAGATTTACTAGTTTCATTACTACCACAGATTTCATTAACATTACAATAATTTTTTGTCAAAGGTGAGTCAATAAATGTTTAAGACAAAAAATAATTGATTTTTAACAACTTCTGTAGCTTGTTTTTATTTAAAATGGGGAGGGATTCAGACCTATCAGCCCCTCTTTCCCCTATGTCCTTAAACAATATTCCATTAATTGATAGATAAACTAAGGAATGCTGAGTTGAACATATATATATATATAATGTGATTAAAATATTGAAAATTTTACTAACCACATGAAATTAATTAAAAGCAGCTATTTATAAAAATGTTGGTGTTATTACATTCCAATAAGTGCAATTTAAAAATTAAATTTGATTAATTCGGTTTTCAAATAAGTCAAAAGATTTTATGCACTATAAACATCATTCAAATTGTCTTTTTAGCAATGAATACATGGGGTGCCCATTACTGGAAATTGACTAATTAAGCGTTGCAGTAATCGACACAATTCTTAAAACCTTAAAAATGAATGAAATTTTATAAATGGTCGTTAGAATATAAAATTCAATGTTTCCTAATGTTAGCAAAACAAAAACATGCAAATTTTGCAAGAAAATAAAGAATATATAAATTTACTAAATGCAAGGCCTGAGTACTTACCAGACATATTGCGGGCATTAGGCCTGGCCCTTAAATTGATTTAAAGCTTACATCGGAAATCCGATTTAACCATTGGTCTTAAATCGATTTAAGCTAAAATCGAAAATCGCGATTTAGCTAATGTCAAATCGCGATTTAGCCAACGTCTTAAATCGTGATTTAGCCATTATCTTAAATCGCGATTTAGACATTGTCTTAAAGTGCGATTTAGCCATTGGCTTTAAATCGATTTAAAACAAAATACTGATTCTGAGCTAACATCGGAAAACCGATTTATCTACTTTGATGTATCTACCACTTACATGCCAAGCTGGTGTTAAATCGATTTAGGAAGACCCGACTTAAGCAAACATCGCAAGCCTCAATGCTTTCCGATTTAAGACAAACAAGGCAAGCTGGTGTTAAATCGATTTAGGACGATCCGATTTAAGCAAACATCGCAAGCCTCCATACTTTCCGATTTAAGAAAAAGACGATTTAATGAAAACAAGGCAAGCTGGTGTTAAATCGATTTAGCAGGATCCAATTTAAGAAAAAGGCGATTTAAGAAAACGATGATTTAAGTAAGAATTGATATTTATTTATTTATTTTGTAAACAAGATTTAGAGTTTACAAGATTGGAATGTGTATTTTTCAGAAATTAAGAACTTATATAGTGGAAAGTTGAAGGGAAAAAGTAATGTTTAAATCTTAAAATCCAAATTCATCGAATTTCAGCTTATATGCAAATGCAATCTTTTGATGATAAATTCACATATTTGAGTAATATTGCAATATGTATTTTTTATTTTACAATATTCTGTAATTAATTAAAATGTTTTAAAGTAGAATCCTGCATTGTTTCAAAAGATTGTTTTCCTGAAATTCATTCAGCATTTATATGATTAAAAATAATAATAATAAAGTTTTATATTTAAAATCCAAACTCATCGACTTGCAGTTTATACTTTTATGCATTCTTATGATGAAAAATTCATTTTTTACATGTTTTAGTAATATTTTAACATTTATTTTTTATTTTCTATTATTTTGTAATTAATGAAATTATTTTAAAGGTATAGTCATGCATTGTTTCGTGTATCACTGTTTGGCCGTGATCCACATGAAATATTTTTCTTTTACTACTAATATTTTTTTCCCGAAATTGATTGAGTATTTATGGTTGGAAATAAAAAGAATAAAGTTTCATATTTAAAATCCAAATTCATCGAATTTCAGTTTTTATTTTTATGCATTCTTTTAATGAAACATTCATTTTTCACATGTTTGGGTAATATTTTAATACATATTCTTTATTTTTTATTATTCTGTAATTAATTAAAATATTTTAAAATAGTCATGCATCAGACCTGACATCCGATTTCAATGCCAGTCACATGGATTGAGTATCTTGCTGAAATTGATTCACTATTTATATCCAAATTCATCCATTTTTAGTTTATATTTTTATGCATTATTTTCATGAAAAATTAATTTTCATATGTTTAGGTATTATGGGAATATTTTAGTTTTAATTTATTATTATTTTTTAATTAAAAATACTTTAATAAAGTTCTGTAATGAGTCAAGTAACTTTATTTTTACAGCAGAATGAGGGAGGGCTGGAGGAGGCATTCATAAGATTTTTCTGCAGATCTGCGATTTTTTGCTTTTTTGACATTTTGTTATCATTAAAAAGAGATATATTTTAAGATTATATTTTATTACTAATCTTAAAGGATGGCAACAACCACGAAAAAAATCAGCAATTGCAGTGATGTGCTCCAAGGCTCACTTTCAACCCTTCTCCATCCGCTATATAAATGTCAGCATTTATGTTAAACAAATCTTATTTTAATCTAAAAGTTAAAAAGATATAAAATTGCATCTTATTTCTCATATCCCCCCCCCTTTTTTTACTACTTTTCTCACCATGATAAATGAATAGTTAAATTCATCATTGAAGCCTTTTAATATGCTTCTGTTTTACCTCAGTAACTTTTTAAATCTGTGTCTGTAAAAAAAAAAAAAAAAAAAAAAAGTTTATGTAGGCTGTTAGCAATGAAGTGCTATTTGAGTGGGCTAGGGGAAGCCCCCCCCCCCCCGTAAGAAATTTAGATTGTAGCATGCATAACATGTCAGACCAAAAAAAAAATCATTTTCTTTTATATTACTTCTTATAGAATGAGTTTATAAAATGCATTACAATAGGTCACTAATTTTTAAAATGAAAAAAAAAAACTTGTGTTTTGGGACATTCAAAGCTTTTTTATGTGTAAAACATACCTCTTTTCAAAATTATTTGACAAATCAAAAGCCAAGTATACTAAATAATACAGGAGGGAGGGGGGCACATAAAGATCGTATTTTGTTACTAAAAATTAAAAAATAGGCTTCCATATTCTAAAATGTAAAATCGGTGTTAAATCGCGATTTAGCACTAAATCGCGATGTTGGATGGATGATAAATCGATTTAAGAAATTTCTACATCGCCCAGTCCTAGCTGGCATTATCAAATGACTGGCCTCGGCAATATTTTAACTCGATATTCAAACTTTGAAGAAATTTTATAATTACTTCTTGCAGATGTTGAGAAGCATGGCTATGAATTGGGATAAATTTTAAGAATCGCTCAACTGGTTCACCTTTATTAACATAACGTAAGACTAGCAAGCTGATAAATATGGCTAATATCGGGTGTGGAATCTACTATAAGCTCAAAATATTTCGCCTCTTGTATTTGTAAAACTATTTCTTTTAGAACTCTGTCTGACATGATCTCTATAAATTGTCACAATTGTTAATGATAAATAGTTTACACTGCCTTTACCCTTATTACCATAAGAACGGATATGATCTGATGAAAATGAGTCGAATGAGGCTAATAATTCCAATATACCCAAAAAATTGCCGTTATGTACAGAGCCAAACGTTTCATCATCTCCAAAGCAATCTAGCCCACGCTGTGATATATATTTTATGACGGCAACAATTCTCAATAAGATTTTCCGCCAGTACTCACATTCATTTTGGAATTGCTCTACAAGACTGTTGTCAATACGATTAGCAGAATTTTATCGTGATGAGAAAGAAAACATGCATCTTCGATGAAAATCTGAGTTTTCATGTGATTGGAGTCTTTTTACAATATTTTTCCAATCTGAAAATCCATCTTTACATAAAGCTTGATCATTTGAGACACCAAACAACTTGCATATATAGCAAAATACTGCCTTTGTACTGGGAGAATAAATCAGCCATTCCGTATTGACTATTTCTCCGTTTTTTTCTTTTGCATCTGAAAAAGTTGTTTTTTTGAACATGTTCGCTCAATTCTTCCAATTACTTTTTGGGTCATTCCACGTAAAATGAGCAAAAATTTAAAAAAAGTCGTGGCCACATAGTAACAGATTTTAATAAAATTTGATATACAGGTTCAATTCATATTCAAATAGAGCTCTGCAAAATATCTTCACGAAAAATAAATTATTTTAGCAGTTTTGGACATTTAAAAAACTTGTGATAAAGAATGGCATGTGTGCAATCGTCCAAAGTTGCAGGTTTGAAGTTCTGTATCTTGAAAACTATTTAACTGAAATAATTTTTTTTTTAATAATGTAACCTCTGAAAAATTATCTTCTTATTTATTGAGCAATAATAATCTGGTAACACCATGATTATTCTTTAATTGGTTGTAAAAATTGAAAATTTGCAAATTTTGAGAAAATTAAAAACGTAATAAAAATTAAAGGAATTCAAAAACATCTGAGAAATTAATGCCTGATGTAGTTTTACATATTAAGATCGAATTACTAAAGTTTTTAAGTTGCCATGTATTTCCTTCACCTTTAAAAAATTTTAGAAACTTTTAAAAAAATGACAAAATGGTAATTTTTCCTCTTATTGACAGATAAAAAAAACAATGAAGGAAATGCCCCACATTACAGTTATTGCACAGACATAAAGATCAATAAGTCCATAATCTGATAAAAAAAATTCAAGCATGCCTTTTTGATTCCTAACTTCACAAAATTAGGTTTAAAAAGGCAATATTAACTATATTCCATGAGCTATTTTTTTTAAATTCGCGCACGTTTCTTAAAATATTGCACGATTTCAAAGTGAAAAAATTTAGTGCTGCCATCTATTTTCTGTATATGGGTTTAGAAATTAATATATAATTTTCTGTTCAATTAAGCTTTTTTTTCTACTTTAATTAAAAATCTTCTTGAGGAAAAAATAAACTGAAAGCAAGTATAAAAGTTTTTATGTTTAAAATATACACTGTTATTTATAATATTAAAAGAATTAAAAGTTTTAAAAAGATTTCTTTCACGTCGAAACAAGCGATAGAAATATTGCATTTTATCCTCAACATTTTTTACTATTTATTTTTTTTCTCATTAAGGAATAAAAAAGGCAAGAATTATAGTTTAAATATTTAATATATATACTTTCAGCTATAACGTCAAACAATTTTGATATTGTCAGAGGTGTCCTTCATCTCTATAGGAACGTTGCATTTTTCCCTCAAATTTTTTCAAAAATAATTTTTTTCTCATTAAGGAATAAAAATACAATTACTAACTTACGTCAATCTCTTACTTATCATTCATTCCTAATTATAAATATTTTTTAATATAGTCTTTGCATTCTTAAGGCTAATAACCAAAATTGAAACTTCAGGCATGTAGCCAAAACCATGATTTTGCATCCACTTTTAATATAAATTTTAATACTTAAATAAACAATCCTAAAATCTATTATTTTACATTTACTCATAAATAGATATGATCTACTTACAAAATGATTTTCTTTAAAATCTGTGACATGTCTGCCACAGGTGATTTGCTCATTTTGTATGGAATGACCCTTTTTGGAGTTCCTAAGGTAATTTATGTTTTGTTCAAGTTTGATATTATTAAAATATTCCCGAAAAGAATCAGTTATGGGAGGCCACAAAGCAGGATCATTATAATTAAAAACATTTTGGACAAGAACTGTTTCCTGTGTAGTCTCAACTTCTGTTTTACTTTTTTTCTCAGGTGGAACTGCTGGTTCTTCTTCTTGAGAAACAAAAGGGTGATCTTCCCAATTTGTATAAATATTTTCTGTAAAAGTTGATTGATTTTCACATTCAGCTTTGTTTTCTTGAAGTTCGTATTCTTCAGGATCAGGAACAGAAGTCAAAACTTCAAAATTTGAATCAAAGTCATTATTTCAAATCTCTTCGTCAGGAACAGAAGCCATGACTTTGAAATTTGAATCAAAATCATTTTGAATTTCAACTTCAGGAACCGGAAAAGATGACAAATTTTTTTCACGCTCGGATTCGGATTCAATTTCAATTTCCTCTTCTTTTGCAGGTGAAGGTATTTTTGCATCAGGTAAATCTTTTGAATCGACTCCACTATCTTCTGTTCTTAAAATAAACTAGTTCATTGCAATGCTTAATCGCTTGTTACAAGCAAGTGTTTTCGCTCTTCTTTTTCGATTATTACATCCTGAAGGACCTTGAGGCTTAGTTTTAGCCATACTGAATAATTAAGTTAAAAAAAAGAAAAATCTGCGAAAATTTAACTATAAAACAAAAAATAAAATATGCATAAAACGCACATGTTGAAGTCAGCACGAGAGGTTTTGAATACAAATATTTCACAGATCTAAAAGTTGAGAAATTTCATTACTGCTTTATCAAACCCTACTCGCAAATCGCAAGGAAAGCGTCACGCTCTAGCAACTAGCGTAACAAGCTGGTGGGCATTACGCTTGCCCGCTCGATTTTCATTGGTTGAACGATAATACTGCTTGATAAATTGACGACTTTGTTTGGTTGGACAAACTATAGAATGGTGATAATGTGGTTATTTGCTATGAAACGTACTTTTTATGTAACATTTTATTTAAATCCATATAGATTGAGTTAATTGAAAAGAAAATAGATAAAATTTTTTAATAGAATTAATTCAATATAAGATTTGGGTTGGGGCCCCCTGTTTGCTCTATTTCGGGCCCCTTCAAAATATTTCTAGGGGAAGCACGTGCTTCACGTGCCTATTCGGTAATCAGGGCCAGATAATACTTGTCAGTGCAATGAGCAGATGTTGCTACTGGATTTAAAAGTCGCATATTGTTGCGAAGATTCGTAATGAAATCATCAGTACAAGGTGGGATCACTGATGTAGATAACATGTCACTAGGAAGTCGTAAAGTTGTGTTATACACTAGTTCAGCACAAGAAGCATGCTAGTCTTCTTTAACGGCTGTTCTGATACCTAGTATAACTACAGGAAGTATCTCGAACCATCAGAACCATCAATTCAGAAAACACTTCTCGAATGAAAGGGGGCCCACAAACGACACTGTGCTTCCCATAGCTTCAGATGTTAATCGGGCCCTGAGTATTATATTAACCCATCTTTACAAACTTGCTCGCACATCTTTTTACGAGTTGACAGAGTGCAGCCGCCATTATCTCAGCCCTACACTGGTCCACATCCTGTTATTTCTCGCAGTAATAAAAACATTACCATAACGATTAAGGAAAAAAATTGCCAGTGTCAATCGACCGTGTTAAGCCTGCTTATCTGTTATCAGAATCATATGATAATAAAATTCCTGACTGTTCAACTTCCAATTTCTACTAAAAAAGATGTGAGCAATTCACCTAACTATGTGACGCGTAGTGGTCGTCGTGTACACAGGGATGTATAGGAGGGTATACGGGTGTATACTCCGTATACCCTCTGGATTTTTTTAAGGAGCACCGTATACCCTCTGTTTCTCAAGAAAGCTATAGTATATATAGACTAGGGTATACCCTCTGCTTTGAGCGTATACCCTCTGCTTAGAACGTATACCCTCTGCTTTTTTTACGACTACACCACTGCGTGTACATTTTCCTAAAAGACTTGTAACCGTTATTTAATTTTGTTTATATAATTGTATTTCTATATTACTGTATTTGTGTATATATATTTCTTTTTTTTCTGTATGTTACTGTCGTTCACCTTGTTCACTGGGGGATACTCTGTGGTGATCTTTCAAATGCTACAACCCATAATAACAACGGGCGATAAACGCGCCAGTTTGTTAGTGGCACAGCAACCCCTCCAATGTGGCAACCCTCCAGTGTACAGGTGGAGTAGAAATAAGTTTGTTGTTCGAATGTGAGTGTTTTTGTCCATAAACATTAATTGTTGATGAATTTGCTGCAAAGAGCTTTTGTTGGAAGTGATTTCTCTTTTGAAAATTGTTATCACATAATAATGACACGTCTGACCCACTGTCGACCAAGAAGGAAACGTTCGTCTTTTAATCTCTAATAAATAGGCGACGTGAATCTTGGGGCAAAGAATAAGTCGCATCTATTCTTTGCTGTCTGCATTTCCCGTCCATGAACAAGGTTTAACACATTTTTCTTCCTTACACTTATTTCAAAAACGACGATGAAATCAACACACAGAAGAGTCGCGCTTATTAGAATTACTTCTGTTACGGGTATTTTAATATCCGCGGAATGGGGATCGACCTCGAGAAGTTGAAAGCTAATCAATTCTTTTATTTAATTTTTCAATTTCGCGAAACAATTTACTTTCGAGTGACTGGTCATTTATTTTGGAAACTGCTAAATTTTCAACAGGTGATGGGGTAACTTCAAAGATTTGAAACAGCGGCTAAAATTGACTGTACCGAAGTTGGTAAACGTTGAAGAAATAATTCCATCATTAAATTTTCGGGAACGCTAAGAGATTCGGCGCGACGCGACGTTTCATATCGCGCAATAATTCGAAGGGTTTGCGGCCTCCTAATTCCTCTCCAGATAAAAGTTTACGAATTTCCTGCTGAGAAGATTCACCTGAACGATTAATTAATTCAGTTTTCAATTTAGTGTAAGGATCAGTAGCATCAGGTTTTATAAGAACATCGCGAACTAATGACGCAATGTCGGGCGGGAGATGGGGTACTAAATAATTATATTTAGTAACAGATTCAGTAATTGGTTTTGGGGTGGCGAGAGCAAATGTGCTTTCGCACATTATAAACCATAAAGCAGGGTCAGATCTGTTATATACAGGAATCTGTACGGCGTTTACTTCCGACATTGTATGTTTATGCCTCCCAACGAAATACAAATAAAAATTTCAAAATTGAATCAAGTATAAAAAATATAATTCACAATTCATAAAAATAAAAATAAAGCATGTTCACATAAAATTTAAGGGGATAGGACAAAGAAAAAAGCTTAAAATGAAAATCGAGAACAAAATTAAAGAGAATTAGAAATTTTTATTATCTTAACTTATCTGGACATCGATAATTCTAAGATGAAGTTGAATAATTCTCAACAATATGCAGATATACGCACACATGAAGCATTTCAGCATTTAGCTGATTACTCCACGATTTATTTTTCATTTGTAGAACTTAAACACATAGAACAAAATCACTATTCGTAGAACAAAATCCTCTTAGTTTCTTTATTCGAAGGCGCGAAACGAAAATTGTCGTAAATTCTCCATAAAAAGTTACAAAATAAATATGCGTGGAAACTCCGGGTCACCATTGATGTGATTGCTCTGTAACTATTTCAATATATCTATTATCTGACCCATATCTTAAACTAAATATTAAGTTTTATTTCTTGCATCAACAATTCACTACTGCTTTTTTCATTCTCACATTCGAACAACAAACTTATTTCCACTCCACCTGTACACTGGAGGGTTGCCACATTGGAGGGGTTGCCGTGCCACTAACAGACTGGCGCGTTTATCGCCCGTTGGACGATAGCATTTGAAAGATCACCACAATATAAATGTTAAATAATAAATGCTATAAATGTTGAAATCATGATTTCAGAGAAGCTTCATGTCTTAATGTCTCGTAAAAAAACATTTTTTTTTTAAAAAGTTTGATGTTGTAAATCTCACAACAACGTGATTTTCTAGATTCCATGGCCTACCAAATATTCAAGGAATTGTGATCTGGTGTCATCACAGGGACTCTGTGTAATATGTTGGGGCTTGCAAAGAGCTTCGTTTCCTGTCTTGAACTCGATTCTCGATTTTAAGAAATGGGGACTTTTCGGTGTTGGACAGAAAAGGGTATCCAATGTTATACCACATCAATTAATAAAATTACCTGATGTTAGAAGTTCGTGAAAACAGACCATCTCAGCTACTAAAAGTGTTTCTCATTGCGTACGAAAAGTTAAAAACAAGACAAATAAAGTGAAAAAATCTGATCCGATGTATTTTTCATAGATGTTGCCTTATTACACGTAGGCCAAGTGCATGTATTTATTCATATCACCTTAACACAGTGTTCACCTTGAAAAATATGGGCAGCTAAACATTAAAATTAGACGCTTATGTGAGTGGTGTCTTTTTCAGACAAGTTATTGATTTTGTCTCATATGCATTGTGCTCCATTGGTAAAAACAAAACCGTACCATTCACGGATCGATTGGCCCATTCCCCAACACCCTGATTCCGATATTTTTCTAAAATTTCTATAACTTTAACATGGTTATTACCAAGTTGAAAAATGGAATTTCGTGTGATGGCCAATTTTTTTATTTTTTTTTATTTAGCTCTTCGAATTACGAGTCACTTTCACTATCAACAAATTCATAATTTCTATCATCGATATCACTCCCTGCATAAAAGTCGTCGTCCGAGTCCAGCAATAACTCTTCCACCTCTGTACATTTTAGACTTTTTTTGCACAATCTGGTTATAAACATCAAATTAATTTTATAGATGAATTTAACTCACTATTTAGAGATTTTCATCATATCTATAATGTTTAATAAATATTATTAAGCAATTGTTTTTGCGATGCATTTTTTGTTGCAAAAGAATCCTAATGCATCTTTGTCTATTTTACTACAAAAAAAAAAAAAAAAAAAAAAAAAAAAAATTAAAAAGCGAGTTATTATAAACATATGCCCAAAATTAAATTAAAAAAATTTAAAATATATATATTGTACCCCTATATATATATATATAGTGCATGATGGTATTTCTATTTTGCTTCTTCCAAACAGACAACCAATGATGCAAAATACTTATTTTTTTTTTAAATATTTAACCAAAATTAGAAAATATTTGGTTTCCTTGAATAAAAGTTTCTCATACTAAAAGTTTACTTCTTCTACATTTGTAAATTTCGAAAAGTATAAGATATAAACGTTCGTCTTTTAAATGTACTACATTAGATGTATTACTTTTACAAAAATATCTTCTCACAAATCCATCAATACTTTATGAAGCCAACTGTTTGTCTAAAAGATTTATGAGGCTTTTACACAGAAACGTGTGATATAAAAAAAAGGGGGATTATTATTATTAACAGAGTTCCCTTTGAATTAAATCAATTTTTCCATGATAAGTTCCTACTGCTTATAAAAATCCTCCATCTTCAGAAGAATTTAAAACAAGATTTAGAAAAAATACGATGTATATGAAATAGTAAAAAACAGTTCTAATTAACTTTAGATACGTATTTAAATAACTAAACAAGTGACGTAAAAATAAAAATTAAAGAACAACATTGCTTCTAAACTAAACTATATTGCTACGTTTTCACTTCATAATCCAGTTCGTTAAGCAGTAAACTGTAGAAAATTTATTTACACACACATATATAGGGGAGGTAGGGGAGGTTTGATACATAGGGAGGGTTGATACACTGACGATTTTTCTCAAAAAGTGTCATTAACAGCTATTTTAACAGATGTAAAGTCTTCTTTTATTAGAAGAGGCCATCATTAGCTGAACTTAGCAGTGAAGAACTGACAACGTTTTTTTTTCTTTTAATTTTGAAGACTTTTGGAATGTCAATGTAAATTTTTTTAAATACTGATTTTATTTCATAACTCTTATTATTGTGAAGATAATATCTTGCAATTTTTTATATTTGTAAATCACATTGTTAGGGTGAGTTTTACCAAAAAGCAGAGTGGCATTTTGCAACTGCATTTATGCAAAGTAACTGGAAATCCAATAAGGCATAATAGAGAGAAATGATACATTAGAGCTGGGGAGAAATGATACACTTGTATATATGAAATTTAATAGTTTTTTAAGTTGTAAACTAATATAGGACTGTAATATTCATTATTGTTTTACAGCAAGAGCTACTGAAATTGGTAAGGAAAAATAAAGAGACTATTCGTAGACGTTGTGTAGGTTACATAGAAAAGCAGTGCGATGACAGATGGTTAGTTCGCTTTGCTCGTCATGTAGAAGGAAAAAAGTTTAAATGGCCTGAAAGGGAAGATGTTTCTATAATTGACGAAGGGCAAATTTAAAAAAAAAAAAAAACATTAAATCCACCCGATTTTACTTACCAAAATAATAGAGTTATTAGTTTTTCTTTTAACCATTTCAGGGGTGGTGGTATGTTTTTGAAACCCCTTAATTTTAATTCCCAAACGCCCCATTGGCACCAGCTTTTTGGTAAAACATTTTCCATTTAATATGAAAGTGAAATATCCCTTTTCTTATATTCAATTAAATTTCTTGGCAAATTCCGGTTCCATTCATTTATTAAACACTTCAGCATTGAAAATGCTTTGCCCTGAAAGGGTTAAAGAAATCTTAAATGTGCTAAATTTTTGTTAAATTGTTTGCAAATTAGCAATGTTCACTTCATTTTCCCTTGCGACTACATCTAGGGTTTTTCTTCATTATTTATTTTCTAAAAAGTGTGTAAATAGAATTATTTAAATAATAGCAATTGTTTAAATATTTTTGTAAAAAACATTTCTGAAACAAAAATATGTCACTGTCACATCTTTTTTCAAATTTACTTAAATATTTCAAGATTTATCATAAAAAATTGAATGACACATAAATTGTCGGCATTTTTTTTTCAATTTACATAACAATGTATCAAATCTCCCTTGCCAGTGTATGAATCCTCCCCAGCAATGGGAAGATTTGATAAAGTAGTAACCATTCACAATAATTGGGATGTATTTTTCGAATGATTATTTTTTTAATTCACAATGTTTTTAATAAATGAATAAAAGGTAACTTTATAAGAAAACACGAAACATTTGTTTAAAAATAGGTTTCTAAGGGTTGTAAAAAATTAGTAAAAAAAAATGTATCATAACTCCCCTACCTCCCTATAAATTTGTTAAATGAACTTGAAAACTATTTTTTGGTTTCAAAAGTATTATATGTACATGTATGTATATATACGTAATAATAAAAATTTTCGCCCTTTTATCTTAGTAAAACTATTCCAAATTCTTAACATTTTTCCTTTTTTACCTATCTTTAATAATATCTTAATATTTTTTGTCATTTATTTCAGGCATTAAAACCTGCGTATCCTTTTATTAATCTAAAAACCTTAATCCATTCGCCTCATCTCATAAAACCCATTAAATTACTTTTTCATTTTATTCTAAAAATAAATTCTTTTTCTTTCGAACGTTTTTTTTTTTTTTTTTTTTTTTTTTTATAGAATTGTTCGATGATGTTCTTTTTTCCCACAGTTCATTGCATCCCGCCAGCCGTTGTTTGCGCAATAATTCTGACGCCGAAGCGAAAGAGATCGCATCGTCGTCATGCGCATTTCCCCCCTCCCCCCGGAGCTAGGTCCTATCGTATTCTACTATCATCGCGTCCTTCTGGCTACTTTTTATGTGATTTGTCAGTTAACCTGTATAGTATTCATACGCGTGAAGTTTTCGCAAGTACATAACCAGTTGCATGGGCTAGGAGAGACAGAATTTGACGATTATTGAATTGCCTAATTAAACCACGCCACCTGGAGTGCGTGTTTTTCCTGAATCTTCATCATTTGTTCTATTCGTAACATCTAGTGGTACATTTTATTACGTAGCGACTGCCCGAACATGGATCACCTATAACTAGTGGAATTGGTGCATGATATGATCGATTAATAAACGTTTTGATGAATCTATCGGCTTCGATTATTTATGCTTCGGGAAACATTCCAGTGGACGACAGCCTGACCTTCTACTCTTCTATCACGATTGTTCGACTGCATAAAACCATGATTTCTTAATTGAGTGACTAATGTGGGTATGCTGATGCTTAAAATCTACATATTTATATGATACGAGTGAAATCGTATCATATATATGTGTGTAATTAATTGCCATAAGAACAAATATTTGAGATAAATTTGGTTTTCTACCAAAGAGAAATTATTTTAAAATATAAAGATTTCACAAACCATTACCAAATTTAACTCTGTTATGCTCCCATTAAAGAAAATTCAATATAAAATTTATATATTTCATCTACTAATAAAAATATATGATACTTTTCATACAAAATAATTTGTGGGATCACATTCAGTAAGCACAGCGAAACAGTCGAATCTAAATATTTTTTTAATGATTATTTTCTAAACCATTTACATGGATTTGCCTTTTCTCTATTAAAAATCGTTTTACAAAAAATTTGCAACTAAAAAACGCTTCCCAGTTACAGATAGGTTAACAATACATTTATTTACACTGTTCTTGTAAGAATTGTGAGATTTCCATAACGGTATTTTTTGTTATAAACTAAATATTCTTGTAAATATTTTTATAACTCTAACTAGCGATTTATTAAATCAGTTTTGTTTAAAAATCTATCTTAAAGTCAAATTGTTATTATTGGGTGAGTGCAAAAGTTCTACCCGTTTTTTAGCGAAAACAGAAAGGCGGAGAACACAAAAAGTTAAGAACCTATGAATTCACGCATGCACGATCATTATGTATGACCTCTTGCCATCAGTCTCGCAGTAAGGTAATCCCACGCCAATAAAAGTCCTCTGTTATACAGGCAAAATACTGTTGTAACGCCGTTTTTACAGTCTCCACATCATTGAAGGTTCGGTGAACAAAAGCGTTTTGTAACGATCGAAAAAGGTGATCAATCGAAGGTGGAAGGTCGGGGCTATACGCCGGCTGAAGTAAGAGTTCCCAACTAAGGACCAGTAATTTTTGTCGATTCCTTAAAGTAACATGAAGGCTGGCTTTATCGTGTTGAAAGAGAAACCCTCTGCGATTGATGAATCCTGGAAGCTTAGATGTGAATTTTGCTCACAATTTGTCCAATAGCTGGCAGTAGAGGTCTGCCTTGATAATTTGGTTTGGTGCGAGAACCTCCTAGTTGGTTATTCCCCTGGCATTAAACCATACATTGAGCAAAGCATTTATCGAATGGAGTCTTCCTGTTTAGGCCGATGGAGTACCCTCTGAACATCAGTACATGGTCCTTTGACGCTTCACCATACGGTACAGTACCCACTTCTCATCATCCGTTACAATTCGGTTCAAAAATGATTCTCTACTGTTACAGGAAAGCAAAGAAACACAAGTGCTGATCCTCTCTTTTCGTTGCCGTACTGTAAGCTGATGTGGTACCCACTGATCGAATTTTTTGATGATGCATCCGTCTTTTGACTGTTTTTCTGTGTACTGAGAACGTTTCCGCTAATTCTCCGACTGTTCGATGTGGGGAATGTGCTATGGCTGTGTCCATATCCTCGTAAGAAACCACCGATGGGCGTCCAAAGCTCCTGTATCCGTCCCGGAATTTCCTAAACCTGCAGCAGGTGCTATTGTAAACGGCATCGTCCTCATACGCATTAAAAATGTTGTGGCAAGCTCCGGCTGCAGTAACGGCTTTATCATACTCGTACCGTAAACAATGCCTGATGTGGTCTTGCTTGCTTGCTATTTTGTTTTCCGTACCACATGAATTCTTCTGACAAACGTTGTACCTATACATATTCCACTGCTCCACGTGTTAGTATCCACTTTCCTGTTCTCGAAACGTCAGCTGTAATGACTGTATTCTACTTGACATTTACATATGCTGAAAACGGGTAGAATTTTTGCACTCACGACATTAACGAAGATAATTATTAAAGAGATGCAAATTTCTGGTTCATACTTCAGGACATAAAGGTTAAATTAACATCGAATTTACATTAAGTTAAATTTATAGCACTAAATTATTATATAAAAGAAAAAAGAACATTACTTTTAATGGCATAGCTATTTTAACGAAAAACTGCAGATCTAAAAATTCGCCTAATTACAAAATAAGAAAAATAGAAAAATATACTATATAATGAGTCTAATTTAAATAATGTTATACAAATGAAAATCCTAAAACAAAAAAAAATTGCTTTAACATTAATTGCATGGAATGGCACACACAGGCAATTACATATGATCACTACATAGTTAATTATGTATATAGTAGTATAAAATGCATAATATAATTATGTAATTACGTACAGTTTTCTAACAACAGTAAAATAATGTTAAGAAAATTAAACAATTAATGTAATAATAACTATAATACCACATAACAATAGTCTGAGAACATTTTACTTCAGAAATTGTATTTTTTATTGCAACTATTTACTTACACGAAGCATCGTACTTTTATGCAATTAGCTAACTAAAACCATTTTTTGCAGCATGCATTTTTCTAATATTTGAAGAAATAAAATTGCGTTTGTGTATTATTAAAAAACTTCTATTGTTGACGATAAAAACACAACAATCCATTTATTTATAAAACACAATTGTCCCTTCTATGATTAATATTCTAAATGTGCTTCAAAATCCTTTAATAATCAAAAATCAGAAAAACAAATTCACTTGTATTTTCTGTCAAACGTCCATGGATGCGAATATTTGTTGCAGGAAAACTAGTCCTTGTAATACTTCTACCAAATAATCTCTAACTTTAAATATTGGAGTAAACTTCTGTAATAACTACAGGGTTACTGCAAAAGAATCATTCGTTTTCAAAATATTTACACATACAAATATGAGTGATATAAGGAAGTAACTCACTAAGTTTGCTCTATTACTAAACTCACTAAGTTTGTATTGTTCGGACCAGGTGGCAGCACGAGTTCAGTATCTTTCAGTATCTCCTAAGTGAAGATAAAGCATAAAAGAGTGTTTTTGTGTGCTAGAATATGCGAGATATTCGTCTGTTATGACAGGACGACGCGCCCGTTTATATAACATTCAAATTCGTGGATAGCTGAACGATGAATTTCCGCATCGCTGGATTGTGTGTGTTGGTAAGGATGACCTCGCTTTTTTTCATCCCTCACCCCCTCTCCAGGCCATCTGATTTAAAGTCTAATGAAATTTCCCTTTGAGATCACATTAAGTAGTGTGTTTGTGGACCTCCAGTATCAAAAACATTAGATGAACTCAGGGAGCGGATCAATTCTGAAGTAATGACCCTTGACACGACGACGACGCTACAAAATATGTGCAACGAGTTCAGCAACCACCTGTAGGAGTATCTTGTGTTCCAGGGGGCTGCCCATAGAAGATTTTTAGGGTGTGCAGAAATTTTGGTGCGTTTGCGGTTATTTACATGCATCATTCGTATTTTTAAGGATAAAACTTTTAAATATAAACCCTTTGAAAATCATCTTTTATAGCAGCTCTACATTATACGCATACATAACACATTAATTTAAATTATTTACGCATACTTATATAAAAATTCTTTAGGATTTAAAATATTGAAATTTTGTCTGATGTTCTCAGTGTCCATAGCTACAACGGTAAAATAGTGTGTGTTATCAATTTTCCCTTGGGGAAAGTTTTGAAACGCACAAACTATTTCTCCCCCTTCTCCTAAATCTACCATATTTGACTTTGACCAATATCAATTAGAAGGACAGAAAAAGAGGAGTCGACATAAATGGCGTCAATTCAAGCACTTCCTACCCCCACGCTGTAATTGCATATTTGGCCGCGTCTTGCACTGATGATTACTATCGGTGAAATTAAAATATGTGGGGTGCAGGAGAACAGAAAATAACTGGTTTGTCGGCTCCAAAACTTTCCCCAGACTTCAACTGACGCCATAATTGACTCCTCCGTCTATTTCATCCTACTAGAACCACACGTATTCCAAAATTCACGAAGTTCTACTTTGTTTTTTCTTCCTTCTCAAAATATAGAGTATAAAGTTAGAGTGGATGTGAGAGGTTTTGCTAGTCACGATTAAACAAGAAGGTAAGTGATGCGAAAGCACGTATAGTTTACATATCTCTTTTAACTTTATTAAATATTCCTTTGAATCCCTATTAATTGATACAAATATATTAAATTTTATCCAAACCAGATGTTTTCCTGTTGTAAATAAATGATAGAAACAATTATCCTTTTTCTAGCATTAAAATGCTCCCACACAAATTCTAATCTTTCACTTGAACATGCAGTCAACTGCCTTTTCATCGATAAAAAAATAACAGATGCACTTTCTATTTCAAGAGTTCGTTGTATATATATTTTTAATGTATATTTTTCTTTTTAGAATCATTACGTCAAGCAATGGTTTTTCCCAAGGAACTTAATGATCTAATGCCTTATTGCGGAGTTTTCTAAAATCCTTGTGTAATATAAAACCATTTGTCTTTTTGCTTATATGGAATTTATGTGTATGGAAAGAATTTTAAAATATCTTTTTGGCGATCACATCGGAGCCAACTCCATTACCAGCTAATTGTGCGAATGCATGACAGCAATGTTTATAAAAATATTTTTCCATAGATGATACTTCAGATGTAACAAATATTAGTAAACTAATGTTAGCTATTTATCATTTTATGAAAATACTGTTATATAAAGTGCACTATAGTTTATTCTTCCTTTCGTGGAAAATATTTCTTTGTTTACTGGACTAACTTTAAAATTGAAAGCATTCTCAATATTTATTAGCAAAACTCTCCTTCGCAATATCAATACAAAATGTAATGTAACCCGATCTGTAGGTTAAAAACACAAATGATTGCTAGATGGATATAACTTTAATTATAATTAATTCAAGAATTAAAAAAAGGAAAGTATATTTTAATTTAAACAAAATTCTTTCTATATTTGTACATGGGTAATTTTGTAAGAAGTGACAAGTAAATATTAAAATTTAATAGGAACAGTAAAATTTCTATTGCAATACCCTACTTGTCTTTCATGCTAAACTTCCACAGAACAAAAGACGTAAAAGTGCAAATTTTCATCGGTTTCGGATGCTTATTTAAACAGATACAAATGCTTGGTAATAAACTAATTAACGCAAACTCAAACCATAACCATCATATAGTTACTCATTACTCGAAAAACATAACTCATATATATTTCCTTACTTTTTGTTTTATATGATAGTTTTTTAAACTCTAATATAACGTACATGCATGATTTATATACATATGTGTATGTTTGAATAATACATAAAAATTAGTGCTGCGATTACACAAAATATTAAATTATACCCAAATAAAAATTTTGTTGTGGTTTCAAGTACTTTTTCGAAAACATTTCAACATTTGGAGCCTCGGTTGAATAATAGTTATAAATGCTGTTAAGGGAACCGGGAAAGCAAAATTCAACCAAAAATCGATTTTTACTTTTTTATATCATTAAATAGTTTAAACTTCTATCTTTCCAACGATGTGCACACATGTTTATATATATAAAAAATAAGTGTTGAAATTATTCATTCTTTTCTGAAAGTACTTCACAGCTTAATGGCCGTTTAAATCTTTAATTGACTTTTTCTCAAAATTTGGATTTTTCATGTTTATGTTGCTTTTTTTCAATATTTATAAAACTTAAGAACCCCAAATTTTTTCTTATATTATGTTATATTTTATAGTTTAACACATTGATTTAATGATTTGTTGAGAATTAATTATTTTAAGTAGTGAAATCTTACCAAAAATGCTAATTTAAAAATGACTTTCAATAAATAATTAATAATTAATTTTGAGTTTCATTTAGAAAGAAAATGGTCTGTTAAAATACGTAAATCATGTTATTCTAACTACTCTAAAAATCTAGACCTCTATGTTTCACCATTTCTGAGAAAAAGGTACATAAACTTGGTAAATTTAACATGGCGCAGATAGGGCTTTCCCGGTCCCCTTAAGAGATTTCACAATCTAATGGTAATGGCTATTGTAGCACCAAAAGTTGGTTCAACGCACCAAAAATGTTTAACAGCGTATGGCCAAATACCATCAGACACATGATTTTAAATATTTTGTTGGATATCTTTAATAAAACTTGTCGAATCTCTTTTGAACTTCGGGGGTATAAAGTACTTGTTTGAACTTTTATTTGTCAGTAAAGGTTCAAACAAATGGTAAATTGAGAGACAAACAATAAATTTAAAAAAAAGTTATTTGCGACCGACCTGTAACATGAAATGGCCGAAAAGATCTGTAGCTGTATAAATTTCTATGCCGGCACTGTACAACATTTATATATTTTTGTGTATAAATAGCGCGTATATTCATGCAGATAGAAATTTTTGCTTTTTTGCTTTTGTGTGTTTTCATGCAGAGTTTTCAATTGAACTTAACGCAACTTTTAAAACGCTTGACCAAGTACAACAGAAACGTTTTAAATTATTTAGAAATTGAATATAGTAAAACCACTGAATAACGAACACCAAAGAGCGTGAAATTTGTCGGCTATTCATAGTTTAAAATGTACTGGTATTGGAGATCAAATAATTTTCCACCAAAATGAGGTGTCCGCTATTCGGGAGTGTCCGTTATGGAGTTTTTCTCTATTTTGAATATTTCTTGTGATATAAGCATATGAATGCGCCAGTGAGAAACATATCAATATTTTTTTTCAGAACTTTTAAATCAGTTGTATAGTGCAATTCATATATAAAGGGTGTCGTATATCGTAAAAATTGAGAATGAATATCGATGATGCAGTGAGCTGAATTTCGGTTGTTTTCTAAAAGCAGCAAGATAATACTTTTTTCATAAATTATCAGTATTTATTAATCGATGTTCAACAATAAGTATATATTTAATGTCTATCATTAACTTTTGAAGGGACCTTCGATTTTAATAATTTTCGTATTTGTTTTGTTGAAATGGGCTGTTCTCATGATTATCTCACATACATTAAATCAAGAACCAAAAGGGTCATATTTGTCTGTCAAATGAAAAATTGTGTAAAATGTCTTATCAACAAGCTACTTTAAAAAAGCACCTGAAATGCAGTTAATTGTATCCCCGATACCTCTCTGAAATTTCACGTTAATCGGGTGGCCATTTTATATAAATTGCCCTATGCATAGGACAATTCTGGTAGTGAACTGTAGTAGACTACCAATTTATGAAAAAAAAATTGCATGCGCCGTAAAGAATATATTAAAGAATTGCTTATATCTCATCAATTGTTATTAATAAATATATATATTAAATATTCTATTTATTATAGTTAATATTTTAAAATATATTTATTATTTAATATTCCTTTTTTAATTACAGTATAATGTTTCTACTATACATTGTCAAATTTTCTGAAAGTAACGTTAAATTTGGTGCAAAACTCCTGCTTGTTATGAACAAAAACAACCCATACGGATATTGTTTCAATTTTATAAAGCAATGTTTAGTATATCCATAAATAAACGACCCATTTTTATGCAGACGCCAAACGCTCTACAATGCTCAATAGTCATTTGTTACTACGAGAAATCATTTTGAGCGTTTTATATTACCAGCTGATCGCAAGTGTTATGTTTTTGCTCAATTTATTATTGATTTCCTGTTTGTTTTTGTGATAAAAATTTCAATGAAAAATATGAGGTCAAACATGTTTCTTATATCTCTGAAGTTTATCAACGGTCCGTCAAGTATTTCTCTGTATATTCGACAAAACATCTAAAATCAAAATTATCTTCTGAATTTTGTCATATAGTGTATACATTGTCTATCATTATTAGATGCCGTGTGGTTAAAAATCCCCAATATACACTGGTGTCCAAAATTAAGGTCCAGTCACAAAATGCTAATTTTTAAGTAAGCGAATACTCAAAAGGAAATAATATAATTCAAATAATTACTATCCCTACAGCACAGCTAGTCCATATAGCATCTCATTCATGTGACACATGGTCACAAGTGTCATAGTCACTTCGGTGAAACAAAAAATAGAAAATTCTACACGTCTCATTATGAGTCTCAAATGATCACTATATGTGACTCCATTGAGACGTCAATGAGACTACTGCTTTGTGACGAGTCACCAGGTGACTTTACAATGTAGTTACATTGTGACTCTCATGGGACTGTCATTTTTAGACTCAATTTCAAAGTCATGATAAACGTTGCATTATGATAAGTCACCAAATAATATCACATTACAGACACATGTGACTTTTCATAAAAAAGCACAATGGAGACTCCACAGTAGTCTCTCTGTCACCTGAAAGTCATCCTGTGACTTTAATGTGACATTATTTGGTAACTTATCACAATACAGCGTTGACGATGACTTTGAAATTGAGTTTACAGTTGACAGTTGCATGAGAGTCACAATGCAACTACATTATAAAGTCACATGGTGACTCGTCACAAAGAATCAGGCACAGTGATATCTCAGTGGAGTAACATATAGTGATCATTTGGGACTCATAATGAGATGTATGGAATTTCCTATTTTTTTGCTTTACCGTAGTGACTGTGACACTTGTGACCATGTGTGACATGAATGAGATGTTATATGGACTAGATGTGCTGCTGAGATAGTAATTGTTCAAATTATATTATTTCCTTTTGCGTATTGGTGCACTTGAAAATTAGCATTTTGTGATTGGTCCTTAATTTTGGACACCAGTGTAAATCTTCGTTCACTTTTGATCATTAGTTTCCCAAAACATTAGCAATAGTTAAGGTTAGCAATTTTAAAGTTAAAAGGTTTTTTTTTTTTTTTTTTTTTTTTGTATTTTACTTATGTCAATGACAAATTTGTAGATTTACTAATATGTAACGTTACTCTCATTAAAAAATAATTTCCTATAAAATTTCATTAGTTTTACCTCAATATAAACCCCCATCTTCAAATATCTTCCTCAATATTGACACCGTATACATCATATTTTGCGTATTTTCAACACATAAAAATAAATAAATTATAATTAATATAAGTTCTGTATGCCAAATTGAATGAAAGCATAATTATTATTGTATTTACTGAGATTTTCAAAGTTCTTATAAATATAGATGTGTATGTGGCCCCTCAAATTTGAGCTATAACAGGACTATAGGTAACTATGAAACAAGGAATGGTAAAACAGATTTGTAGAAAAGATGTTACGACTATCGTCCCGATATTTTGCACATACAGTACATCAGAAAATTTTGGGAAAATTTCATAAAGTCATAACCATAAGCATGCATTGTCAAAACACAAATACCGCAATTCCTGAGTTTAAGGTTGCCACAGGCGACTATTTTGTAATTCTGTCTCGTACTACTTTTTCAAAACAAAAATCTTTCACTTACACTTTGCCAACATGTAAAGGAAAAATATACTAAAAAATTTCTATTTAAAAAATAGTGGTGAAAATAGAATATAAAAATTGTCGCCTGTGGCAGCCTTGTCATTTGGAAATAAAGTTGCATTTCAAAAAAGAGGTTCAATTAACTAACGATTTTTCATAATAAAATTGTAATTTTGTGACATTTAGCATGTATATTTAGGAGAAAAAAATGTGGTAGAAAAATTCTATTACATCTGTGATAAACAAATTTTCAAATTAGACAAAAATGACATAAATCTTCTACTTACCCTTTCTATCAGGTAAGTTTCCCGCTTGCTTCTAGAGTTCGGGCTGCTGGATTTTGATTTCACTTAATTCTATTCAATAATTCACTCGACTAAAATAATACATAACTCGGTTAATCTTCAATACTTATATACAATTATTATACAAATTATTTACAGGATTATATGATTTTAACATTTAAATGCTTTAACTTTTAATCGAAGCATAACGGAGACGCAACTCCGTTCACAAAAACAAAACATTATGCTAAAGTTTTTACAGTTCCGTTCAGTTCAGTTAGACGTAAAAGTTTTTAGTTAAATTTAGGTGTCACTGTCACTGCAAAGGGATACAGAGGGTGCTGTCCGCGGCAACATCTTCCAAAATTAAGTTATTTTTCAATTATAACATTAGTAAGAAATTCATAATGGAAACTTCAGGTGGATAAAACATTATCTTGCAATCAAAAAATCTAAAATATATTTATATTACATGCAGATTAAAGAAGCAAATTTTATATAACATTTATTTATTTAAAATTTTCGATATTGTAAAAATAATATTGTATTTAAATACTTAGCTTTCCCCAATAATCAAAACTATATACTTTTAAATAATTTTCTCACGGAGAATAATCTTCATTATTCAGTTACACATTTCTTAATTAGATTATATTACAAAGGGTAAAGCTCTTAATTTAAGAGAGCATTTTTCGATATTTAATTAATGTATAAAAGTTTTTTTTAAGGAAAGCATTCAATGGCTTCCTTTCCGTTTATTACAATAAAATGGCTTAATTAAATTGCCGACATTTCTGATCCAATATGAGTTTTGAAAGGACAAGAAATGCCATTTAGAATTATATCCATTTTGTTCTTGTCTCATAAGGGATTAAAAGAAAAATTAGCCTCTGCCAATTGCTCATCCCGTCTTTTTAAGCATAAATTAATTCACATTTATTCTGTATTTATAAGGCGAACGAGATTTTTTGGAAGGCTTTGTATTAAAAAAAAGGGAATATTGTATAGGTATAATGTGCATTCATATACGTACACTCTAAAGAATAAATTTGTAAATTAATTACTTTTGCATTATGTATGTGTAAATTTTGTAAAATTACTCTTTTGTCATAAAATTTACACTTCTGTCGTAAAATGTTAACTGCATTTATGTGTGTTTATCGTTTTATTGGATGTGTGTAATTTGTTATTCCATCAGAAACTCAAGCAAGTTTGTAAATGTAGAAAATTGCACAGATTGACCGGAATTTGTGTGTTAATGTAATTTTACACTTTTTGCATATTACACAAATATCTGTGTATATTGCATATTACACAGAAATATGTGTGGTGTTATTACAGTGATATATATCTAAGAACAGAGTACACATAGAGTTTACATAACAAAATATTACACATGATTATGTGTAATAATATTACACAGAAATAAAAGTAAAAACAGAATGTTACACAGAAATATGTGCACTTTTGTGAGCACAATAAATCTCGATAATTTGAAAACTTACTTAGTGTAATAGTAGCTGAATGGTCAGGGTGGTAATTTGGAAAGTTGCAATACCTCAGTTCGTATCAGGTTTCCGTAAGTATTCCTTGTTTGCTGTAGATTGAATTAAATAGATAATTTCTTCTTTTGATGTAGATATATCTTTGAAAACTTGTAACTGAAATTGATAGAAAAATAAATACGGCAAAATACGGAAATAATAGTGACGTCACAATTTCTGTATTTTAGCGAACTTTTATTTTACAGTGTATTTATTCAGCTTATATAGGTTCTGTGCCAAATTTTACATACTATTTTAGGACTTCAAAACAATTCCAACACGGAGATGGCATACAATAAACATAACTCCACAGGATCCTGTTTCTTCTAAATTAAGATTACACTATATTGTGCTTTTAAAAAAATCTGCTAGAAAAAGAACAGACACCCCAAACACATGAGTTTGTTCTCTATGCAATTTTGTTTTGCGATCACAAAAATATCCAGTTAAAAATTTACATCCTAAACTATATTGTTATGTACTATGTACACAAAGTCCAATGTTTTTTAATATTACACAGTTATTTGTATAAACATATGCAATTTACATTATAAACTATATATTTGAGAGTAAACTTTTTACATATTTAAGCAGCTTAATGTATTATCATCAAAATACACAGAACAATATGTATTTTTAAATTGATACACAAGCCGTGTATTTGGTAATTTATACGCCACTTTACACATATACGCAAATCGTTTATGTGTCATAGGTATACCTGTTTTAATATTTAAATATAAGCATTTATTTTTTAGAGGTAACTATCAGTGTTACTTATTGAATTGTAATATATGATAATATCATTGGAGATATAGCTACGAAAAGCAATTCTAATTAATTCGGATAACCGAATATTAAGGTTTTAATATTCGTTCTTTAAAGGAGAATGAATCAGTTATTTTAAGGCTGATATTCAGTGGACTAAAGTTACCTCAGACTACCTTATGCTCCAAGATAGGTTTTTACCATCTAGGCATAAAACCAATAATATCCTGTAACTTTACATATTTACTGAAGGAATACTTTATAATTTTAGTAACAGCATATTGGTATGCATGTTTGTGAAAATGTACAGGCGGGACAACATAGAATAGGTTTGAAAGATGCAGAATGTGCTGTGCCAAATCTCTTTCTTGTGTTTTTAGCGAATATTGCCACATTTTCCATCCTAGATTTATCTGTCTTACCCTTTTCATTGGTATTTTGAAAGTTTTATAGGGAATGTTGAACTTGATGCTAGCTGAACGCAAACAGCATGACTCTACCTTCGTGTAATCTTCTTTTATCGAAGAGACTGTCTTTTGTTCACTGGGTCTGTTTCTTGAGTATATAAGTGAAGAAATTCGTGAGTGAAAAATAGTCTTGGAGTGCTGAGGATTAATAAACTGAGAACATAATTACTTTCCATAAAAATTTCTCGAAAAAATAATTAGATTTCTACTTGCCTAAATAGCTTCTTTCTCAATAGAAATTAACTAAGAATAAAAAAAATACGTAGCTCAATAATTATTGTTGTGTAAAAAAGATTCCCTCAAAGTACAAATGAAAATAAACCGTATCTATGTAACTAAACATACTTGACATCCTGAGAAAAACGATGATTAGAAATCACAGTCATTCACAACCATGTCTGTAATTTCTCTAAAGGCGTGGATGTAACTCTACCTCGCGTTTGTTTAAGTTTTTCAAAAAAGCTCACTACGCCACCACGATATCTCAAAAGTATATTCCCGAGGCCCCACTTGTATCTAAGTAACTTGTGTATCAGATAAAATGAAGAGGTAATCAAAATATAATGAAAAACTTACTTACCTTGGAAGAGGGAAAACACTAAACAAATTGAAGATCAAAATGCTGATAAATCGTTTAGAAGGGAAAAGGCATCTAAATATAAACTTAAAGCATTAAAGCCATACACAGATAGGTGGCTGAGCTCTTAAGGCAGAGCAGGATAATCGACGTCCCTCAAAGTTGAGATTACTTTCAAAATATCGATGGGCGGCGTTACCACATCTCTGTGATTCCATTCTGCCCTAGTAAACATAGAAACTCACTAGAGTTTCTCTCCAAGCACAAAAAAGATTTACTCATTAAACAACAAAATAAATGAATTTCTGCCAATTGTTGCCAAAGAAGCTTTGAAGCTAAAATTGTACTCTGTGTATTACTACTCTGCTATTGTTCTACTATTGTGCTCTGTCGTAACGCTGACGTTATTGCAACAGCAGACAATTAAATTTCGCTTTTACTGCAATTTTTTAAGCTTCAAAATATAGCACAATTTAAATTTTTACACCGTCGAATAGGGAAAAAAAAGTACTGTCAAATGAAGTTTCGTTGAAAGTTCTATCACAATTTTTTTGAAAAATTTCTCTCCATATACTCAATTTTTATTGCTTTTAAAGTAATTTTCAGGCATGATTTTTTAAAAATTTATGTCTATCGCATGTAGGCGATTACGCAAGAGAAATCCGTTTGTATTTAAATTCATATAAACAGCTCATTATTCGTTTCTAGCATTACAACATTAAAACATTCATCAATCAACAAATAAAATAATAAATTTGTAAAAAAATGCAATTTTAGACGTGTGATCAAACTATGCATTTAAACCATTAAAATGATGAGTATTAAAAAAGGCTGATTTTAAACAGTGATGTTAAGTGACTTCTTTTGCTGTAAACTTCTGGCGCGAGGCCAATACAAAACTATCAATTTTAATAAATTTCAAAACTATTTAAACTAATTAATATTTTTCATATAAGTATGATTTTTGATATTATTAGTACGTATTCTAAAAAAAAATATTAAATGTAAAAACTCTAATACAGTTGTCTATATTGTGGAACCCTAGAAGCTCGGGTATGTCCCCTTTTTTAAATAAAAGCTTAAAATTTAAGCGCTATTAATGAGATTTCTATATTAATGAATAAGAGAAGATTACGTGACTATTTGAATGATCGAGAGTACGATATCAAACGCTTTCTGAGGATTCAAGCAGAAAGGCTTAGCAATAGACTGCATTCTCACTTTGCATAAGCTTATTTTCGCTATGTTTGTACTAGTTATTATATTTTCAAACGATTTTTTGTGTTTTCATGTTACATTATGAAGAATTCTTTGCAAAAAAAAGAGTGCTCGTAATACGACGAATATAGCTAAAACTTGAAAGCTGATGTCTCAAATCTTAGGTGCGCATTATGTGCCTCTGTCTGTCCATCTGTCAACATAAAACAACGCAAAAACTATCCCGCCGAATGGTTTGAAATTTAATATATATATATATATATATAATCGTTGCAGAATTTTGTCGAGCCATTTCAAATTTTATGAAAATCGAATCATAACTTAAAAAGGTATTAATAAAATTTTTCTTCTTATAATTAAATCCTATCCTACATAATTAATTCAATGATATCTCATGATAGGTGATTATATTAGGTTCCCATGGTGATTGCGTTCTATTTAAGATGGAGTCCTATTATTTCCATATTGCTGAATTAACATATAATCGTAATAAATTTTGTATTCATGCATTTTTGAATAAGAGTGCAACAGCTATCGCGCCAATATCTGAACATTTATAAAACTAGTTATAGTACAAACGGACCTCATTTGCCACGTTTGACGTACTATTTACGAAATCTTAAGAGTTAGTTTGATGTTACACTAAATGCGTCGCTTAGAAATAAATGTCATTATTATTTTTTGTCTCATTTTTCTCACTAAATATTTTTCTTGAAAATGAAATATCCGTATTGTAGTAGATGTTTTAACTCCAAATGCGTTAAATGAAGACGCATCATTTTAAGGGACTTTTAGTAATTTTTTTATTTTTATGTATGGAAAATGCACATTATCTGCTCAAAGTGTCGTCAGTTTCGATTTCGAAAATATAACAAGCAAGTCTGATTTTTTATTGGCTTATAAAAACATTCATGTGTACATTCAGTTTCTTTTTTGTGGCAATAGCAAAAAATTAAACGAATTTGAAAACTAAAGAAAATATTTGGATAAAGATAACTTATGACACCTGTTTTAATAATGTCGAAAAGAAGGGCTTGATAATGTTTTAAGGTAGCCAGTAATTTTACTCTTGTTACAAAACGCATGTGCATCAAGTTTCGTGTAAATCGGTCAAATTGTTGATTTTTACATTGTTATTAATTTGATTGAAAGTGAACAACATTGTTTATGGTATATATAAATATTATACAGACATACACACAATAAATACAATAAACCCAACTGGAGTGAAAAATTAGCCAGAGCCAGGAATCGAACCCGGGACCACAGTATACAAGACTGATGCTCTAACCACTGAGCTACTCCAGCCGATGCCTGAGTCTGCAATTTCTCACTAACAAACCATGTTGGGGAAGTCACCAGCCATCTATACGACAGCCTTGGATGACCGGACAACGATGAATAGATTTTACTATTACATCGATCTACGATAAATATAATAAAACACACATACTACAATATATATTAAAACACACATACACACATAAATAACGCCTGCATTCAACAGTTAAAGGTATATATAAATATTATACAGACATACACACAATAAATACAATAAACCCAACTGGAGTGAAAAATTAGCCAGAGCCAGGAATCAAACCCGGGACCACAGTATACAAGACTGCTGCTCTAACCACTGAGCTACTCCAGCCGATGCCTGAGTCTGCAATTTCTCACTAACAAACCATGTTGGGGAATTCACCAGCCATCTATACGACAGCCTTGGATGACCGGACAACGATGAATACATTTTACTATTACATCGATCTACGATAAATATAATAAAACACACATACTACAATATATATTAAAACACACATACACACATAAATAACGCCTGCATTCAACAGTTAAAGGCACATATAAACTGTTGAACGCTATCGTATGTGTCACAGAAATCGCGATTATTTGTTAATTGTTTAATGACAACGCTCGAATGAAACGCATCTCATTGGTTATAGAACAGCATTTAATGCATCTGCATACCTATAAGGGGGGTTACCATAGGCGGGACCCTGTTCTGTCGCCAAATACCGCCAAGTTTGTCACCAACTTTGCGATATATCGTCAAATTCCTATAGACTTCCATTGTAAACCAAGACGGTTTACTTGTTTAGAGAGAATCAACAAATTGAGATATTTTAATGCAACAAAAACTAATATCAGTTTAAGGAATTATATTAATTTTATTTAAGGGAGCCCAAGTAAATTAAATTATGAATAAAAATAACGTGAATTTGATTAAAAAACCTTGAACCTCTTAAAACAGTGTGCATTACTTGGTTACATAGTGCATTATTATGCTAAATAAGAAAAAAAAAGTATTGGGAATAGGTTTATTTATATTCAATATATAATTATCAAAAATTTTAAATGACTAGTATTAAAAAATGCTCTGACGAGCACCAAAAAAGGCTAATATGTTTTTAAGTATGAAAAAGGGTTTGACAAGAGCTTCTAATTGAGCATGAAAAAGGACAAGGGGTCCCTTCTTGGCTGCAGCTCACTGTCAATGCCAACTTTGAAAAAATCATATTTGCGCTTTTTTCATATAAAAAAAATCAGTCACAGTTACGATAAAAATGTGTAGTATAAAGACACAGCCAGTAAAGACGCAGCCTGATTAAACATGAATGTAAGGCGACATAGTACCAAAAACCTTAGTTCCTGCAGCGTATCACACTCATGCAGGACCACCAAGCACGCCCGCAGTGTGGAACTGTACAAAAAACTGATTTGTAATGCATTGCAGACTGTTGCAGCACTCTGCAGAGGAACAATTCCACATGTGCACGCATAACAGTATAATGCATTCATTGATTGTTGAAATTATATGCAAATGGCTGTGGCTGTACAATGTACTATGCAGTAAAGCAATGCATGTAAATTATAAACGAACATTAGACGCATACACCATTAATACGGAAGTACAAAAGCATAGTGTGAGTGTGCGCTGAGGTTCAAAAATCAAAAGCATAATAGGAATGTACAGTGTAGTATAATTTATAGAGAAATAATGGTACACAGTGCACTGTACAAAGTTGCATTGCAGACGCATGCGCAGTACAACACTGCAACAGTGCAGTTAACATGTAAAGCACGACGGAAAGTTTTATTAAAGTACCGCGAATTTATTTTATATGGAAAAAGCGCAAATATGATTTTTTCAAAGTTGGCAGTGACAGTGAGCTGCAGCCAAGAAGGGACCCCTTGTCCTTTTTCATGCTCAATTAGAAGCACTTGTCAAACCCTTTTTCATACTTAAAAATATATTAGCCTTTTTTGGTGCTCGTCAGAGCATTTTTTAATACTAGTATGTATATATATAACATATATTTGAGTAGAATATAGATTATCGCAAAGAATAACAGCTGAAATTTATTTTGGTTTCTATTCTTTTTACGTTTTTTTTTTTTTTTTTTTGTTTTTTTCATTTTTGATATTATTATTTGTGGAATTTAGAAACAGAATGAAATATTTCAGGGGAATCTTTGATTGAAAAATTCATAGGTTTAATAGAGAGTTTTTTTTTATATAGTAATAATTTAGATTACTTACTATTAGGTTGTACCTAAGAAAATCATGGACACAGTATTGGGTGCTCCAGAGATAGGATGTATTATGTATTCGAGATATATTTTTTCAATATTAGTGCTTTTATCTCTAAACTATCGCATACGTTGGATATTTCTATTCACTCTTTTTTCACTTTTATAATGAAATGATCGTAAAAACAGCTATTAAATGAAGCTGGTGGAGAAACAAATTTGATTTTTTTATTAAATTAAGTAGAACATACATTCTCACAAAGGCTAACAACTTCAGTTTATTACGGTTATAAATTTATATCGTTTTAAATTTTTTACGTTACTCTTTTATAAGACTAAGTATTGCTCAAACAAATTAGTTAGGCGGTTTTGCATTTAATTAATGCGGTTCTTAATTAAAGTACACGAGTAAAACTCGTAATAAAAGGAAGTATCAATCATTATTTAACAAAGGTTTTTAAGTGTAAACATATAATTAAATACCTTCTTTTCAGTCTTTCATGGAGTAATGGATTAAACCATAGTCTGAATTTATGATCCCATATTAATTTTTAAAACTCAGTAAATAAATTTATATAAGAATTATCATTAAAATAAATTTATTATCATTAAAATAAAAAAAAAAGTTGTGCTAAAATTCATTACAATAAACACAAAAGTTTAATAAATAGAATTATTAATAATAAACAGACTACTACTAATAATAATATTAATAAACAGATCTATTTTTTGCACACTCAGACAGTGACATTCTCAAGATCAGTAAGGATAAATAAATAATTTTTGCAAAAAAAAAAAAAATAATAATAATAATTAATAATAATGTGTACTTGATAAACAAACATCCCGAGATATTAGGTATCAAGAAAGCAAGTGCTTTAATAAACAAGTAATATAAAAATTTTGTTTTAAAGGCAATTCCTACTTCGGTCATCAAAGAAAAATTTAATATAATCCCTTAAGCTAATATTAGTTTTTGTTGCATTAAAATATCTCAATTTTGTTGATTTTCTATAAGCAAGTAGGTTTACAAGGGAAGTCTATAGGAATTTGGCGAAATATTAGAGATATCGCCAAGTTGGCGTCACTTTTGGCGACTCATTTTGGTCACCAAATTGGCAATATGTCTCCAAGTTGGCGACAAACTTGGCGGTATTTGACGACAAAATAGGGTCCCCTCTATGGTAACCCCCTTTATAGATATGAAGATGCATTAAATGCTTCAATAACCAATGGCCGCCATTTCGTCTCCCATGTAAAACTAAAATTTATTAATTAAAATTTTATTAATGAATTAATGTTTGAAAAAACTGTTTTAACATCATTGTCATCCAGTACAAGTTTTAAAAAATTTATTTCAACTTGATAGGATGAATAATAAGTATTTTATAAACGATTGAAAATTTGAACAAGATATATAAATAAATAAATAAATATAGGGAGAGTGTGAACTAATAGTAGGAATTGAAAAAGATCATCGTTTACACGTGATTTATTTTATCTTATTGTTAAATTTATGAACCATCTCGCTCCAAATTCCAGGTATTTCAAACGAGTCTTTTTTTTTTTTTTTTTTTTTCACATGTTGTCGCTGTGTACATAGATTTCTATTAATTCGCGGTTAATCGGTGGAGAATATAATCTTGAAGGATAAATTGTTTTACTATATTTAAAATTAATCTCTTATAGTTCTATGTTATGTAGTCTGGATAAAGTTGTAGTTTCTTAGTTCAATACATGTCATTTAATATTATCTCTTATCTTTTAGCGTCCATTAGTAAGTACAGTAGAACCTCGATTGCCCGAAGTAATTGGAACCGACACATTTCGGAAAATCAAAATTTTCGGATAATCGAGGATGCTTCAATTTTAAGATGCAATTATGTGCGATATTTCTTATTATGGCAACAAGCGCTTATAGCAAAATATATCAATAGCAAAATAGAAACAAGAATAAACTACCAAAATTTTAATTTTGAAATTAAATATCTTTTGCATATTTCGCATGGGTTTGAAGCAAAGTGTTTTTTGTTGAAGTTTCGATTGCCTTTGCAGCTCTATCATGAAGTTATTTTAATACTATTGGTTCACCAATATCACAGTCATTCTGCTGCTTTCTGCATAAAACTTTTTCATTTTAGCAGCATCTCTTTTTATAACAACAACCACTGCAATACGAGTGCTTTTCTTTAGCTTATTTTGTTATATTCTCACCTCATTCTACACGATTTATAATAATTTTTACTCTAGTAAAAATCTTCTAAGGGAGCTCAAGTTAAATTCAAAGAAATTCTAAGAAACAGGATTTAAAATATTTATCTGTGCTTGTGGTTCGGAAAGGACCGCTTGCACACAAAGAATATGATAGTAAAAAAAAAAAAGCTTTAAAAATGAATTTCGGTTAATTCCATCGACCACTTGCACATGACATGTTAATTAACGTAAATTAATTCATATACAGAGACTTTTTTCTCACTTGTACGGGATGCTTAGTACATAGTTTTTAGCAACACTTCGCATTATAAATTCGCATAGAAATTTTCGCATTATAAATTTGGCAATCAAATAAGTTAAAAATTTGAATTTAGAAAGCGTAGAACTGTAAATTAGCTACCATACATCACATCATGGTGGAGGCCTGTGTATATTTGCTGTGAAGGCTAACGACATTTTTTGGAAACTTATCTTTAGAAAAAAAATAAAAGCATATCTGTATTTTCTATTTATGATACATTTTATTTTTATTCATATATTCTACTTTTTAGTGTTTAAAATATGTCGTTCTGACGGTTTCACAAACAGTTAGCATATTTTTGCGAGAGGCATTTTACGCATAATTAACTCCATTGTTTTTGTAACTCGTAACTAGTTATAAGAACAAAGATTATTTGACAATGTATGACCTGCGGCTGTCTAGCGAAAAAATGCTTTACATGAATCTAATTATTTATAGTTAACTTCTAATAATATTAAGGGAGCACAGGACCGAAACAATCCAGAGTTTACCGAAACAATCAAAAACATCGCCTTTTCCAAAGTACCAAAACACAAACAATATGCAATGAAGATTTTTTTTTTCTCCTTTCTGCGTAAAGAATATATCTTTAATTACATTATCCAGGAAAATAAATGCTGTATGTACAAAATTAATATTTAAATTTTAAATTTGAGAATTCATCTCACTAATGCATGATTAAGTGCTGCGCGCATGATAAAACTCTAAATTATGCATGTAGAAAACAATTTTTTGGACAAAATAGAATCATAACACACCTATTTCTAACTAAAAACCAAAATATACGCAAAAAGTTTTGTTTCAAATTTTAATTTTAGCACAAAATAAAAAAAGTTCAAAATTTTCAACATTTTTTTAAGTTTTTCAAATGCAAAAAAATAAATAACCAAAATATGTGAATTTTTTTGGTTTTAGCATGTAGAGTATAAAGAAACGCATATTTGTTTTTTTTTTTTTTTAAAGCTGTAGCTTAAATAGCTTAAAAGTAACAGTGCGCGCAAACTCCAAATTTAGTAATATGAGAAAATGCTTTTCAAAGTTTCAATGTATATGGACATTCAATTATACTCACCGTCTATAAATAATTATAACTCAAGAAATAATGTAGATTTTTTATGAGGTTTTTTGCATATTGCTGAGAAACTTTAAAACATTCAGAATAAGCCAAAAACCGAATATTGATTTTTTGAAAGTTTAAGGGCCCTGTGCCCCCTTAAAATATTGTATTGTCATCGGAAACATACCATTACAAAAACAATTACCGGGAATGCATCATTTTTATAATTTTTGCATATCAGGACGTGCGTGAAAGATCCATTACAAAATTCCATCTTTACGTACAAAAACCAGTTTGAGATAAATAAAAGAGCGTAAAATTACAGCTTAGAGTCCAAAGTTTTTGCCTATTCGTATTATAATTATCAAGTTTATTTATTGCAGTGTAATTTGCCAGAGAGTAATTGGTGACATGGTTACCAAAAGTAATTAAAATTTAGCCTCTTAATTGTATATCTTTATTATTGTTTTTTAACATTCTTGCTTCCATTGTCTCGAATTTATCATAGAAATTAGAGGATTTCATTTACTAATTTTTCTTGTTGTATAAAGCCGAGGTTAGCTATCAAAGCTTAATGAAGCTTGTAGAGAAATATATTTGAAATTTAAATGAATTTTTAACGGTAATGGTATACTCTTACTACCCTTTAGTTAATTATGAATTTATTGCACTTTTATACATCTATTTAGTTGAATTTGAAGTTGCTAAAATATTTAAAATTTTTGTTATTCAACTTGCATGCAGGGGTGTCTAAAGAGGGTTGACCATAGGGAAGGCTTGACTCGAATTTCATTCTTCATAATTAAAAGTATTTTAGAATTTTGCTAATAGATTTCAACCACAGCTACTGAAAGGCTCAAACAATAGTCTGTTTCGTGAAGATAATTGAAACATTGTGGAGAAAAAAAATGTGAAGAATTTTCCACTTAAAAGTATATTTTTAGAAAGAATTTGTAAGATTTTCTCGGATAAAATACATCATTGAAATTTAAGTAAATAGATTTTAAGTAATATAGAAATTTTCAGCTTTCATTCCAGGCATGAAGATTCTACAGTAAATTAGGCAAAACCTAACAATGTGTTATACTTTAAAAAGTTGCTATGTAAGGAAGCTTGAACCAATTAATGTGGGAAGGGTTGACCAAATGGTCAAACCTCATTAAGGGGGTAGGATACCTTTGAACACGTCGAAAAAGGAAAAAATACCATTATGTTTCAAGCTTCAAAGCTTCTATAATAAGTCAAAAATAAAAATTAAACTTTATTTAAATATAAAGCTCATATTTATATTTATATTTAAATATATATGTTACATTATTAGATCTAATTCCGCGATTTCCTTATCTTATTCTAAATTACTACTTTATTTTCACTAAATCCTTATCCTTAATTAATCTCTATCGTTAACTCTGTTTAATTCCCTTTAATTGAATGTCTCACTTGTCTTAATCGCTTTAATATTACGCTTTTAGTATTCTTAAATTAAATGTTCCATTCCCGCGCTTTTTTCTTTCGAGAATATTCTTTTAGCTTCCATTTTTACTTTGCCGCGCATTTTTGAGATTATCCTTTTTCCCTTCAAATTCATCCGCTAGTTCTGACCGAACTCTTTATATGACGTGACATTCTTAATTATTCATTGGTTGAGAGCGCAATCTACGTCATATTTGTATCCTTACACGTGAGG
Source organism: Maratus speciosus (assembly GCA_963932465.1). NCBI lineage: Eukaryota > Metazoa > Arthropoda > Arachnida > Araneae > Salticidae > Maratus > Maratus speciosus. The sequence goes on along the minus strand of OZ010788.1, from coordinate 491,976,182 downwards.
AACAAAAAGTTGATACTCGCTGAGTTTCAGCAGAATTTGTGGTATTTCTACTTTGATAACTTCCCCTGGTCGCCGTCTAGTATTTTCTATTATCTATAATTGCTTACCCATGCTTAACCCCTTGGGGACGAGCGACACGTATACGTGCCGGAAATAGGCCTAAGGATCCTCGTTTATCCTCACCAGTAAAATGTTACTGTAAAATTTGCCTTATTTAATCCGAGCATTTTCCCGATTTGAGTAGGCACAAACTTCTGTTTTCTAAAACCGGTAGCAAAGTAATAAACATTTCGTAAAAGGCTCCCGTCCCGAAGGGGTTAAATACTACGTAGCGATGGATTGATTTAAATTTGAATCGGTGGAAACTGCAACGCCGAAAGTTCTTTCAATAAAAGCCTGAGTTTAAATTATGCATTGTCCCGATTATTCCGGAGAAATCTACACTTGGATTGTTATTCGAATTCAAATGTGTTATCTGGCCTTCCACTCGATGACTGCAACTACCTTCTAATATCCAGATTGATTATTTATCTTCTATGACATCGAAGTTAATTCACACTTTCGAATCACCATATAACGTAAAATCGTTATCTATATATATACTTGTATATTCATTAATAAATATTAAAATGATAAGTTCAAAAATATATGATAATAAGAGAAAAAAATCTTGCGCGCATGATAAAATCTGAAAATATGCATATAAAGGAGACATTTTGGTGAAAATAAATACATAATACTGTTAACTTTATACTAAAGCCAGAATATTTGTAAAAAAATGCTGACTAAATTAAAAAATTAACAAAAAATTAAAAATTTTCCCTTTTTTAAAAATATTTTCAAAGTAAAAACAAAAAATAAATAAAATCTTACCTTTTTCTGGTTTTAAGTTGTAGATAATGCAGTAATAAATATGTGGTGGAAAGTTTTTTTGATTGCCATGCATAGTTTTTTAGTAACACTGTTCGCGGTATCAAAATTCATCGTTTTGAATAAACGCAATGCAAAGTTTACTTATCCTATGTAGTCTTAATAAATAGTCTTAATAAAACTGCCGTAATTAGTAAACTAATGGGAATTTTTTAATGCAGTTTTTTGCATATTGTTCAGAAATGATTACGTAATCAAAATATGTACTGAAAATTTTCGAAAATTTTGCAGATTTAAAGGTATCCTACGCCCCTTAAGTGTTTTTGGAAATCTTTTTATTACACAATATATATAATGAAGGGTTAATGGTTATATTTCTAAAATAATTTTATTTTTTTCGGTAAAGCTACAGTAAAATGGGGTGCTAGAAAGGGAAATGTTTGAAACTGATTAAATGATGTGAAAAATTGCTATAGGAGAAAGAAAAAAATTAATGAAATATAAACTAGAATGTTGATAGGAAATTTTATTTAATTTACATAGTGCCCATTTTAGGTAACTAGAAAGAATGGAAAAAACTAAAAAGTATAAAAGCAGCAGTCATGAAAAATGTTAGGCTCTAAAAAATGTATTGCTCTGCAAAAGAACATAACATTTTTATCAAAACATTTTAGGAACATATGTAGACAAATTTACAAAGATAATCCCAATGAGATGAAGCCAAACTATGTGGCAACTACTGTTGCCAAGTCGAGTATCACAAAAAGGGCGTGTTTAAAACGCAATTTTTCTCATGTGCCCCGAATTCCGTCTAAGCATACTGTTTACATATAACACTTTCCAGAATATTTTTTAATAATAATTAAACCGTGTAGCATAAAGTTATTCTGCCTTTTGTAAAACTGGTTTTATTTCCCTTAACAAATATTTCAATATGAAATAAAGTGGTTCAAGCTCCCATATATTGGCTCAAGTCTCTCATATGTGGGAAGCCTTGGCCCGTTACTTTCTCAGGTTTAAAATAAATCATTTTTCAAGTTTCTTATATAGTACACTTATGTCGCAATTTATTTTGATAGCTGATGTATAATGAGCAAAATGATATATGAAACTTTATTTTAAGTTTAATATTTAAATAAAAAAGAAAAGTGCCCAGCTAAACTGATGGCATTGAGCTCACAGACTATTCACACTAATTGTATATTATACTCTTATTTTAAAGAATAATGCCACTCAAAAAAATAAGTGAAGGGGAATTAGCCCCCGTTTTCCCCTTTATACTTAACCAGTGAACCTCCAAATCTAATCAGGGAAGCTCCTTATCATAATAAACCGGTACACCAAATTTGGAGCAAATCGAATAATCTTGCAAAAAAAATAACATTTATCTAAATTAAGGGGGTGGACTAACCCCCCTTTATCCTTAACCAATGAATCGCCAAAACGAATCATGGAAGCTCCTTAACATAATAAACCGGTATACCAACTTCGGAGCAAATCGAATCATTCTGCATGAAAAACACATTTATCTGAATTAAGGGGGGTGGACTAACCCTGTCCCCCCCCCTTTATCCTTAACCAATGAACCCCCAAAACTAATCAGGGAAGTTCCTTAACATAATAAACCGGTATACCAAATTCGGAGCAAATCGAATCATTCTGCATGAAAAACACATTTATCTGAATTAAGGGGGTGGACTAACCCCGTTTTTCCCATTTATCCTTAACCAATGAACTCCCAAAACTAATCAGGGAAGTTCCTTAACATAATAAACCGGTATACCAAATTCGGAGAAAATCGAATCATTCTGCATGAAAAACCCATTTATCTGAATTAAGGGGGGGGGGGGTGGACTAACCCCGTTTTTCCCCCTTTATCCTTAACCAATGAACTCCCAAAACTAATCAGGGAAGTTCCTTAACATAATAAACCGGTATACCAAATTCGGGGCAAATCGAATGATTCTGCATGAAAAACCCATTTATCTGAATTAAGGGGTGGACTAACCCCCCTTTTCCCCCTTTATCCTTAACCAATGAACCCCCAAAACTAATCAGGGAAGTTCCTTAACATAATAAACCGGTATACCAAATTCAAAGCAAATTGAATGATTCTGCATGAAAAACCCATTTATCTGAATTAAGGGGGGTGGACTAACCCCGTTTTTCCCCCTTTACCCTTAACCAATGAACCCCCAAAACTAATCAGGGAAGTTCCTTAACATAATAAACCGCTGTACCAAATTCGGAGCAAATCGAATCATTCTGCATGAAAAACACATTTATCTGAATTAAGGGGGGTGGACTAACCCCGTTTTTCCCCCTTTATCCTTACCAATGAACTCCCAAAACTAATCAGGGAAGTTCCTTAACATAATAAACCGGTATACCAAATTCGGAGCAAATCGAATCATTCTGCATAAAAAAACCATTTATCTGAATTAAGGGGGGGGGGTGGATTAACCCAGTTTTTCCCCCTTTATCCTTAACCAATGAACTCCCAAAACTAATCAGGGAAGTTCCTTAACATAATAAACTGGTATACCAAATTCAAAGCAAATTGAATGATTCTGCATGAAAAACCCATTTATCTGAATTAAGGGGGGTGGGCTAACCCCGTTTTCCCCCCTTTACCCTTAACCAATGAACCCCCAAAACTAATCAGGGAAGTTCCTTAACATAATAAACCGCTATACCAAATTCGGAGCAAATCGAATCATTCTGCATGAAAAACCCATTTATCTGAATTAAGGGGGGGGGGGGGTGGACTAACCCCGTTTTTCCCCCTTTATCCTTAACCAATGAACTCCCAAAACTAATCAGGGAAGCGCCTTATCACAGTGAACGTAGGAAAAAAATTTGAAGCTAATCGGATGTTTCTATCAAGAGTTATCGCGTTACGTACATACATACATACATACATACATACATACATACACACATACAGAACGGGCGGGCACATTAGCTCTCAGGCTTTGATAGCCTGTGAGCTAAAAATAGAAAAATATTTTTGTGAAAAGTGGGTCAACCTTCTCCAGTCTCGTAAAGTAAGTAAAAAATAAATCAAGCGATAGATATAACATCAGATCTAATTAACGCAAGAAAAAAGTATTTTTTAATTGCCTGTGGTTTATTTTGGAATAAAGGGATATACATATTAAACTTGAACTTAACTTTTAAAAACTCACTAGCTTACGAAAATTATGTTACTTTTTAGCTCACAGGCTATCAAAGCCTGAGAGCTAATGTGCCCGCCCGTTCTGTATGTATGTATGTATGTATGTATGTACGTACGTACGTATGTATGTACGTAACGCGATAACTCTTGATAGAAACATCCGATTTGCTTCAAAATTTTTTCCTAGGTTCATTGTGATAAGGCGCTTCACTGATTAGTTTTGGGAGTTCATTGGTTAAGGATAAAGGGGGGGAAACGGGGTTAGTCACCCCCCTTAATTCAGAAAAATGGGTTTTTCATGCAGAATCATTCGATTTGCTCCGAATTTGGTATACCGGTTTATTATGTTAAGGAACATCCATGATTAGTTTTGGGGGTTCATTGGTTAAGGATAAAGGGGGAAAACGGGGTTAGTCCCCCCCCCCATTAATTCAGAAAAATGGGTTTTTCATGCAGAATCATTCGATTTGCTCCGAATTTGGTATACCGGTTTATTATGTTAAGGAACTTCCCTGATTAGTTCTGGGGGTTCGTTGGTTAAGGATAAAGGTGGAAAAGGGAGGTTAGCCCGCCCCTCTTAATTTTGATAAATGTGTTTTTCATGCAGAATGATTCGATTTGCTCCGAATTTGGTATACCGGTTTATTATGTGAAGGAACTTCCCTGATCAGTTTTGGTAGTTCATTGGATAAGGATAAAGGGGAAAAAACGGGGTTAGTCCACCCCCTTAATTCAGATAAATGTGTTTTTCATCCAGAATGATTCGATTTGCTCGGAATTTGGTATACCGGTTTATTATGTTAAGGAACTTCCATGATTAGATTTGGGCGTTCATTGGTTAAGGGTAAAGGGGGAAAAGGGAGGTTAGCCCGCCCCTCTTAACTTTGATAAATGGGTTTTTCATGCAGAATGATTCGATTTGCTCCGAAGTTGGTATACCAGTTTATTATGTTAAGGAGCTTCCCTGATTCGTTTTGGCAATTCATTGGTTAAGGATAAAGGGGGGCTAGTCCACCCCCTTAATTTAGATAAATGGTTTTTTTTGCAAGATTATTTGATTTACTCCAAATTTGGTATACCGGTTTATTATGATAAGGAGCTTCCCTGATTAGATTTGGAGGTTCACTTGTTAAGTATAAAGGGGGTAAAGGGGGGTTAGTCCACCCCTTAATTCAGATAAATGGGTATTTCATGCAGAATTATTCGATTTGCTCCGAATTTGGTATACCGGTTTATTATGTTAAGGAACTTCCCTGATTAGTTTTGGGTGTTCATTGGTTAAGGATAAAGGGGGGAAAACGGGGTTAGTCCACCTGCCTTAATTCAGATAAATGGGTTTTTCATGCAGAATCATTCGATTTGCTCCGAATTTGGAATACCGGTTTATTACGTTAAAGAACTTCCCTGATTAGTTTTGGGGGTTCATTGGTTAAGGATAAAGGGAGAAAAGGGGCATAAGTTCACCCCTTTTAATTCAGATAAATGGATTTTTCATGCAGAATGCTTCGATTTGCTCCGAATTTGGTATACCGGTTTATTATGTTAAGGAACTTCCCAGATTCGTTTTGGGGGTTCATTGGTTAAGAATAAAAGGGGAAAAGGGGGGCTAGTCCACCCCTTAATTCAGATAAATGGATTTTTCATGCAGAATGATTCGATTTGCTCCGAATTTGGTATACCGGTTTATTATGTTAAGGAAATCCCTGATTAGTTCTGGGGGTTCGTTGGTTAAGGATAAAGGGGGAAAAGGGAGGTTAGCCCACCCCTCTTAATTTTGATAAATGGGTTTTTCATGCAGAATGATTCGATTTGCCCCGAAGTTGGTATACCGGTTTATTATGTTAAGGAACTTCCCTGATTAGTTTTGGGGGTTCATTGGTTAAGGATAAAGGGGGGAAAGGTGGGTTAGTCCACCCCCTTAATTCAGATAAATGGGGTTTTCACGCAGAATGATTCGATTCGCTCCGAATTTGTTATACCGGTTTATTATGTTAAGGAACTTCCCAGATTAGTTTTGGGGGTTCATTGGTTAAGAATAAAGGAGGAAAAGGGGGGCTGGTCCACCCCTTAATTCAGATAAATGGGTTTTTCATGCAGAATGATTCGATTTGCTCCGAATTTGGTATACCGGTTTATTATGTTAAGGAACTTCCCTGATTAGTTTTGGGGGTTCATTGGTTAAGGATAAAGGGGGGAAAAGGGAGGTTAGCCCGCCCCTCTTAATTTTGATAAATCGGTTTTTCATGCAGAATGATTCAATTTGATCCGAAGTTGGTACACCGGTTTATTATGTTAAGGAACTTCCCTGATTAGTTTTGGGGGTTCATTGGTTAAGAATAAAGGGGAAAAGGGGGGCTAGTCCACCTCTTTATTTCAGATAATTGGGTTTTTCATGCAGAATCATTCGATTTGCTCCGAATTTGGTATACCGGTTTATTATGTTAAGGAACTTCCCTGATTAGTTTTGGGGGTTCATTAGTTAAGAATAAAGGGGGGAAATGGGGCTAGTCCACCCCTTTTAATTCAGATAAATGGGTTTTTCATGCAGAATGATTCGATTTGCTCCGAAGTTGGTATACCGGTTTATTATGTTAAGGAACTTCCTTGATTAGTTTTGGGGGTTTATTGGTTAAAGATAAAGGAGGAAGGGGGGCTAGGCTACCCCTTAATTTATATAAACGGGTTTTTCATGCAGAATTATTCGCTTTGCTCCAAATTTGGTATACCGGTTTATTATGTTAAGGAGCTTCCCTGATTCGTTTTGGCGATTCATTGGTTAAAGATAAAGGGGGTCTAGTCCACCCCCTTAATGTAGATAAATGTTTTTTTTTGCAGGATTATTCGATTTGCTCCAAATTTGGTATACCGGTTTATTGTGATAAGGGGCTTCCCTGATGAGATTTGGACGTTCACTGGTTAAGTGTAAAGGGGGAAACGGGGGGCTAATTCCCCTTCACTTATTTCTTTGAGGGGCATTATTCTTTAAAATATGTGTATAATATACAATTAGTGTGAATAGCCTGTGAGCTCAATGCCATCAGTTTAGCTGGGAACTTTTCTTTTTTATTCCTACTAATTTCCTCATTCCAATAACTACCCAGCAAACACATACCTTTCGGCACATGATCGGACCGTAGCCGGAAGTGTGGCATGGTGGTTAAGTGTCGGCATGGGCACAGTGATTTCGGTGAAGTGTCGGTAGCATGTCGGCAACTGAAACATAAGAATCTGCTTTTTCGACTGCCGGCTACCGTAATCGGTCGCCTTACGGTTATATATCGGCAAGCGACTTACACCGGCAAGTGACACAGGACCGATATGTGATTTCTGATAGTGGTTCGATTAGATTTGCCAACACCGGTCCGAATTTGGAATTTTTAGTCTTAGCCAACATTTTTCTTTTCTTTTTCTTAATTTTGTTTGAATTTGAGTTTTGATAAGATATGTATATTTCATGTATTTCATATGAAATTCTAACAGTGATAAACAAAAAAGAAATTCAAAAATACCTTACATATATATATATTTTTTAAAAAGCTGTTATAGAATTCATTTTAAAAAAGCTTACAATTATTTGAATCATCAAAAGAGTTTCTTAAATCACCCCTTAAAATTATTATTCATTATAAACTTAATCGTAAAAAAAAAAACATCTAATATTTATTTTCTAACTATATATTCATTTTAAAAGCAATAGCTATGTTTCTATTTTATTTTAAAATCAAATTATTAAAAAAGTGCTTAAAATTATTTTACAAGCTATAAAAATATAAAAAAATAATCCAACTTTTTAGCATTAAAATTTAAAAGAAAGATTCAGAAATCTCCCACTTCTAAAAAATTATTTGCCAAAAAAAAAAAAAAAAAAAAAGATAAATTAATATTTTTATTTTATTTGATGATTAAAAAATATTGATAAGTAAAAGAATCATTTTTGCTACTTAATCACTAAAAATATATTCTATATTAAATCATCATATGATAAAAAATGAACTCTTATTCTAATTAAAAGTGATTAATTACCAACCTCTTTTTTTATTCAAATTAGCTTTTCAATGTTACAAATATGTATTTCCTGAATTAACGCATTTAATTACATTATAATTCCTAAAGAGAAAATTTTATTAAGAGAAAAACTTCTGAAAGTCACTTATTTTATTTAATACGCATTCTTAAATTTATAAGAAAGATTCAGAAATATCCCCCATTTAAAAATTATTAATTTTATAATTTATAATTACTTAATATAATAATTTTATTAATTTATAATTACTTTTTATTTATTAAAATAAATTTTTCTACATTAAAAATATATATTTTATAAATTAACGCAACTCATATATAATCCTATTATAATCCTAATAAGAAAATTTGATTAACTGAACAAGACCTCTAAAAATATTTTTTTAATACTTAATTATTCTTAAAATTATATCTATTCTTAATTATTCTTAATTATATCTATATCTTAATTAAACATAAAATTATTCTTAAATTCCTATGCTTTAGCGAATTCGCTAAGATATTTATTTCATTCATTTAAATAATAAATTAACTTTTAAATAAAAGCGCGTAAGACATTTATAAATAAATAAATAAAAGATAAAATAAAAACACTTAAAAATTCTAATTTTCCCATCTACCATTTACCCTAAATGACAAACCATTACGTATCGATAAGACTTCCCCTTATTACCTCATACAATCCTCCCCTGATCAAGTCTGAATGGCCAAGTGGTTAAGGCATCTACTTCCTGTTCTTGGGTTCGCTTGATCAAAACCAACCTCAGCCAGCGCCGAAACACGTTCTTTTCAAATATGCATTCCGCGATGGCTATTAGATGGCGCCATCAAACAGATTTTTTTTCAATTGATGCTAGTGTCGGGCTGCGACCGGCATTCGTATGGATAGCTATCGGTGTGCTGTCGGCATAGTGTTTTGCAAATACTGGACCGGCTGTGCGCCTAGCTGTCGGGCGTCACTCGCCGGCGAGTCAAAAAAGATACGGAACCGGTACGGCAGCCGGTATCATGCCGATACCGTCGGTAACGACAAAGCGGCTGTCGGCCGATTGTTTACCGATAGCTCTGTGTTTGCTGGGTAGATTTAGTTTTTTTTCCATTAATCAGAGATATATTTTGACGCACTTTTCTCACAGTTATTCAGGAAATTTGTTAAACTCTTTTGCGTTTAAATACCATAGTTCTTAATTATATTATATGATGAAGCGTAAAGATCTTAATTAAAGGAAGTTTCTTCCTTATTTAATGAAAGTATGAAAGTTTTCCAGTGAAAGCACAGCATTTAATAGCTGTGTTTCATATTGTAATGTGTTTATTCTTTGTTGGTATTTCTGATACTAACGAATGTCATATTCTATTATCTCTATTCTGTTCCCATCTCTTGAGATTTAAAAGAGAAATCAGCATCTACTAGTTGCGCATGACATATTTCTTAGAGTAGACGAATTAATTCATATATTTGACGTGTTAGAAATGGGAATGAGATATTTTGGAGAAATCTTTTGTAAAAAAAATATTGGCAGATTATATGGAGTATTCGTTTTCTTATAGTAATTATTGAGGTTAGCTGCTGCGATTGTGTAGTGTCTTTATGACATATTCATGAAAAGCAGTTACGTAATACCCACCATATTTCGATATTATAATTATTAGGTTTTAGTGTTTGTGACTGGATTTTTTCTACCTTTACACAGTAGTTAATTTCATTCACGAATGTTTCATGTTTTAAGAAATAATAAAAATAAGGAATTATGAGCAAGTTTTTTTACACATTCTGTAGCAAATAGGTTCTCAAAGTGAATACACTCTAAAAATAAAAGTGTAAATTTACATGTAAAACAAATACTCTGATGATACAAAAATGATTTGTCTATATGTATAAAGTGACGTGTAAATTTTTAAATACCTGCCTGATGTGTCACTTCAAAAAAATACACCTTGTCCTGTTTTATAGAAAATGTTATCAGTAAACTCTGACACATACAATTTAATGTGATGTGTAAATTGCTCATGAATACACACATGTCTGTGTAACACACTAAAACAGCAGATTTTCCTGTACATAGCTTTACTTAAAAGTTAGGGGTATAAATTGTGAACTAAATATTCTTATGTTCTAAAAACAAAATTTCATTTAAGAAAAACTTGTATTATTGTGTATTTCTCTTAGCAGATTCGTTTTAAGACAACAAAACAGTGTACCTACAATTTATTACAGACACAATTGTCCAGAATTATCTTAACAGCATGCCATCATTCGGTTAGAGTTGTCTCGAAGTCCTAAAATCGTACAGAGACAATATATGTATTGACCTTGTATAATCTAAATTAATAAACTGTAAAGAAAATCTCGTTAAAATATGGAAATTGCACTGGCAATGGCAAAGTCAATATTATTTCACTATTTTATAGGATTATGTTCTCTTCTGAATTTCAAGCATCACTTTTCAAAACTACATTTACATCAAGAGGAGAAATTCTCTATTTAATTCAATCTTCATTAAATAAGCTGTACTAAGCTGGAATGCGATATGAAATAGCGAACTATGACTTTCCGGAGCATCGCCTTGACAATTCAGCTGCGATTATACAAGCCACATTTTTAAGTATCATTATTTATTGCGTGTACATGAGTACACATTTTGTGTAATATTTGGTAATTACGAATGTTTCTGCATAATATTCTGTTCTTACATATAGTATATCTACATAATATTCTTTTCTTACATATATTTCTTTGTAAAGTGTAAATTTGCAATTACATGCCAATCCATTTATTTTACTACATTTACACAATTGTTTGAGTTTTTAAAGAAATAAAAAATTACACATTTGAATTAAGCAGATAAACACACATGAATATATATATTTGTAACTTTTTACGACAAGAATGCAAATTTTATAAGAAAAGTGTAATTTTACAAATTTACACATATATTTATGTAAAAGTTACTAATTTAAATATTTATTTTTTAGAGTGGCAGAACTGCAGTTTAATTTTGGTTATTAACATATATTGTTTTACATCACTTATGAAACTCGTGTTCTTTACAATTTTTGTGCATACCAGTATGAAATTTCATGTTCTTCAAAACTGTAATATATTATGGAATAGATGATTAAAATTTCCGATTTCCAGAATGTCTGAATGACCGCAAATTTAAATTTGGATAAATAATTGAATTGCAACAAAAGTTTATTTCCTTTTTATTGAACTATAGTATGTTCCCTGTTTAAAATAGCTACGGTTAATTTGTTTAATTGAGATTATTGTTTTAAAATCATTTAGCTCGTTACATATATTTTAATTAATTCACTCTAAATACTTTCATGAGAAATATCTAGAAAATCGGTTCGTTTTTGTCTGCACGTCTGTCTGTCTATACATGTTTTTACTCTCCAACTTTCATTACATAGTTGATTTGTGAGAAATTTTTGAAATATGGACGAAAGAAATAGCAGTGCATCCTGTTTTGAAAAGCAACATTTTTAATGCATATTTTCTTATAATACAGTCACAATATTTTGATTATTGGCTTGAGTATTCGATTTGCTTTAGTTTTCTTATGCTTTCTTTTACTGTTTATTAATTTTTACCCGACTGCCAAGAAGGGTTATGTATTTCACGCGTATCTGGGTATTTGGATTTCTTTATACCCTGGAACTATACCAACGGCTGGATGGATTTTAATGAATCGATTCATCATCTCTATCGTTTCATCTTAACCGCCCGATGGTTATAGACTAGGTTTTCTTTTTATACATTCAAAATGGTGGCCGTAAAATAAAAATTGGCAGTAGAGACAAAAAAAATGTATGCATCCTATTTAGTGGCATATCATTGGACAGGTCTTTCAAAGTGAAAACGATGTTTCATTGACTATTTTACAGTCAGAAGCTCCGTTGAAATATTACACAACCTGGAAGTTGTGTAGGTAGCTTCTCTAGCTTTACTGCAACTCTAACCTTCATAGACATCTATAGGCCTCATCAAAACAGTGTTTATAGATAGGAACTAACAATTAAACGAAACTTAAAAGTCATCAATACAAGTAAAAAAAAAAAAAAAAAGCTAAGTAATATAAAAATTAGTTTTACATTGATGAGCAATAATTAACTGGTTCTCTTTTTACGCAGTCGAGTTTTTTGATTTTTTAAATTTAATTTTTACTTGTTATTTGTTATAAATTACTTTTCTGACAGAAAGCGTCTCATCCCAAACCATACTTTTACTTATAAATTACCTTATTTTATTTTAAGTTATAAAACTTGTAGTTCATTTACTTTATTTTTAAGTTTCATTATACTTCAGTGCGTGCATGAAAAGTGTTATGGATTTTTGTGTATTTGGTATTAGTTCTTTTTATTACCCGCACTCACAATTTTCTAAAATTACTCCAATCTCAAGAATATTTACTCATTATAAAAGAAAACTTCAGTTTATTTTTATTATTGCGTCTTCAAAATATATATAATGTTCGCCATAATAGTATTTTTTAAATAAATTTTAATGCATCTAATAAGCGTAATATATTGCGACAGAAGTTTATCTAAGATGTGGAAAATTATACTTACAAAATGTTAGAAATTCCGTTATTATGTACGCTTAAGCTTGATTTATCGTTTTTGTTATTTTTACTAAATTTAATTTCCTTAGAATATACTCTATGTTATTTTTTCACATTTATTCTTTTGAGGAATAAGAGATGTTTTTCAAAGAAAACATAGAACATTAAAGAAATTCACGGGAATTGGATGCTGTTACAGCTTTGAAGTCAAGGGCATTGATTAAGTTAAAATGTTTATTGAATGTCTTTCAAAATGAAATTAAACCATTTCTATTGAAATAAAAATATTTAACTAGTACTTATGCCATTTAAACTATCAAAAGAAAATACTCTTTACGAGATTTAATAACAAAATTGAAAAGTTGTTGACGTAAACTTCAAAATAAACTACACGGGCGAATTCTCTGACTCACTTAAAAATTCACTATAAAATCATGCATTTAGTATCAGATAATTTTCTGTATACCAAAATGTTTCTCATAGCCAAAAATTTTCTTTAAACAATACACTTTTTTTAAGATAATCGTACAATTAATAAACAGAGAGAAATAGAAATGTAATACAGGCAATTATACATTGTATGATTAGCCCTACGTAATTTGAGAGTATCTATTTTAATCTTTTATCTATTGGCGGTACTTATATGTACCATTAAAATAACATCTTATAAAATTCATTTAATACATCGATTAGTAGTTATACAGTTTAGAATGAGTTATAGATACATTACTTTATCTTGTTCCAACAACCTACTTTATCTTGTTCCAATGTTTTTACAAAATGTCTTTCTGTGACTCTGCATCTGTGAGTCTCTGTCTGCCTGTATGTGACACAAATTTTGTGGGCGCTCTATCTCAAGAACTAATGCACGGAATTTAATAAAAATTAAAATTCAGCTAGTCCCTGATATAAGTTGGTGCTGATTAGTTTTTGGTGTATATCGCTCAACAGATGGCGCTGCTATTCAGCCTTTTTCACGATTTTTGCAATAGCTCAATCTTCAGGACTAATCCATGGATTTTCATCAAACTTCAGATTCAGTTAGTCCTTGACATGGATTGAAGTTTTGCACATTTTGGTGTAAATCACTCAACAGGTGGCTCTGCTATACTGCATTTGTTACGATTTCCGCAAGAGCTCTATCTCAACAACTAATGCTTGGATTTTCATCAAACTTCAGATTCAAGTATACATTGATATGAATTAGAGCTGTTTGTGTTTTGGTGCTAATCGCTCAGCAGGTGGTGCTGCTATGCTGCACTTTTCAGAATTTCCATTATAGCAGTATCTCAAGAACTAATGCAATATTTTTCACCAAACTTCAGAATCAGGTAATCCTTGACATGAATTGACATTTTGTACATTTTGGTGTAAATCGCTCAACAGGTGGCGCTGCTATGCTGTATTTTTCAGAATTACCACTATAGGTGTATCTCAAGAACTAATGCACGAATTTTCATCAAACTTTAGAATCAGTTAGCCCTTGACATGAATTGACATTTTATACAGTTTGGTGGAAATCGCTCAATAGGTGGCGCTGATATGCTGTTTTTGTGATTTCCGCAATAGCTCTATCTCAAGAACTAATGCTTGGATTTTCAACGAACTTCAGATTCATGTATACCTGGATGTCAATTATTGCTGTTTATGTATTGGTGTAAATTACTCAACAGGTAGCGCTGCAATGTTACATTTTTCAGAATTTCCACTATAGCTCTATCTCAAGAACTAAGGCACGAATTTTTATCAAACTTCAAATTCAGATACACTTTGATATGAATTGGTGCTAAATTAATGTAATTTCTTGTACTATTTAAATGATTTAATTGACGTGATTTATATAGAAGAAAGTTTTGTGATGGCCACAACATACTAGTTTTATCTTGTTCCAAAAGCATTATTGGTTACACAGAACAAAAACATTTCCAAAAGAATGAATTCTTTTTCCTTTTCATCTTTTCAGCATTCTTGGGGTTGGTGGGTGGGGAGGGGGGTGAATTTTTCAATTCGGAAATATTTCTATATTTCTATTGTAAGAACATTATATTTGTACATTTACTAATTCTATAAAATACTAAGAAAAATATATAAAATAAAAGATTTGAGTGGGGATATAAATATTGCACAAAATCTCTATAAATTCAAATTTAATTAATCCTTCTAAATCCTTTAATCCTTCTAAAATCCTTCTAAAATTTATTAAATGATTATGTAAATCTTCTAATGTAGTTTCAAAAATTCACGAAAAATGCTTTAGAAGATCAAATTTTCATGAAATCATAATTCATTATATAAAGGGTTAACCATGCATTAACGTGTGTGCATAACCTTTACAGTGAATGGCAACGAACACGTAGGCTGCAAGTTTTTAAAGCATTTTAAGTGGAATAAAAGAATACATATAAATATTTAGCTTTTAAAATAAGTTACACTTTTAGGTTAATGGCACCTCGTTGGGTATTATGGAATAGTGTTATAAGGAATATTAAATTTCCAAGAAAAACCACGATTTAAAAGAATAACAAAAATTACTTAATGAGTAAACCTCAGTCCATCATCTATAAATCATCAGATTCTTTGAAAAATTGTTTTACTTTTTAGATCCACCTTAAAATAGATGTCCAGCTGATATTTCATGTTACCTGGCACACCATCTTTAAAAACATAACCCCTTCACTCCTTAACAATTTAGCATAGAGGAACAATGACTAACGCAGCAATAAATATAACTCTTCAACTTTATAGTGAACTTGATTAAAATCACTGACGATGAGTTTTTATGATTAATACGGATTTTATAAAATTTACCTGAAAAAAAATGCATCAATTGAGAATAAGATTTTATTTCACCGCCTTGCTCCAACAACAGGTATCCAAACAGAACTGATCACAGTGCTTCATGGGTGTACTAGGAATTTGTAAGACAGATTTACGCTTGACTGGAACACTGTATGCACCAGATATTGAAATATTCCATGTTGTCCGACCATTCCGTAATGCCGGAATATCCTCCTCCTCCCCTTTCTCTGTATACACTATATAGCGAAAGGTGACCAGTTACTTGCGATTTTAAACATTTTGTTAAATATCTGGAAAATCACATGAGAATTAACCTGAAACTGCAGGTGTGTAAACAGTATAGTATAGGTCATATATTTACGCGAAGATTTTTTTTCCCGAAACCCCATAGGGGATCGTCAACAAATTGAAAAAGAACGAATATCTTTTGGATAATCCGTAAAAACTAATGTAGCAAAAGCGTTCAAATTCGAGATTATTAAAAAAAGTGGTTATATAAAGTGGCTTATTGTAATATACTGTGTTCATTTTTATGAGGATAGCATGTATATTCGTAGGGAAATTAAGGTTTTTATAAAAACAGTCCCGAATTTCGCCAAGTTTTTTGTTTATAATTTGCAGAGTTTTTAATATAAAAAAAGTTCTTTCCAGAAAATATGACAAATAACATTGTATACAATACTCTGCAATTAGAATTAAAAAATATTAAAAACTGGATGAAAAATGAACAGTTTTACTAAAACATGTTCACTACGCATGCGTGAATGCAATCAAAATATAATGTGCATAATGTAGTAGCTAAGTGCATAGAGCAACTTTTGTGAAAGTCTCAAAATCATAGCTTGAAACTTCTGAAAATTTTCGTCGATAGAATAAGCTCGAAATCCGTTGTTCGCAAAAAGAAGCAAAAAGATGAGAGGTTGTATCAAATATCTGGTGATTAATACCAAGATAGCGTACACAATATTGCACGTACTACTATATTTGGATACAACCCCTCATCTTTTTGCTTCCTTTTGGGAACAACGGATTCCGAGTTTATTCTATCGACAATACTTTTCAGAATTTTCAAGCTATAATTTTGTGACTTTCACATACGTTGCTCTAGATACTTAGCTAATACATTATGCACATTATTTTTTGATTGCATTCGCGCATGCGCAGTGAAACACTTTTTAGTAAACCTGTTTATTTTTCATCTAATTTTTATTATTTTTTAATTCTGATTGCAGTGTATTGTGTACAATGTTGTTTGTCATATTTTCTAAAAAGAACTTTTTTCATATTAAGCGTCTTATTAATAATCACGAGTTTGAACGCTTTTGTTACGTTAGCTTTTACAGGGTTATCCAAAAAATATTCCTTCTTTTTCATTATGTTGACGGAGCCCTATGGGGTTTCGGGAAAAAATCTTCGCGGAAATATTAGGAACGTTCAAAAATTAACGAGCCGGAGGCCTAGGAACAGAAACTACGTGTATTTCAGTAGTAATAGCCCTGGCTGTTGAGGCACTTGTCACACTGAGACACAAGGGGGTGAATGGCTGCCTCGTAAAATTCCTGGGGCTGCGATGTGAACCAGTTCCGCACGTACCGCTTGACGTTGTCGTCCGAGGTGAATTGTTTGCCCCTCAGAGCCTTTTCCAGGAGACCAAAAAAGGCATAATCGCCGGGAGAGAGGTCTGGACCGTATAAAGGATGACCGAGAATCTCCCACTTGAATTTCTTGACTAGTGCCGTAATCGTGTTCGCCGTATGAGGCCTCGCATTGTCGTGGAGCAGAATGACTCCGCGTGTGAGCTTGCCTGGTCGTTTTGATTTGATCGATTGGCGAAGGTTGGTCAAGATTTGCGAGTAACGCTGGGCATTCAATGTTGTCCCGTGCTGCAGGAAGTCTATCTGAAGGGGGGCCGTCTTGGTCAAAGAAGATCGACAACATAAACTTTCCTGAACTTGTATGGGTGGCCTTTGATTTTCTTGGTGGTGGTGATCCTCGAAAATTCTACTGGAGACTTTGCCGTTTCGATTCTGGTTCGAAGTGATGACACCAAGACTCATCTCCGGTCACCACTCGTGCCAGGAATTCATTCCCTTCCCTGGCATAAAACTGCAGATGATCAAGAAAATGGGTCCTTCCACATGCTTCCTGTTGTAGTTGAAGACTGTAGGGAACCCATTGGGCGCACACTTTGCGCCACTTCAGTCTTTCCGTCATGATGGTGTAAACACTTCCGACGACAATCCGAACTCGGCAGCTCCGGCTTTCATTGTAACTCGGCGGTCCTGAGTAACGAGTCCATCAACTAGCTGGACGATGTCATCGGAAATGCGTTTAGGTGTTCCAGACCGTGCATCATCGGCTAAGGAAACCCAACCTTCCCTAAAGCGCTTGTGCCACGCCTTGACCCTTGCAAGGGACATGCAGTGTTCACCGTACATTTGAGACATTATTCGATGAATGTCCGTTCCTCTTACCCCCACCGCTGTCAGAAAACGAACAACACTTTCTTTGCTCTTCTTTTGACGCCTCCATTTCACTGCTTACAACACGAATGAGCTTTGAACGACTGATGCATGCTTCTGTTAGCTTTGTAGTCACGTGACTTGCACTCGTGACTCTCTAGCAGCAGGCATGTGGGCTTCCGCGCTCTTTTCGGAAACCATCTTTGTTACTGACGCAACGATATTACCATTCTGTCACCGGTTTGCATATTCCAGACTCCGACTCGTTTCTTTTTGAACGTTCCTTATATATGACCTATACTATACTGTTTACACACCTGCAGTTTCAAATTAATTCCTCATGTATTTTTCTAGATATTTAACAAGACGTCTAAAATCGCAAGTGACCGGTCACTTTTGGCCATATAGCGTATGTATATTATAAAAACTAAGACTACTCAAAATTCCATAAATTTAAATTTAAAACCAAACACATGACTATAACTAAAACACTTTACAATAAATACAAACATTTATGCTCTAATATCATTTTCACAACGATAACATAACTGCGCAAAAAAAATTTCAAAGTTCATTTTTGTTTTTCGACTATTTTAAATTATTTATTAAACGTTAGTAAAAAGAAAGCCTTTGGTTTTTTGGAGAGTTTTAGTTTTAATGAAGTTTGTTTAATGCACATAAGAAAATAATAGTTAAGCAGATTACTCAACCGTAGTTTTATCAGCACTTCTTTTATTGAAAAAAAAAATTAAAGTTAAATAATGATTTTGCTTCATAACATATTTTAAACATATCCTCTAAAATAAGTCTCGATAGATTTGCCCTAAGACATGCATATAAGATGATAAAATGATAAAAAAAATACACTACAGAAATAATTTATATTTAAACACTAAACGAATGTATTTTATGAAATGTTTAAATCTTAATTATAAAAGAACACAACAAATATATATTTTTTTCTTTTGCGCTTCACAGAGATTTAAGATTTTTTAATAGTTGTTAGAACAACACAAATATAAAACAAGAACAAAAAAAAATGTTTTTTTTTCTC
The DNA here is from genome assembly GCA_963932465.1 of Maratus speciosus. Taxonomy (NCBI): domain Eukaryota; kingdom Metazoa; phylum Arthropoda; class Arachnida; order Araneae; family Salticidae; genus Maratus; species Maratus speciosus. The sequence continues at coordinate 491,957,228 of OZ010788.1, read as the reverse complement.
CTCATTTTATTATTTAATTGTATTAAATATAAGTAGCTTTATTCAATAAATATACTTGTGCTACGAGCATAAAAACAAATTTTATGCTATTTACCAAAACTAAAATTTTATTGTTTGTGAAATTTAAAAAAAAGATTTATCCTTCGTTCTCGTTGCAATTTTAGAAACGCTTCCAATAGAACGATTGTATTAATATCAGTAAATGGTAAGAGTGGATGTAATGTTTTTTTCTTTTGTGTTGCTTTATCATTATAGTTTATTAACACAATGAATAGCAAGTTATTACATTGAAAAAAATTTATTTTATGTATAATTTATTCGAGCTGTCAAACCTAATGTTGTGAATGTTCTACCCTTTTCTTTTTAATTTTACTATGTGAATTAAAAAAAATTCTGTATTTTTAATATACACGTGTCCATGGGTTCTTTTATATCAATTTTTTTTTTCAATGGTGTAAGAGAGATTGGGATGGCTCATGGTGATCATGCCATACGTATTTAAATTAAGACATTTTTTAAATTCCTCTCTGTAAAAACAACTCTGTACATAGAAAAGGGCCATAAACATAGATTACAATGTTTACAATGAATGTGCGTATTACGAGCCTTAATGTAACTTCTGCAAGTAACATTTGTATTTTGAATTCACTGTGTTTACTATTTTTAAACCTTCAAATCGTAATTTAACTGCCTTTATATCAACATTATTATTTCTAGCAATATTTCCAATAGTTTCATCAGAATTAACATAAGAATTTTTAACGGGATAATCGATTAGAGGCACCGATACTCAAAGACAGTTTATTTTATATGAATCATTTTCTTATTTGAGGGATAATATGCCATTCCTCCAGCACTACAACCTTGCATCTGCCCCATCTCACGTCATACCTCATTGTCTCATTCATTTAAAATCGTCTCACTAGAATTCAGTATTTCAGTAAATTCAAATTACAATATCTATTTTGTCTTAGGTATAAATAAACAAGTCGGAAGTTGTACGTCAAACATGGCAAATGAGGTGCGTTCGTACTATAACTAGCTTTATAAATATACAGATCTTGGTACAATAGCTCTTGCACTCTTATGCAAAGGTGCATGAATACAAAATTCAATAAGATTATATACGTAAATATGTGCGAGTAGTAAGTCAAAATTACGTCCACTATTAACCATATCACAATATTAAAATATTTATTTGCTTAAAAGACGTTATAAAAATACATTAAAAGTAAATAAAAAATCTATATTTACATTTTTCAACTCATTTTCTGAGTCGTCGTAAGAATGTATAACAGAAAATTACAAATGCATTTGTAATTTTCTGTTATACATTCTGACGACAACTCAGAAAATGAGTTGAAAAATGTAAATATAGATTTTTAATTTACTTTTAATGTGTTTTTATAACGTCTTTTAAGCAAATAAATATTTTAATATTGTGATAAGTTTATATATATTAACCCCCTCTTTTGTCGGTGTTGCATGTCATGCGACGCGAAGAAAATTTTCATTCATGAAAGGGAATTTGTCGCAACTTGCAGGTTGGTATATTCCGGGATCGTTTTTTGTATTTCTGCATAGTGGTAAGAGATGACGCAACTAGTTTTATTATTTTCGAATTTGCTGTAATATCCGCGTTCGTTAGTTATTATTCCATGTCAAAATGGCTTATATAGTGGATTCAGGGAGAGATTCTTCTGAGGGCAGTGATTATAATATCTCTCAGTCAGAAGATGAGAGCTCTGACTTATATAATACCTATATATAATAATTTTTAATAATTCTTTTTATGCAGATATTTATCTAATATTATAATAGGAGAAAATATTTTATGTGTGTAAAGTTTATGTAAAAAGCTGTTCAGAAAGAAAATCAATGTTGGCAAGATTTTGCCAAATTTGGTGAAATGTCGCCAACTTTGTGTTTAAACTTCGAATAGATTTGATAAATATAGTTTCAGACTATTTATTTAAATTTTAAACTTGAGTGCATTGCAGGAAAAAGGGGGGTTCAGGGGCATTTTGGTTTTTTTTTTTTTTTTTTTTTTGGCCCATGGTCAATCAAAAATTGGTTACAAATGAAAATATCTTACATTTTCCAATTCAATATAGAACATATTAATTTTCAGCAATAAAAAAAATGCTTTTTTGGGATTGGAAATTCGAAAAAAAGCCGACAGAGAACGGGTTAATGTAAGTAATACAGAAATAATATAACTCCATCTTATATAAGACGTCTCATTCGCATATGATACGCCCTATTCAAAGAATATATACCCTCTGGAAGTGTCATCAGTGGATTGTACCGAAAACTTTTTTCCTAAACCAATTTTGAATGAAAATCAGGTTGAGCCTCCAAAAGGCGAGTCACAAATTAAAAATGAAAGATCTGGTAGAATGATAAATATTCCAGAAACACTCGCTTTATGATTTTTATGTAAATGTTGAAGTTATTTAATGGGAAATTTTGATTATAATATATAGTCAAAAGGTGGGAAGAATAAACATTGAACCTAGAATAATTACCTATCATGGCCTATCCTTGAATTAATTACGTATGATAGATAATAGAATGAAGGAAATATTTATTAATATCTTTTTAAGTTTTCATTCGATTTTCATAAAATTTGAAATGACTCGGCAAAATTCAGCAACGATTAAGTTTTAAACGATTCGGTTGCGTGGTTTTTGCGCTGTTACATGCGTACAGGCAGACGGACGGACCAGTCGACGACTATAGGTACTACGAATTTGTATAATTACGAACGCACCTAAAATGACTACTTTATCTCACCTCATTATTTTTTAATTGATATGCCACTATCTTTATTTCAAATTCTGTACTATAAATCTGAACTATCACGCTTTCTTTATAAAACTAGAAATTTCGATTTTTTTATAAACTATATAGATAACGCTATTTGTCTTCAGTTAATGAAACTTCACGGAAATTTCAAGCGATTGTCAAAATAGTTTTGAGATTTAAGTTAAGACTTTTCGTGACATGCCATTTTTTTTTACAAATTATATCTTTTGAGATATAAACATAATACGTCGAACTTCATGACAGTTACTATTTTTAAATTTTTTATAAAAGTGTTCTAATTCAAATGACATAAGTTTCGAAATAAAGCCTTCAATGAATTACAATGTTCGTAAGTCGGTAACTTAGCAATGATCATCTAGATCCATACTACAAATTTAGGATGCAAAAAGAAAAGATTTATAATGTTCTGGAATTTTCAAACTTTTTAAAGTGTTTTTGATTTTCAAAAACAATCGAAGAGCACATAGACACCTTTAAACTATACACTATTTGTTTAAACTATTGATGAAAATAATGAAAATAATTTGATTTTGACACTTTGATTTCATTTTTTTGTTTTAATGGATGAATAAGTATAATATGTTAATTTTTCCTTGTAATATTTTAGTTATTATGGCATAGAATTCAAACCTTTCTTCTAACATACGAAAATTATCAGGACCTTTTAAATATATTTCGAACTTGCGATAGATGTAGTAAGAACACATGTTACAAACATCCGCATACATTTAAGCCGAAATTTTACGATAATATTTATTCAATAGTTTAATAAGGTCAGATTTTGCTTTTTCATTCATTTCGGTTTATTCACATTGAAAGTTGTATGCCGAAAAAAAAAAGTTAATATAATTCAAGGTTCACTCTTGATCACATTTGCTAGTGATTGAGCACCTTCAGCGATGCAATCATTCTAAGTCTTTTAACAACACTGGTGATTTTTAGACTGTTTCCAATACAATGATTTGCTATAGTTCTTTCTTAATGGGTGAATGTCTGTGTCGCCCGATGCGATATGCCTGAGACAGAAGTGATAGAAGCTATAGAATCAATTCCTTCTCCATCCGCGCATAGCATTCGTTGTCAACGCATAATAAATGCACAGACGCTCTCGAGAATTTATTGACATAAGTGGCTGATTATTCTGGACCCAGCCACGTTTTAAATTGGAGGATAGATAGGAAAATAGTGATTTTTTTTGTTTGGTGTAGGTCTGAGGTGACGTATCAGATGTAAATATGTTCAAGCATCAAACATCTATGAAGTGATAATCTGCATAATATACACTTTTTGCAGCATCATTGACTGATGTTTTATTTATAGGACTATCTTAGGATATTAAAAGATATAATTTGAACTACATGCGTTTGAATAAAACTCATGAAGTTTGCTCTTCATTTTCCTTTATTACTTTTGCTTATGACGATGTTATTCTCCAACAAGATAATCCATCTTGACTATTACCATAATAAGCTCAGATTAGCAGAAAAATGTGCCCTCATGATATCCGGATATTTGTCTCGAATTCAAATTCTCAAATTCTTAGTTTTAAAAATTGTTACTCATTTTCAGAACTGCTTAGACATATCCTACAGCTCTGGAGTCTATCAAAATCCTGAAGCAATGCTTTAAGAAACCATAACAACTCTTAAATAAGGCGTGGCTTCAGTTCTTCTGTAAAAGGAGATTTATAGAAATAAAATTAGTGATTTTAATGATGTAAATATGCATGGATAGAACAGACCTATATACACATATAGGTATGTTCCATTTCTAGCAGTATTAAAGCTAATATTTAAGAGAAGTTAATTTTTAAATAAACGGTCAAGTGCGAGTATTACTCGCCTTCAGACGGTTCCGTACAATAAATATATGAATTATGCCCTGTATTATTAAAAATCGTTGCTAAAAGAATAATAAGACTTTATAGAAAACTATACAACGTAGGGCTGGGTATAACTGTATATACTAGAAAAGTATGAATGGGTGTACTATAAAAGTTCAAAGAGATATGAACCCTAAATATAAATAATATCAAGTATATCTATTCTGTATAACCTTTTTTACTTTCTTCTATATTTATTTATATTTAAGAGAAATTAATCTTTAAGTAAACAGTCAAGTACGAGTATTACTCGTGCTCAGACAGTTTCGTGCAATAAATATATGAATTATGAAATGTATTATTAAAAAATGTCGTTGCTAAAAGAATAATAAGACTTTGTAAAAAACTATACAGCGTAATGTTGGGTATAGCTGTATATACTAGAAAAATATGAATGGGTATAGCTGTATATACTAGAAAAATATGAATGGGTATACCATAAAAGTTCAAAGAGATATAAAGCCTAAATAATATCAAATATTGCTATTCTGTATAGAACTTTTTAAAAATCTTATCCTAATCTATTTATGATGAATTTAATTCGGTACTCTTAGTAAAAATAGTGCATATTTAAACTTCATTTGGCATTTCATAAAACTAAATTCAGCGTAGTAGTATTTTTTTCTTTTTACAGTGTAGTTAAAACAAAATCCTTGTTCAAAGTTTAAACTTGGCATTGTGCTCAGCGCGTTTCGAAAGGAGGTATCAAAGATGCAATGCCGTCTTGGTCCGTTTTGCTATTTTCCAGATAGGTTTAACTTTTAAAGACACGCGAAGCGTATTAAGAGATCCACTCAATGCAAACTAGTCGCGAATCCCATAGTATTTATGTCATTAATTCTCGTTAAATTAGTCTGTTTTTAACAATTTGACGTTTATTGCTTTTAGAATGCTGCTGGGCATAGTATTACGCAAATATATCATAAAACATTATTATTTGGGCTTTAAAAGCCGATAGTACATAGAGTACGCCGCCACAGTCGTCATGTATGTCCAAACCGTCAGTGTCTTTGAGGGTTAATATCTCGGCTAATTACCAACAATTTTTTTCGAAAATAATTATCAACAATCCATTTATACTTCTGCTACGATAAGTACCTCCAGCGCTCCTCGACATATTTGCTGAATGCCTGTAAATGGAAATTTATGTGTAAATGAAAAATGCATTTTCCTCAAAAACCATGTGACCCAGGGTATTCACTATAGTTTTCCTGCAAGGTTTAACGTCTACTACTTCTAATTTTTTTATAATTTTACTTTCAGTAGATTCGGAAATAGAGGGTACGGAACATATTTTTGCACCGCATTTTCGACGATATCTCTGAAGATATAATACCTAAAATTAAAAGAAATGTATTTTTGAGTTCAGCATTGCAAAAGCTTTCACACGATATACAAAAAAATATTTATTTTTTCGCATAACTTAATTAGCCCCTCTACATTTTCCCTAAATATATTTGTGAATTTTTAATAATCTGAAAATATGTGGGACTTTATCACATCCCTCAATTTGAACTTTCCATGTTCCATAGTTTACAAGCAAAATGGCTGCGACAGACAGACACAGGAAATAGCTTGTAATGATGCCGTTTTTAGTTTTTAAGTACGGAACCCTAAAAAAGGATGTTTTTACTCATAATGCACAGAGTTTAGACAATACAAAACATATAAACACAAAATACAAGGGCTTGAGGTATAATATCTAAAATTATTACAATTCCAATTCCATATCTATAAATATTCACGAAATAATTCTAAATTATGTAAAAATATAATCAATGCTTTCGATTAGAAAGGTCCTAAGTAGAGAAAAAATATTTAGTAAAAGGCTTACAAATAAGGTATTTTCTTACACCAAGAATGTTACAAAGGAATCTTATTTAATTCTGGCATAATTTCATAGAAGTGTACTCTGTGTTCAAAGATAATTCTTCTGAAAAACTATAATAGCTATTTTGTATTGGGATATAGAATTATTATTATAATGATATGCTATCTAGAAAAAGAGCGTAATATTTTTTTAAACTTTAATACATACTTACAGAGACCGTTTACAGATTTTAAAATGCTTTAAACTTGTATTATGGCATGGTACCAAAATTTTTTCTTCAATTAGCAAAAACAAATTCTACACTGGTTATCAAAAATTAAGGAAAAGTCACAAAATGCTAATTTTCAAATACGCAAAAACTCAAAAGGAAATAATATAATTCGAGTAATTACTATCTCTACAACACAGCTAGCCCATATAACATCTCATTCAGGTCACACATGTCACAAGTGCACAGTCACTACGGTGAAGAAAAAAATAGGATATTCCATACATCTCATTATGAGCCTCAAATGATCCCTATATGTGACTCCACTGAGAAGTCAGTGTGACTGCTGCTTTGTGACGAGTCACTATGTGACTTTACAATGTAGTTACATTGTGACTCTCATGTGACTGTCATTTGTAGACTCAATTTCAAAGTCATCGTAACGCTGCATTGTGATAAGTTACCAAATAATGTCACATTAAAGTCACATGATGACTTTCAGGTGACAGAGAGACTACTGTGAAGTCACCATTGTGCTCTTTTGGGAAAAGTCATCATGTGACTTTAATGTGACATTATTTGGTGACTTATCACAATGCAGCGTTCACGATGACTTTGAAATTGAGTCTACAAGTGACAGTCACATGAGAGTCACGATGTAACTACATTGTAAAGTCACATGGTGACTCGTCACAAAGCAGGAGTCACATTGACTTAGTGGAGTCACATATAGTGATCATTTGAGACTCATAATGAGATGTATGGAATTTACTATTTTTTTGCTTCACCGTAGTGACTGTGACACTTATGACCATGTGTGACCTGAATGAAATGGTATATGGGCTAGCTGTGTTGTAGAGATACTAATTACTCGAATAATATTATTTCCTTTTGAGTGTTCGCGTATTTGAAAATTAGCATTTTGTGACTTTTCATTAATTTTTGATAACCAGTGTATTATATGCTATTTACAGTAAGAAAAATTTTAATGTGATTACCATCACTATCTATTCTTACGTTTAAGCAATAAATCAGAAAAAAGAAAGAGGGCTGTGAGTATTCTTACTGAACATTTAAAAAAAATGCGTGTCTTAGGAAACGCGATTGCTTACACTGTAGTACAGGGAGTAACTCTTCACCAGCGCAACAAATGTTAAGAAAATTGTTCCGAAACACACGCTTATCTTAATATTTAATTATCTATAATTGTTGGTTATTTCATTGTAAGTGAGAAAAACATGAAAAGAAATTTCTACGAATAAAATCGTATTGTAACTTGAATAAGTTGGTTTTCACCGAATTTCTCTAAAAAATATATATTTTAAAATGCATTTTATGGATTTCATTTAAAGATTTGTAACATTTACTTTAAAAGAACTATTTTATAATTTTAAGGCACCACTCATGTTAAGTAAAGAAATAAAGCACTTTAACTTATTTTCTTTTAACAGTTATTTTGATATTTTCCTTTTTTTCAATTCTTTGACACATTGTCTCTTTATAGTCAATATTTTCATCGCGCTGAAGTTAACCTTTTCCTACAAAAGTTTAAAAACTTTCAGTACTTTCATAACAAAATATATTTGCTCTGTCGGTTATCTTAAAATGTTCGCTTATCGAATTTTTCATTCTTAAGGACTTCAAATATCTATTTTTAGTCCAAATAAAACTTGTGTAAAAATGGCATCTGTAAATGTTTGTTCGATACCTTACAACAGTCGATTTCTAAAATGAAAAACATAGATATATGATGTGTTAAGAATGCTTGTTTACTAAATGCTTGGAATGGAAAAAAGTAATTATTTTAAAATATAGGTTTACATGCTGAAAGTGATTAGAGTATATATAAAAATATCATCAAATTATTTAATAAAAATCTGACTAGTTTCATACACATCTAATGGTGACATTCTTAAGATGAATAAACAATAAATTTATTATTTTTTTTATTTTCAAACCTTGAGAATGTCACCGTTAGACGTGTGGCTAGTGAAATGATTAAAGTAGACAAACATATATTAAAAATCATTTAATTACAAACCGACTAGTTTCATACCCTTCTAATAGTGACATTATTAAGATCAGCAAACAATAAATTTATTATTTTTCATTTGCAGAGATTCAGAATGTCACCGTTAGAAGTATGACTAGTCGTTGACTAGTGAAGTGATAACAGTAGACATAAAAAACTTAAAAATCTTTTAATAACACACCGACCAGCTTCATACACTTCTAATGCTGACATTCTCAAGATCTGCAAATAATATTTTTTTTTCATTTGCAAACCTTGAGAATGTCACTGTTAGAAGTGTGATTAGTCCTAAACTAGTAGAGTGATTATAGTACACATAAAAGTATTAAAAATTATTTAATAACAAACCGACTAGTTTCATACACTTCTAATGATGATATTCTCAAGATCTGCCAATAATACATTTATTGTTTTTTACTTGTAGACCTTGAGAATGTCACCGTCAGAAATGTGACCAGACGTTCATTAGTGAAAAGATTACAGTATATGTAAAAATCTTAAAAAAACTTTTAATAACGAACCGACTAGTTTCATACACTTCTAATGGTGACATTCTCAAGATCTGCAAACAATTGATAATGTCACCGTTAAAACTGTGACTACTGTGACAAGTGAAGTGATTACAGTAAACGAAAAAATATTAAAAATAATTTAATAGCAAACCGACTGGTTTTATGCACTTCTAATGGTGACATTCTCACGATCTGCAAATAATAAATTTATTATTTTTCATTTGCAGACCTTCAGAATGCTACCGTTAGAAACTAACCGTGACTAGTGAAGTTTTAAAATTAGTTGATTTATTAGTACAACACTGTAAAGAATTTTAAAAGTACTATTATCATTTTAAGACAGTAAATGTATATTTTATTTTATTGATTTAAAATGTATTTTTTTCTGATATAATTCCATTGGAACTATTTTATTTTAATTTAAAATTGTTCGATGTAAGAAATTGATAAATCTGAATTAACGCAATTAAAGAAACATAAAATTCCAAAACACGGGCATTTAATTAATGTAGGGGCAAATTGTGAGATGTTATAATACACATATTATCATTAAAATAAAAATACATATGATAAACGTGATTACATAAAACATAAAGTCTTAAAAAAACTTTTAATAAACAGACATTTTCATAGCATTATCCGTGAATCAATAGATATTTTTAACCATAGCGAAAACATACGCATTGAAACAGCCTTCTTTGAGTTATTTAAAATATTGCGCAAGATTATTCATAAATTTAAATATAAAGTAAAATAAATCACGCTTATAGAGTATCATTTTTATTCAAGTATCTGTTTTCGTGATAACTGATATCTCGCAATGTTTGTTTATGAAATTCATATTTCATTTTTTTATGGTGGGGGATGAGGGGAAGGGATTTTCAATTTTTTGTATCATTTCTTTATTACTATTTCTACTTTTATTCTGTAAATATTAAGACATTTCTTTTTTTAATCTTACTTGCAATATTCGATGATACTACGATTCTATTACAGTACCAATTCTGTACATGAAATAAATCACGCTTATAGATGATCATTTTTATTCAAGTATCTGTTTTCGTGATAACTGATATCTCGCAATGTTTATCAAATTCATATTTTATTTTTTATGGTGGGGGATGAGGGGAAGGGATTTTCAATTTTTTGTATCATTTCTTTATTACTGTTTCTACATTTTTTCTGTGAATTTTAAGACATTTTTTTTTTAAATTTTACTTTCAATATTCGATGATACTACGATTCTATTACAGTACCAATTCTGTACATAAAAAGGAAAAAAAATATAAAATAAAATAAAAGTATTATAAAATAGGAAAATATGATATAATTACAAACGGAAGTATACAATAAGCTCTTCGGAGTTACTCATGAATCCGAAAAGCATATTTGTATCACTTAGAAAGGTCAGAAACAAACATTTTTTTTGTAATTGAAAAGAATCATTTAAAAAAAATTACTTGTGCTGCAGATGATTTTCAGAAGCACTTCAGAGTAGTTGTTATAGTACATTAATCGGTTTTCTCAAACTAGAACATAAGTTTTTCGAATGCTAAAAATTCTCAAGAAAACAGTTTCATATGCAACAAACGTATTTTACTGGCAAACAACATAAGATACCAGCACTGCCATTAAAATTTAAACAAGTATTATTTTGTTTCTCTTGCATCTGTAAATTCAGTTGCGCTGCTGAAAATATTTAATTAAGAAATGATTTTTTTAAATTATAAAATGATTATTTTTATCATTAGAAAGCCCAGAAACAAATATATTTTCGTAATTTAAAAGAATAATTTAAAAAAAAAAAAAGTTACTTGTGATGCCGATGATTTTTAAAGACACTTTAGAGTAGTTCTTATATTACATTAATCGGTTTTCTCAAACCATAACATAGGATTTTTTAATGCTACCAATTCTCAAGAAAGGAGTTTCATGCGCAACAAACGTTTTTTACAGGCAAACAACATAAGATAACAGCACTGCCATTAAAATTAAAATAAGTATCATTTTGTTACTCTTTCATCTACAAATTCAGTTACGATGCTGAAAATGTTTAATTAAGAAATGATACCACCATATAGAGTATTTGTCTGTTAAGTAACAAGATTGGGAGACGCGGGCGCTCCAGTCGCCAATAGCGAGCTAGTATTAGTGGTGAGGGGTTTAAGGAGCTAAAGGAACGCACCGGTCGGCAATCGCGTCCGAGTTCTAATGCAGTGACGATCATGCGAGGCGCAAAAGCTGTTTTTGAATTTTTGCCACGGCAGGAAACGTCAAAAATAGAGCGTTCACTGGAGCAGAGCTACGCGATTAAATTTTGCTTTCACCTGGGCAAAACCGTTTCCAAGACACTTGCCTTGATTAAGGAGACTTACAAAGACGGCCCCCTGTTTTTCCGAAGTTGTAGTGAGGGCAAGAACGGATGGGAGACTGCTGATGACATGGTACGATCAGGATGCCCTCATTGTCGTTTCTGACAAACGCGAAGGGTGTTCCACAAATAATTTTTACCTCGTAACGAAACGTTAAAACCATTTTCTACAAAGAAGTCCTTGCGCGCATAACCGAGAAACGGAAACGACCGGAGATTGCCAATCGCTGGAAGCACCAGCACAACGATACTCCAGCGCTCACCGCCTTCGTTGTGACCGTCTCCCTGAGCCCGATAGGTGTTGTAACCCTGCCGCAACCACGGTTCCGACTCGATTTGATCCCGGCAGAATTTTTGCTGTTTCCAAAGCTCAAGACAAGCCATGTTTCAGCTATCCAACGGGTTGTCAAAGAGTCTCTGAAAGAGGTTACGGTATCAGGCTTCTAGGGAGCCTTTGCAGCGTGGGAATCGCGTTGGCAGCGGTGTATCGACGCCAAAGGTGTCTAACTTAAAGAATTTAAGCAATTTCGTTCTATTAAAAAATAAATCTGGGTATTTAATAATTTCGTTTTAGCAGATCCAGTCTCATTAATTTACGGACAAACCATATAGACCTACATTTAGGTTTAAAAACACTCATAAATACACATACAAACTACTCGGAAAAGATTCCAAAAATCAGCGACAGCAAAAATCTCTTGTTTTTATAAACGCTCCTTTAAATATTAAATATATGAGGTTAGTTGTGGTAACAGGACCCACGAGGTATCTGGGCCATAGGCTATTTTATAAAAAACCGTTGATGTATTTTAAGTTTTAGATTTTGCAAATAATGCCCCTTAACCTCTACTTCCTAAAACAACGTGTGTCAACTCAATCATAACTCTCTCTTTGCTGTGATAGGTTGTCAAAAATTTACGTTTCTTTTTTTAAAAAACAACGTCAGTTTGGTTGAACTTCCTCGGCTTTTTATTAAAATACTGTAAGTACTTTTATTAAACAATCTTTTTTTTAAAGATTAGGGATATAACTACGTTAATATTATTAGGTATCTATAGATATTTACTTCATGTTTCAAATGTAAGCCCAGTGCCTATGTTACCCCATAAATGTTTCAAGAATGGAGTAACTGGGACATGTATCCGGGGTAACTGGGCCATGCTGGATCCAGTTACCCCAATAGTTATAAATATTTTTTTGAGTTTCTCTTACAACGGGAAGTAAATTTCTCCATTGTTTTTTGCTCACAATAAAGAAAATTATAGAATACCTTATTAAAATTACGTAATAAAATTTAAAAAAAGCATATTGGGTGGTATCAAACCAAATTTCTTGACCCCTTGAGAGGCGGCGATGCCGTTATGGCATCACAAAATTTTAATTCCTAATTGCCACATTGGCACCGGAATTTTATAATGAAAATTTCGCCTTTATTAAGTACGCGAAACTATACTTTTACTTCTTTTCAATTAGATTCTCTTGTAAATGCTGGTCTCATTAAATTATTTCAACATTTTACGAATGCAAGTACCTTGCCCCAGAAAGCGAGATAGCTAAACCTTGAAATTGTACGATGATACAGATAAAGTAACTTAAGTACTTACGTAGCCGTTTGTTCATACATTTACCTTGCTATTTTTTTCCTTAAAATACCCATGTGACTTGTATATTTATTACCTATACTAAAGTACATAAGTACTTACTTAATTTTTATGGTTTTGGTATAAATAAATCTAACATTTTCACTTTTAGCGCTTTTTTAGACACATTAACAGATTAAAAGGTTTTCCTTAAAAGGTTTTCCTTAGAACGCTCTTTATTAACATATAATTCACATGATCTGCCTGGTTTAGATTTTTTTTAAAAGTTGATTACACTTTTTCAAACAGGACCTGATATCCCATATGAAATAAAAAATAAATGCCGGTATAACATAGACCCTCCTGGTCCACTTACCCCATTTTTATGGGGCAACTGGACCTATGAGAAAAGAAAGATAAAATATGCATATTTTTATATTTTTATATATTAAAATGTAATTTTGAGCATTACTGTATGATAGAGGGAACCTAACTGAACACATTTACAGAAGTTCAGACTTTAATTCAAATGAACATTAGATTTTTGAAGCTGAATTGTCAGAAGCTACAGAGTCACATTGTACAATCATGGCCCAGTTACCCCAACTAACCTTATTGATTTCTGATGTTTCTAAACATAAAGAACGTTTCTCGGAATCGTGGATAATATTGAAATGAGTATTGTATATTTTCGTCCATGTTTATGTTGTATTTTGGCAGATTACGAAACACTAGTCTTTTTTTTTACCGAGTAGTTTTGAGAAAATTGCACTGATTAATAATTTAGTACTATAAAATCTATAATGTTTCTCTTAAAATCGAGAGTTTGCTTAATCAAACGAAAATTTTAGAATTTAATTAAATCTAATAAAGTGTAAATAAGAATAAAGAATTAATATAAAGAATTTAATTTAATTTATTTAATTTATTAATTGAAAAAAAGCTTGAACAATCAATTCAAACTAGTGTCAAGTAAACTAAGTTTTCTTTTGTTAAAAAATAATTCGGAATTATGTTTCAAATTTTACATTACGCTCATTACTTTCCAGGTTTCATAAAGGTTTATGTGCTTCATATATTGTTATAATAATAGCTTTCTGAATTAAAATGGCCGAAAACTTTTCGTCTACCTATTTGAACTTACCACTTTTAAAGAAAGAAATGTGCTTTTGGCTTAAAAGGAATGCAACATTAAGGAAGATATAACAAAAAACACGATAATGCTTTGTAACTTAGCTTCATTAACGAGTAAAGGGGAAATTGCACTTACGATTTTAAGACTTGGAAAGTTAGAAGTGTTGTCAGTTATAGAGGATTGTTCAATTTAGAATGTTTGGTTTATTATTATAAAAATTAGCTTTCTGCAAAAAATGAGGATGAAGTTAAATATCAATTCAAGTTTTAGTTATGAAATTATTTAAAAATGCAGAAAACTGTATCAAATATAGCATATAATAAATGCACCAAATTGTATCAATTGTAACTCATAGCTAAAACAGAAAACTATATAAAAAATAATGTATAACGAATGCTGAAATCTATACCGAAATATCCGAATTTAACATATTGCACATTGTTCAAAAAATTTTTTTAATTCCATTTATATATTTTTCTTTAATATTTGATGTTAAAATGTCGATATCAAAGCAACATATTAAAATATTTTTAACTAGTGTAAATATCCGTCCTAGGGCGATAGTTAAAAATCGAGGTTTTCTCTTAAAATTTGAAATAATTGATAAAAATACTCACATACTATTCATCGACATTAAGGAAAACTGACTGAATCGGCCTTTGGGGGCTTGACAACAAATTTGTAATCTAATGTAAATAAGATGTCAAAAAAAAAAAGGTGAGATTACAGATCTGTCTGAGATAGAAAGGGGTACTTTTACGTTATCGCAACACCATGCCAAAATGAACGCTAATGCGCCATTTTTTTCAACCCAAATCGTGTAAAGGATATCTATTGCAAATCGTGACAAACATTTTGATCCATTATGCACTGAGCGTGAATCATTTTTTAAATTTTATTATTTGATTGTAACCAGGCCAGATTTCTTAATTTGCTATTTTTTGAACAGAAAATATTTATTATTTCTTAGATGTGTCTATACAATACGGTATAAAGAAGGCATACTCATTTGCTTATAATATGTGATGTTATTCACCAGAAGGAGCAGCAGCCTAAAATCAGAATTTTGACCCCTGCAAACTTTTAAACAAAACTTTGAGAACCTGGGAAGAATAGGAATCAATTTATTCAATCACAATTTGGGCAGAATTTGTGATAAACTACGTGACTAAACCCGACAACGCGTTTTTCGCGTTTTTTTTTTTTTTTTTTTTTTTTTTTTTTTTTTTTTTCTGAAATGAATTTGCCTTTCTGTAATTAAGTACGCAATAGTTATAACTTGCACAATTTGCTGACGCTGAGATGGATTTTACCATTTGACAGTTACTTGATGAAGAGGAAGCTGCAGTAAAATTGTTTCATGAATTTGGAATTATACAAGGAAAACGTTTTTCTTCAAAAACCATAGCATCATCACTCAAAAAATCGAATATTTACTGCAGTACTAAGAGATATTTACAATTACATGCCTGTAGTTTAAATTGTGTTTTATTTTATTACTTTATTATATAATATTTATAACTGTCATTTTCAAATGTTATATTTTTTAAACGGGAACTTTGGTATCAACAATATTATTCTTTTCAAATGTTAGACTGCACGTGAATTTCATTTTGTACCAACTATTCCGCTTGGCGACATTAGTGCTGTTATAATGCAAAAGTGTGCTACCAGAGAATTCACCCCTGCATGATGGGATTTCAAAAATCAACAAATTAGCGATATCTTAATTATTTCCTGACACTTTCCATACGTTACCCGTGATAACCAAATGGAGGAATGTTGCCATTCTGAGTTTTTAAAATTTGCAGATAGGGTAATTCGTAGATTTAGAATTTAAAAGGTCACTGAAAAATAGGATGCCTATATATGGGAGTGAGGAAACACCAGATATATGAAATTTTATTGGTTGAATGATTTTGGACCAAGCAGACGAAGGATAGTTTGAGATTTTGATACGAAATATTAAATTAAACCATAGAGTTTATTTAACATTGCTTTATGAATAAAATAAAAAATTCTCAGTTTACAAATTTAATAAGATACATATATCAAAAAAGTTGAAGAGTAAGAAACAGCATCTTTATGCACATTTCATCAAAATTACGAAAACTGTTAATGACAATTACTAAGTTAGAAAAATTAAATTCGTTAATGCTGTGATCAATAACAAATTTGAGTTCTTTGCTCCCATGAAAAGAAAAAAAAAATCACTTGTTACAGCAAAGTCGTTGTGCAGCAATCGCTATAATGCGTGAAATTCGTCAAAGCCGCGACCACTAACGCACATAAGAGCGATTCATGCACATGAAAACAAATAAAATTTCCCTGGATACAGCTAAATGGTTGTGCAGCAATGTCTAACATGCGGGACATTTTTTAAATCCGCGGTCACTAACAAATGTATGAGGCTGTGCGTCCAAGAAAACAAACATCTAAAAAACCATCACTGGATGCACGTATGAGCGCTTTATACACATGAAAACAAATAAAATATCACTGGGTATACCAAACTTGGTGTGCAGCAATTTCTAAAATGCACGAAATTCGTCAAAGCCGCAATCACTAAAAGTGTCAACTATCAGTAGCTTTCATCAATGCAATTTACGATATGTATATGAAAACATGAAAAAATAACCTTGGATATTTATTTACTTAACATTGTTTTCCTTAAGCATTGTTATTCTTGTCGGCTGAAGCATAAACGTTTGTGATGTCGGTTGAAAGTGATCTATTGTACATAGATATTCATCGCAACATTTTTTCACTTCTTTTTTTCTCTTTTAATGTTATGACATCACCGTTCAATAGCATAATTGTTATTTTAATTAATGAGAGACCTAATAAAACTTTAAAACATTCCTGTAATCTTCTACTTTTCTGGATTATTTTATATCCTATAAATATTTAAATACGTTTTATTGATTCTTCCATTTCATATTATTTGTTTCTATTCTGCTTTCATTTTTAATCAATTCACTTGATTTTAGTGGTTGTTCGGGCACAGGGGAAAATTAATTTTAGCTTTAGCTTATTTTTCCCACAGAAAACAACCATTTTGCTTATATCATTGAATTCTGTGCCCTCGATAACGTAATTCAATGTATAAGCTTTTCAATTTTTGTCGGTGTCCACTTTTTTCTTTTTTCTTCCATAATAATTCTTATAATATTTTTTTAATACTTACAGCTTTAATTCATAATAATTGACGGTGGCAGGTTATGTTTAATTAATGGTAATATATATATATATTACACTATGGTACGTAGCACAGAAATTGTTTTTATTTGTTAATTGTTTAATGGCAATGTCCGAATGAAACGCATCTCATTGGTTATTGAACAGCATTTAATGCATACCCATACCTATAAGGGGGGTTATCGTAGGGGGGGACCCTGTTCTGTCGCAAAATGCCGCCAAGTTTGTCCCTATGTTTTCGACCAAAATTAGTCGCCAAAAGTGATGCCAACTTAGCGATATCTCTAATATTTCTCCAAATTTCCATAGACTTCCGTCGTAAACCAATAGGGTTTACTTGCTTACAGAAAATCAACAAATTGAGATTTTTAATTCAACAAAAAGTAATATTAGTTTAAGAGTGCATATTAATTATATTTAAGGGAGTCTAAGTAAATTAAATTATGAATAAAAGTATTATGATGCAATGCTTAGCATGCTTTCCCAAATATAAATTTTAAGGGAGACCAAACTGGTCGCCAAGGGCGGCTAGTTCTTTATTAAAACATTAATTTATCTTACATACAATCTAGGTTTTTTTAAAGCAATTGCAAACATGTAATCATGGTATACAGTCAAGGGGAAGTAATCAATAAAGGCTAAATTTCTAATTTTTATAATTAACAATTGAAAATTAAGTGAAAATTACGTCATGTTGGCACACTCATATCAATTTACTTTTAGATTTATCATTGTAAAAATACATCTCAAGCTACGCTTAACATCAATTTAACCAGCGGAAACTTTCCACGCAGACTTTATATACGCACTTCTATGCTTAATCACCATGAATTCAAATAAAAATATTTTTTTCTATTTAATTGTAATGAAAAAAAAATTGTAGCTATAAAGTTATAATGCATAAAGATAAAATAAACCCACTAGTCACTATTCTCGTGAAGTACAAAAAATACGGATTTTTATATTCACTTATAGAAACAAAGTACATGTGCAAAAAATAATTTTATCGAAATTTTACCGGCAAATTAAAAAATGTACATCCAAAAATTCACGTGTCTGAATATTTTTCAATATTTCTCTCTTTTTTTTGCAATAATGAATGTAATCCATTATTGTACAAAGTGTCCTAAAAGTTCCCATACTGACGACATATGTATTTATTATTCACAAAAGAACAAACACTAAAACGGTTACTTTTATGCTAATGATAAAAAACACTTTTAACATCACGTAGGAAAATATACTGAACATATTTATAATAAATGAACAAAATATCCAACGCTTACTAGGGGGCAGAGCTGAACTGTTTTTAGCATGTTTGTAGAAACGTGTTTTAACATGCTGGGAGTGGTTTCTTGTATCCTTTGAATAATGGCAATTTTCAGATCATCTAATGTTTGAGGATTATTTGTATAAACTTTTTTCTTTAAATATCCCCACAGAAAAAAGTCCGGGATGCTCAGATCAGGGGATTGAGCTGGCAAATTTTTTTTTTAAATGAGTCGATCGCCAAAAAATTCTTCAAACATGTCTATGGTTTCATCACTTGCATGGATTATTGCACCTTCTTGTTGGAACAAAGAATTTCTTTCATTCACTTTTAACAATACAACAAATTGCTGAATTAAGTCCCCTGAATACAAATCTATCACCAGTTGATTAAAAAAACAGAGGTCCAACTATCCTTTTCGCGTAGTACACCACACTGTACGCCAATTTTTTGAGAATGTAAAAGATTGTTGTACAACTTTCGTCGTTCCACTCCTTTGTTTGTCTTCTACCGAACCTGTATTACGAAATCGTCTAACGAGCCGATATAACATATCTTTATCCGGTATTGCATCATTTGGATATTTATTTCGCCAAACATTTTTGCACCATTCAAACGATTTACATTCAAAATAAGTTTCGAGCAGCGCAATTCTCTGAGTGTGTGATAAATTTATTTCACAATGAAGAACAAAATAACATAGGACTTTATTCTCGTGCTAATTAAGTACGAAAAGGACCAAAGGATAAAAACTCAAAAATTGATGCAATGATTAGCTGTCGATAAAATTAATATTTAAAAATAATCGTGGACAATGAGTTCTTTAAGTTGGAGTACGGGAACTTTTAGAACACACTGTACATTATAATTACAAAATTATTAGTGATTTATTGTCAAAAATAGTGATTTATTTACAAAATATCTTATTTAAAAAAACAATTATTTAAGAAGTTTTTGTGTTTGAGTTGCCAACTCTTTATGTTTGCTTACAAGATTTCAGTGCATCATATGGAAAGATTACGCATTCATCTATTTTCTACTTTATGAAAAAGTTTTTAGAAACATTTTGTAATATTTTTTCTCTATTATTAAAAATTATTGTACCACCTGTAGAATCTTAAATTACATTGTTTATTTTCGGGATCTGATAAAAGTTCATGTCCTTCAGGTAATGTTAAAATAGCTTTCTAAATTATTTTCATCTGTCTGTTAGAATATGACACTTTTAAACAAAAATATATATGTAGCTTAAAAGGAATGCATCGTGAAGCAATATTTAACAAAAACTGGATATAGCCTTGCAACAATGCTTCATTTATGGATAAAAGGAAAATTGCGCTTACGATTCTAAAATGTTAACTCCTTGGAGTGTTTTCAGAGACGGGAGATTATTTAGCTTAGAGTATTGGATTTAAAGATTACTTTCTACAAGAAATGAGGATGAAATTATACATATATGCATTTGTTATTTTAAAAATATTAACATTGCAGAAAACTACATTGAAAATGGTATAACTAGAAAACTTTATTTTGATAACATTCAATTATTGCTTAGAAAGTTTAAAGGTTAAAATTCATATTTTCTTTAACAAATAATTTCGAAGATATAAGCATTTTGAAATGAGTTTTTGAAAACAATATTAGAGGAAAGTAGGATAATCCCGCTCACTCATATAGGGGAGACTAGGGAAGATTGACCCACTTTTTACGAAATGATTTTTTATTTTTTAAATATTGAACGTAGACTAATGTTTTATATATCATTTTATTCGTTGTACAATCTGTTATCAAAATAAAATTGCTGCTTAAGTGTAATATATAAGAAATTTGAAAAATGGTTGATTTTAATCATGAGAAAATAATGGGTTAAGGCTCCCCACATATGGGAGGCTACACCCACTTTGTTTTATATTGAAATATTTGTGAAGAGAAATAAAATCAGTTTAAAAAAAGCAAAATAACTGTATACTACAAGCTTAAATTATTATAAAATTTTTTTTGAAAGTATATGATGCTTAAACATACCTGCTTAGACGCAATCACAAGTCAGAGGAGAATTTTTTTGTTTTAAACAGGATTTTATTCGAACAGGTATAATGTTACAGTAGGAAAAGTGAAATTTTAACATTTAAGGCAGTAGTCTGTCAGAGACAATTTCCGTTTTTATTGGGTTTCATGTATTAGTATTATATCCGGATTTAAGAGCCACTGTCTAGCTTTTTTTGTCTATTTGTCATATTTTTTGTGACACTGGACTTGACAACTCTAGTTGTCATATTGTTTGGCTTAATGCCACTGTAATCGTCCTGGCGAAAATTGCCTACATACCTTCCTAAAGTTTTTTGATCAATGCTATGTTCTCTTCCAGCTACATGAGCCCTTATCATTAACATCTTTTAACCCTTTCAGGATCAAAGTACTTTCAGTACTAAAATGTTGAAACAAATGACTGGCACCGAAATTTACGAATAGGAATATATGAAAATAAGGAAAAGGCTATATTTCACATACATATTAAATTGAAAAGATTTTAGCAAATTTCTAGTGTCGTTGTGGCGTTTGGGAATTAAAATTAAGTGGTTTCATAAACATACCACTGCTTCTGAAAAGGTAAGACTGCTGTTTTCATACTTTCTAGTCTTTTTTACTGTTTCTATTTACCTATTGTAAGTAATTTAAACGAAAAAAAGTTCCTACCAACTTTCCCATTTATATTTCATTAAATTTTTTCTTGCAGTGGATACTATAGCAATTTTTCTTATCATTCTTTAATCAATTTTAAACATTTTCTTTTCCATCAACCCATTTTATTGTAGCTTTACAGAACAAATTTACATTCGTTTTTATATATAACCATTAACCTTTCATTATGCGCAGTGTATAATAAACAGATTTCCAAAACTACTTAAGTAAGGGAGCCTTGAGCTTCTAGTCAACCCTTTCTCACATTGACTGGGTCATGCCTCCTCACATAGCTCTTAAAAAAAATAAAAAAAATAAAATACCTGCCGGCTCGGGCCTACAGGCGGAGGTAGATTTCGATGTCAAGTACTAAATTCTCCAACAAAACTTAAATCAAGATTAGAGATAAAACCCAGTTTCTTCACAAAGAGCGAGCTGTAGGGAGCTAAACTTTTTGTGAAAATTGTAATATACACGAATACACACACACATATATATGGAATAGGTTTAAAAAATGGCTACAAAAAATTCAGAGAACCTTAAAGTGTTAAAATATGTTAATATTTCCATAGTCGGGTTTTTATCATGTTTTAATACGTTTCTTCAAACTTACATGGCGTTACATGTTCACCTGCTGAGGTCCATTATATTTCCAATATGACGAAATATACATATTTTTTTAATTCGTCAAACTATTTATTTTGAGTTTTCATGCTGAAATCTTGCTCTAGGAAATTTATGACGTAATATTCAATTTGTTTTCAGTTTGTCAAACTATTTAATTTTACACGTGAAAATTTTGCAAAAGAAAAGTAATTGTTGTGGTGAGAATTTTATTATTTGTTTTTTTTAATTGTTGGCAACTGCTATAACGAAAAACTTTTTTTTTTCCTGCCATTGTTGTGTAAGAGCTGGTTTTATCAGAATCATTTTAAGACAGTATTCAAAATTTTGAACCCTCCCCATTTCCACCCTCTTGGGCAGATTTCGCCCATTTTCAATCCCCGCCGAGATATTAGCCATCTCAAAGTTGTTGGCGAGTTTGAAGATGATTCGTGCATAATTGCGACTTTTATCGTGCGGACAAAATTTAGTACATACATATATATATATATATATATAAACTTTTTAGGTGGGGTGGTTTTGGGTTCCTGGCGTCATATAATGAAAAGTTATGAAGGAATTTTTCAAAAGTCGCACCATGGTAACGACTGCAATAGGTAGTATTTCTTACGAAATCTACCTAAAAAAAAACCATTGTTATGTTAAGACTAACTTACTGTACAATATTTATACCTGGAATGAGAGCTCGATACTTTCGTATTACTTAAAAGCTATTTACTTAATTTTATATGATACATTTTATCTGAAAAAAAGCTTACAAAATAATTCTAAAAAACACAACTTTTAGGTTGAAAACGCTTCACAGCTGATTTTTTCCACACCTCTTTCAATTATCTGTATGAAACAAAGAATGTTGTTTGAGCATTCCAATAGCTTTGGTTGACACCTATTGATAAAACTCTGAAATTCTTTTAATATGAAAACAGATCAGTGGGTCAAGCGCCTCCAGTATGGTCAACCCTCCCTAGTCTCCCCTATCTCTAAATAGAATAGAATTGAAAACGTGTGATCGGTACAGGCATCTAGCGAACATCATCGTACGTTCCCAATAAGTAACCGTCAGAAGGAAAGTATTTTTGTGTCCTCACGTTCTTAGTTTGCAGTTGTTTTATTATAAAATTCTACAACATCTAACTTGAAGGTAAGTGTTTATTCTTATTTCCAAATGTTAATTTAGTCAATTTGTCTACAAAATATATACATTTAGCAGTACGTTGATGCTTATTTATTTTTGTAGTGCGTTGTTATGCCAAATATAATGCATGAAATTCAAACATGGCTATGAAGGGCAATGGCGCTCACATGAAATTCCAGAAGCACTTTTTCTACTGTGCTACCTTTTTTTAAATTCGAATTTCTGGATTGACACCACTTTTTTAAACAGGTAAAATTCCCCTTGTTTTCTCCTTAATTAGTATGTCATTAAACAAGACATATATTACGATTTCAAAAAAGTGGTGACAATAAAAAAAAAACAGAATTTGAAAAAAGTAGCCCACTAGCAACGCTGTCCAGAAGTGCTACTGAATAAAAACTACGACCAAATGCTTAGCTCTTTAACCCTTTCTGGCATGGTGGGTCATAGTTTCGTTGCACAGTATGTGAAAAGTGGTCGCATAAAAATTTCTGTGGTGTGAATAGCCCACACAACGACATATGTGACTTTTCTCGTACTTAAATGTTGTAATCAAATTTTTAGCGTCATTACCCTACCATGCCGGGCATTACCGCTCAATCGATGGTTAATTAAGTAAAACGATAAATAAAATTCCTAAAACTTTTATGCAAATTAGTTGATTTCAAACTGTTCCTTATGCTTTGGACTTATGATGCGTTAATAAATTATTGATTTTTTGTGTAAATTTCACTATCTATTCATGTTTTCCTTTAAGTAAGCGACATTACCTCACTTTCCCCTAATAGTAACCCTATTTATTTTACTAAGATAAATCGAAAAAGTTTCTTGAAGTTTAACTTGAATCTTGAAGTTTAAAAAAATATGAATACAAAATTACAGTTCATTTCGACAAGTACTTTCAGAGTTATGAATAAAGCACTTATCGCATTGTGATGTATTTTACACTAATTATAATCGAATTTAACATTATAATTTCAAAACTTTAAACTTATATAACGCCTGAACTACTGGACGGAATGACTTAGCGTTTGATAAACGAGAAATAGAAATATGATGTAAAAAATATGTCTTTAGTATTGAAAAGTTTAAAATTTGGAACAATTTCCCTGTACATTTAACCCCTAAGCAAATTTTAAATATATCATCAAATAGTAGACGGTAATACTAAACGATTACTATCTGTCATATTTTTATACCATCACTTATTTACACCAGAGTTAGTACGGGGCTAATCTTAGAGAAATGTAACAAAAGCGAGATAATGCTTTGTAACTTTATAAATGCATAAAGGGGAAATTTTCCACTTTAGATTTTCAGGAACAGATGATTATTCAGTTTAGGATGGGGGATTTAACATAATAAAAAATGCTTCCTGAAAATAATGAGAATGTTAAATATATTCAATTGTATTTAAAAAATAAACAAAATACGGAAAACTAAGTTGATTATAAAATATAAAACACTAGAAAACAGGAATTCTGCTTTTTCAGAATTTAGTATCGCCCCCCGATGGAAAAAAATATACGTACATAAATATAGATAGCTCAGTTTTAAACACGCGCTTTTATTTTATATAAAATGACGTCATCCGCATCCGTTAAAGAGTTCCTCATTTACGATCCAGTCTTAAACAACATCTACTGTAAAATATACATAGAACTAATCGCTGATATATCGCTGAATAATGCGCAAATCCAAAAAAAAAAAAAGAGATTTCGTCATTCAAGAAACTGGACAAAAAAAATCGGCTATCTCATGATTCATATGCCATCATTTGTTTGTAATATTAATATAGATACTTAAAATTAAATTTAGTTTATAATAGCTCCATGTTTTATCAGAAATCATTCATTTATATTTTTTACTGTTATTTTATTTATTCTAGCACATATTTTAATTACATTTTTTTCAGTTTTTATGAGGAAATTGCAACAAAATGATATAATTGCTATTTTTCAACTATTTTCCCTTTACTTTCTACAGAAACGAAGACTTGACTTACAAAAATTAAACAAGTGGTGCTAAAAGCTACAAAAAAATTATTATCTCAAAAATAAATGGAGATGCAGTTTTCAAACAAATTGCATTTAAAAGTACTTTTTTTTCTCAATACGACGGTATAAAAATTGAAAATGTGCGATGCTTAGAATTTTAAAAAATTGCAGTGGAGATTATTCGTACAATGATACACCTGCTTTGTTTTACTGCTGGCTTATACAACGTAACGTTATTTTCTGGAGACGCCACATTAATAGGTGGGAGAACGAAATAGCATACCGGTGGCTAATAAGAAATGCAGAAAACTAGATCGAATAAAACATATACAGTCGAACTTCGTTAACGCGAGCACTAATAGTGAATATTTTTTTGTTCGAGTTAAAAGTAGTTCCCTTTATCCAGAAATAAACAGCATACCGGGGGCTAATAAGAAATGTAGTGAAATAGATCAAATAAAACATATACAGTCGAATTTCGTTAACGCGAACACTAATAATAAATATTTTTTCGTTCGAGTTAAAACCCTTTATCCAGACTTAAAAAAATTATATTCCATGTAACAAGAATAAATATGTATATATGTACCTTTAAAATCAGCTGTGTTTCTGGTATTGATTTTCTTTCCTAAGATTGATCTTTCAAGAATATAGACCTACAGGTGGGGAACTCCTGGATTGAACTTTGAGGAGAACAGGCACCCATCCGAAAAAAACCACCAAATCTACGAGCAGCCAACTAAAATTATTTGAGGATTCAAACGTAAACCATGACCACCACGACGATCACTCAGTTTGATTAGCGCACCTTAAAAGCTTTGCGTCAACAGCTTTAATTCGCGTTAAGTAAGTCGCTCAGCCACTGGTGGAGGACCTCTGTGGTGCAATTGATTAAAAAAACAATGAATTTTTGAAACAGCAGATTTTTTAATAAGTACTTAGATATGATGGGTTACACTTAAAGTGTTGGAATACATTTAAGTCTGTAATACGTCAAGCCTGTAAATGGGGACTATTTGCGTTTTTTGTTAGAACAATTTTTGCAAAAGATACCAAGTCTTTCTGCAGTTTCCAAACTAATTCCAGAATCACAAAACAAGGAGCTGTTTTAAATGCAGTGAAAGATTCCAGGAGGCTGACAGGATTTTCAGTGGAAGTACCATCGTCTTCTACATCTACTTTGAATCGAATAAATTAATGATTATTACTATCTGGTAAGCGTTTCGTCATATCATTCACGGTAAGACCATTTCGTCATCCATTGAGGCATAGGTGTTAACTGAAACATTATCGGGAAATACTCCACAATCTCGTGCACCTTTTATCAATTCAAATTACATTTCTTCTTTTGTGTCTTCTGTCATATCATCTCTACAAAATTCAATCTTTTTAAAACAGTGTATGATTGCTTAAGAAGTTACATCTTATCACGCTGTTCCAAGCAACATGAAGGCATCTTTTGAATTCCCTCGTTTCGTCAAAACAGCAAATATTGTTACGAGTCAATTCTGTACGATAAAATACTTTCATGCTGCGTATGATCCTTGATCACAAATTTAAAAACAAGATGTTATGAAGAATTCAAGTTAAATATACTTTAATCCATAAATTAGGGAGTATGCAGTACAATTATTCAAAAGCAGATATATCTTTCTATCTTGTAGCTGGAACTTTTGGTCTAATTCTTTTACCCATTTGACGAAAATTTCTGAAGCCATCCACGCCTTTTTGTAGACTCATATTTCTCCTGTAATACACTGGTTATCAAAAATTAAGGAAAAGTCACAAAATGCTAATTTTCAAATACGCGAACACTCAAAAAGGAAATAATTTAATTCGAGTAATTACTATCTCTACAACACAGCTAGCCCATATAACATCTCATTCAGGTCACACATGGTCACAAGTGTCACAGTCACTACGGTGAAGCAAAAAATAGGAAATTCCATACATCTCATTATGAGTCTTAAATGATCCCTATATGTGACTCCACTGAGAAGTCAGTGTGACTGCTGCTTTGTGACGAGTCATTATGTGACTTTGCAATGTAGTTACATTGTGACTCTCATGTGACTGTCATTTGTAGACTCAATTTCAAAGTCATCGCAACGCTGCATTGTGATAAGTTACCAAATAATGCCACATTACAGTCACATGATGACTTTCAGGTGACAGAGAGACTACTGTGAAGTCATCATTGTGCTCTTTTGGGAAAAGTCATCATGTGACTTTAATGTGACATTATTTGGTGACTTATCACAATGCAGCGTTCACGATGACTTTGAAATTGAGTCTACAAATGACAGTCGCATGAGAGTCATAATGTAACAACATTCTAAAGTTACATGGTGACTCGTCACAAAGCAGCAGTCACATTGACTTTTCTCAGTGGAGTCACATATAGTGATCATTTGAAACTCATAATGAGATGTATGGAATTTCCTATTTTTTTGCTTCACCGTAGTGACTGTGACACTTATGACCATGTGTGTGACCTGAATGAGATGTTATATGGGCTAGCTGTGTTGTAGAGATAGTAATTACTCGAATTATATTATTTCCTTTTGAATGTTCGTGTATTTGAAAATTAGCATTTTGTGACTTTTCCTTAATTTTTGATAACCAGTGTATTTTTAGTGATTTGAAACACCTTTCATGAGATGACATTCTTATGGATAAAAGAGGCAACTTTTCGGATCCATCCATATTACAGGCGACTAGGATCGTCAGACTCTACTTACTGTATATTCCACCAGAGCATTTCTTATCTTTTAAGGATAAGGTGAGCGTAAGAAGTGCTCTCCAGTAAATTGCAGCCTCATCAGCGAGCCTTTTCTTGCAAAACTGCTCCGGTGAGAGGAGCGTTTTGTCCTCTGATTTCTCATATCCATGTCATAAGTACGTTTTCCACATCTTCACTGTCACCATTCTTCATTCATTTATGAGATGATTCAAATTCATTAATATCACAAGCACGTTCAATTTTTTGCCGATTTTTTTTTTTAATTTTCCATAATGTTCATTTTGCACTTCCAAATTTCCCAGCGCCCCACCAGTGGTTGAGAGGTTCTGCTCGCGAAACTGGTAGGCGGCAGGTGCTGGGTTCGAACCCAATCGCGCCCGTCGGCATAACCGTTCGGAGTTTTCTTGGTTTTCATCGAACCTTGTGTAAATACGGGTTAGGTTCTCTTAGAAAGACCCCACGGAGGGCACCTCCCTTTAGGACCTATATCCCTCGAGTAGATAATCGGCCGTCAAAAATCTACCAAACCCAAATTTTTGAGCAAATTCAGATTTATTTGGATTAACTATACTCTACGTTTAAAGTGTCCATCTTCTTTTTTAAACTCAACGATTTCTGTAATTTTTACAGATATACAAACAATAGACTTTTTTAGAGTAGACAAAGATTGGCAACCTTTTCTTGATGCTAATATCACCTACCCGCCATCACGCGCTTTTACAGAATAAACCAGGGCCCAAAAAAGTTTTATGTACCAGAGTCCTTTATAAAGAAAACATATTTATACTGCTCATCATAGAAATTTCATACTACAAGTTATGAAATAAAATAAACAAGAAAGATAAATATCATGCTTCAAGCATAGATTATGAAACACTTTCCAACACAATCAGAATAATGATACAAAACTGCACCGTTTAAAAAGTTGAAATATTATGTCTAATTCAACCATATGGAAACGCATAACACATTTAAAAACCATAATTCAGCTGTTCCCATCTACAATTGGGAAATTATCAGAATCCTTTAATCAGTCCTATATATGTCGTATATATTGTAATTGTTGTATATATTGTTGTATAATCATCTTGTAGTGAACCTCAGTGATTTATATAAATTTCAATACATTTGAAAAAGCGTAATGTTATTAAAATACACTGCAAACGATTTTTCCCCATTGTCTATAATGTAACGGAATAATTTTGAGTGCCCCTGTAAATGAACTATTAATCCCACATACTTCGTATACAATAACAAACATGCCTTGGTGACCCTAAATAACATTTATCAATTAAAGGAAAATCTGAGTACATTTACGGGAGCTAGAACGTGGACAGGCAAACCGAATGCATAAACACTTTTCAGCTTTGTTGCAAAGTGTTAACAATGGATTTAAAATTAAATAAGGTTTTATAACAGTTAAATTTGTAACTACACTTTTATCTTTCGGTTTTGTGTAGATTTGATATAAATAAAATTCTAAAGTAATTAAAATAGCGGTTCAGCATTTCATAGTTTCACCTTTTGCTTCTATATTTACTTTTATTTTATTGCAAGATATAAATCAGAAAGTTGTCAAGAAAGCGATTACCGTAAAGAAAGACACGCTTTCAAGTGCCAAAAACGATGAGGAGCTTGCGATTACCGTAAAAAAAGACACGCTTTAATAAAACGCCAAAAATGACGATGAGCCTTTCTGACTTCTGACTTGGAGTAAAAGGGACGAGAATAGACTCTGAAATTTCCTGTGCAAAATTTCATAAACTTTTGTTCACCCTTAATGCAATTCTTACAATAGAATTTTTTCTGTTGAGTGAGTAGAAGGAGGAATTACCTGAGAATTTTACAATCGCTGGTCTGCGGCTATCAGAAGAGATTTCCCTTCCGAAACTAACATTATTTATTATCTAATATCATTATCTAACATCATTTTTAATTTTTACTTTTTTTCCACTTTTCATTCTATATATGGATGCTTTAGATCTTCTTGGAAATTCTTTCTTCTAAATATACTCGTTGACATTCATTAAATACAAACTCCTTTACTGAAAACCAGTTTTAAAAAAATGACAATTTGTGGAAAATCCCTTATCATTCAGCAGCTTTTAGAGAGCAACTAAAAATTTGCTCACTACATTGCCGATTTCTTTCTGAATTTCCCCGATATTTGACTGGCTTTTTTTTATGAGTTGCACCATAGGGTTCACTATGAAATCATGGAAAAAAAATATTTTTTATCGTCCGCGCATGTGCAGATAAAAAATATTTCATTCAACTGCTTATATTTCATCAAATATTTAATATATTTACATTCCAATTACGCTATTTTATTTCTAATACATTTTGCCAAATATTCTGAAACTGGTGATAAATTTGATTAAAAAACCCTGCATGACATAAACAAAAAAAAACATGCAAAACTTTTTTGAACTTTAAAAAAAAATTGATATACCTCCATGAATATCAGTTCTATTCTTCCACAAATGAATACATATATTGTACAATATGCGTGTATTCGTAAGTTATAGAGATAGACCATTTCGTGTATTTTGTTTTACAGGGTGATCCCAAACATTATTTTTTTCTTTGATTTTTTGTTGCCTCCCCGCCCTCCCCCCCTAATTGTTATTCTGATCAAATCGGTATTTATAAATATGAAGTCCAAAATATTCTTCATAATCCTGAAGTTCCAGAAAAATCCGAAAAATATATCTTTAAATATTCGACAAAATGTCTAAAATTGAAAGTGGCCGATCATCAATGGCCATATAGTATAGTTCGAGATTGTCTGCAATTCAATTTTTACATATTTTTACTATATTATATTAACAATATTATATTAAAATGTCAATATTATAATAACAAAATGTTTTTAGCTTGTAAAACCGTATATTACGTTATCAAAAATTAGTAATAAATATTTGTTATTAAATACCACTTTTTAAGCACAAACAACTGAAAATTTTTAATATTTCAATCGTGTTTGCATAGAAGTATTCAATTGATAATGTATAGTAAAGTGAAACGTAACTACAGGAAAGAATATAAGCAGAAAATAGTCAAAATTCGTACCTATAGTAGTAAGAAATTGCCTATTTTTAAGGTGACGAGGTTTTGAATTTAACTATAGAAAGGAATAGAGGTAGAAAATAGGCAAAATTCTTTCCTATAGTAGTAAGTAATTGCCTATTTTTAAGGTGATGAGAAAGCTTTAAATTTATTTTAGTTAGAAACGTTTTGCGTTATCCGTCCGGTCATATGTTACGTTCAATATTTTCTTCCCGGGTTTATTGAAAACTTGTTTGCTTTAAATAATGTTATAGTAGCATTCTCAAATAACATGGACGTAAACCTTTCGTCCATCTGTTAAATTAAAACATGCCACTTTTAAATAAAGATATATGTATCTTGAAAAGAATGAACTACTGAGCAAGCATTAACAGAAAAACAGTATAATGCTTTGTAACAAAGTTTCTTTAATCAGTAAAGGAAAATTGCATTTACTATTTTAAAAAGCTAACTTCTATGTATATTTTATTATGCTGGAGATTGTTCAGTTTAAATTGCGGATTTAGCGTTTAAAAGAGTTGTTTTCTACAAAAAAAAAAAAAAAGGATGACCAAGATACAATAGCATTTTACTTTTTTTATGTTTTGTTTTCTTTTTGCATCTTCTTTTGCATTAAAGACACAAATTTCTGAAACTACTTCTTTCTCTCTAAATATCTAGATTGGTCGTAGCGTTTTTTTTTTTTTTTTTTTTTTTACCCTTTTACTGTTAGAACTCGTAAAAGTATAAAGAAAAATAAAAAATTAATGTAGTGCTTTACTGTATTAACATAAAATTAATTACATTATGGAAAAAAGTTATTAATATTCATTAAGCAAACATTCATCAAGAATTGATGAATATATCATCTAACCGATTAAATATAAAACATAAAAAGGGATAAAATTTATTATGGTTGTAAAAGGGGATAAAAAAAAGATTACAAATATCTTTTAGTATGCAAAATCTAAAGATTAACAGTATTTTATGCAATTTATTATATTATTTCTAAAATGAAATTAACCTTAAAAACTTAATTTTGTTTAAAAAAAAAATTCGAAGTTGCGTTTTATGTTTTTAAATAAATTTTCATAGGAAGGAAATTGGAAACAACGATAAGAACAGCACCATTTTAAGCGGAAATAAAACTAATATTTTTATGCCCTTATTTTCTTATTTTTAACACTTTAAAAGTCGTATAATCTGAGATATTCTTCAGAATGTCTTTAGAATTTTTTCCAGAACAGTAGGCTTTACTTCGTTTTTATTGACATAGTGTTAGACTTTTACATTAATGTCTCTCTTTCTTACTTCAGTTTTGGATTTAAAGTAGCCTGTGATTGCTAGTCCAGTAAAGAAATCTCACTCGTGATTTTGTAGGCGACAAATGATGGATTAAATATTACCCTGCTGAAAAATGTATTCTCCAGGTGTAATTAGAATTGCTTCTCACAATAAATTTTCAGCGAGAATATGTATTGTAGTGAGTCACAAGTTTAAAGAAAATCTATTTTCTTTTTTTAGGTGCGTCCGTAATTAAATAAATACCTATAGTCGTCATCTGTCTGTCTGTCTCCATATAACAGAGCAAAAAGTACCCAACCGAATGGTTTGAAATTTAATATATATAATTGTTGCAGAATTTTGTCTAGACATTAAATTTATGAAAATCGAATCGAAACTTAAAAGATATTAGTAAAAGTTTCCTTCATTCAATTAAATCCTATCATACGTAATTAATTGAATGATATCCCATGATAGCTAATAATTGTATGTTGCCTTGGTGATTACGTCCTATTTAAGATGAAGTCATATTATTTCCATACTACTGAATTTAATATACATAATCGTAATAAATTTTGTATTCATGCGTTCTTGCATGAGAGTGCAACAGCTATTGCACCAAGATCTGAGTATTTATAAAACTAGTTACATTACGAACGCACCTGATTGCCAACGTTTAACGTACAACTTCCGACTTAAAGTTAAAATAGGTAATAATTCTAGGTTGCCATGGTGATTACGTCCTATGTAAGATGAAGTCATATTATTTCCATACTACTGAATTTAATATACATAATCGCAATAAATTTTGTATTCATGCGTTCTTTCATGAGAGTGCAACAGCTATTGCACCAGGATCTGAGTATTTATAAAACTAGTTACATTACGAACGTACCTGATTGCCAACGTTTGACGTACAACTTCCGACTTAAAGTTAAAATAGAAAATAAGATCTAAGTTAAAATAGATATTGCAATTTCAATTTAAACGCATTTTTATTTTCAATAAAGTGTTATTATTTAAAAAGACCTACTTTAAAATATTTAAAACGTTTTATATTCTGTATTTTAATTATATTTTACTGCGTAATATTAATAAAACTATAACAATATCTTAACAGATTATTCGACTTTAATTTTCTTTTCTCCGAAATTTACAGTATTCTCAAATTCAAATCAGTTACTTTCTGACATATTCACGGATTTATGTTTATATTTAAACGCACATATTTTGCAGATGTCCTTCTTTGGAAACTTAGAAATCGAATATTATTTTGTATTTTTCATTAAAGGCAAACAATTTGGCCGAAACTTATTTCAATTTTTCTATTTTTAGCTAGCTTTTCCTTACTGCATACTCTTAAAAATACGTCATAAGACAGAAAACCGTCATAAGGCAATCTGTAATACATTAAAGGATGTGACAGGAATTCCAACAATGGAGATTTTCCATTTTCCGGTTATGATTCCGGATATGACATTTGGAAAACGCGAATCCACGTCTGATTTCCGCTCTGCGCTGCTTTAACAAATTTAACACACGATTTTGGTTTACCGAAGTGGCATTCGAAACAACAATAACAACGGAATAATAAGAGCTTATATAAGAATTACTAGCGGGGGTGACCGAACTATGCTCGGTCTAAATTAACTTTGTTTTCAACTCGATATAACATTCTCACTCTATCATTCTCTCTCTATTATTGCTATAAAGCTATATTTATAACAGTATTATTTACAAAAACAATCAGTATGAAAACTATATATACACGTACAATGTTTATAAATTTTACATTATTTACACATTTACAACAAAAAGTCATCAATCCAAATCACATTTTTTTCTCGGCTCTGGTTGGTTTAACATGCATTTGATGCATTTTGATTCCTATTAAGAATTTCTAAAAAAAATCTTCACATTCTGAAAGCCAATTTGTTTTGCTAAATATAGCCAAATTTGGCGATATTTTTTTTTTCATTTCAACACTAGATTTACTGATATTTTTCATTTTTTGTATAATACATGCTTATCAAATTGTTGTTCCAGTTGAAACTAGCACTGAATTAAGACCTTACTCATAAAAGAGGATTTTTTTCTGCCTTTTGACTGGGATTCTGTGAAAATTTTTCATTTTCAGGTCATAAAATAACTGAAATTTGAATTTTTCTAGAGATACATATTTTCAACTCCTTGGAAATTTCAACAACTGAGCGAACGCGTTAATTCATCACTGAGACTAAACGGTTTTTAAATAAAGATATTCAAATTAGTGAGATAGTTTTGATAAGATGATGTTTTAAAATCATGTTTTTATACAACTAAGAGTGGGGTTTATTTTCTTTCATTTTTGTTCTTATTTTGAAGAGATCGGAAGATTGAAGCATAAAATAGGTCTCTAAATTTTATTCAATAGTCTACCCTCCGTCATTTGGGGATGTAGGATTATGTCGTTCCCACGGCGTCAGCATAGTGCCAGATAAAGTATCGGAAGAGCAGGACGTACTGTGTCTGGCAGCTGCGGAAAACAGGCGTATTTTGCAATCGTGAAAAAACAACGAAATGAGAAATTTTGTGGAGCATAACTAGGACTGTGGAACCATAACAATCTCATAGAGGTACATACACAGAAAGTAGTAAGTAGCCAAAGTAAATGGTATTATAATGGTTTTGCAGTTTCATGTAGGGGATGTAGGATTATGTCGTTCCCACGGCGTCAGCATAGTGCCAGAAAAAGTATCGGAAGAGCAGGACGTTCTGTGTCTGGCAGCTGCGGAAAACAGGCGTATTTTGCAATCGTGAAAAAACAACGAAATGAGAAATTTTGAGGAGCATAATTAGGACTCTGGAACCATAACAATCTCATAGAGGTACATACACAGAAAGTAGTAAGTAGCCAAAGTAAATGGTATTATAATGGTTTTGCAGTTTCATAAGGAGCATTATCATTTGCTTGAGAGTTTTACCTGATGCCAAGCAAACAACCTTTTTCCCGGCACTGAAGTAGGTTCTCAAATGAAAGCATTTTGACCCTAAGAGTGTGAAATAACTTTTAAACATAGGTTTTCAAAATTTGTTAAGCGTTATGTAAAATACATCTGTAGATTGGGTAATAACTTAGAAGAATAAAGTATTAAGTAAACAGCTCTTTTATATGCAGTATAATCTTTTTCCAACAGTGATTTTCAAAACTTGTTAAGCATTATTTAAAATTTATGTATGTTGTTAGTGATTATATAGTAAAATAAAGGCAGAACTGTTCTTCCGTATGCAGGGTAAAGGATTGTTTGAACAGGAGTTTCCAAAACTTGTTAATCGTTATGTAAAATATGTTCAAGTCCTTGGTGATTATGTAAAAATATAAAGTAAATAAACAATTCTTACTTATGCAGTTAAGTCTTTTTTCAAGAACGGTTTTCACAACTTGTCAGGCATTTTCGTAAATGCATCTATGTCCTAATTATAATAATATGTGACTATGTATAATAATAAAGTAAGTAAGTAAACAGTTATTTCGTATGCAGGATAAGCTTTTCTTCAAGGGGACTTTCAAAACTTGTTAAGCATTATATAAAATGAATCAATATCCTTGTATTTATGCATAAAATAAAGTAAATAAATAAATATTAAAGACGTGATTCAAGTCTTTAATATTCAATAATTTCTAGCGTAATTTCACCGCTGAAAAGTAGTTGAAACTGTAAATAAGTAAACTTTTCTTCTGTATGCAAGATAAACCCTGTTTAAAGAGGGATTCTCAAGATTTGTTAAGTATTATGTATAATGCATCTATGTAAAATGCATTTAATGTCCTTCATACGTATGTAGGCATATAATGTAAGTAAACAGTTCTTCCGTATACAGCATAATCATTTCTTCATCAGTGTTCTTCAAAATTTCTGAAGCATTATGGAAAATGATTATATTATTGGTGATTATGTAAAAAAAAAAATAAGTATGTCTACTGACTTACGTTCGCAGTATTTATTTGTCTTGAAAAAACGCTGTTTATAGTAGCTTAGGGGAACTTATTTTTCTACTCGTACTTATCTGTCATATAACACTGGTAGCATACAGAGACATAGAAAATCCATCGTACCGATGCGATTCCATAGTTAAAATTTTAATCTGTCAGTCCATAACATACAGAAAAGTTACTATAAAATTAATTTCTTTTGCAAGAACTAACATAACATTTGAGTTAATAAAATTCCTATAGTAACATACTTGAAACTAACCATCCATCTTAAAACTAACCATCTACTTAGCGTCCATCTTAAAAATTAAAAGCTATTGGCAGCTAATTACACAACAGATTGTTATTCTAATCCCTTGACACGAAGAAGATATTTATTTTAAATAAGTAGGAAGAAGTATCAAACATCGGAGTCCTCTTTCAAGAATTGTTGCGTAGGTTCCTAAAGCTTCGATAAAGAAATTAGTTATCGAAGAAGGTTATTTCTTGAAATAAAATACATCTAATCTTTCATTTTTAGTGTTTTATTGCAAATAAAAGACGCAGAATTACATATTTAGGCATTTCGTTGCTTGAATGGTGTTTGATGATCGGTGTTTATTTACCTGAAAATTTTGTGTCACACAGTCCTTTTCATTCGAATAAAATACAAATTAAGTAGCTATATTTATGGCAAACATTATGGTTAATTAATAGTAGGTTATTAATCAACTGTGGAATCATAAGCATAAAAAAAGCAATTTAAACAAAATCATGTAAAATGAACATTTTAAATTTTTAGACTAATAACTTCAGAAAATACATATATTTTTAAGATTGGACCTATTTTAAAGCCAAAGAAATAATTAAAAAAAAACTGTTACTGTGAAAGTTATATCTTAAGAAGTGTTAGTGTGGTATATCATAGTTTCTACATAAAATGAAGGGTTAAATATTCAAACTAGAAAAATGAAAAGCGCTTTAATTTTAGCTGCATAACAAATTTACTTTTTTATGTCACATTTTCTTTCCTTCAAAGAGGGGGGAGGGGGAGAGCAAGTTGGATGAACTTTACCCCACATTCACTTTAATCTGGCTATGGACTGAATTTCTATGTTACTAATCGATCATTAAAACTACGTTGAAATAAATTAACTACTATTTTTTTAATATATTTTACATACAATATCTTTAACCTTTTATCTACTGACGGTACTTATAAGTACCATTAAAATAGCTTGTTATAAAATTCATTTACTACAGCGATTAGTAGTAACACAGTTTAGAAAGATAGATGCATTACTTTATCTTGTTCCAAAAGCATTATTGGTTACACAAAACAAAAATATTTTTTAAAGGTTGATTTCTTTTGACTTTGCATCTGTTCAGCTTTGTTGGCGTTGGGGGGGGGGGGGGGGGGGGGGGGGGGGTTCAGTTCGGAAATATTTCTATATTTCTATTGTAAGAACATTTTCTATTGTAAGAACATTATATTTATACATTTCCTGATTCTACAACATACTAAGAAAAATATTTAAAATAAAAGATTTGAGTGGGGTTATAAAAAATGCACAAAAACAATATAAATTCAAATTTAATTAATACTTCTGAATCCTTCAATCCTTCTATAATCCTTCTAAAATTTATTAAATCATTATGTAAATCTCCTAATGTCATTTCAAAAATTCACGAAAAATACTTTAGAAGAAAAAATTTTCATGAATTCATTATTCAGTACACAAAGGTTTAATAAATAAGTATTCATGTTAAAAATGCCTTTTCTAATTAACATTATAATGTAGAGTCATTAACAATGGGAACAATTGAAACTATTTTGGAGTACAAGTTCAAAAATTAAACTGCAATTTAAGCATTGTATATATATATGTTTTAATTTGATTACATTTCGTAAGTACCTTAATAAGGATTTATTTTACTCAGCCCAAGAGACTTGTTTTAGTGTAAAACTGTCATTGTTATATGACGTTAAATATTGCTTGCTTAATTTATTTTAATTTCTTTAAATAGCTTGTTTTAAAACAAATAAACTGAATAGCTGCTTGTGATTTTCTTTTTCGAATTTGCTTTTTATTTTAAATAAATATTTACGAATATTTTTAAAAGCCGTAGTAATAAATATTATTAAATATGAGTATTGCATTACTCAGAATATTTAAATATTAATTTCGAAAATATTTTGATTTCTAACTATTTCATATTCGCCATCTTAAAAATTACTAAGTATAAAATGGCCCTACCTTTATATAAAAATGTGCCAGCGATGGTATTTCCTTTTCCAATAATACGGTGAATAAATAACTAATGAAACCATAAAATATAAACAGAATTTTTAATAACAAATTCTTCATATAATATTTGCCCACGAACGTTTCGCAAATAATTATACATGGTGCGATATGTTATCTATCGCCGACTTTTATTTTCTCAACCGTTGGTCCTAGACATATAGTTCCAATTACAAAAACGTTTCAAATGAGGTAAATATTCATGTTGTGGCATTATTTAAAGTAAAAAATCAATTTTACAAAAATTACGAAATCTAACTTTTTATACGGTCTCCCAGTCCCTATTGTTATATTTGGTAAAAGCTTACGCATATCATAACACATATAACACAAAAAGTTTGACATCGGTACTACAAAAATTGACAGAGTTATTAAATTTTAAAGTTTGAGATTTTTTCGCATGATTTTGTCTTTCAATGAGGGATCAGTTAAAAGATTAATTAAAGTAATTCGAGATCAAAATCAGGGTGCAATGTCCTTTTTACGGCAAAACCACCTTTAGCCGGTATCGCCAAATTGGGGTATCACCAAAAAGGGTTATTTCATTTAAAAATTTTAGCTGACTTTTAGGGGTCGTTTACAAAGCGAAGAATGAAATATTGAAATTAAACTGAAAAATAAATAACAATTTATTATAATATCAGAAAACGGTCTACTATAAAAAAATGAATATGTCAAATGACGGAATCTACTAGAGATACTGATCATAGTATTCTCCATTGGTGGGAATGCACAACTGAATGCGTGACAGTACTGAGTCCTGAACTCGTTACAGCTCAGCAGATGTGTAAACTGTGCGACAATCAAAGATGGTGCGCTGCTTCAGATAAACCAGAGTCTCACCACGGTCTCAGTTGCATAGACCTATGCCTTGATATAACCCTAGAGGTAGAAGTCCATGGGTTCAAGTCCGGCGAACGCGGTGGCCATTCTACCGGACCACCAAATGCAAGGATCTATTGACGGAATTCGGTGGCCAGATACGCCCGGGCGTTGATGTTTTG
This sequence comes from Maratus speciosus, assembly GCA_963932465.1. Taxonomy (NCBI): domain Eukaryota; kingdom Metazoa; phylum Arthropoda; class Arachnida; order Araneae; family Salticidae; genus Maratus; species Maratus speciosus. The sequence goes on along the minus strand of OZ010788.1, from coordinate 491,917,605 downwards.
TGTGGAGTGGGCTTCATCATGTTGAAACCACACTTGGCATGCATGCCGGAGAAGCAGCTCTTCATACCAATCACGTACCGTGTTTGTAGCAGATGCAGGTGACGATTGCCCGTTATGATCCTATCGTAGATGATGGGTCCAACAATCTGGGTTCCCCATATACCGCACCACGCGTGTCGTACTGCGCGGGCGATTCGGAGGTTTTCCAGAGACCAGTAATCCACATTGTGCACGTTCACAATGCCACCCCGTATAAACATTGACTAATCTGTCACACAGAATGTCACAAAGGAATGACGGATTTTCCTCTAAGGTGTTGAGCATGAAATTACAATAAACAAATCGTCGTGTGTGGTCACCCAGCATCAATGCTTGCACAGTGACGGATATGGTATGGATGTTCATCAAATGCATGTAACAAATGCCAGGCATGCTGACCACATCCCTCGCTTATTTCCGCCGTGCTCAGTTGTGGAATTAAGAGGGCGAATCACACCACCTCCCCGGTATCATTCGAACATTACACCTTGCCCGTCTACGTGTTCTGGGTCGTGGTGAAACAGAGCCGGTCTCTCTAATATGGTGCAATGCATTAGTTATAGTTTCATGCGTTGGATGTAGATCCTTAGGGAAAAGTTCAGAATAAACACTCGCAGCCTCTTTGGCATTCCTTTGACATTCACCATAAATAAGTATCATTTCGGCATATTTCATGCATGCGTAGCTTGCCATCACTATCTCAGCGCTGACTAGCATGTTCACTGCTAGATGGCTTGTGTTTTATCCCGAACGTGTGGTGCTGCGGTACTATTGTAATTTGCATAAGCCCAATTTTCATGCTCGCTATAGCTCGGCTGGTCGTTTGCATCCCGCTCCCATTTATCTAGTCCTTACTGACTATGTTTTATTTTCCGGTTGTTGATTCTACTTACTTTGACGTTTGAAGGTTGTTCGACCCATAAAAGTGTTAATCAACTCTTTGAGCAGTATCTCTAGTAGATTTCGTCATTTGACATATTCATTTTTTATAGTAGACCGTTTTCTGATATTATAATAATTTGTTATTTATTTTTCAGTTTAATTTCAGTATTTCATTCTTCGCTTTGTATACGACCCCTAAAAATCAGCTAAAATTTTTAAATGGAAATAACCCTCTTTGGTGATACCCCAGTTTGGCGATACCGGCTAAAGGTGGTTTCGCCGTAAAAAGGACATTTCACCCTGATTTTGATCTCGAATTACTTTAATTCATCTTTTAACTGATCCCTCATTGAAAGACAAAATCATGCGAAAAAACCTCAAACTTTTAAATTTAATAACTCTGTCAATTTTTGTAGTACAGATGTCAAACTTTTTGTGTTATATCTGTTATGATATGTGTAAACTTTTACTAAATATAACTATAGGGACTGGGGGACCGTATAAAAAGTTAGATTTCGTAATTTTTGTAAATTTGATTTTTTACTTTAATTAATGCCACAGCATGAATATTTACCTCATTTGAAACGTTTTTGTAATTGGAACTATATATCTACGACCAACGGTTGAGAAATTAAAGGTCGGCGATAGATAACATATTGTACCCTGTATATTTACGGTCATGAGAAAGTATTACACAGAGTGGTCATAAAAAACTGAGACCTTGGCGATCTACTGTTCAAGGAAACAGGGTGCTGTTTGGTAGGTGGATATTTCATTCCATGGGCCAGAGGATGAGGTAAAGAACAACAATCGAGCTTCCAGTTACAGAGGCTAAATTTCAAACAATTCAAATGGCAACACCCAATTCTTTTCATAGCAAAATGTTTTCCATGATGAACAGTCCTGCATAGTGTTAAAGACTAGTTATCTATTTATATAAAATCCAAGTCTCTGTGTGTCCCTCCCAATTCCGATTGGACCGCCTCATTGATCGCGACCATATCAGGATTATGCTTCCAAGGAGAAATCCGTACCGCTTCAACAATGAGTAATAGTTGAAAAATACTAATGTGTGTTTTGCCAAAATAGCGCCAAATTTTGACCAACTTGGCAAAATATCGCCAAATTTGGCAGCATTTTGCAAAATTTGGCGACAAACATAAGTTGCCATATATGACGCCAACTTCGCGATAGCTGGCTAATTTGGTAAAATTCCCATTGAAAACGCATTAATATTTCATATTCGAGCTCACCGCTATTTAATTTAAATGCCGCGCATTGAAGGTTTTAAAAAAAAAAAAATCTATGGGACAAATTTTAAAGTGTAATATATGAAAATGTACGTATTTACATCATCGTCCCGATGCTGCTAATAAAATAACCGCCATTAGATAGCGCTTTGCTATCTGAGCTCCTAACTGCGCAATTTTGATGTACTTTACATAGCCGGATACAGAAATTAAATGGCCTTGGCGAAATGTTGAAAACTGCTTTGGCGAAGAAGAAAATTTGGCAACATATTTCCGCATTTTAAAATGTGTTACTTTCATCTATCACTGAGGAACAAGCGAAAAAACTGCTCATATTCTTGCCCATGTGTGTATATATGCATCTTTATATCTCATTTTCCGCCATTTTTGGCTATCTTTCTAGTAACAGTAGAAAAGACGCCATAATAAAACGCAAGTAAAAACTACGAGTAGAACATATGCTCCCACAGATGCGACGAAAACATAGAATTTTAGTCGGTTTATACAATTTTGTAATATTGTGTCCATACACGATGACGTATTTAAGGCAACAACAAATCACGAGATAAAAAAAGTGTAGATCTCACGTTTGATATCTTTTATCATACCCTATTCAACTAGCGCTTTTGACATCAATTTTAAAAACTGTAGGAGACAAAAACTGATTAAGGTTTATTTGACTGGCCATGCCGACCACGAAAATGCAAAATTCAATAAATGACAATCTCATTAATGTGTTCGTGCATCACACGTGAAGCACGAAATGATTTTCATTGCGTTTGTATTGTGTCGCTATTTCAACTGCTAAAATCGTCAATACTTGGAAATTTTTCCAGAGAGAAACATTCGCCTTTCATGCAATATTTCAAATGAAAATCAAATTTCAAATTAATTGCTCAAAAAGCGCAAAGGCCAACCTAGTGAATTTGATTGCATGCCGGGACTCGAACCGGGGATATCAGTATAACGCACTGACATTCTACCGACTGAACCACATGGTCCAGTCTGGGTATCGTTCCATGTGGTTTAGTCGGTAGAATGTCAGTGCGTTATGCTGATGGCCCGGGTTCGAGTCCCGGCATGGAATCATTTTCAGTTGGCCTCTGCGCCTTTTAAGCAATTAATTTGAAATTTGATTTTCAGTTGAAATACTAAAATCATTTTTTTAACGGCGTTTATGAATTTTCACTGCAATGCACATTCTGTGAAGAAAAAAAAATTGCCTGTTGCTATTTAAAATTTTCAATGTTTTGTCACAGTAATTGTAATTGTAACAGCTCGTTTATTGTTCTTTATCTCAATTTAAAATCCATTCCAGAAAATGCTCTTATTTGAAATGACATCCTGTTTTCTAGTGAATAAAAATATATTTAGTAAGGAAATTTTTCTTAAAAATACACATAAAACCGTCTTATCCCCTGCGTGAGTTATGAACGCCTTTATTTTGTTTCAATCTCTTTGGTAAATATTACTAAAATTGAATATTGTTCTTATACGAAAAAAAAAATCCTAATAACACTAGTAAAAACAAAACAAAAAAATCGTTAACAAAGAATCAATAACTGCACATTATCATTGTACGATCACACTTGTTATTCAGAAAGAATTAATAAAACAACTTAATGAACAATGTAATCATTTTCCGTTCAACACTTTTTTAACTGCGTGCCAAGAGTCTGCGTTCAGTTAGAAACTGCTACATCCCCCGGCCAGAAAGATCAGGTATTTGTACTACCCATAGAATAAAACTTTCATTTGCAAGTCTGTGAAGGCGCGAACTTTTTCATTTCTGCCAGTATGAATTTCTACAAAGATACTTTGCTTCCGTAAATGCCTTAGCGGATATCTTTTTTAATTTGGAAAATTGTTTCCTTAGTTAATTCGTAATATTTTCCGAGCAGATTTTAAGTCGATCAGATAAATTTGTTTCCATTTCGATCAAACTTTTTGCACTAGGTTCAATCTAAATCTATAATTAAGAATTACTTCACCTTTCATAGAAGACGTATCTCGTATCTTTTTGGATGACTCAGCTGCATGTCTTTTTCATACAAGGATATGTGCTAGTCACAATGGACTTGGCTCGTTTGCATCACTCGACAGAAGGGATAATGGACGTGAATACAATATAAATTCTGCCCCCTGCTAGGTAGTGTGAAATTCTTTATATTCTAATATTGATCTTCCATAGATTTTCTTGTGACATATCTACGTCAAATATAATAGCCGTTTATAGAACCTTTAACTATCCGACTTTGATTTCACTACGATTAATTTCAATTTAATTCGTTTTTCACTGAAATAATTTTGCACTCCCGAATTCTTTATAAAATTCCATATTTGTTGTAAATTATTTTCGGATCTTTTAAAAATCTTAGCGTTGTCGCACTAAGTATTCTTGGGAATTTCATGACATAAAATAAACCTTCGAAAACCTATTAAAAATTCGGTTTTTATAAAATTTTTAATATCTTCGAGGTGCACTGCTCTTACAACTGCATAGGTAGATAAAACAACATAGGGTAACTTGGGGTGAAATGCCGTGTTGCACAAGATTCCGAATGACGTAGTTTTCATATGCGCAGGCACTGTACGGAAACTATAAGGAAGAGAGTTCCCTGGTGATACTTTTATTTCCGTTTGAGGTCTTTTTTTAAAAATTTAAGTGGTACTTTTTTATTGCTATTTCGTCTTAACACTTTTCGTAAGCGTGAAAAATCTTTTACGTGACTTCTTTATTTGCCTATATAAGTCTTAGTTTAAACACCAGGGAAATAAAACTGATGTCTTTAGAGAGTACTCGTAACTGGCCTTTCTGCAAATCATAAATGGTGGTCGGTTCGCGCTTCTGCACTTCTTCACGTCATTGGGGATACCGTCGTCTTGTACAATACTTTGGGGTGAGTCGACGAAAATTTTTAGAGGTAGCATGCCGGTTGTTTTCCCTTAAGGTAAGATGCCGGTTATTTTCCGCTGCGGTCAAATGCCTGGTTGTTTCTTCATTGTTTAAATTACTCTTGGTTATTAACTAACTTGTCAGGTGATTTTAATCAGATAATTTAAATTAATGATTAAATCGTGATTTTAATCAACTGATTAAAAAATTCATTGATTAAAATGATAAATTTTCTAAATCTTTAAAATGACATAAAGAAATATTTAAATCTAAGATCAAAATATTTGAAAGGTTATGCAGGGCTCGCACCGTTCCTAAAATTTTCGCACTTTGCTATCAGTAAATTAAAACAATAATCTTTGTTGTATAATTCTATTAAAGATATTAAAAGAATCTATCACGAAGAATTCTTATTTAAAATACTGGTAGCAAAGTGCGAAAATTTTAGGAACGGTGCGAGCCCTGGGTTATGTATTCTGCCTTATAAATAAACTTTATTGGCCTTATAAATAATTGGTTAATAAATATTAATTTTAATCATTGTTAAAAATTTGATGTTAAATGCAGTTATAAATAATTTTAATAAATTTAAATATCGGTAGTATATAATATAGTTTTAGATAACTAGGGTCTTCTGCTCCCCAACCACCATCAAGACACCGCAGACTATAAATACGCGCTAATTTGATCTTCTTTGAAAAGATAACGGATTAAATTTCCTACCAAGATCAGAAAATGAGGAGTTTTTCTTTTAATGAATGAAAGTCAGTGTTCAGAGTGTCTAGCAGAGTGCAATAAAACCTCTGAAAAATCTGATTGGATCAAATGCATTCAATGAAACTGTTGGTTACATAAAAGTTGCTCAAAATTCCTAAACAAATGTGCAATCTGTGGCAAATCTGAGTTATAGCGGAAAAGAACAAAGGGGCATACGAAAAACACCAACAAAACTGTGACGATTTAAATATATTAAAGAGAGATGCCGTAAATAAGATAAATTGAGTGATCGTATAGCTAAGATGATAAGGCTGACTTGCAGTAAAAATAAAAGAAGGATGAATTAGTAAATATAACGTTCTTACTTAAATGACAACAGTAGACACATTGAAGAGACAGCAGTTATAAAAAATCTTCTTTATTCGTTGTTTCACTTGAGAGGTGGAAGGCAATTAGGGGAAGTAGGTCACTGTATACATTCGAAAAACGTTCCACGTAGAATTATTAAAACTTGGAAGTAATTCCATGATAAAGATGAATACTGGTTAAAATCATTTTTAAAGAAGGTCTTGATAATAAAAAGTCCGAAATCCAATATGCGTTAAATTAAAAAGAACCAGAGACCGAAGATAAACTTTTAGATATCGCGATAATAGCTATTGAAGAACATCGCTCTTTGAATTTAGGCGCAAGACCCGAAATTCAAACGACAAATCACATTGTCAAAAATAATACATACTTTCGTAAATCTTAAAATCTGATCCGATCTTAAAATCTTAAAATCTGTTAAAAAACTGGCTGCATTGATATATATACTGCATAAAAGGGGTTTACAAAACTACCTCCAGAAATGATTTAAATCTATTCGCTAAATTAAATTTACGTATTATGATTAAATCGTATGAAAATAGAGAAATGAAAACGAAACTTTAGAGGGAGAGAATGAAGCTCTAATTCGCCAAGCGAAGACACACCCCAATATGATGCGGTCGACGTCACTTGCAACACACCCTGGTTCTAAAAATAGATCAGGAAGAGGGGAAAAAGCTGAAATCAAAACTTATCTGCTGCATGCAGTAAAAAGGAGAGAAAAAAAAGTGATTTGAACGATGTTTTGCGTTGAAAATAAATAGTTTAAAACATGAGATAATAATGCTGCATTACAATTTAAAAAATAAATAAATAAATGTGATTGCTACATCACATTACCCCCATTTGCCGAACAAAATTTTGGATGACCAAAAGGTGAAAAAGGTAAATCTTGAAAGAGCTTTTTCAACAAAGGGAAAACAAAATTTTAAAAGCCAAGGAGCAAAAAATGTAGAATAAAATTTAAGTTAAAATTTAAAAGTCATAATAAAAAATTTTAAGTGCATTTGCACATTTATGGATCATAAATGTACAGTGACCTAAAGAGAAAGAAAAAGAATATACATCAAGCAGTACATTCAAATTTCAATAGTAACATCATATCACACCACATCAATAGTAATATCATAACATGATAGTATACAATAATAATAGTATCAAGCCCCATTGCAATGATAGGCAAAGAAAGGCACCTTCCTGTGTAAAGATGATCTCTACAATTTAAAATATTACTCTTTTAATATTTTAAAAATCCAAAAGCTAAATAAATTTTTAGCCAAAAGAGACCACAAAAAAAATTTTGAATTCAATAAGATAAATAAGGTACACTTATGAATCAAAATTTATAAAGTTGCAAAAGTAAAGCAACAAAAAGTCAGAAATACCCTCTCTAAATATTCTGACTGCCTAGGAAAAATAAATCATAAAATTGAAACATTCGAAATGAAAAATCATTTCTACTAATCAATTTTTTCATAATATTGAAACATTCAAAATGAGCAAGTCATTTCTACTAATCAATTTTCTGCATATTTATAAAAATAAATTGCAATGAGAAAGTCGAGAATATTTTACTTGTATATTCCGACAACCTAGGACTTGAATTTCATTAATCATAATAAGTTAAAAAAAAAATTGTCATAATCAGGAAAAAATTTAAATTACCAAGCAAGTGTACCATAAAAATATTTAGTTTAATTCCTTCAATAATTTACTAATAAAATTTAAATTTCTATGCTTGTAAAAAAAAATATTTTAAATTAACTTTAAACAACAGTTGAAATTAAATTAAAGAGCTGCAAAAATTTAAAAAATATTGTAGAGTAAACAGACAATCCTTCATGATACCATAGCCAGTGGACACATTCAGGAACTCTGTAAACATATTTATACAAAACACAAAAATACAGCAGACTCCAATGCGCATAAGAGACCTCTGAGATCTTGTGCAAAATACTTAATCAAATAATCAGCATAGAAAAAGAGAAAAAAAAATAGTGTATTTTACAGATGCAAAGAAGCTCTTGGTATAAACCACAAATGGTTGGATATGAATAGTACTGTGAACTATTCAAACACTTCTATTTTGTTGAAAAAAAGGCACAGTTAGCACAACAACACATCACCAATTATGAACATTTAGCAGAATATGGTGATATACTTGAAGGAAAAATCGGTAGACACTGCTGGCAAAAAGAAGACAATGCATGGTGGTACATTTAGGAGTAACACTTCACTTAAGGATGATATAAACACATACACCATGATGAGTAGAGGACAAGATCGGTAGTCAAAATCGGTAATGAAGAAGCACTTTTTTAAAAAATATATATAATTTCTTAGAGAATTGTTGAAGATTCACTGACGAACACTTCAAAAAAAGATGCGCTGGTAAATATGTTCACTAAGAATTTGTGCTTTTCTTCGTATAAAAGGTGCAAATAAAAATTTTCTTCATTAAAAAAAATATCTTCATAATCAATTTAAAATAATTTCTTGCATAAATTGAAAAAGTGAGGCATATGGCAGATTAAAGAATTTTGAAGCAATTGGGTTATGAAATAAGGAAAAGGCACTATAATAATAATTGACATATAAAAATCTTCAGAAATAAGTAAATAAACAAACATTCTTGAGCTTAAACATTTTCTGTAATTCAAATAACATTAAATTTTATAAATATTTGTAGAATATGGTATAATGTAGAAGTCAAACATTTCCAATGCGAGGATGAAACTTTGCCGCTTACCCCTACGTAAGGATGAAAATTTTCCGCTCACAAGTAAACGTTGACTGGGAAATTCTATTGTTTATGAAAAAATAATATATATACTGATTTAGCTTCAAAACCAACTTCAAAAACACATTGGAGAAGATCAGAAAAAATATGGATATTTTACTACATAAATTACTGAGAATTCACCAGGAACATCAAAGCCGAAAATGGGGCACAAATCTTTATTGGTTGCTGTAAATGAGGAACAGAATTTTTTTTTCTGCAGGTATGTATTATAATATTTACAGTACTTTCAGAACAACATTTCCACACACCGGAGAAGCATTTCAAAAAATGGATTAATAACAACACTCTTGAAGGCAACTTCAGCAGGTAAGCAAATGTGAATAAGAAAGATGAGTAAAACTATTGTCATTTTAAATCATGTAGAATAAAAAAATTTCAAATTATTTCAGTCATGAGGATGATACAGGAGAATGAATTTTTTTAATTTCTTCTTTAAGCAAAAAAAAAAAATATGTCATTAAATTTTGATGAAGCTACATAATTCTGGAAAATTGAAGCACTGAGAACTATCATAACAGTTTGTAGAAAGCAAACAGAGTTCTTGAAATTTAACTTAGTAAAAGAACACTGCACTCACCAAACACCAAAATCGATAATAGCAGTCAAATCGTGCACTAGATGACAAAAATATCTTGAGAACAAAAGTGGAAGGTGGTACAACAAGAATAAGTAAATTTTTTTTTTTATAAAAAGCTATTGAAGGTATTATAAATTGATACATTTAAAAGCAGAGAAGACTTCAAAAAATCATGCAGGATATATTGCAGCTACGAATTTCATGAAGAACTTCAGCTCCTTTGCAAGTAATAGATGAGAATAATTTAAACTTCAATAATTATCACAGATTCCAAGGGGAAAAAAATAATTTGCTTCAATAAAATCTTAATTTTCATAATATATCTTCAAATTCATTAAATATTTTACTTCAATATATTAGTGCCATAAAATAAAATTAAAAAACCCAATATAAGAATAAGTATAAAAACCATAGCCTCTTGTTAAATAAATTTGTTCTTAAAATCAGAGAACAATTGTTGGAATTCATTTTAGAATTTCAAAATTCATTAAAGATTTTCTATTATATAAATATCTTTTAATGCACCATAAGAATAAATGAATTAGAGAATAAATAAATAAATTTCTTGATTTTTAAAATAATATTTCATTTTTCAATAATTTTAAAACAGCAATAATTTTGTCAAGACATATCTCAAAATGAAAACCAGTAACGGAATTTTTTTTTTTTTTTTATACTATGCTCAAAAATTTTAAATCATGGAATAAGTATTGCAAATAGAACTTGAGAACAAAAATTTCATTACGATGTTTGATCGATCTTCAGCCGTTAAAACAGCAAAATGTTCCATCTGAGAACAGCAGAATATAATTTTCTTAAAATTCCATATTAAAAAATTTGATTGATGCTTACAAGTCTCCTCTTCATTTATTTTACAGACTACACGATCCAAGTAAGAAGTTTCATTTATTTCTATTTTTTTACAATTGCTGACCTCAAAGAACGAAGGGTCTTATTGCAATACTACACAACGCATTGTAACTAAAACGAACATCAATTTAAATTTTACTTTTAATTAACGGCCCATATTATGGATTATAATATATTACAAAATATTTACCATCACATTTGGTGCCTCAAAAACGGTGGTTCTGAAGAAAATTTAAATTGATGTAAAGAAAATCGTAATATTTTAGAACTTTTGTTCTCAGAATAACTTTTGAAAATTTTTTGATCTGTTCAATAGTATTCAAGATTTGTTCTTTTAGTGAATTTTGAGAAATATGGAATATTTTATGTATTCTAGAATGAATTTTGTTCTGCTCCATCTTGAAGAATATAATATATTTTGCTAAGTTTCTCAAATTTTTTTGAAACAATTATTTAAATTAAGATCAATTTCCTATTGAAGAATAGTCATATTTTTGATGATGCATAATTATTATTCTATTTAAATAGTTTTATTTGAAAGAATTACATCTACATATTCTTTTATTTGTAATGAATTATTAGAGAACATGGTTTTTTTTTTAAAGAATGATTATTTGATATATATTTTTTTGAAATGAATTATATATTGTTCTTAGAAAAATTCTAATGAGTTTGAAATAATAAAATTGTTCTCAAGAACATATTTCATATTTTAAGAGGCTATGACTTTGGGTTTTTAAATTAAAATTTTTTATGGCACTATTAAATTGCAAAATTTGCAAATTCTATATATATTTATAAGAAGCATTATTTTTGAAATTATGATTACTGGTGCTGAGAAATTTTATTCTAATGTCATACTTATTATTCTGAAGCTGAAATTCTTCACAGAAGTTAGTAGTTGCCAATATCCTATATAACATTCTTGGAGATTTCAATGCTTCTGTTCTACAAATTTCAAATCAAGATATTTTGTTTAACAATAATTTGAATACAAGAGTTTGTTTATAGATTTATTCTTATGCCATCTGGACTGTGATGTTCTATTATAATCATACAGTTTGGCTTAGTGCAAAGATAATCTGCAATTTACAAATTAAGAATGTATGCATTTAAGAATATTTTCACATTTATTATACAACTGTTCTCATGTTTTTTATAAAAGCACTCTCAGCTGACAAAATTTTATATTTGAAAAATTCTTGTTGCTTCATTTTTTTAAAATATATTCTTATGGTAAGTTACAATTTTGAAATTGAGACCTTTCCACTTCATCGTATGTGCAGACTATGACAGTTTTCAACACACAAGATTCTCATGTTGCTCTCAGAAAAAGAATGAAAGCAGCATTATTTTTTCTACTCTTGAGAAGAAGTAAGCATGGGGCTACTTCATTCCTGTTACAGTTATATTCTTGAAATTATTTTACATCATCTACTTAAAAAGTCTTATGGTTTTATACAGCATTTAAAATAAGTTCTCATATTGTCAGTGTTTCTCTGCAATAATATTAACTGTGTGTCACTGCTGTTTCCCATATTTAAATACTGTCTCTCTACATATGCTGCTCTAAGAGTTTCTCTTCCAACCTGTTTAAAAAAAAAAAAAATACTCACCTGCAAAAAAAACTTTGCTTCAGTTTAAACAGTTTCTTACCTGATGAAGTTGGCCATTCACTGATGCGTTGTATCCATTTGTGCTGACCTCTTCTCTAGTATTTTCCTTGTTTGATGATAGAAGATAAATATACTATACTTACCTGCTTAACTCACTGTTTTATAACAATAACTTTAAAATTTATGCTTCATTTTCAACGCTGAAGTGATTATTGAAAGGGGTCATGTCATGTTTGAGTCATTTATCCTTACAATGTCTGATTCAATTCAATATCTTCGATGTTTGTCTTTAAAGCTAAATAAGATTTACGAGTAATCTCAGATGTTTTCTCAAGTAATAGCTGTCACAAGACCTGATTATGGAAGTTTTGTTGGTTGCCCTTTTCTCTTGTGAGATGTAATTTATCCTTACTAAGTGGATTGGTTGACTTGTCTGCTCCTATAAGTCAGTGTTGCTATTTTTGCAAAAAAAATTTTTTGCTAAATCAAGAAGATTTATGAAATATTATAAAAATTAGTTACTTTCAATATTGATTCTTACATATACCTACAGTTACAAGAGTTGTATTTTGATTCAGGAATTCTCAAGATCAATTTATTTTCTGTCTAAATTCCCCATATTTCAAAAATTTTATTGTGCCTTTGTTTTCATTTGTGAATATACCCAAAGTCTCTAAATTTTATGTTGTCATATGCCTCATATTTTTACACAATTAATTGAATGAATTCTGAAGATTTTATTATTATTAATGAAGAAATTAAAATTTTTTAAGCATCAAATCAATTCCTATACAAGATTACATGAAAATAAAAGCACAGTTCTTAGTAACTATTTAACAGCTCCTTTTGATATAGAAGTGTTCCTTAGTGAATCTTCAAAATTACTAAGAAATTTAAAGAAAAAGTGCTTATTGATATCTTCACCTACCTACTTATGTCTCTTTTTTTTTCCCAAGATGTGTGTGTGAATATATCATCAATTCTCATGAAATACAACATCATTTTCTCTTCATCAGTGCTCTATAATTCATCCTTTTAGTGTGTCCAAAATAGTGATTGCTGAAAGTTAATGATTAGCTTCAAAAGAAGTGAAGCACACAGATGTTGTGTTGTCGCCAAAAAAAAGTTCTCTTCCAATGTTCCTGTAAAATGTCTATTCAACTGTTAAGTTGATGTTGCCTTTTTGTGTATGACATCTAGAGATGTGCGTTTGTTTCTACATGGTAAACACAATGTTTACACCTTTGCAACAATACACATAACTGATGTCTTTTTTTGTGTACCAAAACTGTCAGCTTGTTCTGATAACATTTCGTTATTTTTCATGCAAACTTTAAATTGTGTTTATAACGCTAAGGTATCAAGGATCTGTAAAGAAGGACATTGCTGTTGTTTTTGCAGTTATGGAGTGGTATATTGTGCTATTTAGTGTATATAGTTATTTTTTTCTTTTTGCACAAGGTCTCAGGAGCCTTGTTTATGGAGATCCAAGCCACCTGAAATCTTGAGTAAAACATGAGTAGTCACAGTGTATATTGTTCTATGATTGTGGATAATAGTATATTTTTTACATATTTCTCTTGATTTTTCTGCATGAAATATTTTATGTAAATGATTTATAATATTTATATTATGGTACACTTAAAAATTTAAATTTCCCATGATAGTGTCAATTTTTTTAAATCTTTCATTGTATATGAAAGGATTTATTTTTTTCTGGGGATCCCCACCCACTCAACCAAATACTTACTTATTCTTAAAAACCATGGTTTCTCTGTTTATCTATAAGTTCATGAGTTTATCTTTATGCATATTTAAAATTGTATTAAGTGATGTCTCATATTTTAAAGAATAGTATATACTTTGAAAAATTTTGATGAGTAAATAATACAAGAAGTATTGGTGTTTGTTGATATATTGCTTTTGAATACATATTTTCAGGGCTAATGAAAAGTAGTAAAAGTATATGTTTCAGCAGTAAAACACTTAATTCATTTTAGACATGTCTCTTATATATATATTGTTGCAACTACCTTAACTATCTGTGTTTTACATGTGAGTGGTCATTTAGTGCACGATTTGGCTACTTGTTCATGTGGAGTACAGCTGGTTGTTTGAAGTCAAAATATTTAGTACTAAATTGAATTAAAAAAAAAATAATTATGAATATTGTATTATGAAAATTTTACTAAAGAAATTGTTATGCATGGCCAGTTTATTTTTATAGTAACTGCAAACAAATGCTCTATTTTATGAGTTATAAGTCCTAGGCGATGGTCAAATACTGAAGTTATTTTGATCTTTGTTGCTTATAAAGTGCAACTTTTCTTACATGGTATACCAACTTAATGAAATGTTTGATAATGAGCTCATTATATATATGCTAATTCTGAGTAATGCATAACATTTTAGATATGCTAATTCTGATTTTGTTTAGCATTTTTACTTAAGTAATACATAGAATTTTATATATGCTAATTCTCATTTTCTTTAGCATTTGTACTTAAGTATTGTTTTTGAAGATAAGTTTATGACATCATACTGCAATTGCCATAAACAGAAAGATTTGGCATTTTTTATGTATACTTTTTGAATATACTATGTATACTTTTGATGTAATTTCTTTTTCTTCTTTCTTCCCTTTTGGTCACCACTAATTTTTATTTGCAGCAGTTTAACTTTTGGCTTTACTTTAATATTTTACCTTTTTTTCTCTGTCTTTGGCATCTAAAATTTTGTCATCCCGTTTCTGTAAAAGGTTTTTATTTCATTTTACCTTTTACATCACTTGCTCTGCCAAAATTTTACTCGGTAAAGGGGGGTATTGTGAGATGAAATCTCACAGTGTTTAAATTATGTTACTTTTTCATTTCTTTTGCCTTATACATCGATGTTCTTTAAACTTAAATCCATATTTATTTTTGCGCGGGCGATTTCGCTTCACCGCACATCGGCAAGTTCGCTGACGTTCGGCTGCCCCTGGTATGGGATGCTTCTCCTTTGAACTTTGTACGATTGTGATGACGTCATCGGAGCAAGTCTCTCACGGCATATGCATTGAATGGGTGTTTGATCTTTCAGGAGGTGTGTCCATTCGCTGTGCAGGGAGCAAATTAAAACAAAGCTTTTTAAATGTTTTCTTTTGGATTTGTTTATTAAGACATTAGCTAATATTTTAAATTCTCTAATAGATTTAAATCTTTTCTTTCAGTAACTTTTGAAGTCCCCGTATTCTTACTATAAATTAAAAATTCCGTTAATTTTAAATCAGAATCTGTTTTGTTGGAGAGCTGTCATGACTTAGTTTTGGTTTTAAAAAGATCGCGGGCTCCGGCTCCGGTCTGCCGACGCCGATGAATGTGGAATCCGGTGAAAAGCTTTTGCGTAAACGATGTGTACTATTTTAACAACTCCGGTTAAATTATTTCTTAATAATTTCTTGATTCATGCTGCACTTTAATTTTAAAAGAAATAGCTATCTTCTAGTGGAGTAGATGTTTTTATTGGCAATAATTAATTTATGAACGGTGACCAACGGGAAGCCCTTTCTTCTCTCCTTCAAGATGAAATAAAAGATTAATTGATGCTTACAAGTCTCCTCTTCATTTATTTTACAGACTACACGATCCAAGTAAGAAGTTTCATTTATTTCTATTTTTTTACAATTGCTGACCTCAAAGAACGAAGGGTCTTATTTCAATACTACTCAACGCATTGTAACTAAAACGAACATCAATTTAAATTTTACTTTTAATTAACGGCCCATATTATGGATTATAATATATTACAAAATATTTACCATCACAAAAACAGGTGAACGTTTAAGTACTTTATCACAGTGGTTTTATCGTATTTAAACTTAATATAATGTTTAAAAATAGGCATACGTAAGAGCCATAATTCTTTTAAATGTTAAATAGAATATAACTTTTTTTTTCAAATATTAGTTTATCCTTTTATTTAAAGTACCAACGTTTGTTACATTCAAATTTTTCTAATTTCTTAATATTAAGTAAGTTAACAACTTTAGTATGTCTAAAATATTAAAGTTACTTTTATTTATTCCATTATGTTTTAAACTGCTTCACAAAAATTATTGTTTACATTAAAACTCCACAAGGCATCTTAACTCTAGATAGTTCGCCATCTTACCCATAGGTATGGGTAAGATGCCGAAATGAAAGTGTTTACAAAAACATAATTTTTGATGCTTTATACAATATTTGTAAAATGAAATAAGGTTTTAAATGATACATAAGGGTGCAAACTTTAACAAGAAATCAATGAATAACAAATAAAAGCAACAGGCGATGTTTAAAACAATAAAGTCAAAAACTACGGCATCTTCACCCAATTTATCCTAAATATTCGTACTATTTTGAAGCTAAGGGAACCTAGAAAATCTGTAGCAGCCACTACAAATGTGTAATGTTTCTTTAGATTTCTCTAATGGAATGGGTGAAATATGTCGGTAATATGCATTATCACTGAAGTTTTTGACAGAAGACAAATTGCTCTATAATTTGTTTTACTTGTTGCTTAGCCTTTGCAACACACAAACTTTCTCTTAATTGAAAGAAATGTTTCAGCAACTCCAGCATTATCTACCTGTTCATATACTTTTCTGATTCTAAAATTGATAAAATGACTTTGTTTAGAAGGATAAATAATTTAAATTTAAATCATGGAACCTTCTTTTTAATCGCATGATTCTAGCTCCATTTAAAAAAGTCTTTCAATTTAGAATTTTTGATTTTCTTGGGGCTAATTTCTTGGTAAGTATTGCTTTTCTTTCTTCTAGAAAATATTTTTTTGAGTTTCCTTTTCTTCAGTATTTAGAGATGCTGAAAAGTTACTTATTCATCACTTCCTATTATTCACGAGCCTGAATATCCCAGAGGTAATGCGAAGTACTCTGTTTTTCAATTTGAAAAATTATATCCCCTTCCTGAATTTCAGAGCTAACTTGAAGGATTTTTTTCTTTTGGGCGATTTTTTCTTTTAGCAGGTTTCATATTTATTTTTTAGTCCATTAACTACTTATTTTTTTGCTTAATTATGCTAATAATTATTTTGCTATTATTTTCTTAAAGTATTTCTTTTCCTTGCAGCCACTTGGAACCCTTAAACTATGCCTCATTTTCACAAAGAAATTTGCTTTTTCAACTCTTGTTAACAGGTCGGCTAGATTTTCTAAACCAGGACATTGCGACCACCAATGTGGATCTATTTTCGACTTTATCCCTCAAATTGAAAAAAATGGCTTTCATTTTTAAGTATAGTCTTTTATCCAATGCAGACCAATCATCAAAAATCTCCTGAAAAATGGACTAACTTTCTTTTTTTTTTTAAGATGATCTAAAAAATAAGCAGTTAGTCTGATTCCTACTGCTGCGTTCATTAACTTCAATCTTGATAGATATAACTTCTTTATCGGTGCTGCTCTTACTTTGAAAATTATAACACTACTAAACATATGTTTCTTCGACACGATATCTTATATAAATAGTAGCTCCATAAACTTTAGCACACGCATCATTCAAGCGGTGGAATTGTAAATTTTGAAGTTAATTTTTTGAATGTTCTCCAAAATAATGTATAGCAATATTTACAGCCATTAAATTAATCTTTCTAATTTAGACATACTTTCCAAATTTCTTGCATAAAAATTCTTGCAGTTGCAGTTAATGTAAAAGTGCTTTAAATTCCTGTACGATCATAAAATTTTACTATGATCTTTTATTTACACGAATATTCTTAAGGTTATATTTCAAAAGTTTGTGCAATTCAACTTTGAAATACTCATCTTGTCAATTCAAATTATAACCTAGAACTTTGTTATAAAAAGATTTTTGATACGTAGTTTCTTCTTTTAGATCAAACTGTAATTGAAGATTTTCAAAATTCGTAGTCCACTTGCGCATGTAGAAATTATCATATTTCAAAATGCTCTTAACTACAGTATATACTTTTAAACCTAGTTATTCTTTTTTCACACGATCCAGTAAATGATAACCACGGCAGAAAAAAACTCTTCTTTTTATAAACACATCATAGAAATGTGTTAGTTTCTGAGGTTTCTAAGGATAATGAAAAATTTACTGAGTCTTGGCTAACTCGAAAGAGGTTATTATATATTTTAGTTTGTGGCTACAGTATATTTTGAAAATGCATTCTTTTGGAAAATAAACTAATTTCTAATCATATTTTTTCTTAAACACATATTACATGAGTTATTATTCTTGTGGTTTTTAAGGTATTTATATTAATATTCTTAATGTTTCCTACCACAGAAGAAAAAAACAAACATTGTTTTTATAAACACTTATTATTAAAAATATGTGAGTTAATGAGGCTTCCAAAGATATAAAAAAATTTCGGAGTAGTGGGTAACTCGGAAGAGATAATTGTATATTTTCGTTTGAGGTTAAATTACATTTTGGAGATATATTATATTTTATATTATTTTGAGAAAAAATACTATTTTCTAAATATATTTTTTCCTCAACACAGATTACATGAGTTATTATTCTTATGGTTCTTAAAGCATTTCAATTAATACTCTTAATGTTTTCTAGAAAGAATTAATGTACTGTATTTTGCTACTTTTCTTTAATAATACCCTCAGGCATCTCATCATATTATAATTGCGTTTTAGTTCGTACAGTGAAGGAATTGCATGGTGTTACAATTACTTTATCAAATTAAAAGCGAAACAGCGTCAATCATTAACGCAGAAGACTTGAGGTTAACCTAATAAGGTAGTGAAAGTAATTATACATAATACATTTCCGAACGTAGAAACTTTATGAAAAGTTTCAGAAATTGTCACGCCCATAATCAACTGTTGAAAGGAGGCAAACATTCAAATTATCTAAAAATGGATAAATAAATTATGAAGGCTGTTACTTATAGTTACAAAAATTTGAAATTGTTCCTTTATACATACTATTTATTGAAATAGCTTTTGTTCTTTTCAAGATTTAATCATTATATTTTGTTTCTAGACATAAAAATATTTCATTAGCTAATATTCGCTTATACGGACAAAGAAAAGAAGGACTGGTCTTTATTGTAAAACTAAAAAGATCTCATTTAATTATACAGTACTTCTGTTCATTTTCTCGTACTGTTTTAAAAAAACCGATTATTGTTACAGCATTCCCTTAGATTAGGATTTGCGACCACGAGAAATTTAATTGTTATATTTAAAATGTATGTAAAGCATAGGAAAATTTATCATAATAAAAAAAATATTACTTCAGCATCAGTATTATAAAAATAATACAGTTGCAAATTTGTTTCAAGAAATAGTGGTAGTTCTGTTTTTTCTTCTATTTTATCACCGTACAAGTATTCAAATTGTATCAAATATTAAATTTCTGGATCATTAAGAGTTTCTTCCATGATTTCCCCAAAGGATCACACAAACCTAAACACATAACACTCAGCCCACGTTTTTCTTTCATTTTTTTTAATGACTTAGAAAATTTTGTTAACAATATATGTATCCTTTGTGTATGATACATATTTGTTTTTATTTATTAAGTACAATTTATGGTTGAAACTTCTGGAAAGCCGGCAATTATGTTTGAACACAACAATGCTGAATTCAGTGTTACTGATCTTCCATGGATCTAATAATGCGGTCTAATCGAGGTTTTGTAAAATGAATATGAAATAGCTCCATATATGAGCCAGAATACCTTGGTCTTTAATAGAAATCTCATTGATAGGGTAAAGTTTAAGAACATACACATTATTACGATAATCAGTGCTTAATTTGTGGCGGCTCTCAGCTCCGGCACTTCTTTGATGTTAGTCAAAATTTAAATATTAGTCGGAATTCACCTGAGCTCATGAATACCGCACTCCAGAGCTCGGCGGAGCAGCGCTTCCAAAAGAACGAAGTCTAAATTATATTTTCCCTTTTCTCACACCTCCAATTCTTTGGTTTCTTTCTTACCAAAGCGCTTACATACGTAACGTAACATACAACACACGTTGTAGCAGCTCTTTCAAGTGTAGACTCATAGGTTTTGTGGATCATTGGTTTCCAAACAGCGACGACGAACGCCAGAATTATCCGATTCAGTATCTGCCATTTTTTTTTTCTCGTTGATCGTATCATGTTTACTTGTTGTTTTTCGTTTGTGTTTTAATATATTCTTACTGATCAACTGTATAGCACCGAAACCAACTGGGACAGTGCTGTTGTTGGTTTTTGGTAGTCTATATATAGAAATACTTGAAGAATTGGATTTCTGAAAATTTACCACTCCCGATTTTAGTGTTTTTGCTATGTTCATTTATTAAATCTACCCTATATATATAAAATCCTAATGAAACGAATTTATGAAACGAATATATGAAATGCCTGAAATGTAACGATTCTTTGAATCGACTGATTAAACAACTGATTATGTTTCAGGGTGATTTCTCCTAAAAAAGGAATACTTTGCGATGAAATTAACACCAAAAATCAATATTGATCCGCAAATTCCAAAACTGGTATTAGAATTTTTAAATTCGAATTAGTTTTCGAAATATTAATTTTTTTCTAATTTTATATGCATTTTTCTAATGGTGGCAACTCAAATTTTAATCAAACAGATATTTTTTTTCAGATTTTAGAAAAGGTTACTATTTTAAATTAATTTGGCGAGAAGTCTGGTCTTCCTTAAATGTATGCTAAGAAATGTATCATGTTACTTTTATTCATAATTCAATTTGTATTTCATTATCATTTTATTTAATACAAGCAGAAACATTTAAAATGGCTTTCACTTCTTTATTTTTTTTTAAACGAAATGAAAAGAAAAATATTAGGCACAGATGTCATATACGCACCGGGGTACCTAATTAGCGCCAAAATGGTATTATTTTGGTTGACATGGTAACCCGGCTATTGTTGTTTATTTAATAATAAGTGTTTATTTACCTTATTTTCTTTTTTTAAATTACATAAGTTATTTTGTTCTATAGTTTATTATTTTTTTTTGTTATTTTCCTTTAAAAATAAAAAATAATAGAAAATAATTAAAAAATACGGTACTACTTAGTTACTTAATCAACCTATTTCGCCAAATTATATAAATCTCCAAACCAGTCGCTAAATTATACAAATTGACATAATTTTTATTTTAAATAACGAAAGAACAGAGAAAATAGTATAACATTAATAAATATACAAATAAAACGTCGAAATAAAAATCACTTGATAACTGAAAGACGTGTAACTTGCTTAAAGTCAAGTGAATGTGACATTTATCAACCATTATTGGCATTTAATCTTATAGTTTGTAATAGATTTTTGGTCGACCGGTCGACGGGATAACTAAGTAGTACCAAAAATACATATGTAACTGGTATTCGAAAACGAGGATTTCGCCAAATTTTCGTAAAAAAAATCACGCCAAACCGGGTGTGTATATGGCATCTGGCCAAATATTAAATGATGTAACAAACGATGACATTTAATTCCAACTTCAAAGCAATATTATAATTTACCACTCGAAAAATTAAAAAAAATGCTAACTGGCAAGTTGAAAAATAGTTATTGGCGACATTTGCAGCCGGCTAGTATAACAGTACCAAGAATTCTTTGCGACAATGCTTTTATGCAGTATTATTCGAAAAAAAAATTGATTTTTTAAAAATCGAAATGGAAAACTTTCGGCACAGATGCCACATACGGTCCCATATTGGCACCATTTTTTTCTAACGCCAATGTCATATGCGCAACGGTTACTAAACTGGCGCCATAGTATCCTAATTTTGCTTGAAGCCGGATGTTGTTGTTTATGCTGTTGATCTTTTCCCGAATTAGCGTCGGAAAACAATCGGGGCCAATATGGGGCCGTATATGATATCTGGGCCAAACTTTCATATGAAAAGCGAAGGGATCAGAGCGTATTTATTTATGGCAGTTACATGATTGGACTATTATAATATAGATGAAATGATGGCGATAGAATAATATTTGGCGACTTATCACCTGTACCTGGGTAATATTAAAGTACCAAAATGGCACCAGGAATATAAGCCCCACCAGTGGCTGAGAGGTTCTGCTCTCGAAACTGGTAGACGGGAGGTGCTGGGTTCGATCCCAATCGCGCCCGTCGGCCTAATCGTTCGGAGTTTTCGTGGTTTTCTTCGAACCTTGGATTTCCAAGCGTTAATACGGGTTAGACCCCCACGAAGGGCACTCCCCCTGGGCCTATATCCCTCGTGCAGATAATTGGCCGTCATAAATACAACCAACCAGGAATATAAAAAGCGAAGTGGTTCGCCCGAAACTCTTGATGATAGTCACATGACTTAGGCTATTGTTATAGAAATTGTTTTAAAATACCGGGAGACAAAGACTCTGTACACTTAATTCCTATTATTTTTAGCTTCTTTTCAAACGTTTAACTGATCCTATTTAATCAAACACGAAAACAACCATTAGATGTCTTAACAGCAACTGATTCGCCCTTAAATTTTTGAAATCAAAGGAAATTGAATGGAAACCCGTTTACAGGGAGATCTGCACAGCTTTTTTCAGTATAATTCAATCTTCCATAATATTTTTTAAACCGATCAGATTAGCATGTTTTTAGATTCTGTGGTGTCTGAACGGGGGTTGGCGAGCGTAGCTTGCAGGGGGCAGAGCCCCCTAGTTTTACTATATTTTTTTTATATAGATATAGTCTATATACATATACACTGACGGAAAAAAAATCCCAACACCAAGAAAGACCTGTGTTAGGTAAACGAAATTTGATAGGCGTGTTTATACATCTGAAAGATGACATCGATTGAAATTTCGCGCTTCGCGCATAAGTGTGGCGCTAGTAGCGCCACTCAAAACTTGCAGATCAGGTTTACTTTAAATGCGTGCTGTAAAGTTCGTGGGCGTTATTTAGCTTCGAAATATGACGTATAGAGTTTATGTTAGCCAAGAATGTCTTTAACAAGAACTTTTTCATCGGAAGTTTCTTTTTCATCAGAAAGCACAACAGATCTCCACTCTGTCCTCCAATAAGCTCTGGCTTGAAACCAATGGCGTCGCAAATGGCAATGGCTTGGAGTCAGTAGAATGCACGCTACAGGGCGCCTGACTCGGAGCTGTCCTTGAAGTAACCGATTTCTAACAGTTCGTTGTGTCACTGTGGTACCAACTGCAGCTCGAATTTTTGCCGCAGACGCAGTACGATGCTCCACAGGCGTACGCCGAATACGGCGATCTTCCCTCTCAGGAGTGCCACGTGGCCGCCTGGAACCCGGTCTTCTTGAGGTAGTACCATCCTTTGACCACTGCTTCCAACAATCATGCACAGTGGATACATTCCAGCCAAGTCTTTCTGCAATATCGTGGAAAGAAAATTCACCTTCTCGTAGCCCGATTATGCGACCTCGTTTCAACTCGGTGAGCTATTGACAGTGGCTTCTTCGTCTTGTTAAAGGCAATCTTGGCTAACATCAACTCAATGCGTCACATTTCGAAGCTAAATAATGCCCACGAACTTTACAGCACGCATTTAAAGTAAATCTGATCTGCAAGTTCTGAGTGGCGCCACTAGCGCCGCACTTATGCGCGAAGCGCGAAATTTCAATCGATGTCATCTTTCATATGTATAAACACGCCTACGAAATTTCGTTTATCTAACACAAGTCTTTCTTGGTGTTTGGATTTTTTTTTCCATCAGTGTATAACGCTTTAACAAAATATTCAAGACACCTTCATTTGCTATTACCAAAAAGCAAATTGATGACTTATTAGTAGCAGACAGTAATAGCAAAATAGTAATCATTCTTATATCCCAAATAGCCTAATTTATTTTTTATAAGGTTGCGAAAACATTGTTCCACCGTGTAATAAATCTTAAATTGTATTTCGGTGAATCAATTATTTTGCGGCAATTTTTAAGGTAGCATTAAAATGCTGTTTTTTAGGTGCGTTCGTTATTATATAAATACGTAGCACCTATAGTCGTCGTTCTGTCCGTCTGTCCGTCCGTCCGTCCGTCCGCATATAACAGAGCGAAAACTACCCAACCGAATGATCTGAAAATTTAAATATATGATTGTTGCAAAATTTTGTCGAGCCATTTCAAATTTTATGACAATCGGATGTACAGTTTAATTACAGGGACAGTCAAAAGTTTTTCTTTACATTACGTCCAATGGGGAAAATTATTACAAGTGCATTTTAATGATGTTACAGCCTTTCGAATGGTCTGAAATTTTAAATATATTATTGTTGCAAAATTTTGTCGAGAGATTTCAAATTTTATGAAAATCGGATGTATAGTTTAATTACAGGGACAATCAAATTTTTTACATTACAGCCAATGGGAAAAATTATTGCAAGTGCATTTTAATGATGTCACAGCCTTCCGAAAGGTATGAAATTTTAAATATATAATTGTTGCAAAGTTTTGTCGTGCCATTTCAAATTTTGTGAAAATCGGATGTATAGTTTAATTACAGGGATAGTCAAAATTTTTTCCGTTTCATTACGGGGAATGGGAAAAAAATTATTACAGTGCATTTTAATGATGTTACAGAATATGCACTTATGAAGTGCAAAAAAATACATTCAGTACAATATGGGGTGCAAAAAATAATTATAAAACTAGCTATAGTACGAACGCACCTCATTTGCCACGTTTGACAAGCAATTTCCAACTTGTTTTTCTAAGAAAGGAAAAAAAACCGTTTGAAATTATATAATGAAGTTGCGAAAATTGCTTCAAAATAGTAAAATCAACGGAACATACCTGAAGAAAAGTTTAAAGAGGAGATATTTTTCTACTACGGTGTTAAGGAGAATCGGTCCTGTTACTGTACCACTAACGTAGTTTTTACTGTTTCCCTATTCTATTAAAAGAGTTTACCATAGTTTGTTTTATACAGAATGCTTCAACCAGATGCATCCCCAAAGCAGTACTCTGTACCACTTCAGTCTCTTTTCTGTTGTATTAAGACTCCAATATCTATACACAATCAAGTGAATAGAACCATCGGAAAATTATTTTGCTTATCTTACAAACAAAAAAGATTATAAAAGGACTAAATTTTTCAGATAAATGCTGTTTGAATTTTATAACACTTAAAAAACAGCATTGGAAGTTGTGTGGTTTTAAGCATTATTTTTTGTAAATCAATTTATAAATAAATTTGTGTTAAAGCGCTACAGTAAATGCACAATGGAAAGAACAAATTTCTTTTTTGAAATTACATTAAATAACGAAAAAAATTTTTGTGTATAAGCAAATATCTATAATCAATCATGTGAATAAAACCATCAGGAAATTATTTTGTCTATCTCAGTAAAAAAAGATTTTAAAAGGACTAAACTTTTCAGAAAAATGCTGTTTGAATTTTTTACCATTTAAAAAATAGTATTGGAAGTTGTGTTGTTGTAAACATAGTTTTTTTGTAAATAAATTTTTAAATATCTATGTTAAAATGAATAAAGAAGAGAACAAATTTCTTTTTTGAAGTTGCATTAAATAGTCGAAAAACTTCTTTGTGTATAATTAAGGTGTTTTGTTGTTTCTTTCAAAATTACTCTCAAAATTTACCGACGATCGATTCCAGTAATTTGTAATCGAGATGACATTTATTTTGCTTTAAATGTGCAAATTTACGGCCCCAATCAATGTAGTTACGATACCTGATGCTGTTTCTATGATTCATTAAGTAATATAAATGTATACTGAAAATCAGCTTCTGTTATGTCACTTAAAAAGTGGTGCCGCTGTCTGTCGGAATATCGGGTGCAGCAGAGAACACTTACATCAGAGGAAAATATTTCTTTACTATCTGTTACTCCTGTATGCTCCACCTGACGCATTGAACCGCTAATTAATTGCCTCTTAATTAATTGACTATGTTATATTAGCATATTAAGATACGATCAAAGTTCGACTGGAAAATAACATATGTTAAAGAGGGTAAGTGTGATCACAGATCGCACAGAGGATTTCGTTTAATATTCTTTTCAAAACACTTTATCCTTTTGCAAAATCTGTTAGTTCCCCATTTCGCAACCAGGGGACGCACTCTATTCTACACAAACCTCTATCCGAAAGAAACTCCGTTTTACAACCTATCCGTAGGTATATTAGTCGAGGGTACAGGGCCCATAGCACCCGAGATAGGTAGGCACCCCTGGAGGTAAAAAGTGGAACTGAAATATGTAAGGCTATATGCATAATATGAAACAGTGGTCAAATTTTGAGTTGGCAAAAGTTAGAAAAGTACCCGCCAGGTGCAATGCGGATAATTTAGAAAAATTGCTTAAAATACACAAGTTAGAGCCCGGAAGGGTAAATAATATACGACTTTTTAAAAATGTTATGATTTTTCGTATGATCGCAAGTGTTCTGCTGTAAGTATACAAAATTTCAAGTCTTCAACTTAAATAAGGGATCAGTTAGAAAAAAAAAAGCTTAAAATACACAAGTTAGAGCCCAGAAGGTTAAATATAACACTTTTTAAAAATTTTATGATTTGACGTTTGATGTGAGGAGTTCAGCTATAAGTATCAAAATTGCAAGCCAAAAACTTAATTAGCGGCTCAATTAGAACAAAAAGATTAAAATACACAAATTAGTACCCATAAGGGTAAAATAAGACTTTTTCAAAATTTTATGATTTGTTTTTTGATGTGAGGTGTTCAGCTATAAGTATGCAGAATTTCAAGTCTTAAACTAAATTAGGGGCTCAGCTACAACAAAAAGATTAAAATACACAAGTTAGAGCCCAGACGGGTAAATATAAGACTTTTTCAAAATTTTATCATTTGTCGTTTGATGTGAGATGTTCCGCTATAAGTATGCAAAATTTCAAGTCTCCAACATATATAGTTTCTGACTGTAGTGGCTCTGTGACGGACAGACAGACAGAGGAGCGAGACGAATAGGGTTTCGTCAGATGAACGAACCCTGAAAAGAGGTAAAATCGTGAACAGTCAGTCTAGCCCAGTGATTGAATAGACCACCTACAAATGTAAAGTGCGATACAAAGATATTCCTGGGTGGGTCCAAAATAACCTAAAGTAAATATTTTTACCAGTAACTGATAAATTTATGTTCGTTTATATATTTTTTTAATATTATTTGAAGACATATATAAATGTATTGTCGATTGACATCCGCCCTCGAATAACATAATGAATTTCTTGTAAAGCAAATCACATTATCCTATTTATTTCCTTTGTTATAGTGGTTCTATTTTTCATACACACATCCGTGTCCAAATTATAGTAATACCTCAAATAAACTAAAGTGTTTTCTTTCATATTTCGCATTCTTTGAGGTTCACATATAGAAAGAATTAGTAGGATTCGTATTTTTTCCCAAGTTCTCAGTAATTTTTTCTCGTTACGCAAAGCGCATTAAAAAAAAAAAAATTATAGTGACCATGGAATTTACGAATTAAGTTCGCATTTGAATTTATTTATTTATAGACTTCTTGTAAAAGTGTAATTTCTACCAGCCGTTATTGTGTGTGAGGCGGACATTAACAAATTCTTTATAGCACCCCTCATATCATTATAAGGGTTGTAATAAAGAATATGTTACGGTTTTTAAAGTACTAGACATTAACATTCAGATTTCAATAACATATGTTTTTTAAACTAGGTTTAGCCGTAAAAGAATATGATTTTTTTTAAATGTTCTTATTAGACGTAAGGAAAATTGCTTAAGCGCGTATCTTTTAATCAAGGCGTATTCTTTTTTTTTAAGTAGGAGGTGTCTGCCCCCTTTGAGCTTCGCTCGCCAACCCCCGTTCAGACTCTAAAGATCAGTTAATTTGATCGTCTTAAAAAAGATTACGGAAGATTAAATTATAATTAAAAAACCAGTGGCGATATCCCTGTAAACGGGTTTCCATTAATTTCTCTTTTAATGAAGGATTTTAAGGCCAAGAAAGCTGCTGTGAATTGCTGTTTTCAACTTAGGATAAATAAGATTACTTAAGCGTCTGAAAATTAGTTAATGTAAAATGAACTAAGTCAACAGATTCTTTGCTTCTAGCTATTTTTTAATACATCTATTGGAAAATGATTTTAAATCACACGTTTTAAATCTGACGTAATTTTAATCAAACTTTTCTTTTTGTAAATTCACCTGGTATTATTTCAATTGTTAGAAAGGAAATATTATTATTTGCGCTGTCTTTGGCAACAGCAGTTAAAAAGGGTACTACTAAGTTATCCCTTCGACCAATTTCGCCAAATTATATAAATCGCCAAACCACTCGCCAAATTATACGAATAATTTTTATTTTAAATAACGAAAGAACAAATAAATTAGTATAACATTAATAAAAACACAAATAAAATGACGAACTAAAAATCACTTGATGACATAAACAAGTGTAACTTCCCAGCAAACACATACATTTCGGAACACGATCGGACCGCAGCCGGCAGTGTCGGTTAAGTGTACTGTTAAGCAGTGTCGGTTAAGCAACTGAAACATAAGAATCTGCTTTTTCGACTGCCGGTTACCGTAATCGGTCCCCTTATGGTTATATATCGGCAAGCGACTTACACCAGCAAGTGACGCTGGACCGATATGTGATTTCTGATGGTGGCCCGATTAGATTTGCCAACATCGGTCCGAATTTGGAATCTTTAGTCTTAGCCGACATTTTTTTTTTCTTTTTCTTAATTTTGTGTGAATTTGAGTTTTGATAAGATATGTATATTTCATGTATTTCATTTGTATGAAATTCTAACAGTGATAAAAAAAAAAAAAAAATCAAAAATAGCTAATGTATATATTTTTAAAAGCTGTTATTGAATAAATTTTAAAAAGGCTTACGATTATTTGAATCATCAAAAGAGTTTCTTAAATTGCCCCTTAAAATTATTATTCGTTATAAACGTAATCGTAAAAAAAAACTTAATAAATTAATTATTTTCTAACTATATATTCATTTAAAAGCAATAGCTATGTTTCTTATTTTATTTAAAAATCAAATTATTAAAAAAGTGCTTACAATTATTTTACAAGCTATAAAAATATAAAAAAAACTGTCCTACTTTTTAGCATTAAAACTTAAAAGAAAGATTCAGAAATCTCCCACTTCTAAAAAATTATTTACCAAAAAAAAAAAAAAAAGATAATGTTTATATTTTATTTCATGATTAAAAAATGTTGATAAGTAAAAGAATCATTTTTGCTACTTAATCACTAAAAATATATTCTACATTAAATTATCAAATGATAAAAAATGAACTCTTATTGTAATTAAAAGTGATTAATTACCAACCTCTTTTTTTATTAAAATTAGCTTTTCTGTGTTACAAATATATTTTTCTTGAATTAACGCATTTAATTACATTATAATTCCTAAAGAGAAAATTTTATTAAGAGAAAAACCTCTGAAAGTCACTTATTTTATTTAATAAGCATTCTTAAATGTATAAGAAAGGTTCAGAAATATTCCGCATTTAAAAATTTTCTTCCAAAAGAAAAAAAAATGTAAATTAATATTTTAATTTTATTTTTAAATTAAAAATATTGATAAGTAACAAATTAATATCGCAACATACTCATTAAATATATGTTGTACTTTAAATCATCAAAACGACATAAAATGAATGCTTATTCTAATTAAAAGTTAATAATTACTAATTTTTTATTTATTAAAATAAATTTTTCCATGTTAAAAATATATATTTTATAAATTAACGCAACGCATGTAATTACATTATAATCCTAATAAGAAAATTTGATTAACTGAACAAGACCTCTAAAAATATTTTTTTAATACTTAATTATTCTTAAATTTATATCTATTCTTAATTATACCTATATCTTAATTAAACTTAAAACTGTTCTTAAATTCCTTCGCTTTAACGAATTCGCTAAGATATTTATTTCATTCATTTAAATATTAAATTAACTTTTAAGTAAACGCGCGTAAGACAATTATAAATAAATAAATACAAAATAAAATAAAAACACTTCAAAATGTTAATTTTCCCATCATCTACTATTTACCTTTAATGATAAACCATCACGCATCGTTAAGACTTCCCTTATTACCTCATACAATCCTACCCTGACCAAGTCTGAGTGGCCAAGTGGTTAAGGCATCCACTTCCTGTCCGTGCGTTCGTTGGATCAAACCCAACCTCGTCCAGTGCCGAAATACGTTCTTTTCAAAAATGCATTCAGCGATGGCTCATAGATGGCGCCATAAAAGCAGATTTTTTTTCTCCATTTGATGCTGGTGTCGGGCTGCGACCGGTATTCGTATGGATAGCTATCGGCGTGCTGTCGGCATAGTGTTTTGCCGATTCTGAACTGGCTGTGCGCCTATCTGTCGGGCGTCACTCGCCCGGCGTTTCGAAAAAGATACAGAACCGGTACGGCAGCCGGTATCGTGCCGATACCGTCGGTAACGGCAAAGCGGCTGTCGGCCGATTGTTTACCGATAGCTCTGTGTTTGCTGGGTTGCTTAAAGTCAAGTGAATGTGACATTTACGATCAACCATTATTCGTATTTAATCTTATAGTTTGGCGATAGATTTTTGTCGACGGGATAACTAAGGAGTTACTCAAAAAGATTATCTCGAAATATGAAATAAATTTCACGTGTACGTGTAAATATATGTTTTAATTTAAACTGTTTTGCAATATTATTTGGCTATTTGAAATAGGACGTTCCACCCGCATTGACTGCTTTTACCACATATTTAAAAAAAAAATGCAATTTAACAAATTACAACGACCATTTGGAAAATGATTTTTTCAAAGACTAAAATTTAAGACATAAAAAATCGCACGGATTTGATCATACATTACGTAAGCCATGGATTACATTTTTCGGTACTGTAAATTTTTAAACTTCTACGGAACTGGTCATACATTACGTATGCAATGGATTAAACATTAATATTCTTGGACCAATTTTAAATGAAATTTCATTCTTAAATTTCTAAACATCCCACAATATTACTTTTTACACCGTCCTATAGAGGAAAAAATGTACTTTTAAATACAATTGGTTTGAAAGCTGCATTTGAATTTGTTTCTGAGTTTTTAATACTTATTTGTCATAGTGGCAACAGAAGTATCCATCTCTGTTGAAAGTAAAGGGAAAATACGGATTTCTGTATAGACCAATCAGAAAACGAATAAAATGCAGGATTCAACTAATAAAACGCTTCAGATATGTTTTTGATTTCCTACCCTGACCGAGGACAATAACCATTTTTCCAAATGGTTAATAATTAATTGTTTTATAGTATTTTTTTTCTTTTTAAATATTCACGTGTATAAACAATTTTATGGCGTAATTTTTAATATTTTCCTGCTTTTAACACGTAATCATTTAATTCTAATTTCATAGGGGTTTTTCTGTTTATAATAGTCACGTGTAAATAAATTTTCAGTTTAAAGGAAATATTATTATTTGAGAAGTTTTTACAATTTTGGAAACAATTTAAAATAATAATCCTTTTCTAAAATATGTAAAAATATATATATATATATCTCCGGAGATGCTAAAAATTTGAATTTAAAATAGAAATAAAACCTCAAAAAATTAGACAAATTAAAAAAATAAACGCAGTCTGCACACCAAGAACTAATGTATAAAATGATCTAAAAATTATTTAATTCCAATGTATAGTTTTTGCTCCTATAAAACTTTTTTAATGGAACGCTTTTGATCAACTTTAACGTAAAATATCTCTTTAATAATTCTTCGATTTAAAAACTGTCTGCATCAGCGTGTTTATCAAACATTTCTCTGTAATAACACCAATTTTCGTATTTTTGTCCATAGTAGTTTTCTTAATATTAACGGAAAAAGACCCCAGGTCACAAAAAATTCAAAACTGGCGGCGGTGACAGCGTTAGTTACAGCGTTAGTCTCTCTATTCTAAAAAAAAATAACTTATGCTGTCACCGCCGCAGCCGGTTTTGAATTTTTTGTGACCAGAGGTCTTTCTCCGTTAATATTAAGAAAAATATTGCATACAAAAATATGAAAATTGGCGATATTATAGAGAAATGTTTCATAAACACGCTGATGCAGACAGTTTTCAAATCGAAGAATTATTTTAAGAGATATTTAATGCTAAAGTTGGACAAAGTCGTTCCATTAAAAAAGATTTATAGGAGCAAAAAATATACATCGGAATTTAATCATTTTCAGATCATTTTATACGTTATAATTTCCTGGTGTGCAGAATGCATTTATTTTTTAAATTTGACTATTTTTTGAGCTTTTATTTCTATTTTAAATTAAAATTTTCAGCATTTCCAGAGATATGTTTTACTTATTTTAGAAAATTGTACTAATTTAACCTGTTGCCAACTGTATAAACAGTGCAAACAATAATATTTGCTTCAAATTAAAAAATTATTTACACGTGACTATTGTAAACAGAAAAAAAAACTTTCAAATTAGAATTAAATAATTGCGTATAAATGGCAGGAACATATTGAAAATTTCTTCATAAAAACTATATTTACACGTGAATTTTAACAGAGAAAAGATATTGTAAAATAATAAATTCATTAACATGCGTTAGAAGTCTTTAATAGGAGAAATTACGTCACATTACACTTAGTACGTAAATTGAACAAAACATAATATTGCAAAACAGTTTAAATTTAAAAATTGCGCGAGACATTTATTTGATATTTCGAGATGAACTTTTCAACTATTTTTGTTGGGACAGCGCAAATAATATTTCATTTCTAACAAAAGTATTTTCACGTGAATATTAAAAAGAGAAATAAAAGTTTGGTGAAAATTTCGTGAGATTCAAAACAATACATTTAAAATGTCTTTCATTTATTTATTTATTTAATGAACAACAAACATTCGACGTGTGTGCTTGACATGAGAGCCCGCTTAAAATGTCTTATTTCAAAGAACTTTCTTTTCGCTTTGTTAAAAAATACCGGGGAACAAAGACTATGTTTACTTAATTCATTTTATATTATTTATGTACGTCCAAAGATGACGTAGGTGATAAATCTTAGAAGTGGTTGCATGTGGAGTTGGAATGATTTTTTGCATGTCAAAGCATATCGCGACTTTTGAATTATTCTTTAAATTTTGGAATTCGTCTTTGGCTAATCTGGCAGTTTCTGCTTTGCGCAGATGTCGTTACTTCTGAATTTCTGCTTGTTGTTTCTCATCTGCATTTCCATGGTCTATTTTCAATTGTAGCTTGTCACACATAACACATGTATCAGGTCGGTGAAAACGGAGATTAAAATGAGTGTTAAAAATGTGTCTATAGAAACTTTCCTTGACCGGCTGTACGTGCTTTTCTTCTAGGTAAAAATGAACATACAATTTGTACATATCATTTTAATTGAGTTCTGGATTCAGGTATTTACGATTGGGGGTATTTTCTCTAAAATAATGGCTTGTGTATCGCGTCAACTTGTTTATCTATTCTTTGATGACATCAATACGATCTTGTGGAATTTTATTCGACGGTTCTTTTCTTCCTCTTTCAGCACGAGAAGTTGCGGCAGAAACTGGTTATTCCTTTTTACTTACTATGTTTTGCAACCGTTTTTAGAAAGATCTTCGTCTTTTTATGCCAATCGCCATTTAAAGATGATTGAATTAGTGTGGTATTTTAAAAGTCATGAACTGGACTTGTATGTCATTGGTCGCGGTTCAGCTATCTGGATGTCAACGGATACAAGTGCACTTATATCCCTTGGGCTCCACGCGTTTCACGGTTTAGGGTATTTAGTTTAAGTAATTGACCCCTAGAACGCAGCGCACAATTAAAAAAATCACTTATATCTCTTTACCTACAAACAAATAGACTTATTTCCTGATAGCCTGTGCACTTAACTCAATTTTTTCAATTTTGTCACTTATACCCCTTGGCTTCTGGGGTCCTCATATACATGTGTCAAATAAAATTGCTTAACTCTTTATGAATTACAATAAATTCTGAATTTTTTAATTAATAATACATTGTAACCTTTTAAAAATATTGTGCACGTATTACACATACTATGCAAAAAACTCAGTAACAAAAGAAACACGATAATCTCTATACATGAAAATATATTGAAACTTTGGTGTCTATCTTTTGTGAAAGACAGTTTAACAGCATATAGTAAATGCTTCATAATATATAGTATCTACATTCATTTTGCCTCTACGAGATTTTTTAGATTACTGAAAGAAGTGTGTTTCAATAATATTATGCATGAAATCTCTAAAGGTTCGTTTCTACTGGGCAGCGATGAGAAGAAACACGCTTTATTTATGCCAATTAAAATTGCTTATATCTTAATAGATTGCAATATTTTTTAATACATACAGATTACTTTTTATAGTTAATTTTCAATTACATTAACACTTGTATATTTTTAAATCTTGCGTACATATCAAGCGTATAGTAAGGAAATCAGTAATAGTAATACCAGATACATTATATACATCAAACACGTATTGAAACTCAGATTGCGATGAAATTCTTCTTATCAAAAAATTGTCATTTCCCTGCTTTAGAAATGCCTTCAACCAATAGAGCCTACGTTAAATTTGTCTGTATAATATTTTCTTAGATAACTGCCAAAAGTGTATTTCCAAAGTATTATTGAAAATTTTTCTAAAGATTCGTCTCTATTCGGCAGAGATAAATGGGAACAGCCTGTATATTTGCCAATCAAAATTTCGCATTTAAATTGAAAAATAGCTTTATAGATTGCCAAAAAGAAAATTGAAAGATATTTGCATTAATATTTTTATTTTAAATTAAAGGCTGTACTTTTAATAATCTTCAGTACATATCAAATATCTATTCAGAAAATTTGAAACAATAATACAAGGTTTTTTCTGTACGAGGGCTATCCAACGCGGCGCCCGTGAGTGTTGTGCTTTTAACTGTCATGACGTCCTTCGTAGGATTCTTGGCGCCCTTTGTAATGTTTTCTGTTATTTCTTAAAAATAAAAATATATTTTAAATTTCCATCCCTTTAAGGCGCTTACAATTATTTTAATTTTCCTTCACCACTTTTTTTAATTAGACCTTTTTGATTTATTTTATGGTGTAAAAAGGTCCTCGATTAAATCTCTTCGTGACGCCGTCTCTTATTAAATATCATATTTCTAAAATTTTTAATATATTGTACTTATTATACTTATAAAATATATTGTTAAACATTTAATACTTTCATTTTTTTTATTCATACTATATTTTTATTTTATTTTTCTTTCTCATTTGGCTACCATCCACATCTAAACATATCTCTTTATTTAGGGCACCCTAATGCCTCTATAATACGAATCACCTCTCAACTGTATGTAAAGTTGCTCGCAACTAGGAAGTCCAAAAAGATTCTCACATCGTTCCATTGTCATTAAATAAATAAACAAATTCTGAAAAAAAAAATGTCCTGCATCAATTGTACGTGCCGGGATATTTTTGTTTGTTTGTTTTTAAATTAATATAAGCGTGATTAACGTTTTTGACTCCTTTCCTCTGTAAAACTTTGTGCGATAGGTCGCCACTCCAGAAAGGATTTATCAAGGATTCTCTATTTCTCTAAATTATTTTTGCATGAAATTCCTGAAGCGTTGGGATTTAATGGTACGATATTCATTTGCATCTTATAAAATGCTGAATGCCTAATTTAACGAGTTTTTTTTATGCAAAATAAGTATCACCACTTCCTTATTGCAATTTTAGTATTGATTAAATTCAGAAATTAGTTAATTAAATCAAGCGGAGATTTCAATTCGAAATTAGTAGTAAGTATTTCCAATTAAAAAAATGTTTTACATTCGTAACATTGATAAGACGTGTTTGCATTGTTACCACTAAAGCGCGCCCGTCAAAGTTTGCCACTAGCTGAAGTGCACCCTCACTTACTTGAGAGGATATTCAACTTCTTTGTGACAAAATTTATTTATTTTTCCTTTTCTTTCTTTCTATTATGCATGTCGATCGTTGATCTAAAGTGGTTTTGCGATATTTCAATTCCTTACAATCTTTTCAGCTCATTGAACCTAACGCCGCTTATTAGAATTAACGTTATAGTAAAACGATTGTTTTGAGACAGTGCATCTGCCTCAAATTTGCCTTTATGAGATTATGTCAGGTTCCTGTCTAAAAGTGCGTTTATAAAGTCTTATTAGAGAAACTTCCAAAGATCTTGAAGGAAATAGATCCCTTGAACTGCTTTAACGTTTCTGAAAAATAATGATGGTCGCTTAGTAACTAAGTCGCCGTACATACAGATACATAGATATGTTGAAATCGTGGACAAAGAACGAAATGAGAGATGCTGTAAAGTATAATTGGATATGCGGATCCATAGCCATCACATGGAAGTATATGCACATGTGTCATTCCGAAGTAAATGGCATTGTGATAGTATTGCAGTTAGGTAAGGTGTCTGACCATATGTTTGAGAGTCCGACCAGACGTCAAGGAAACAACATCTTTCCGGCACTGAAGTAAGTTCTCACATGAAAGCACTGAGACACTAAAAGTGAAGACTTTCACCTTCTGTGAAAATGTCCTTCCATATTCAGAACATACATTTTTTAACAAAGGTTTTCGAAATTTATTAAGCGTTATGGAAAAGGCTTATATGGGTGGGTGATTATGTAAAAGAATACAGTAAGCAAGTAAATAGCTCTTACGTATGGAGGATAACCTTTTTTTCAACAGAGATTTTCAAAACTTGTTAAGCATTATTCAAAATGTATGTATGTTGTTAGTGATTATGTAAAAATTTAAAAGAAATAAACAGTTCTTATGCAGGTAAGTCTTTTTTGAAGAACGGTTTTCACAACTTGTTAAGCGTTTTGGTAAAGGAATCTATGATCTTAGTGACGACGTATAATAATAATGTAAGTAACTAAACAGTTCTTTTATATGCAGGATAAGCTTTTTTTTCAATATGACTTTTCAAAACTTGTTAAGTGTTATATAAAAAGTATCTATATCCTTGTGATTTTGTAAAAAATACATTAAATAAGTAGAGTGATCTTCTTTATGCAAGATAATCCAATTTTATACAGATATTTTCAAGACTTTTTAAGCATTATGGATAATGCATCTATGTAAAATGAATTTAATGTCATTCCTGATTAAGTAGAAATATATTGATAGTATGCAGTTCTTCCGTGTACAACACAAGTCATTTTTTAACAGGGGTTTTAAAGACTTCTGAAGCATTAAGGGGTCTCAGGACTCTTAAAGCTTTAAAATTTTCGAAATTTTAATTTTTTTAGATGATAAATTTCTATGTTTTCTGAACATTTTAATATAATTGTTATCTTGAAATTCCCATTAGAACAGAAGTTATGGCTTTTAGAATGATACTCGCTCAATAGCAAAAGCGGTGTTTCCAAAACTTTGCAGTAATTTTTCTCCAAATGACGTTTTTGGGCATAACGCGCACGATATCTCAAAACCTTCTGATTCTTTTATCATGAAAATTTCAAAAAATATGTTTCATGTTAGTCTGTATACACTGAACCTAAAATTTCCTTTTTTTTGTAAAAATAAAATATTTTTTTAGGGGTTATATTGTTGAAATTTTCTAAATTTTGCATTAGCTAAATACAACTTTGTATTAAAAATATAAAAATGCTTTAAATACAAATTTATTTAGGTTCAGTGTAATTATTATAATCTGATGCATAAGTAGGCACCAACATTTTCATTCTAGTTGCAAAATTATTTTGTAATCGTGCGCATAAGCTGTTATGCCGATTTTCTGCTCGTCAAATGTTTAACAGTTTAGAGCACCCTGTAAATGCTAATTCTGCATCTTGAAATTTTTTAAATATTTGCAATGAAAAAAACCATACTTATATCTTTCATTCCGAATTAAAATTGTGTCTTAATATCAAACACATTTTACGATATTAAATGTTGAAAATGGCCTTTTTTTTCTTTTTTTCCAATTTTAAGAGTCCTGAGACCCCTTAAGGAAAATCTATCTAATGTCTTTGGTGACTATGTAAAAAATTTAAGTAGGTATACTTCCTTAAGTTTGCAGGATATTATTTGCATTGGAAAAAAAAATCTGTTTAAAGTAGCTTAGGGGAACTTATTTTTCTATTTGTACTTGTCTTTCATTTAACACTGGTAGCATACAGAGACATACAAATCCATCGTGCAGTTGCGATTCTATAGTCAAAAGTTTAGTCTATCAGCCCATAACATACAGAAAAGTTTCTATAAAATTCTGTTATTTTGCCAGAACCAACATAACATTCGAGTTAATAAAATTCCCACAGTAACTTGCTGGAAAGTAACTCTTTAGCATTCATCTTAACAATTTTAAATTTTTGGAATCTAGTTACACACACTGACGATAACAAATTATTATTCTAATCCCTTGACACGAAGAGATATTTATTTTAAATAATTACAAGGAAATATCAAACATTGGAGTCTATTTTCAAGAATCTTTGCGTGGGTTTCTAAAGCTTCGGTAAAGAAATTAGTTATCCGAGACGCACATTTCTCGAAATAAAATAAGTCTAATGTTTTATTTTCAGGGTTTTAGTATGAATAAAAGGTATAGAATTATCTAGTTAATATTTCGTTGTTTGAATGGTTTATAGTGATCAGTATTATGTTATTGGAAAATTTTGTGCAACACAATAATTATCATTCAAATAAAATACAAATGAAAAAAATATATTTATGGCAAACATTATGGTTAATTAATAGTGGTTTATTACCCAATTCTGAATAGCTTAAGAATAAAAAATCAAGTTAAAGAAAAGCATTGTGTTTGAATAAATGTTGCAACCAAATGAAAATGTATGTTAAAACGAAAGAATGATAATATTTGTTTGTTCATATAAGATTAATTGCACTTAGTAAAAACATTACCATAAATAGATTTTAGATAAATTATGGTCGACAATTTTCGGTTTTGATTTGTCCCTTTTGCTTGAAATCATGCACATGTAACCTATCTATCTATATATATATATGTATATGTATAATCCTGAAACACTTAGTGCGATTTCCAGCAACGAATTAGCCAATAGTTTTCAGTGTTCGACGGAATTTCACATTTTTCCATTTAACAAATAATAATACATTTCATATTGCAAATGCTATTGTTTCTATTCTCAAAACATCAGCTGTACTCCGTAAAAATGGAAGCAATCGATAGATCTTTCTTAAATCATGATCGATAATTTATCTTTTCTATGTTCTTCTTTGTTCCTCGTATCATAGGGATTTCTTCAATTTTCAGATTGTCACCTAAATCCACAAAAATCACCTAAAAAATTCTTGAAACCAAGCTGAATTTCCATCGATACAGTCATGTTGTGTTTCCGTCAAATTTTCTGCTAACTGCTTTTCAGATTTTGAAGGGATTTCCGTTTTGGATATTTGCCACAAAATAACTCAATTTTCTCTAATTTAAACTACAAATTACGTTATGGAAATTCTGTCAAATTACACAAAATGTCTGTCAATTATGCTACACGTATTTTTCTGAGTTTTGTTGACGTAACTGTTTTTAAAATACGTTTGTAAATAGCGCATAGTTTAACTATACATGAATTATAGTAAAATACAATAAATAATCAAAGAAAAAGTAAGAATTCATTTTAAATTAATATTTGTGTTGCTGTAATATT
This sequence comes from Maratus speciosus, assembly GCA_963932465.1. Taxonomy (NCBI): domain Eukaryota; kingdom Metazoa; phylum Arthropoda; class Arachnida; order Araneae; family Salticidae; genus Maratus; species Maratus speciosus. The sequence goes on along the minus strand of OZ010788.1, from coordinate 491,877,955 downwards.
AGGATTCGTACAACATTCATATAAGTCAATGCCATACTACCAGTAGGAATGTAGGATGAAGTCAATGCCATACTACCAGTAGCGTCAGGTTTCACCTGAGGTTTCACCTCAGCCTGTATAAAGATGTACAGTGATTGTTGTATAATTATTGTTTTAAAACAATTACATTATCTTTCAAAAACAAAATTACCAATTTCTGATGCTGTAAGATTTAGATAATTCCAATGTTTATTGGTACTAAAAACAAAAAATGCTTGTCCTAACTCGGTAAATTTTCGTCTTAGAAAAAATGATTTTATTTTGTTTTACTTCTTGAATCAACGGGAATGTTTTATAAAATATCTTATACCGTCAAAGAATCATGTAAAATCTGAAAAACTTTTACAAAAATAACTATTTTACGCAAATGACTTTTCAAATTAAGCGAAAAAACATTTGAAAAAAATTTTCCAGTTGAAATTACCCATCTAAAACAAACGAGATAGGGTAACTCCGGGATAGTCGCCGCATACGGGATAGATGCCGCACCCCTTGTATTTCTTGTAATTATCGATAGACGGTCGTCAAAAGTACACTATAGGACATTATTTTAACCAGTGTATAGCGTGAATCCCATTTCGATGTTTACTTGTAGAAGTACAATCCTTAATTTGACGTAAGTGCATGATTTCACTGTTCAAACTTTTAAACACGTTATGTTTAAATACTTTTCATACACTAATTACTAAATGCATGCATAATTTCGAAGTCAAAACTAAGTGCAGCGTTTGTATAGATCACTGTGTATATGGTTACGCCATTCCCCTTAGCGATGGCAGGTAACTGTGATGGCCGACGTCTGCACAATGCAAAATGAGATACATGCTGCACTGCTATTCCGGTATACATGCCGCAGTTACTTTTGCACGGGATGATTAAGTGTTATTAACTTTTCTTTTTGCACAGACTAAGCATATCAGACATGTTATCAAGTTTACTAAAACCAAAGGAGATAAAGGGGGGAAAATAAAAAGTAAGAAGTGAAGAAAGATGCATGTCAAGATGATAATAATGAAAAATTGGATTACGCGTAACGCAGACGTTCTTTGCAAACTACTCCAAAAAAGAGGAAGTGTAATTGGCTTCGTTGCATCATGTGTTTAAATGTAGTTACATAAAAACTGTACTTTTTCGACACTTTTTCTGTAGATTGTAGTCGAAAAAACAGGTCTCTTAACTCATTCGGGACCATAGGTGCATATAAGCTCCTTCATAAAGAGCTTTCAAAAAAATTTTCTGGCACCAGTAAAAAAGAAAAGTAATATTTGCTTTGTTTAATTAGAGCATTATCATGATTATTTAAGTAAAGGTAACTTCTTTTAAAAAGTGGTACCAATCAAATAAAATTTGTGTAAAAGCCACCGGCCCCGAAAGGGTTAACAAATAAATTATGTAAACACAATTTTACTTTTTTCTTTTCCTTTTCAAAAAAATTGATGTTACGTTGTTGTTGAAATAACAATTAAAATTTGATGTAAAAAAATAAGTCGATAATTTTAATAGTGAAAGTAGGCAACAATTATTAATTTGAATCTAATAATACGTTTCATTGTACTCATTTAGTTTCATTTTGTTATTACATCATTAATTATAGTCCAGATATGAATATATATATTTTGTTTTAATTTATAATTTCATTCTGTTCTTATTGCAAGCGCGGCATAACTACCGCACAAGTTTCAGCCGGAATGTACGGTGACGCGCCGCAGTGTAATGTTTTAGAAAAAAAAAATTGTTAAAAAATATTAATAATATATCTTGAATTTTTCTGTCGCAGTACATGCGTTGTAGATTTAACATTACATAGCACAGTATGATTTTTTTAATTTTATGTCTACCACGGGACTTTATACGCACATTCGAAAAAATGTGCGGCATAAATCCCGGAATTACCATATTAGTTATTGATCAGCAATAACAGGAGATATATGTTACTGACCCAGAATTTCATGTTACTGACCTATTTAAAGGCCTGGTACTGTTATAGCAAGCGATCTCCCTGCCTCATGATCGCCATTCTCTTCTAATCTGAATTTTGTCCTTATAATGAACCATATAATCAAAGAGGGGTATCAAACAGCAAGTAATAAAAAGCAGTTCATAACATTTAAAGTCATTGTAAAATCTCATTGTTCAAGCAGTTATCACAGGAAATATTTACAGCATAGGCTATGAAACATAAAAAAAAATGTTTCTCGAAGTACCAATACCAGTGCTTTTCAAAAAATTAATTTACAGTTCATTTTGTGAAAAACTAATAACTTTAGATAATATATTTTTTTAAGATTGGACATTTTTTTAAAGCCAAAGAAAGAATTAAAAATAGCTGTTGCTGTGAAAATTATATCTTAAGGAAGTATTAGTGCCGTACTATATCATACTTTATGCATGAAATAAAGAGTTAAGTATTCATACTAGAAAAAGTAAAAATGCCTTATTTTTAACTTTATAACAAATTTACTCGATCAACTGGACCAACTTTACCTCCCTTCCCCCTCCTCCAACCTTAAATGGTCTCCTGACTGGCTTTTAATGTTACTGTCTTGTACAGTGGCCATCAAAACAACAACTATTTTGTAAATTATATTTTACGCAAATCGAATGCCTTTAATAAAAAAAATATTCATGTTAATAATATTTTTTCTAATTAACGTTATAATTTAGAGTCATTAACAATGGGACCAATTAAAACTATTCTAGAATACAAACTCAAAAATTAAACTTCATTTTAAGCTTTGTATATTTTTTAAAGTTTGATTAAAATGGGTAAGTACCTTAATGAGCCTTTATTTTACTCAGCCCCAGAGACTTGTTTTAGTGTAAAACTATTGTTGTTATATGACGTTAACTATAATTTCTTTAATTTAGTTTAATTTCTTTAAATTATTTGTCTTAAAAGAAATAAATTGATGGACTGCCGGTGATTTTCTTTTTCGGATTGTTTTTTATTTTAAATAAATATTTAGGAATATTTTAAATGTTGTAGTTATAAACATTATTAAATCTAAGTACTACATTTCTGACAATATTTAAATTTTAATTTCTAAAATGCCTTTTCTAATTAACATTATAATGTAGAGTCATTAACAATGTGACCAATTCAAACTATTTTCGAACACAAATTCAAAAATTAAACTGCAATTTAAGCGTTGTACATATATATTTTTTAATTTGATTATATTTGGTAAGCACCTTAATAAGGATTTATTTTACTCAGCACAAGAGACTTGTTTTAGTGTAAAACTGTCATTGTTATATGACGTTAAATATTACTTCCTTAATTTATTTTAATTTCTTTAAATAGCTTGTTTTAAAACAAATAAACTGAATAGCTGCTTGGGATTTTCTTTTTCGAATTTGCTTTTTATTTTAAATAAATATTTACGAATATTTTTAAAAGCCGTAGTAATAAGTATTATTAAATATGAGTATTGCATTTCTCAGAATATTTAAATTTTAATTTTTTAAATATTTTGATTTCTAACTATTCCATATTCGCCTTGTTAAAAGTCACTATGTATAATATCGCCCTATCTGTATCTTGAAAAGTTCCCAGCGGATGTGTTTGATTTTTCCAATAATCCAGTGAAAACATAACTAATGGAGCCAGAAACGAAAGGCAGAATTTTTAATAACAAATTCTTCACTTAAACATGATATTTGGACACGAACGTTTCACAAATATGTTTCACAAAAAATTAATATATTTACATTCATGAGAAAGTGTTATACAGTGTGGTCATAAAAAACTTTTCTGCATATGAGACCTTAGCGATCTAACGCTCAAGGAAACTAGATGCCGTTTGGTGTGTGGGTATTTCATGCCATGGGCCACATAATTAGTTAAAGAACAACAATCGCGCTTATGATTAAAGTGGCGAAATTTCAAATACATCACATGGCAACACCCATTTTGTTTCTAGGCAAAATGATTTTCAGGATGAGAAAACCAGCAAAGCGTTCATAGAGTATTTATAACAATAGAAAAGATGCCGCAAAACAAGCGCAAGGAAAAATACCGATTAGAACAGACGCGAGAAAAACACATAATTTTAGTTGGTTAGCACAATTTTGTAATATTTGTGCTCATAGACCACGATATATTTGAGGCAGGATACTGTAGGCAACAATAAATCACGAGATAAAAAAAAGTGCAGAATCTCACATCTGATTTTTTAGGGTTTCGTTCATCTCACGAAACCCTATTCGTCTCGCTCCTCTGTCTGTCTGTCTGTCTGTCCGTCTGTCCGTCACAGAGCCCGTTCTCAGAAACTATACATGTTAGAGACTTGAAATTTTGGGTACTTATAGCTGAACACCTCACATCAAACAACAAATCACAAAATTTTGAAAAAGTTGGTAATTAACCGAATTACGGGCTAATTAACTTCTAAAATTAACCAACCCACCTTTTTAACGCAAATTCAAACGGACTTTCTCGAAATCATCCGTGTTTCTCCTAAGGGTTGCCAGTAAAATCAGCCGAATGCACGGTTACCACGGAGGAAATTAAGCCGACAAATGAAGTGGAGATTTTAAAGCGAAATCGTATATCAGAAAATATTGGTCCGAGAAATTTGTAAATGGAATAGACAGACGCAGAAAAAGTCTACTTTCATTTGGTATAAAGTTCACATTTCTGCGATCTGTATAAGTTAAAATATCCACTAAAAATCGATCGATAAAAATTTAATTTCTTTAATTGGAAAGACAAGGAAATAAAAAGATTTCAATTCGGCGGGAAAGCAGGTAGACATGACGACGCTGCGGTTTTCAATAATAGCATATTTTAATACGAAATTTTAACTTTTTAAATATTAAATTTTTTGATTAAATTTTTTGGCATCCCGATGCCAAATTTCTCGCTGATTTCATTGATACCCATATCTAAGTCCTATCTTAATTACAAGCTGAAATATTAATTATTATTTAATTAATTATTATTTAATTAATCGGTTTATTCCTATCAAATGCGTCGATTAAAATGAAGAGACGCGCTTATTTAACCACGAATTAACTTAAATTAGGAAATCTAATAATTTGCCTGGGCTTTTTGAACAGCGATATGAGATAAGTATAACTCATTCATCATCAGAAAGTTTACTTCATACCACTATTTTCTAATAGTAATTTCAGGAAATATTTTGAATTATTGGTTAAGACCGCCACTCAGTCTGTTTGAAACTTTAAGATAGTTTATAACGCATAGAAAAAAGTGTAAAAAAGAATGGAGTGTGATATTTCGAGGAGGGGGGGGGGGAGCTAGAATTATTTTTAAAATCTTAGCGTTTGTTACCGCAGCAAATATTTTAAATTCTTGTTTAAGACCGCCACCATCCCGACCCATCTATCTACGGAAAGATTGCGTAAAGGAGTTTCGTTCAGATATGCTTTTGTTAAGAATAGAGTGCATTCCCTGGTGGTGGAATGTGGAACTAACATAACGCGATTTTGTTACAATTAGGAAATCTAACAAGTCGATCTGTTTGAAACTTTAAGATATTTTATAACACATAAGATAAAGTGTAAGAAAGAATGACACGCGAAATTCCGGGGAGGGGGGGGGGGGCGCTAGATTTCTATTTAAAAAATTAGCGTTTCTGACCGCTTTATGTGACTTTTTGAGGGAGTCCTGAGATATATGCTACTTATTTAACATAAAATTGTCTAAAGTTTAGTTACCACTATTTCCTAATAGTAATTTCAGCAAATATCTTAATTTCTTATTAAGACCGCCACCACCTCGAGTAACATATCTACTTATAGGCTGTTTAACGGAGTTTCCTTCCGATACAGTTTTGTTAAGAACAGAGTGCGCTCCCTGGTGGTGGAATGTGGAACTAACATTTTTGTTAAAATTAGGAAATATAACAAGGCGATCTGTTTGAAATTTTACGATAGTTTATAACACATTAGAAAAAGTTTATAAAAAATGGCGCGTGAAATTTCGGGAAAGTGGGGAGAGGGGAAGAGGTAAAATATTTCTTTTTTGTTTCATACCGTTTCAGGTGCGTTTTTTTATTGGAGTCCTCAGATACATGCTACTTATACTTATTAAATATAAATATGTCAAAAGTTAAATTACCACTATTTCCGAATAGTAATTTCAACAATTATCTTAAATTCTTGCTGAAGACCGCCACCCCCTCGAGTAACATATCTACTAATGGGTTGTGTAAAGGAGTTTCGTTCAGATACGCTTTTGTTAAGAATACAGGGCGCTCCCTGGTGGTGGAATGTGGAATTAACAGACCGCGATTTCATTTAAAGTAGGAAATCTAACAATTCAATCTGTTTTAAACTTTAAGATACTTTATAACACACGATAATAAATTATAAAGAAGAAGGGCTCGTCGCATTTCGAGGAGGGGGGGGGGTTGAGGGAGGTGCGCGAACAAAATTAGGAAATATAACTGGACGATCTGTTTGAAACTTTAATATGGCTCATAAAACATAACATAAATTTTTAAAATCAGGCCGCGTCAAAAATCATGGTGACCATCTGCCCACTCCCCCCCAAGGGGGGCACTTTTCTAAATTTGGCAGATACCCGTCATGTGATATATCGTAGCATTTTTTGGGGGGGGGGGGCGAACAAAATTAGGAAATATAACAAGGCGAATATGTTTGAAACTTTAACATAGTTTAGGATGTGTTTGCCAAAATTTAGAAGGTATTCCATGGCGATAAATGTACTGGACGTTTTGAAAGGAATATTAAACGAAACCCTTTGTGCGATGTATGATCACACTTACCCACTTGTTTTTATGCCTGTTTCACCTAGCGGTTTTGACTTCAATTTTAAAAACCGTAAGAGACAAAGCCTATTAAAGTGTATTTGGCTGACCCTGCCGACCACGGGAATGCAAAATTCAATAGATGACAATGTCATTAATGCGTTCTTGCATCACACGTTGAGTGCGAAATGATCTTCTTTGCGTTTGTATTATCTCTCTATTTCAACTGCTAAAATTATTTTTTAACCCCCTCACTGACAAGCCCGTGTTAATACGTTCACTAAGCTCCAGGTTTCACTGCAATACAAGCAATATTTAAAGTAATATAATTCTATTGATTTAATGTATTTTTAATACGTTGAACAATGATTAATACTTCCAAGGATTGCATTCATATTCGTTAGTAAGTTTTTTTATAAAATGTTCAAAGAATCATTTTTTTTTAGCATTTAAAACAAAATGCAGAGAAAACAACATTACAATTTTGCCCTTTTCCAAGACAGTCGGAGGGTTAACGGCATTTATGGAGTTTCTCTGTGATGCACATTCTGTGAGGAAAACCCGTGCCTGTTGCCATTTAAAATTTTCACACTGGAACCGTAACTGTGAGAGATCGCTTGTTGTTTTTCTTTACTTCAATTTCAAGACCCTGCCATGAAATGCTCATATTTGAAATGGCATCATGTTTTCTTGTGAATAAAAAAATATTAGTATATAAATCGTTTCTTAATATGCTTATAAAACCCTCTTATCTCCGTGAGTTATGAACGCCTTTATTCAGTGTCTATATGTTTGTTAAATATTATTTAAATTGAATACATCATTTTTAGACGTAGAAAAATTAATTCCTCATAACACTGGAAAAAACAAAAGAAAAATATATGGAGAGAGAATCAATAACTGCACACTATCGTTGTACGATCACACTCCTTATTCAAAAAGAATTCTTAAAACAACATAATGGGCAAAGAAACCCTTTTTCCATTCAACACTATTTTTGCCTGCGTGTCTAGAGTCTACGTTGAATTAGAAACTACAACATCCTCCGACCCAGAAAGGTCAGGTATTTATCTTTAGAACTGTCTAGTTCCTATGAGCATGAGTTTTTGCATTACCCATAGAATAAAACATCCGTTTGCAAGTGTGTGTAGGCTCGAACTTTTACATCTCTGTAAGTATGGATATCTAGAACAATACCTTGCTTCCGTAAAATCTTCGGCGGATTATCTTTTTTAAATTGAAAAACTTTTTCCTTTGTTACTTGATTGTTACTTGATCTTGACTTCACGAGCTCTCTGTTTAGTGGGCACATTTTAAGTCGATCAGATAAATTTGTTTTCATTTCGATCAAAATGTTTGCACCAGGTTAAGTCGAAATCTATAATTGAGAATTACTTCACCTTTCGTAGAAGATGTGGCTCGTATCTTTTCGGATGACTAAGCTGCATGTCTTTTTCATACAAGAATACGTGATAGGCTCAATGGACGTGGTTCGTTTGTACCACTCGACATAAGGTTTAATGAGAGAAATTGGATATAGATCCTGCCCACTGCAAGGTAGTATCAAGTTCTTTATATTCTAATGCTGATCTTGAAAGGTTTCTTGAGACATATCTGCGTCAAATGTACTAGCCGTTTATAGAATTTCTACCAACCCGATGCTGTTTCCACTACGACGAATTTGAATTCCATTCGTTTTTCATTGAAATAATTTTCCACTTCCGAATTATTTATCAAATTCTTTGCGTTGTTGCAGTAAATATTCTTGTAAATTTCAGGACATAAAATAAACCTTCGAAAATCTATTAAAAATTTGGTTTCTATTAAATTCTTAAAAGTTTCCATGTGCACTGCTCTTACTAATGCACAGGTAGATAAAACAACATAAATATTCGTATCATTTTGAAAGTAAAGGGACCTGGGAAATCTGTACCATTCACTATAAATGGTAATGTTTCTTTAATTCTCTAATGAAATGGGCAAAATATGTGGGTAATATGGATTATCACTGAATTTTTTGACAGAAGACAAATCGCTTTATTGTTTGTTTTACTTGTTGCCTAGCCGTTATAACACACAAACTTTCTTTTAATGGAAAGAAATGTTTCAGCAACTCCAGTATTATCTGCTTGTCCATGCGCTTTTCTAATTCGAAAATTGGTAAAAATACTTTTGTTTAGAAGGATAAATAATTTAAATTGAAATTCTTGAATCTTCTTTTTAATCGCATGATTCCAGCTTCATTTAAAAAAAAGTCTTTAAATTTAGAATTTTTGATTTTCTTAGATCTAATTTCTTCGAAAGAACTGATTTTCTTTCTTCTAGAAAATATTTTTCTTGTGTTTCTTTTATCCAATATTTCTCGACTTTCAACATTTCTTCAGCATTCAGAGATCGTGAAAGTTTACTTACACATCACTTGCTACTCTTTACGAGCCTGAATATTCAAGAGGTAATGTGAAGTACTTTAATCAATTTACCCTGTTTTTCAATCTGGAAAAAAAAAATTTTCTGAATCTCAGAGCAAGCTCGAAGAAATGTTTTTTCTTTTTCGATGATTTTTTCTTGATTTCAGCAACGTCTATAGTTCCTTTTTTCGTCGGTTGAGGCCGAAGTATTTCTTTTTCTTGCAGGCGCTTGGAACCCTTAAACTATGCCTCATTTTCACAAACAAAATTACTCTTTCACCTCAGGTTAGCAGTTCGGCTAGACAGGACAATGCCACGACCAATGTGGATCTGTTTTCGGCTTTAGCTTTCGAATTGAAAAAATGGCTTCCATTCCTGGGCATCTCCCTTTATCCAATGCAGTCCAATCATCAAATCTCTCCTGAAACGTAGCTTAACTTCCATTTTTTTTTAATGGTGATATTAAAGATAAGCAGTTAGTCTTACTCCTACTACTGTGCTCATTAACTTCAATCTTGACAGATATATCTTCTTTATTGGTGCTGCTCTTACTTTGGAAATGACAAAACTAGTATACTTATGTTCGTTGGCACGATTTTGAAGTGCATTTTTTTAATGTTTTCCAGTATAATGTGCAGCAATCGTTGTAGTCATTTAAATTAATCTTTCTCATTTAGAGCTAATTTCCAATTTTCTTGCATAAAAAGTCTTGCAGTTACTGTGAAAAGGCTTAAAACACCCATACGATCATAAAATGTTTTACTTGCACTATTATTCTAAGAGTCATATTTCAAAGGATTCTGCAATTCAACTTTCAAATAATCTTCTTGTATATTCCAATCATAACCTAGAACTATGTTTTAAAAAGTTTGTCGGTTCATAGTTTCTTCTTTTAGGTCAAACTGAAATTAAAGATTTTAGAAATTCGTAGTCCACTTGCGCATATAGAAATTAGCATCTTTCAAAATGCTCTTAACTTCACCATTTACTTTACAACACAGTAATTCTTCATTCATTGGAACCAGTAAACGCGAACTACGGCAGAAAAAAAAACTTGTTTTTGGGGAGATTTCATAAGAAATACTACCTATTGCAGTCATTACCATGGTGCGACTTTTGAAAAATTCCTTCATAACTTTTCATTATATAATCCCAAGAATCCAAAACCATCCCCACGTAAAAAGTTTATATATATATATACTAGATGGTACCCGTCAAGTTTTAACGGTAAATAACTTGAATGTTTCATTAGAAAAATTCTGGAATTTTTAATGAGTTGCTTTTAAATTAATTATTGATATTGTGACAAATTTCTATATTGCATAAATGATTCCTATTTCCTTAAAGCGATAGAGGGCGTCAGCCAAACCTATTCAATATAGACAAAGAATTTTAACTTTATGATTTACAAACAATTATGCTTCTTTTTTCCAGAAATTTAACTAAAAATATTGGGTAGAGTATTTATTTTTATTTACTGCGGTCTCATTTTTTCTAAAAAAATAACAGTATTTATTTTTATTTATTTATAATGATTTTTTAACTACATGACCAATAAAAGCTGCCATGAATTTTATTTTTATCAGTCTCGTTCTATAAAAGCCCAAATTTAAAACTTGGTGCAGTTAACGATTTATAATATATAATTTTTATTACTTGAATTTTATTTTACATTTTAATACATTTTTTAAATATTAAACCATGGATCAAGATAATGTTTTTGTTGTTCTTCTATGAATATTTTTCTTTATTTCCGTTCTTTCCTTTCTTTATCTTTTTAAGGAAAAGAAAGGCAAACTTTTCTTTCTGACAAACACATATATTCTTGATAATGGTCAGAAAATATAACAAAAATTGTAGATCAGATCAATTTATTTAATTGATAATTACATTAAAAATATTTTAGCTTAAGTATTTTAAACATAAAATTATTATTATTATTTTAAATATTGTTCAGCGTTAAATTTTATTTAATTATAAGACATTCAAATAATAATAATAATAATAATGATTCTCCTCCTAATAAAATATGTCATTATTGGAATAAATTATCGTAAAAAATATTAGAGAAATCATTTTGCCGGACGTTGGGTTCGAACCTGCTATCCACTACAAAATATCAGAGTTTTAAACTGCTGCTTTAGACCGCTCAGCCACCGGAAACCCGTTCTCCATCCCTCTAAATTGAAGAGGATTGACGCATGTGCAGATGTCTCGAAATGTGTCTACTTAAAATTTTACCTTTGCATTTTAATATATATGATAAATTATAGTTTTTGAAGGTTTTAAAAAACTGAAGAAGAATAGATGTTACACAACGTAGATTAAATAAGGCAGTTGTTCAACTTATTATACGGCATCGGAATACTTAAGCCTAACATGGTCGAAATAAAATGGCGGATTTTGACGAAAGATTACCAAGATCCGGATGTGTTCACTCCGGAAGTGTTATTCACTTAACGCTGTTATATATATAATATGTGTGTGTGTATGTACCAAATTTTGACCGCACGATAAAAGTCGCAATTCTGCGCGGATTGTCTTCAAACTCACCAAAAACATTGAGATGGCCAATATCTCGACGGGGATTGCAAACGGACAAAATCGTCCCAAGGGGGTGGAAATGGGGAGGATTAAAAATTTTGAATACCGCCTTAATATAATTCTGATAAAACTGTCTTTTGATGAAAAATGACAGAAAAATGTAAACATTTTTCGTTATAGCAGTTGCCAACAATTAAAAAACCACAATAAAGTTCTTAGCACAACAATTACTTTTTCATTTCAAGATTTCCACGTGAGAAATGGAATAAATAGTTTGACGAATTTAAAAAAAGATGAATATTACGTCATAACTTTTCTATAGCATGATTTCCACGTGAAAATTGAAATAAATAGTATGACGAATTTAAATAAAATGTTAATATTAAGTCATATTGGAAATATAATAGACGTCAGAAGGAGAATATGTAACATCATGGGAACTTGAAACATGATAAAAACACGAATATGGAAATATTGTCATATTTAGACATTTTGAGGTTCTCTGAATTTGTTTTCGCCATTTTTAAATATATTCCATGTATATACGTGTGTGCATGCGTATATATTAGAAAAATTAAATTAAATACTCGTCAAAAACGGCCAGATTAAATTGTTAAACTGCGTTTATCTCTAATCTTGATTTAGTTTTTGTTCTCCTTTGTTAGTTTTTGCACTTCGAAATCTACCTCTGCCTGTAGGTCGAACCGGCAGTGATTTTTAAGCACTTACTTAAATATGTTAGTTTCTGACGTCTCTACGGAAAAGGGAATATTTTCGGAGTCGTAGGTAACCAAGACGTTTGTGGTTATGCTATATTTTGAAAATGCATTCTTTGAGAAAAAATACCAATATCTCAATATATTTTTTCCTTAACACAGATTATTATCATGATCCTTAAGGTATTTCAATTAATTCTCTTAATGTTTTCTAGAAAGAATTAATGTACTGTATTGCTATTTCTCTTTAATAATGCCCTCTCAGGCATCTCATCATATTATAATTGCATTTTAGTTCATGCAGTGATGGAATTGCGTGGCGTTACAATTACTTTATCATATTAAAAGCGAAAAAGCGTCCATCATTAACGCAGAAGACTTGAGGCTAACCTAATAAGGTAGTGAAAGTAATTATACATAATACATTTCCGAAGGTAGAAACTATATGAAAAGTTTCAGAAAGTGTCACGCCCATAATCAACTTTTGAAAGGAGACAAACATTTAGCTTAGCTAAAAATGGATAAATAAATTATAAAGTCTGTTAAACATTATTATTAAAATTTATAATTATTCCATTGTACATATTATTCATTAGCATGGCTTTTGTACTTTTCAAGACTTAATCATTATAATTTATTTCTTGATGTAAAAAATGTTTCATTGGTTTATATTCGATTATACAGCCAAGCAAAAGAAGGACAGATCTTTATTTTGGACTAAAGAAATCTCGTATAAATATACGGTATTTCTGTTTATTCTCTGCTACTCGTTTTCTAAGACTAATTATTGTTTTAGAATTCTTTTGGTTAGGGTTTCTGACCGCGAAAATTGTTATATTGAAAGCAAATGTAAAGAATAAGAAAATTTGTCATAATAAACAAAACATTTATTGAATATTTCATCATCAAAATTATAAAAATACTACAGTTCCAAAAATTTGTTTCAAGAAATAGTGAATCTGAGTCCGTTCTGAATTTAAAAAAAAATTTATTACTGTTCAAATACTACAATTGTGTCTAATATTTAATTTCTGGAGGTTTAAGAGATTTTGCCATGAGTTCGCTAAAGGATTACACAAACCTAAACACATAACTACCAGCCTACGGTTGTAGATTTTTTTAAAAATTTAAATGACTCAGAAAATTTTATTAACAACATATTTATTGTTTCTCTATGGCACATATTTCGTTTTATTACTAAGTGCAATTTTAGGTTCAAAATACTGGAAATTTGATGTGTGAACTATGAATACTTACAGCAATTCCGAATTCTGTGTTACTGTCCTACGTGGATCTAATAATTTCGTTCAAGCGGCTTCTTTGCTTTTCGTGCGTTTATCCTTATTTTGCTTTAAAGATGTCTAATGAAAAGGATTTTGTAGCTCAAAGGAAAAATAATGATAACTCTTTAATATGATACTACCATTTAATGTCAAAAGATGGAAAAAGCACTAAATGAGAAATTCGTATAAGCGTAGTGGTTAAAACGATTGGTGAATCGATTAAGGGTTTGACTGCACATTTATCTAGGAAACATGGTACTAAAATTCAGAAAGAATTTAATACAACCTCTCTTCCTTTCACAAGTCAAGATTGTATAGAATATACATTGCTTTCTAAAATGCGGAAAATAGAGGATTATTTTAGTACTGATAAGAAATCGTTGGTTTTAATTTTGATAATTTTAGGCGAATGACAGCTAAAGACGTTTTCAGCAGTATCAATTCGAAATCGCGTAGTGAACTGTAGTTCCATAATAATGGGGTTAATTACAAGAGAACTGCAAATTAAAAAAAAAAAAAATCAGGAAAAAAATAGTTTAACTTTTAATGAATGGACATCTTCTGCAAACAAGCGATTTATTAATATTAATATCCATTCAAGTAATTTAAATTTGAGAAAATTCTGGAATTTAGACCTTATGCCCATACATGGATCTCAGAACCTGAAACACAAAAGAAAAGGGATTTATCGATAAAAATTACTAGAAATAAGGTGTCTCTTTTTAAACGTGGAGGAGTCCGCGGCCATCATTTAGAATTAGCTTATCTAAATTTGCTGAAAATTCTTCCTGTGGATATAGAAGTAGTATAAGCATTTTTAGCAGCTGGTTTTATTGAGAACAAAATTAGAAGTCGACTTAGAGATGATACATTGGATTCCTTGATATTTCTTAGATCATGTTTTCAAAGAAAAGCCGATTAGTTCAGAAACATTGAACTATTCAAACTAATCTTTTTTTTTTTCGTGGTATAGAATATTTTTTTATATTATACAACGATTTGGAATTTTAACAACTATCTCTATTTAGAAATTTAAAAATGTACATCTATGTAATTTTTGTTGTATGCGTGTAAATGTAAGTTCTTTTAATTAAAAAAAAAAATCTTCGGTAAAATATTGCGTTTGCGATATCCTAGAATTGCAATCTTTAATTACGTCGTAATGAGAATAATTAAAATTTTAATTAGTGATATTAATTATTTTTTAATATTGTAAATATTAAACCATTCAAAATCTTGTTTAACAGGAAATAAAAGAAATTATCTAGAAGATGAAACGTAGACATTGCATGTTTTTGGTTATGTTGTGAAACATCAACAGCATTTTTCACTCCAGTTAGGTTTATTGTATGTATGTCTGTATAATATTTGTATATACTGTTAACCGTTGAATGCAGGCATTATTTGTGTATGTTTTATTATATATTGTAGTATGTGTGTTTTAACAGCATTTTTGTTCAATTTTCAATTGTTTTAATTTATCCCCTACTTTTTGACAATTAATTAATGTGATAAAACTTTCATTTACTATATTTTCATGTGCACGTTAGACTGTATTTTTGCTTTAATTATCTATTCAGTAGTATTATGATATTTAGACATTGTAATAAAAAGAAAAGTGTCCAGTTAAACTGATGGCAATGAGCTCACAGGCTATTCACACTAATTGTATATTATACTCTTATTTCAAAGAATAATGCCCCTCGAAAAATAAATGAAGGGGGATTAGCCCCCGTTGCCCCCCCTTATACTTAACCAAAGAAATTCCAAATTTGATCAGGGAAGCTCCTTGACATAATAAACTGGCATACCAAATTTGAAGCAAATCAGATAATTCTGCATGAAAAAATCAGTTTGCTAAATTAAGGAGGGTATTAGCTCCACCATTTCTCCCTTTATGCTGAAACAATGAACCTTCAAATCGAATCAGAAAAGTTCCTTATCAGAATTAACGAAGAAAAAAAAAAATTAAAGTAAATTGGATAATTCTGCATGAAAACCCATTTATCTAAATTAAAGGGAGGGGACTTCCTCCCCTTTCCCCCTTTCATACTTAACCAATGAACCTCCAAATCAAATGAAGGAAGCGCCATATCGGAATAAACTGGTATATCAAATTTGAAGCAAATCGAATAATTCTGGATGGAAAACACATTTATCTAAATTAGAGGAGGAGGGGGGGGGACCCCCGTCCCACCCTTTATACTTAACCAATAAGCCTCCAAGTCTAATCAAGGCAGCTCCTTAACATAATAAACCGATATTCGAAATTTGGAGCAAAATCGAATAACTCTGCATGAAAAACCCATTTATCTAAATTAAGGGGGGGGGTCTAGCCCCCCCTTTCCTCCCTTTCTTAACTAATGAACCTTCAAATCTAATCAGGGAAGCTCCCTAACATAATAAACCGGTATACAAAATTTGGAGCAAATCGAATTTTTCTGCATGAAAAACCGATTTATATAAATTAAGGGGGGGAGCTAGCCCCCTTTCCCCATTTATACTTAAGTAATGAACTTCCAAATCTAATCAGGGAAGCTCCTTAACATAATAAACCGGTATACCAAATTTGGAGCAAATCGAATTTTTCTGCATGAAAAACCCATTTATCTAAATTAAGGGGGGTGGACGCCCCTTCTCCCTTTATATTTAACCAATGAACTTCAAAAACTAATCAAAGAAGCGCCTTATCAGAATGAACCTAGAAATTTTTTTAAGCAAATCGGATATTTCTGTCAAGAGTTATCGCGTTACGTACATACAGAACCGGCGGGCACGTAAGCTCTCAGGCTTTGATAGCCTTTGAGCTAAAAAGTGGTAATATTAGAGAAATTCTAACTTTCGTAATCCCGGGATTGAATCTACGTAATTCCGAAATCCCGGGATTGAAAATTAACCAGTCTCGGGATTGTAATCTCTATTCGTAAACGAGATGACATTTAATTTCGCTTAGAATGTGCGAAGTTCTGGCCTCCAAGGCCCCATTTAATGTTGTTACGACAGCTGATGCTGTTTCCTTGATTTATTAAGTAATGTAAATGTATACTGAAAATAAGCTTGTAGAATGTCACTTAAAAATAATACAGCTATCTCTTTAAATATTAAGTGTTGCAGAGAACACTCATATCAGAGGTAATAGCAATATTTATTTACTGTCTGTTAGTACTTCCCTATGCTTGATCTAAAGCAGTAGACCGCCAAGTAATTGCACATGTTTTAAGCATTTTAAGATACAATAATAGTGCAACTTGAAAATAATATCTAAAATAAATGAGGTAAAGCAGTGTATAGTCTAGTTTCAGTGGTGAAAAAAAAAAAAAAAAAAAAACACCTACAAATGTAAAGTGAGATACAAAGATATTTCAGAGTGGAACCAAAAATATCAAAATGAGATTTCTTTTTCAGTAACTGATTTAACATTTTGATTCGTTTATATATTTTTAAATATTATTTTGCAGAGATACGTGAATGGATTTACGATTGACGTCCGCACTCGAATATCATAATAAATTTCCTGTACAGTAAATCACGTTGTACCATATATTTCCTTTGTTGTGGTTGTTCTATATTTTTGAAAAGCATATCAGTTTTTAAATTACAGTGATCAATGAAATAAAATAAAGTGCTCTCTTTCAAATTTCGCATTCTTTAAGATTCACATATTGAAGGAATTATCAGTATTCGCATTTTTTCTCAACGTGCATGATGATTTTTTCCTGTTACGCAAAGCGCATTTAAAAAGATTTATATCGTCTCCAAATGTATGAATAAAGTTGGTATTGGAATTTATTTACTTATAGACTTCTTTCAAAAGACTAAACTCTACAACCCGTTATTGTGTGCGGAGGGCACCCCTATCAATAGTTGTGGGGGGGGGGGGGTAAAATAAAGTATTTGTTATAGTATTCAAAGAATTAGAGAATGAAATTCATATTTCAAATTTATGCTTTTTAAATTATATAGACCGAAAAACCAGACACACGCATTTCTTTTTTACATTGCTGTTCGTTTCAAGCAATTGGAGAAGTTCTTTTCCCATTATACATATAATAAGTGCAGAATTACCAAATTTAATTCGCTTTATAATTCCCTGTTTCTAGCCAGCGTATTCAGCGATTAAATTCCTCATAATATGTTGCATTTCGTATTTTTTTTTTCATTTCAAGCACTTTATGAACTCTCGGTTCTTTATTTAAATTTTTATAGTTTTTTCTGTGCGATAAGTGATATAATACTATTTAGCATAAAGATTCTTTTAAAAAATATGTTGATTTTAAAATACATGCTGTGCAATAATTTTTGGCACTTTATGAGCTTTTGGTTCTTTATTTAAATTTTTATAATTTTTTCTGGGCGAGGAATAATATAATACTAGTTAGTATAAAATTTTTTTTTTTTTTAATATATGGATTTTAAGGTACATGCTGTGCAATATTTTTTGATAAAAATCATATATAAAAAACTTTATTAAGTTATTGCTATTTTAATTTTTGAAACGTTTAACATGTCCTAAAATTAGTAGAATTAAAATTCCCTTGAAATGCTATTTCGAAAATACCTACGAAGTTTCAGAAAGTTACATCAGTAATTTGTCATTAGTATTTGAATATCGGTGTAATTGAAAATTCTCTAATCATACTAGTTCATAAATGAATTATTTTTACAAATTCTGTCGTTTAAATTATGCATGGATTAATAGCTCTCAAAGCATATATTTATCACAATAGGTTTATTGTGTACGTTATAACGTCATTCGTTGTAACGTCATAACGTCATGTAATAATACAATAACTGTTGCTATTTGGAACAGGACTATAGCAATTCACTATATATTATGTATGCACTTCTATCGAAGTTACAAATTAAACTAATTTATTATAATTACATTATATATATATATCACATCATTATAGTACAAACATAAAGTGCATTTATATCCTTTAAATAAATAAACGCCTTGCATGCAATTTACAGCTAAGCAACGGAAATTCATTTTTTATTGTATTATTTAATAAAATATTTAGATAACGTATTAAAAAATTAATAGGAGTTATTTTATTTAATAGAAGTTATATATGATTCGAACTAAATTTTCGCTACAGACAGCACTGTTTTCTGATTCATCAAGATACTGATTTGTCATTGTAAAGATGCATTTTTGTAGCTATTTCTAAGCGATTTTCTCAAATAAGTATGTGGTAAAGCTAATTTTCGGCTTTGTGTTGAGAAGGAAGTATTCCAAAGTTAATGGGAAAATGTGAGACTTTTAAAATACTTCTTCAACGTTCTGGAACTTAATTTTACTGTTTTGCAGTAAAACAACGTTTCTAACGATTTTTAGACAAGTTTTATCTGTAGAACGGAAATAAATATGAATAGTTGAAGACATAATAAATCTAGAATTTAATTTCCATGTGTGGAAATTTATGTAAGGTATACTCTATTTTGTTATTATATGTACATATATATATATATATATATATATATTTATCCATATATATATGTGTATCCATATATATATGTATATCCATATATATATAATGTTTACAATATAATGTATATATATACTAGCAAACCCCGCTGCTTTGCTCGCGTAATATTTGAAATATGCCAAGTGATATTTATATGTCTAATTTTTATTAAAAGCTACTAACTAAATTTTATTTTATTAAAAGGTAATATTTTATTTTATTAAACGGTTTTTTTTATTAAAAAGTACTTATTACTTTTAGGAATAAATCAAAAATTACTATTTAAAACACAGTTTGACTAAACATCATTATTACACTGTATTAGGCAGAAATGAGACTTAAATTAATAAAACGAAATAAAACTAAATAAATGATAATTTAGAAAATATTTTGAAACTTTTATGCACAATTAATACGCTTATTTCCGTATTCATTTCAAGTTTTGAATTTTTTAGAAACCATCTTCTTACATCTTAAAATTAACTATCATGTCAAATTCCAAGTCCTACCACCTCTCTCAACATAAAGGGCTATGTTGAGAGGCCCCCCTTTTTTTAAATTTTACAATTGTTTCGAAACTGTTCTTAAAGATAATTTATATCTAAATAAATAGGTACCTTTCCTAATTTCCAGTTGCTAACCCCAACCGATCACAAAAATCGAAATTTAGAATGTTTTTTGCTCCTGCAACCTCCAGTTGATAGTGACACTCACATGAAATAGCGTCTATATTAGAGCAGAGGCTGTCAGCATCAATTTCCTACCATTACTTTTGAAATCAGTTTCATTCTTCCTGAGATTGCTCACAAATCGGCATTTAGAACGTTTTTAATACGCTTTTCGCGCATTTTCACCCCGTTTAAATTTAAAAAAAAAAATGGTCTTAAAGATCATTTATATCTAATAAATATATACCATGCAAAAGTTCATGAATCTAAGTCCTTTCATAATTCAAAAATCATATTTTTAGAACGTTTTTTGCACCTGCACCCCCTTTGGGGTAGTGCACCGACATAAAACATAGCCTATGTTAGGGAAGAGCAAGGGTTGCCACCATCATTTTGACACCATTATTTTTTTAAATCGGTTTGGTATTTCCCGATATTGTCTAGAAACCACCATTTAGAACGTTTTTTAGAACGCTTTTTGTGCATTTTCACCCCTTTTAAATTTTGAATTGTTTAAGAACTGTTCTTAGAAATTCTTTATATCTAATAAGTAACTATTATTTAAAACTCTGTATTTCTAGGTCCTTCAGTAATGCAAAAATCGCATTTTTTGAACGTTTTTTCCTCCTGCATACCGTTTGGGGTAGTGGCACCGACATAAAACATAGCCTATGTTAGAGCAAGGGTTGTCACCATCATTTTGACACCATTATTTTTTAAATCGGTTTGGTATTTCCCGAGATTGTGTAAAAACCACCATTCAGAACGTTTTTTAGACCGCTTATTGTGCATTTTCACACCTTTTAAATTTCGAATTGTTCAAAAACTGTTCTTAGAAATCCTTTTTATCTAATAAGTAACTAATATTTAAAATTTCGTATTTCTAGGCACTTCAGTAATATCAAAATCGCATTTTTAGAAAGTTTTTTGCTCCTGCACCCCCTTTGGGGTAGTGGCACCGACATAAAACATAGCCTATCTTGGAGCAAGGGTTGTCACCATCATTTTGACACCATTTCTGTTTAAATCGGTTTGGTATTTCCCGAGATCGTGTAAACCACCATTTAGAACGTTTTTTAAGAACGCTTTTTGTGCATTTTCACCTCTTTTAAATTTCGAATTGTTTAAGAACTGTTCTTAGAAATCCTTTATGTCTAATAAGTAACTAATATTTAAAATTTCGTATTTCTAGACCCTTCAGTAATGCAAAAGTCGCATTTTTAGAACGTTATTTGTTCCTGAACCCCCTTTGGGGTAGTGGCACCGACATAAAATATAGCCTATGTTCTAAGTTGGACTAACACTATCATTTTGATACCATTACGTTTGAAATCGGTTCGGTAGCTCCAGAGATTACCTCTAACAAACAAACAAACTTTACTTCTTTATAATATTAGTATAGATATGCTTCCTTTAATCCATTATTTTGATCTCTTGCTATATTTTGCATCTTTTTACTTTCTTCTATCTTCAATAGAAGAAAGTATTGAAATCGAAATTTTTTTTCGACTTCCGGTTTTTGACGGATTTACACGTTTTCGGGGTCAGAGATCACAAAAAACATGTTTATACAAAATGTCTGTCTGTCAGTCCGTGTGTCCGTGTGTCGCCATTGTACCATCAAAAATTGTATGAAGTTATGGATAGAATTGAACCAATTTTTTTTTTATTTTTGGCTATGGCAAGCAAGTCCTCCATTAATTTGGAAAAAATCCGCCGGTAGGGGGTGCTGTAATAGCGATTTTAGTGCTATTTTCGATATTGTACCATTAAAAAGTGTATGAAGTTATGCTTAATTCTAATAAAAATACTAATAAAACTAATTATAATGAAATATTGACATGAGATAGAAGAAAGTTTTGGGATTGGCACATCCAACTAGTTTCTCGTGTTTATTACGTACGATTGCCCAGATCATGCTTTTTTTAGTTTGTTGTGGTTCCTGCAAGGACGAAAGCGTGCATGTTTTTTATGGAATATTTTTTGACACAATGAAATAAAGATGAGGGCCGTATACCATTTTTATCGTGCTAAAATATTCGCCTTATATAATCGATAAATGCCTGCAATTAAATAAAGAGAACATTGAAGTTTAAAATTAGTGGTATCGAAAAGATTTAATAACGAAACAAGCAAACTCTCCTTGCCCGTACGATGTACGAGAAAACCTGTTAAGGGGTTCAGGGGACTCTTCACTCACTAAAAAATACCCGCTCCGTAATGTTTTTTAATTTAATAAATAAAACCTTATTTGCAGAAAATATCATTACAATTCACGTATTAATTAATGTCGATAAGTAATACAAACATTTATATATAGATAATATTAAAAAAAACTTCTATCTGACAAAGCATGACAAACAATGTCTTTTTTTATTTTAATTTCACTCTTTATGTGCATATGTATATATATGAAGAGCTTATATGATAAAGGTGGTAAGTGACACACTCATTCTTCTGAAAAAATGAGTTGTAAAGTTCCAAATACTTATATGCTTTTCTCGTCAAATGCCTCCTTTATCAATTAAAATCTCTGTGAGTAATAAGTTTTTTCAAATAGTAATTTAACAGATGATAAAGTATCATTTGCTATTTTCAATTGTTTAATAGTATGAATAACTAAGTTTTTCTTATTTATTATTATAATAACAAAGATGTAGTATCGCTTACATAAATCCACGCATGTAAATTCGATTATACATTTGTAAAGTCTTTAACTATTCATACTTATTTTCATTACCTAAAAAATATCTAAAAATCGTCCAAAAAGTTGTTTTACTGCAACACAGTAAAATTAAGTTCCAGGATATTGAAGAAGTAATTTAGAAATCTCACAATTTGTGATTAACTTTCGAATACATTCTGCTCAACAGAAAGCAGAAAATTAAACTTTTAGCAGAAACGTATTTTAGAAAATCCCTCAGAAAGCGTTATCTTTAAATTGACAAATCAGTATCAATGTAATGAATCAAAAAACAGTGGTACTTTCATTCTCTTTGTAGCGAAAATGCAACTCGAATCATACATAAATTATATTAAATAAAGTAACTTACATTTTTTTTAATACGTTAAATAAATCTTTTATTAAATTATACAATGACAAAATAAAGTTCCAGTGGCTTATCTGTAAATTGCATACAACGCGTTTATTTAGAGGATATCAATGAACTTAATATTTGTACTATAATAATGTAAAAAGCTAAAATTGATTCTTAATTTTCTGTTAAAAATTCTTTATATGTTATTCTTTTTCAATTAGATGAACGTGCTTTATTGAACGAACTGCCATTTTCAACGGCACACAAGAGACAAGACACAACAAATATTTCAAGTTAGAAGAGACGCCTTAGCGTGGGGTATATGATAACCAATGTTAATTGGTAATTCTAAATGACCTTGTAGACGTCATAGGGGGTGACCTCCCGTTCAAACATTTCTTCTGTTATCCAACATATTATTATGTCGCAGTGAAAACTGATGGCAAAGAAAACAGAATTTTCTGTTGTTTGACATGAAAATAAGCGATATGAGGATGGAATGACATAAGAAGTCTGTTAACGTAATTTTTACTGTCGAAATTCGAAGATTTTTTTCTATTCTTTTAAGATTTTTTTTACAGTGTATATAAAATTAACCATTAGTACAAGGCATTATAAAATTGTGCATTTAAAGCTACTTTTTTTTTATTTATCTCATTTAAATAAACAAAATATTATCTGACTGTTTCAAGCTTGGTTGATAATTTAATTGACAGCTTACAAAAACCTAAAAAAAGCGAAAACCTTGATTTCGTATTTTTTCGAATAACAAATAAAACAGATGACTTCATTTATATAATCCATTTTTTATGTAGATTAGTTCTATTTTACAACATATTTTCAGTTTTAGATATTTTCATACGAAGAAATGATTGATTCCTTTAATCGAAAAATTCCCAGTAACAAAATCATGAAGGAGCAAAACTTTGAGTGTTACGATTATTTAATTTATTTAATCTATTTAAATAAATTATAAAACTATCAGTATTTATTTTCAGTTGCTTAGACAAAAATTGTCTAAAACTCGTCTGAAAAAAACTAACTAGAGCACACCAAAATGAAAATATTTGAATTTCCAAGTAGATTTAAATGCTTTAAGGGTCAGTTTACTTTCAAAATCAGGAAATTCGACTAAAAAATTGACTTATTATTATTATTATTATTATTTAGTGAATGATAAAACTAGACGTTCAAATACATCTAATGCAAAAAGAAGTTTTTAATTCTGACGCTTTTACGCAAAGATATAAGCTTTTTTTTTTTTGTAATTTATACTCTATATTCTCTGTAAAATAATAAATAAATGTTAGCATAGAAAATTGCATTTCAGGAGTATTTTTAGTGTTGAAAAGTATATAACTACATTTTTAGAAAAAAAAGAACAAAGCATAATTATAACAATATATTTTTAATTTTAATTAATTTTTCAAATAATTTTCAGCAGTGAAATTACGTTTGAAATTATTGAATATTTAATACGTCATTTATCACATTGCTAACTAAGCGTAAAACCAACAGAGTGAAAAATGTCTAAACCGGGATTCGAATGTAAGTGAGAGATGCTGAGCTGAGTATCGTCTACGTAGTTTAAATGGTAGAGCACTTGGGGCGCTATTCGAAGGATTCCGGACTTGGACATTTTTCACTCTGTTGGTTTTACGCATAATTAGCACTGTGATAAATCACGTATTAAATATTCAATATATTTTTATTCTTGAAAAATCAGTGAACTTTTACAAATCATGTCAACTTCCATTGAAATATGTCGATATTGTGCTAGAGCACGCGGCCAATACTGATCATCACACGGTTGCATTACCACCTACGTTGGACGCTGCAATAGAACCCAACTCAATGCATGGAGAGGGCCCAAAACAGGTCCGGTTCTACCTCACCTAGGCTCCCACATCATCGACGCATCGTTGAACCTCATAAAAGTAAACTCCTGGACACAAGTGAGGGTCCCCCACCATAGAATTACTGATACCGCCAGCCGGAATTGAGGATTCTCTATGAAAGACTACCGCGGCGATTCAAGACAAAGGACAAAATAACACACAACATAAAATATTATTTTAAAAAATGAAAAGATAGATTAAGGAAATAGGAAAATTAACACCCCACATTACCCCGGATAACTGCACCGAGAATGTCAGAGTTACGTGGTAGGAATTGATGGTCTGGCCGGATCCTGTGGTACCACCGGCTCTCTATTCGCTCAGCTGCCACCAATGCAGCCACCTGCTTTCATCCACATGAGGGAAACTTTGCCTTACAGCCTACCAAGTGCTGAGTTGGGAGTCGAAGCCCACATGATGCTGCATCAAATGACAATATCCCCCGACACACCTGCCCTAAAAACGGCGTGTCCAGCCGCACGTGGGGATTTAGCGGTACCCGCACGTGTTAAAGACCCCGCTTTAGTCATCATTTGAAACTGGAAGTGACCGCTGTGACGTTCTCAGCTGGATTCATGTCTTCCTTCTGTGCCGAAGCCAGGTTGATTCAGGACCACCCAGAGGTGTTCGTGACCACTGTAATATATGAAAAGTATCTCATGAATAAATATTGTCATAGATTATGCAAAAGAAATCTGCATGGGATATTTTGAAATATGTGAATTTTTTTGTAGTAATAAAATATTTAAATGTTATACCTAAAAATATTTTTAATAATTTATTTTCAAATTGTCTGTATAAAAATTTTAGCCGATCCTTAACAGCTCTGCAATAGTTAAAGTTAATTCACAAAAAATTGAAAAAAAAAATAGATTTCAAAGTCCACACTCGACTTAACTATTTGATTAAATCTGTAATGCTTTCTCCTCAACATAAAGCAGGAAAATAAAATTTTAACAGGGAGACTTATTTCATAAACTCCCCCAAAAACCTCTATCTTTAAAACTGCAAACTAGTATCAACTTGATAAATTGGAAAATTTGGCTGTTTTAATTCTGTTGTTGCTTAAATGTACAGTTGTGGGGGGAAAAAAGTAAACACCCCCTACCAACTCCCCAACAAATTATCGTAGGTGAACGTTACTGGTACAGAACGATTGGAAATAAAGTCTACTTTTAAATGATATATATAATATTTGCTTAGGGGGCCATCAACATATTAAAACAAATCCAAACTTCATTTTTCAATGTCAACGAAATATTTCAAATCTTTTGTTCAAACTATGCATAGACACCAAATTTCAAGTCATTTGAATGATAAGTTTTTGAATTATTAACATTCAAAAGTTAGTGCTTCTAAAGTTAAATTACGTTTTCATATTTTTATTTATATCTCCTGAAATTATGCTCTTAATGTTCTAATTTTTTGTGTATCAATAATACTAATATACCCAAACATAAATACGCTGAATTTGCAATTTTTATAATTTTATGATAAGAATTATGAATTATGAAATTAATATTCGAAAAAAATTATGAATTGCAACCTACAATTTTTTTGAAGGATTTAGATTTATTAAGTCCTGTTTTATGGAAATCCAAAATTTCACATTTTTCTTCCAAATAGTTTTCAAATTATGCTTAAAAAACTGCAAAATGATGGTTTAAGAGGCCGTCTATGACAGAAGTGACTAGATATTTTGAAATTTCTTATGTTATCCTGTTATCTAGCAGGTTTCATTGACTGCCTGAGTGGCGCTTAAAGTGCCTAGATCAAGAAGGGAGCTCTCTCGATTAACAATCGAGTATCGAACTTGAATTTGTATATAGCCCTTAAAATACGCTCGTTTTAAAATAATTAATTTCTCGGAAACTTATGGTACGAATTGCATAAAAATTTGTTTTTAGGCTAATTGAAGGGTGTAGAGTTCATTTATGCAGTCAGAATGGTGCACCGCTATAGAAAAAAAAACAAAGTCATGGTTCGTTTTAATATGTAGATGGCCCCCTAAGCAAATTTTATTTACATCATTTAAAATTAGACTTTATTTCCAACCGTTCGGTGCCGGCCACTTTCTTCTACGATAACTTGTTGAGGAGTTAGTAGGGGGTGTTTACTTTTTTATTTTTCCGCGACTGTACCTCAAATCTGGAATAACTTGTTCTGTCGCCAAATGCCGCCAAGTTTGTCGCCAAAAGTGACGCCAAATTGGCGGTATCTCTAATATTTCGTCAAATTCCCATAGACTTTCATTGTAAACCAGTACAGTTTACTTGCTTACAGAAAATCAACAAATTGAGATATTTTAATGCAACAAAAAGTAATATTAGCTTAAGGGATTATATTAATTAAATTTAATGAAATCCAGGTAAATTAAATTAGGAATAAAAGTAACATGATACAATGCTTAGCATGTATCGCATGTTTTATTTTCATATTTTATATTATTTATATCCATGATGGGTAAGTATTACGGTGGCCCCCAAAGACTAGTTTATTTTATTGAAATGTATAATATTGTGTGCAAACATTTTAGTTTTGTTTTCCCAGGCTCAGGTGGCAGAGGCAGTTGCTTTATGGAAGCAATTAGCTTGGTTCCACCAATTTAAAGAAAGACGGTTGGAGCCCATGCATCCGGACTTGCACAATAGTCTTGAAAGATGTCAAGACTGGTTTATAGGGATTATTTACTGGGGCCATAAATCAGACCCAACAAGTCTAGCCCGGTGTTTGGCAGGGGCGACCCTCAGGTTAGAGAAGGAGGAGTTGTCGTGATCCGGGGTGCTCCAATGAGAAGCAGGCAGTCCAGAGCATATTTGCATATCGCTCGGAATTGGCCCCCGTTGAGGCATAGAATTATTCAGGGCCCTGCCTCCCAATTTTTTTTTTTAAATAATAAGATTTTTTTTGGGGGGGGGGCCTAAGTTGAGTTTCGAGTTGCAGTCTTCGATATGCTTTGGTGTGGTGTTTTGGAAAACGTTCCTGTCTGTTTTTTTTTTTAATTTTTTTTTGTAAATAACGCGCAGTAACAAAAAAAAAAGATTTAAGTTTCTCTTGAATGTGCAGCCATGATAAGCCACACGGATTTTTCTGCAAGATGTGGAAATGCCTCGCTCACCATCTGCCTGATAATTAGAAAAGTTATTTGGGAGGATTATTTTATTATTCCTTCTTTTAATTGCAAATAGTACCAAAAGAGTACTGTAGGGTGGTGTATGCCCACTTTAGTTATTTAATGGGAAGATGTCGAATAATAATAATAATAATTAAATATTTTATAAAACATAGGAAATAAGTAATAGTTACTCTCACATGACAGACTTTTTTGGGGGGATGATGGTGCTGGCAACGATATCATCTTAACACAATTATCGTTTCAGCAGGTTAAAAATGTATATTTTTTAGTGCATAAATTATAACTATATTTATACTGAATTTATTTAGAATTATTATTATTATTATTATTTATATGTGTTTGAATCTGTATAATAAAAAATATGTGATATCATATAGATATTCATGTAAGCAAGATATAGTGTTTACGAAGAAGGTACAGACAGATGAAGTTATCTCAAAAGGGGATCTTTTACCCAGCGCCAGAATGTCTACAGTTTAACAATACGTTTGACACTACAGTCAAAATGATATTTACAACAGTCTCATGGATATTTTACGAGGGGTTATAAAATTGGCCACCCAGGGTATGGGGGTAGGAAGTTCTTCCTCTCCGTGCGCCCCTGGCCAAGGGCGGGGCGCGTCACATCCCATATGGTCCAAGTACGAATCAGGCTGTACTTCGGGTTGCTGCTGTCCATGGATTGAACGAGAAGCTTCAGGTCCGGCCCCTCACTGTGACAACTGTGTCTCTTACGTAAGAGAGAAAAAGATATGGTATCATTATTTCCCTAGTTTTCATGGAGTGATCTTCTGCCTCTAGAGTTCGTATTGTAAGCATCTTTGCTTCTTGAGCTCTCATGTAATAATGACTTCGCCTAGTGCTCTCGCGAGTATCACTACTTCTTCTTAAGCTCTTGAGATGATGAGTTCTCTTTAAGTTTTCATAATGATCACCTCTTCTTAAGTTTTCCACAGGAGCAAAGCGACTCGCTTTCATGGAGTTCAGTTCTCCTAGTAGCATAAAATGTTTATGTCTCTATCTAAGTCTTTAAGGACTGAAGTATGAATTGGAGCGCTGCTTACAGTCATCTTATATTATGCTCCCATACATTTATCGTAATCTGGTTTTCACCGGATTTTATTTACCCGTGCTAGGGTACTTAATTCAACGAGAATCTAGAGACTTGTTATTGCCTAAAGGATTTAAGAGTTCATACATCCTGATGTATTCATCTGTGACTGTTCTAGAGTGATGTCAGCGATTTTTGATGAAAGAGGTATGAGTTATTGTTATATTTGTTCCCATATTTTTATTGTGAATTTTATGATGAGGATATATATTGTATCAATTGGTACTCAAGAATTTAAGTATTTAAATAATGAATAAGTTTAAATTAAAAGAAAATTAATACGATGGGTTTTGTTTTATTATCTACATCTTGTGTGTCGTATGACACAATATTCTTAACTTGTAAATATTTTTGTATAAATAAAAATACTGTTAATTATTAATCTTTGGTTTATATCTTTCATACACCAGGAGTCTGTTAATTCAATTTAATATTAGCTTTTGTTTCAGGTTTAATTCGAAAACTTAATGTTCATTAGATACGTGAATTTTATAAATGAAATTGGGTTAATTACTGGGTCTAAACGCTACTTATTTCACGAAAAAGTACACAACGCAATTGGGGATGTTTTGGAGATATGTTCTCTCCCCTTTCTTTGGATAATTATGTATCAATTATCCCATAAGTTAGCCAGGACCGTTTTAAACGATCACAAATTTTTAATTTGATGTTTTCCAATTAACACTATGGACTTCTTCAGGTTGAATAATTAAGGGGTGATAGCCTTATTACTCCGGGGTTTTGGGAATTGGGTATTTGTTGAGTCTCCCCCTCTCTTCTTATGTTTGTATTATTAGTTTCATTTTTGTACCTGTAGCTTTTAAAGAATACTAATTATTTTCCCCAATTAATAATCCCAATTACCCCCTTCACCACATCTGTATGTTGGGTTCTTAAAAACTGGTTACCGTTATATGGACCTAGTTCTCTCCAACAGATGTTTTTTTTTTTTCTTTTTTTTTTTTTTTACTATTTTTAGTTTGTATATATATATATATATATATGTGTGTGTGTGTTTTTGTAAATAAAGTATTTTTGTTATTTTAATTATGGGTCCTTGCTTTTTATCATGAGTCAGTTTATATTTAATTTCTGGTAATTTGTTTTAGCAATTAACAGTAGCTTTGTGCAGCGTACTGGAGATATTCCTTTCTTGTGCCTATAAGCAAGACTGTCGCGTAAACAATGACAACGTAATGGTGGTACAAATTATATTCACCGTTCTAGTAAAGGTAATGAGCATTACCCCACCCCCTTCCCCATTCTAGCCAGGGTATTTGTGATCACCGCAATTAGTAATTTTTTTTTTATTTTGATATTAAATAGTTAGGTTATAATGTTTTGAGGGGAAGAATTCAAATTTTTAAATGCGAATTTTTATTGTTGTTTTTATTTCCCCTACTATACTAGATTGTTGGGGTGGTTCAGCGAACGGGTTAACACTATTTTTCTAATTAGGACTGTTTCCTCCAAACAGTACCGTTTGTTGAATCGCACAGATTATCCCTACCAAAATCGTGAAGGTTGCGAATATTTTAAGCCTGCTATTACTTTATTAACATGGAACGGTATTTATTGAATCTGCTTAGAAAAAATTTAAAACTATCCATATTTGCAGTTACTTAGACAAATATTGTCTAAAAATGGTCTAAAATCTTCGCTTACTACAACACTAGAAAATTAAAATATTTAAATTTTAAAGACTGATATAAAAGCTTTACACTTTTCGATTAAATCCTGAATTTTTACTCCTCAACACAAAGCAGTAAATCCAAGTTTAAACAGAAAGTTATTCTAGAAACTGCCTCAGAAACTATCTTTAAACTACGGACGAGTATAAATTACATGAATTGGAAAACTGATCTGTTTACATTGTTTTGTTGCAAAACTGTGTATCAAAGCAGAAATCTGTATCAATTCTTTTATAAATGTACCAGGCGAAAATTAAGACGATCTATGGAGCTCAGCTTTCATAAGTTTTTACCTCCTTAGGGACATGTGTCCCGATCCCATACAAGAATTTTTGTTCAATTGGCACCACTTTTTAAAAAAAGTTACTTTTACTTATTTAATAATCGAAATGCCCTAATTAAATAAAGCAAATATCACCTTTATGTAGTAGTAGAAAAAGAAATACTGCATGCACATTTTAAAGATGCTTATATACATACTTGGTCCCGAATTGATTAATGGCAAAGGTACGGCATTAGTAATGAAACTGGAGATGGAAAACATAAGATTGAAGGCTGTTTTCAAATTGAAAGTAGTTACTTCCTGACACATTTCTGAATTTATTTTTATTCGTAAGCGCATAAAATTGGAAAAGGAATGGTTTAGTTTCTATAATTATGAATTTGAAATAATATTTTACATTTTTCGACAAAAGAAAAATAACTTTCAGAAAATTGTATCAAATGTTGTTTTGAACCGAATTTCTCGATGCGACATCACTAGAAATATTTTCATGAGACAGCGATCACTTATAATTCAAAATAAATACATTTATATAAAAAAAATATAAAAAACGCTATTCGATTCCTACCTCATTAACAGCACCCCCTGCCAATTTCATGCATTTTCGTTGAAAAACGAGTTCATGAATGTGTCAGAAAGTTTTGCTTGTCTGAGAGGGGAAATATTTTGATTTTAACTGCCTTACGGGTATGTTTTTTTCATCCAGAAAAAAAAATAACTACACATTTAAGAGTATTTAATTGGCAATCATCTTAGTTACGTAAAATAGAGAGCACTTTCCCTAGCAACCACGAAAAAATAATAAAATATTTCTAAACTATTTCATTTAAATCATAAAATAAATAGACAGAAAATCAGATATAAAAAAAGAAATAAATAGCACGAAGGAAGTAACACAAAACGTAGTGAATTCAACTCTATCCAAGCATATTATGCCTCCTTTGAAGATTTTGAAATAAATAACTGGTCCATTGTTCTTAAGATTACAACTGCTCCTCCTTACATTCTTGATTGTAAAATTTGGTACTGTTTCCAAACTCAGGCGATCTCCATTTGCCTGTACTCCTATCAAGAGCAACACCATTGTTAGCTTTTTGTCAACCCCCTTGACCTACAATGAGAAGTTTGTTCTGAATTCGAACTCGACATGAGCTTTAATCGTTCTCACTTTCCTCAGGGTTCGTACGCATCAAGGGATTCAGCGGATTTTAGATGTTTCAGAACGAGAAATTTCGTAAAGTTCTGGTAGCTATATCTGAAGATAGAATTTTTTTTCTTAAATAAGGCAAATATTACTTCACAAAAATTCTGATAAAAGGTCCTTGAAAATCCTTGAAGCGTACGAACCGTGTTGCTTCCAATTTCTGTTTTAATTTTCCTGTTAAGAGTTCAGAAAAGTTTTTTCTCCTGTTCGACAGGAATCTTTGGATCATATTTTTCCTAGTACTATCTCTTCTAACGAATTTCATACCCATATTAAAATTTTTTAGACTGCAAAAAGCATTTCTGAAATTCAAATCCCAACGTTATCTTTTACTCTATCTTTACTCTTTATAATAAGATTTTTTTCATTTCCAAAGCAGACAAATTAATCCTTTATCTACTGCCGGTACTTATAAGTACCAATAAAATAACTAGTTATAAAATCCATTTAATACAACGATTAGTTATAATACAGTTTAAAATGAGTTGTATATACATTACTGTATCTTGTTCCAAAAGCATATTTGGTTACACAAAACGAAAATATTTTTAAAAGGACGATTTCTTTGCCTTTGCATCTTTCCAGCTTTCTTAACGTTGGGGGAGTGGGATTTTTCAATTCGGAAATATTTCTATTGTTAGAACATCATATTTTTACATTTCCTAATTCTACAAAATACTGAGAAACATATTTAAAATAAAAGATTTGAGTGGTTTTATAAATATTGCACAAAATCCCTATAAATTCAAATTTAATTAATCCTATTAAATCCTTCAATCCTTCTAAAATTCTTCTAAAATTTATTAAATGATTATTTAAATCTTCTAATATAGTTTAAACAATTCACGAAAACTGCTTTAGAAGATAAAATTTTCATGAATTCATAATTCAGTACATAAAGAGTTAAATGTTCTCAAATTATTCAGGGATGGAACAAATGTGCGCTAACGAGCCCACAATTTCTTGTTAATAGTCCTCAATTTATTTAATCAAAGAAATCATGTCATTAAATAAGTCGAAGAATGCTGTTAAAAATTGGTGGTTTCAATTTCTTCACTGATACGCAGTTTTTTCTTCCCTGAAATATTGGATTAAAAAAGTATTTAAGTAACAAAAGTTAAACACAATAACAAAAGAGTCTTATTTTCAAGTTAATAAATTATAGGACGGATACTGTGATCACAGTTCTGAATAGAACAAGTGTTGAAAGCAGGACACTATGATTTCAGTAACGTCTTCGTTATCACCGGAAAATCTTTTAATTACGGAATGTTTATCATAATATAAATCAAAAATAACAATTAAATCGTTCTGGTGAAAATTCGGAATTTTTGAACAAAAAATCCGCCAGATATGGCAATACTGGTGATAAGTTGCTAGATTATGCTTGTGGTAATCGTAAACATTCAGATGTTGACAGTAATTACTCAGAAGAGAGTGACATTTTCCAATAAAAACCTCCTTCGTACCAAATAAAGTTATATCAGTGATTCGGAACAGGTTATTAAGTTGATTAACATGCAATTTATGTATCAGACAAGCTTCACATTCCTAAATACAGAAAATTTCGCTGCCTGCAAAACGTTCATCTATACGTTCAAAAACACTTAAAATTCCGACGCCTGCAAAATGTTTATAAAGATCCTTAATATTCAACTTCCTGTGCTTATAAAAAAAAACAATTCCATCCATTATTTCATTGCCTATATAATCAAGAATTTCCTAAAAGTTACTGATGTATCAAACAAAATTACTCGGAAGGATAACAACAGATATTAATTCTGATCAAATTGAAATAAATTTGTAAACAAGAATTTTGCATCTTTCGAGGATATGGCTTATTATACTTTATATTACTCATCCATATTTTCTATCCTGAAGTAAAGAAAAAAATCTAAAATCATTTCAGGAAACATTGGATAAAAAGGGTTGGGGTATTTTTTTTTTGAGAGGAGGGCTACCTTTAAAAGTCAATAACCATGTAAAAACTATATTACAGTGAAATACGTTTAACACGAAAACGCTTAACATGAAAAATCATTTAACACGAAATGATATAGCGGTCCGGGCAGTATGCTATACAATTTAATACTTTTTTTTTCTTTTAACACGAAACAAAAATCGTTTAAAACGAAAAAATTCGAATTTTTTTTTTTTTCATGCGGGATTCTCCAAAGTAGCAAATTCTTTGGCATCTCAAGTATCAGTCGATATTGAGAATGAGCCGACATTTAATGAAATCCTTGGAAAAGTCTCAACATTACTAGACTGTCCTACAATATCATTAAATGAATATATTGCAGTCGATGACGAAGTATCTACAGAACCGATTCTCACAGACAAAGATATTTTGGAGATCGTTCATAATCCAAATGATTTCACCTATGTAGATTCCGGCGAGGAATCTTGCAACAGAATCATCGATGCAGTTCCTGTCCCATCTACTTCAGAAAGGCAAAAAATTATTAAAAGTATGCGCAGTTATTTAGATGCCCATTCGAATGGAGAGATATAAAATATCGGATGATCTGGAACAATTTGTGGATAATATGGTGGTGAAAAAGATACTTCAAAAAATTATATCTGATTTTTTCCACAGAAAAAAAAAACACAATAATATTTTTTTTTACTTGCTTTTCATTCTAATGGATGCAACCTACTAGTAGTTTAACAGGAAATCGAAATAAAATTTGATGAGATTGAAAATATTGGTGAGTTTTGTTCTTTTATTACGAAACTTTTAGCACGAAATTCTTTTAACACGAAAAATTTTTTCGGTCCCGTCAGTTTCGTGTTAAACGTATTTCACAGTATTTGAAAAAAAAACTAGTTTTAAATACCAGTCATTTAGAAGTACAAGTATATTGTACATATTAGGTAGATTTCTTTACAAAAAGCTACCTATTGCAGCCGTTCGGAGGAAAACGATTTCAAAAAATTTTGGTATATTTTCATCGATCATGAACCCCAGACCCCGAAACCACCCTCCGTTCAAAATTGATATATATATATATATATATATATATATCTGACCTATGTCATACTGTAACTCTCGTATTTATGAACCGATTTGGATGTAATTCGGTGTGTACATAGTATATACCAATGTCTCGACCGAGTTCGTCGGCCAGCTTCATCCGCCATTTTGTTTCAAAATGGCGGCCATTTAAAATTTTTAAAAAAAATTAAAATTTGAAATGTGGTACCAAAAAATTGAAAATGGAAAAATACTTTTTTCTTATGTATTTGACCTTTATACAAAGACTCCGTAGCAGTTTTTGTTTTGTCTATATCTTAAAAAATGGCTGAGTTATAGCATTTTGAATTTCTAGCGAAGCTGACATTTTGAAACGTCCTGAATTTTGTCACGCGATAAAATTCGTATTTATGAACCGATTTGGATGTAACTTCGTTTATACATAGTACATACCAATGTCTCGACCGAGTTCGTTGGCCAGCTTCTTCCGGAATTTTGTTTAAAAATGGCGGCCATTTAAAATTTTAAGAAAAATTTAAATTTGAAATGTCGTACCAAAAAATTGAAAATTGAAAAAATATTTTTTTCTTATGTGTTTGACTTTGATAAAAAGATTCGGGAGCAGTTTTTGTTTCGTCTATATCTTAAAAAATGGCTGAGTTATAGCATTTTGAATTTCTAGCGTGGCTTACATTTTGAAACGCTCAGATTTTTGCCACGTGATAACAGACGTATTTATGAACCGATTTGGATGTACCTTGGTGTGTACATAGTACATACAAAATAACTCAACCGAGTTCGTTGGCCAGCTTCATCCGCCATCTTGTTTCAAAATGTCGGCCATTTAAAAAAATTAAAAAAAAATTTATTTAAAATGAGATACCAAAAAATTGGAAAATGAAAAATATTTTTTTCGTATGTGTTTGACCTTAATACAAAGATTCCGGAACAGGTTTTGTTTCGTCTATATCTAAAAAAATGGCTGAGTTATAACATTTTGAATTTCTATTGTGGCTGACATTTTTAAACGACCTGATTTTTGTCTTTCGATAACAGGCGTATTTATGAACCGATTTGAATGTAACTTGGTCTGTACATAGTACATACCAATGTCTCGACCGAGTTCGTTGGCCAGCTTCATTCGCCATCTTGTTTCAAAAGGGTTGCCATTTAAAAAAAATGTATTTTAAAATTTAAAATGAGGTATTAAAAAATTGGAAAATGAAAAAGATTTTTTTTATGTATTTGGCCTTGATACAAAGATTCTGAAGCAGTTTTTGTTCCTGAAAATTTGTTTTTTTGTTTATATCTTAAAAAGTGGTTGAATTATAGCACTTTGAATTTCTATCATGGCTAACACTTTGAAACTATCTTGTATTTGTCACGCGATACCACACGTATTCGCCTATTTCGATCGAAGAAGGCGTGTGGATAGTATACATCAATATCTCGACCAAGTTCGCTGGCCAGCTTCATCAGCCATCTCGTTTCAAAATGGCGGCCATTAAATTAAAAAATATATATATTTAAAGTGAGGTGCAAAAAAAATTAGAAATTGAAAAAGGTTTCGTTCTTAAGTGTTTGACCTTGATATAAGGATTCAGGAGCATTTTTTGTTTGTCTTTATCTTAAAAAATTTCTCAGATATAGTAGTTTCAATTTCTAACGTGGGTGACATTTTGAAAAATCTGATTTTTTGCCTGCGACAGCACTCGTATATATCAACCGATTCCGATGTGAGTGAGCATGTGCACAGCAATTACTAAGGTCTCAACCAAGTTCACTGGTTAGACTCATCCACCATGTTGTCTTAAAATGGCAGGCGCTTTAAGAAATCGCCGAATTTGGCAGCCAAATATAAGTTACTTTAAATAAAAGCAGCTTGAATAAAGCTGACTAATTTCGCGAAATTCTCATTCATAATGATTTAGTATTGATAAAAATTAGTATTGAATCTCCCACATTCGGTTTCCACTTAATTGAGCTTCGTGTGTTTGAATAATATAAGTTGGCTTTTTTAAAATAAGGAATATGAAAGCTACCTCTTCCTCCCGGCACTGGCCGGAAGGACTTTTTTTAATTCTTTTTGAAGAAGTGTACAATGTCGTGATCATGCCTTTATTTTCCAAATATAGCAAAAATCACAAAAACAGCACCTTCCAGTATTCTATTTAAGTCAATGATGATTCTATAACTTGCCAAAATATATACTTAAGTATCGCTATGACTGAGATCTCTTATACTCTAAAAATGAAATTATTCTAAATTGAAAATTGTTGCATTTTTCCATAAGTGTAGGTAGGTATAGTTTTAGGTAGCTTTCATTACAAAAAGCTACCTATTGCAGCCGTTCGGAGGAAAGCGATTTCAAAAAATTTTGGTATATTTTCATCGATCATGACCCCCAGACCCCGAAACCACCCTCCGTTCAAAAGTTGATATATATATATATATATATATATATATATATATATCTGATCTTTGTCATACTGTAACTCTCGTATCTATGAACCGATTTGGATGAAACTCGGTGTGTACACAGTACATACTAATGTCTCAACCGAGCTCGTTGGCCAGCTTCATCCGCTATCTTGTTTTAAAATGGCGGCCATTTAAATTTTTTTTAAAAATTTAAAATTTGAAATGTGGTACCAAAATATTAAAAATTGAAAAATATATTTTTCTTGTGTATTTGACCTTAATACAAAGATTACGGAGCAGTTTTTGTTTTGTCTATATCTTAAAAAATGGCTGAGTTATAGCACTTTCAATTTCTAGCGTGGCTGACATTTTGAAACGACCTTATATTTGTCATGCGATAACAGGCGTATTTGTGAACCGATTTATATGAAACTTGGTGCGTACATAGTACATACTAATATCTCTACCGAGTTCGTTGGCCAGCTTCATCCGCCGTCTTGTTTCAAAATGGCGGCCATTTACATTTTTTAAAAAAATTTAAAATTTGAAATGTGGCAGCAAAAAATTGAAAATTGAAAAATATTTTTTTCTTATGTGTTTGACCTTGATACAAAAATTTCGGAGCAGTTTTTGTTTCGTCTATATCTTAAAAAATGTCTGCATTATAGCACTTTGAATTTCTAGCGTGGCTGACATTTTGAAACGTCCTTATTTTTGTCACCCGATAACAGGCCTATTCATGAACCGATATGGGTGTACCTTGGTGTGTACAAAGTACATACCAATGTCTCGACCGAGTTCGTTGGCCAGCTTCATCCGCCATCTTGTTTCAAAATGGCGGCCATTTAAAAAAAATTTAAAAATTTAAAATTTAAAATGAGGTATCAAAAAATTGAAAAAGAATTTTTCCTTATGTGTTTGACCTTAATATAAAGATTCTGGAACAACTTTTGTTTCGTCTATATCTAGAAAAATGGCTGAGTTATAGCATTTTTAATTTCTATTGTGGCTGACATTTTGAAACGACCTGATTTTTGTCACGCGATAACAGGCGTATTTATGAACCGATTTGGATGTAACTTGGTGTGTACATAGTGCATACGAATGTCTCGACCGAGTTCGTAGGCAACCTTCATTCGCCATTTTCATTCAAAAGGGAACATTTAAAAAAAATATTTAAAATTTAAAATGAGGTATGAAAAAATTGAAAAATGAAAAAGGGTTTTTTATGTGCTTGACCTTGATACAGAGATTTCAGGGCAGTTTTTTTTTTCGTCTACATCTTAAAAAAAGGTCGAGTTATAGCACTTTGAAATTTCTAGCATGGCTGACATTTTGAAACGATCTGATATTTGTCACGCGATAACACACGTATTTATTAATCTATTTGGATGTAAGAAGGCATTTGTATAGTATATAGCAATGTCTCAACTAAGTTCACTGGCCAGCTTCATCCGCCATCTTGAATCAAAATGGCGGCCATTAAATAAAAAAATATATATTTAAAGTGAAGTGCAAAAAATTTACAAATTGAAAAAGGTTTCTTTCTTAAGTATATGACTTTGATATAAGGATTCCGAAGCATTTTTTGGTTTGTTTTTATCCAAAAAAATGGCTCAGATACAGCAGTTTGAATTTCATTATGTGGGTGACGTTTTGAAAAATCTGATTTTTGACTGCGACAGCACTCATACATATCAACCGATTCCGATGTGAGAGAGCGTGTGCACAGGAATTACTAAGGTCTCGACCAAGTTCACTGGTTAGCCTCATCCACCATGTTGTCTTAAAAGAGCAGGCACTTCACATATCGCCGAATTTGGAAACCAAATATAACTTTAAATAAAATCAGCTTGGATAAAGCTGACTAATTTCGCGAAATTCTCATTCATAAGGATTTAGTATTGATAAAAATTAATATTGAATCTTCTATAATCGGTTTCCACTAAATTGAGCTTCGTGTGTTTGAATAACATAAGCTAGCTTTTTAAAAATAAGGAATTTGAAAGCTACCTCTTCCTCCCGGCACTGGCCGGAAGGACTTTTAGGTAGCTTTCATTACAAAAAACCTATTGCAGCCGTTCGGAGGAAAGCGATTTCAAAAAAAATTGGTATATTTTCATCGATCATGACCCCCAGACCCCGAAACCACCCTCCGTTCAAAATTGATATATATATATATACATATATCTGACTTATGTCACACTGTAACTCTCGTAATTATGAACCGATTTCGATGTAATTCGGTGTGTACATAGTACATACCAATGTCTCGACCGAGTTCGTTGGCCAGCTTCATCCGCCATTTTGTTTCAAAATGGTGGCCATTTAAAATTTTTAAAAAAATTTAAAATTTGAAATGTGGCACCAAAAAATTAAAAATGGAAAAATATTTTTTTCTTATATATTTGACCTTTATACAAAGATTTCGGAGCAGTTTTTGTTTCGTCTATATCTTAAAAAATGGCTGAGTTGCAGCACTTTGAATTTCTAGCGTGGTTGACATTTTGAAATGTCCTGAAATTTGTCACGCAATAAAAGGCGTATTTATGAACCGAATTGGATGTAACTTCGTTTATACATAGTACATACCAATGTCTCGACCGGGTTCGTTGGCCAGCTTCATCCGCCATCTTGTTTAAAAATGGAGGACATTTAAATTTTTAAGAAAAATTTAAATTTGAAATGTGGTACCGAAAAATTGAAAATTGAAAAAATATTTTCTTCTTATGTGTTTGACCGTCATAAAAAGATTCGGAAGCAGTTTTTGTTTTGTCTATATCTTAAGAAATGGCTGAGTTATAGCATTTTGAATTTCTAGCGTGGCTGACATTTTGAAACGTCCTGATTTTTGTCACGTAATAACAGGCGTATTTATGAACCGATTTGGATGTACCTTAGTGTGTACATAGTACATACAAATATCTCGACTGAGTTCGTTGGCCAGCTTCATCCGCCATCAAAATGGCGGCCATTTAAAAAAATTTTAAAAATAAAAAAATTAAAATGAGATGCTAAAAAAATTGGAAAATGAAAAAGATTTTTTCGTATGTGTTTGACATTAATACAAAGATTCTGGAATAGTTTTTGTTTCGTCTATATCTTAAGAAATGGCTGAGTAATAGCATTTTGAATTTCTAATGTGACTGACATTTTAAAACGACCTGACTTTTGTCACGCGATAACAGGCGTATTTATGAACCGATTTGGATGTAACATGGTCTGTACATAGTACATACCAGTGTCTCGATCGAGTTCGTTGGCCAGCTTCATTCGCCATCTTGTTTCTAAAGGGTTTCCATTTAAAAAAATTAAATTTAAAATTTAAAATGAGGTATTAAAAAATTTGAAAATGAAAAAGATTTTTTTTATGTGTTTGGCCTTGATACAAAGATTCCGGAGCAGTTTTTGTTTCTGAAAATTTGTTCTTTTGTTTACATCTTAAAAAAGGCTTGAATTATAGCACTTTGAATTTCTAGCATGGCTAACATTTTGAAACGATCTTGTATTTGTCACGCGATAACACACGTATTAATCTATTTCGATGTAAGAAGGCATGTGGATAGTATACATCATTACCTCGACCAAGTTCGCTGGCCAGATTCATCAGCCATCTTGTTTCAAAATGGCGGCCATTAAATTAAAAAAAATACATATATTTAAAGTGAGGGGCAAAAAAATTAGAAATTGAAAAAGGTTTCTTTCTTAAGTATTTGACCTTGATATAAGGATTGAGGAGCATTTTTTGTTTGTCTTTACCTTAAAAAATGGCTCAGATATAGCAGTTTCAGTTTCTATTGTGGGTGACATTTTGAAAAATCTGATATTTTGCATGCGACAGCACTCGTATATATCAACCGATTCCGATGTGAGTGAGCATGGGCACAGCAATTACTAAGGTCTCGACCAAGTTCACTGGTTAGCCTCATCCACAATGTTGTCTTAAAATGGCAGGCACTTTAAGAAATCGCCGAATTTGGCAGCCAAATATAAGTTACTTTAAAGAAAAGCAGTTTGGATAAAGCTGACTAATTTCGCGAAATTCTCATTCATTATATTGATAAAAATTAGTATTGAATCTCCTATATTCGGTTTCCACTAAATTGAGCTTCGTGTGTTTGAATGATATAAGTTGGCTTTTTTAAAATAAGGAATATGAAAGCTACCTCTTCCTCCCGGCACTGGCCGGAAGGACTTTTGAGTCTGTCCTTAAAAATACATTGCAATTTTAATGTAAAGTTGAACCGTTTTATGGTGTAAAGTTAGAATAATTAAAACCTCGTTCTTTTTAACTTTCAAGCATTTATCATTAATGATTCAAGTTTTAAATACCAGCCATTTAAAAGTACAAGTAATATTGTACATTTTGAAGAAGTATATAATGTCTTGGACATGCCTTTAATTTCCAAATATAGCAAAACTCACAAAAACGGTGACATAAAATAGTCTGTAGAAGTCAATGATGATTCTATAATTTGCCAAAATACAGGGTGTTCATAAAAAACTGTGCCAGTTTTAAATTTTCATAGTACCAACTGCAAGAGTTGTAGAGTGTTGATTCAAGGTCACAAATAAGGAGTAACACAAACAGTTTTAGATAAACGCTTGCGCGAGTACTGCTTTGTTATTTATTTGTTTGCAATATGCCATATATGCAAAATGGCGAGTCCTGACCGTAAGCTTTATTTCTGGACTGAATATTTAAAAGCCGTTCAATCCATGCGATTTTTTCCTTTGAGGTTTTATAAAAGATCTTGTCTACTTTCCGCAGCTAACTAATGATTTGCCAGAGTTTAAATACAGAAATGAAAAGATTATTGTTTCCATTATTCCGGACTGGGTGTCCATAAAGATTCCCCCAGTTTAAAATTTTAATAGTATCAGCTGCAAGCGTTGTAGAGGGTTGATTCAAGGACACAAATAAAGAGTAACATAAACAGTTTTAGATAAGCACATGCGTGAGTACTGCTTTGTTATTTATTTGCTTTCTGTGCTACATACGCAAATTGGCGACTCCTGACCATAAGTGTTATTGCTGGAGTGAATATTTAAAAGTTGTTTAATCCATGCGATTTTTTTTCATTTGAGGTTTTATAAAAGATCTTGTCTACTTTCCGCAGCTAACTAATGATTTGCCAGAGTTTAAATACAGAAATGAAAAGGTTATTGTTTCCATTATTCCGGACTGAGTGTCCATAAAAGATTCCCCCAGTTTTAAATTTTAATAGTATCAGCTGCAAGCGTTGTAGAGTGTTGATTCAAGGACACAAATAAAGAGTAACATAACCAGTTTTAGATAAGCGCATGCGTGAGTACTGCTTTATTATTTATTTGCTTTCTGTGCCACATACGCAAATTGGCGACTCCTGACCATAAGTGTTATTGCTGGAGTGAATATTTAAAAGCTGTTTAATCCATGCGATTTTTTTCATTTGAGGTTTTATAAAAGATCTTGTCTACTTTCCGCCGCTAACTAATGATTTGCCAGAGTTTAAATACAGAAATGAAAAAGTTATTGTTTCCATTATTCCGGACTTGTTAACCGAAGTGTGGAAAGAATTGGACTTTAGTTCTGATGTGTACCATATGACTAAAGGTGCACATATGTACATTTGCAATAAAAACTAGGTTAGTTTACCTTCATTTTGATGTATGATTTGTTGTAAATACTCTAAATTAAACTAAATTATTATAATATACCATTTAAAATGCGACATTCTTTTATGGGCACCCTGTATATACTTAAGTATCGCTGTGACCAAAATTTCTAGTAGGGGAGACCGGGGTTAGTTGTGCCAGGGGCAAGTTCTGCCATCGAGCTTCATGACTGAGCCAACAGGTTGCAGCACCTGTCGCGTCATGTGAGTGAAGAGGTTGATTGTCTCAGTGTGCTGCGTATGTTTTGAAGTATAGCGTTGCGTTGTTTTCGAGATAAAAATATTAATCTAGTTTGCTATCGTAAAAGTAAATTTTGCGACCTACGTAAGAATCGTCATTGTCACTAGCTATACTGAGGTATGTAAACTTCCCTAACATTATTTAAATGCTTATATTTTGATATGTTATTCTATGTATTTCATTTGTTAATCATGCCAACATTTCGGAAACTCATAAATAAAGTTCAAAATGGCGTAACGCGAGGCTAGTTGTGACGAAGTCTAAGAGGCACGTTGTGACATTGTCACTACTTACCCCAGCATAATTTTTCTTCATAATTTTAACTTTCTATGTTCCTTAGTAACTGATCGACCGTTATCCATCAGAGATGAGAGTGTTAAAGACCAGGATGACAATTAAAAAAATTAGTAAATATGAAAATGTTAATAAACCAAGAACTTCAAAAATAACTTTAATCAATGATGGTGAGATTGTAGGACCGTCTTCAGAATTAAGAAATCTCTTTGAATTAGATGATTCTGTAACAATTGATAATAGCAATGTGTCAGTGGTAAATCTTACAAAAATAAGACCACTCCCTACAGCAGGACCTTGGAAAGGCAAGCGATCTATCCGTAAATGTTTGAAATCTGCCATTCCAACAAGCACACCTGCAAAAGAGAAAATTCGAGCAGAACAAAAAGCAAAAGAACGCAGAAAACAAATTGAAGAAGAAAAAGCAAAAAAGAATCTGTATGGAAAGGCCAAGAAGTGCATAAAAAATTACACCTAGGTTATTGAAAAAAAGAGAGAAGCAAGTATTGGATAGCTCTGAAGAGGACGAAAATTGCTTATGTCTAGTTTGCTTGGAGCAATACAAAATTTCTAGAACAGGAGAAGACTGAATGCAATGCATGACATGTAATAGATGGGCGCTTGTCAAATTTACCAAAAATGAACGGTACTTGTTAGTTATCCCGTCGACCAATTTCGCCAAATTGCATAAATCGCGAAACCACCCGCCAAATTATACAAATTGGCGTAATTTTTATTTTAAATAACGAAAGAACAAATAAATTAGTATAACATTAATAAAAATACAGATAAAACATCGAAAGAAAAATC
This sequence comes from Maratus speciosus, assembly GCA_963932465.1. NCBI lineage: Eukaryota > Metazoa > Arthropoda > Arachnida > Araneae > Salticidae > Maratus > Maratus speciosus. The sequence goes on along the minus strand of OZ010788.1, from coordinate 491,833,328 downwards.
ACTTGATGACGTAGACACATGTTGTCAAGTGAAAGTGAATTTACGATCAACTATTATAGGCATTTAATCTTAAAATTTGGCGACAGTAATTTGGTCGACGGGATAACTAAAAAGTACCAAATGGACCTTATTATATTTGTATTAACTGCAAATCAGACGCTGAAACAAGCAATGACGATGAGTGATTAAAAATATAGGATATAGGTCTACACGTTGTGGTAGGCTACCGAGTCAAAGATCAATATGGACAAAGATTAGTGTTAGCTTACTTTTTATTTCTTTCCTGATTAAGACAGTTTTTTTATTGCTAAGTGTCTCTAAAAGTATCTTTATAAAGGACTAAGTGTTTACAAGTGTTAACAATTTAACTATTTTATTTCCATTTGATTTACAATATAATTAAAACATAAAAGAGTTTATTGTGTTAAAAACGTTATAAATTAATACATTTTTCATTCTTGATTTAACATATCCCATTTAATCACTTTCTTTACATAATTTGTATATGTTACAATGTACTTGTATGTGTCATTTATGTGTCACAATGTGCCCCAAGCATGTCACAACTTGCCCCGTAGCGGGGGTTAGTAGTGACAAGTTTCAAGGTTTCGCAGAATTCATTTTCTGTTATGAAAACGTTAATAATGTTAATAGTAGTTTTATAAATATGTTACGCAAGATTTACTCTAATGATATGATACACTAAATGTTTCACTTAGTTCAAATCTTACGGCTAATATCAAAAATGTCGAAAGTGTCACTACTAGCCCCGGTCTCTCCTACTCTAAGAATGAAATTATTCTGAATTGAAAATTGTTACATTTTTACTTAAGTGTAAGTAGGTAGTTTTTAAGTCTTTATTTAGTTAAAAGTACACTGCAATTTTAGTTCAAAGTTGAGCCATTTTATGGAATAAATAAATTAGAAGAATAAAAACATCGCTCTTTTTAACTTTCATGCATTCCTCATTCATGTTTCAATCTTGAAAACTGTTTTAAGTTTAACAAAAAAATGCATATTATTATTGTTAATTATTACACTCTTTATTTTTATTTTCTATCGTTCGGTGTTTAAATAAAGGTTAAAATATTTCATTGTTGCAGTTTTACAAACAGTTGGCATATTTTAGCAAGCGTGGATTGCCGCAGAATTAACTCCACATTTGTTGAAAATTTTATACAGTTGTAACCATAAAAGATATTTGGCGTTTTATTAACTGCAGCCGGCTACCAGAAAAATGCCTTAAAATTTATTTATTTATTTAAAATTAAGTTCTAAAAGTAGTACAATATTAAAGTATCATATGGAAACACACCTGTGTACATAATTTTTATAATTCTAGCATGTCAGAAAGTGAGTTCAAACAAATGTGTAAAAACACAATTAGTGGGTGAAGTGAGTAAAAGCATGATTATAAAATTCTGTTTTTAGACACATGAACCAAGTTCAGTTAGAAAAAAGACAAAAAAATGCAGCTATTCGAAAACTAATAAGAACAAATAAATCTATAAATAAGTTTATGCATTTCGAATCTGCTCCAATAGAACACATAATAGATATCCCAATCAGTCCTGGGTGTTCAAAACGTGACGAATTCCTCTTTACAGGCTCTTCTGATACCCAAAGCAACTACTTACATATACATTCCTAAATTCATTTTCATTCAGAAAAATATGAAATTGGCACGTATTCTAATTCAGAAACAATATAATCAAATGCATTTTCCGTTTTTTGGTAAATGCAAGAGTTCTTTTAGATAATACTATCAAAGTATAGGTTTTGAACCGAATTTCCGACGTGGCAGATAGAGAATGAGGAAACACTTGTCATCATGCTACAAGAATAGCATATAACTCGATACGTAAATTATTTATCGAAAATAGAAACGACTATTTCATTCCAAATTTCTTCAATAGCCAGGCATGCCAATGTTATGCCTTTACGTTTAACTAGTTGGATGTGCCAATCCCAAAACTTTTTTCTATCTCATATATATTAATATTTTTAAATGTTGTTATAAATGTCAATACTTCATTTATTAGTTCAATACTGTACCAACTTTGATTTTCATCTTAAATTTCTGCTTCAGTCAATTAATCGGAGTAAAAACGAGTTAATCTCTATCATGATATTTATTAAAATCATTAGTTTTCCGTTATTCTGTTGTAAATCAGCTGTTCACGAATAGCCGGTTTATCAGAATGGGAAGTTCCCCGTCACTTAAAAAACCGCCTGTGTATAATAGAATTTTGAACAATCAAGAAAATTTCACAAAAATTGCTATTATAGTGCCTCCTTTCGGTGGAATATCTCCTAACTCAGGGAGGACATAAAAATTTGGTTCAATTCCATGCACAAATTCATACACTTTTCGATGGTACAATATTGAAAATGGCACAAAAATTGCTATTACAGCGCCTCCTTTCGGCGGATTTTTTTCAAAACCTGGGAGGACCCTCCTCTCTTGGGGAAAAACATATACAAAGAATTTGGTTCAATTCTATGCACACAATTTTCGGTGGTACAATATTCAAAATGACAAAAAAAAATCGCTATTACAGCACCCCCTTACGGCGAAAATTTTCCAACTGCAGGGGGGATCTTCTTGCCTTGGACAAAACATACACAAAAAAACTGATTCAACTCTATGCATAACTTCACACACTTTTCGATGGTACAATATTCAAAATCGCACAAAAATCGCTACCACAGTGACCCCTTCAGGTGGAATTATTCCAAATTCAGGAAGGACCTTCCTGCCAAGACGAAAAACACACAAAAAATTTGGTTCAATTCTACGCATAACTTGATAAATTTTTTCATGATACAATATTCAAAATCGCACAAAAATTGCTATTATAACACCCCCTTTCGGCAAATTTTTTCCAAATGCAGGGAGGGCTTTCTTGCCTTGGCCAAAACATATGCAAAAAATTTGGTTCAATTCTATGGATAACTTCATACACTTTTTGATGGTGCAATGGCTACAGACAGACGGACAGACGGTCACACACATACAGACATTTTCAATAAACATGTTTTTTGGGATCCTTGACCCCTAAAACGTGTAAATCCGTCGAAAACCACAAGTAAAAAAAAATTCGATTAGAATGCTTTCTTTTATTGAAGATAGAAGAAAGTAAAAATGAGTCAGAAAATGTCGTGTTGTTGAGCAAGGAATTCGAGAAACAATTGCCCTGTTCTGTTTAACGCTTTTTTGCGTTCATTAGTTTCAGCACTATACAATTGTTTCAGTTCAACTCAAATGAAACATTCTAACGCAGTAAGTAAACATATAGTTTTATAAATAATCAAACATTTCTTTAAAAGTTCAGATTAAAAGAGACACATGATTTTTTTAATTAAATGTTTAAATTAGAAAGACCAAATTTTAAATTTATTTTCTTGCAAATTCTGTGAATGTTGATATTCTGAGAAATTTTTGTTACTTTAATTAGCAAAATTAAAAGTAATAAATTGTTAATTCATATATCAAACTAAAGTTTTATGCATGTTACATAAATTCAACTACCTACGCAATCCCCATACAGCTTTAGAACCTTTTTTTGGAAAAATCCCTATGCGTTACTAATTAATAGGAATTACACTTACTTAGCTTTAATCATTTTAACAACTCTATCTTCAAAAGTTAATTTTAAATGAATAGATTTTTTTTCACAGTATTTAAAACCTAATTTTTTCAATAAAAGAAAATTGATCCTTTTGAATAACGTGGAAATTCCATGAATAAAAATATTTTCAATGTTACTTTGAATCTAAAACTTTAAGTTCAAAACTTCGGTTTTTTAAATGTGAAATGAAATGCTCTACGATATTAGAAAAAGCGTACATATGGTGTAAAAAAACACATACAGTGTAAAAAAAAAACATTAAATCTGCCATATTAAAACTGTTTTGCTTTTTTAATCATTTAAGTTTTTTAATCGAATGCTAATTTATTAATATAATTGAAATTACAATAATGTCGTTTATACTACTTTTAAGCTACAGAACAGGAAAATTTCAAGCTTTCAAAGGAAAGAAATTTCTTGAAACAATTTTGCTGTTAATGTATAGCAATAAATACCAACAACAAAATTTCCAACATATTTTATTGTGATGTTTTTCATTTGGCGTACATTGCACTGCTCTTTAGAAAAGTGGAATATATTAATTTAAATCATAGTGTCCTTCAAGGATAATTTGACAGGATTCAGTTATCTAAGGTTTAGCGATGTTAAATGTTCAACGTTGATATTTGTGTACAATTTGCTTCTTAAAAGCATTTTTTACAGAAAAGAATTATCTTCACTAGGATTAAAATTATGAGGTTTCGTGTTAGTCCCTTTACCAATTCCCATTTTATCATTTACAAAATTTCGGGTGTGACCAGAATAAAATTCATGAAGTCCAATGTCGCTATTTGCTAGAATTTAAGCCTCTGTGGTTTTCCATACGTATTAAAAATGAACGACAGATATGTTTGCTTTAAAGATTATATTAAACAATTTCTTTCTGTTGAGCGCCATCACGTTTCTCATTTAAATACTATTTGACTTTCGAGTATATTGTTACTATGTTTGGATTTAACTTTTGCGATATTTTTGGAGTATTTGAAACGGAATTGAAATGTTTGCCTTTCCGACATTTATTGACTTATTCTTGCTTGGTTCAAATATTATAATTCAAAGGCTATGGCAGTGCTCCCTCTGGTTCGTTTTTTGGATATCAGTGATTCCAAAGAAAATTTTCCGATCTAAGATTTTTACAATATTTGAAATAGAACCGGCCTTCGGGGTAGATTCATACAAAATCTCCAAGAGAAATTTAAAAAGAAAGAACAATTTTTCGAAAACAGTGGTATTCCAAAAAAAGCACCGAGTGGTAGCTCTCCTATTGTGGTTATTTCAGCAAAAAAGTTATGATGAGCAATATTGTATGTGGGTTGGAAATTTAAATAAACGGTCAAGTGCGAGCATTACTCGCGCACACAGGGTTCCGTAGAATAAATATATGAATTTGTAATTGTATTAAAAAAAAAAAAGTTGTTAAAAGAATACTAAGACTTTGTAAAAAACTATACAACGTAGGGATCGGTATAACTGTATATATTAGAAAAGTGTAATCGGGTATACCATGAAAGTTCAAAGAGATATGGAACCTAAATAATATCAAGTATAGCTATTCGTATAACTCTTTTTTTAATATTATCCTAATATGTTTATGATGAATAATAACATGTTAAATTATGATGTAGTAATAACCTTTATTTCTACAGTGTAGCTAAAACAAAACCTTTGTTCAAAGTTTGAATTTGGCATTGTGCTAAGCGCGCTTCAAATTGAGGTCTCAAAGTTGCAACGCCGCCTTGATCAGTTCGGCGTTTTTCCAGATAGGTGTTTAATTAACTTTTAAAGTCACTCGAGGGGTATTGAGAGATACAATCAATGCAAAGTATCTCGAATCCCACAGTATTTATGCGATTCATTCTAATTAAATCTTTCGAGGGGGATGCCCTTAAAAAACGGATACCTAATTTTAATTCCAAAACAGACAAACGGCACAAAGAATATTTAATTAAAATTTTCCTTTTATCATGTACGTGAAAATAAGCAAGTTCGCATTTTCTAATAAATCCATTTATAAATTCTGGTGTCAGTTCATTATTTCATAAGTTTATAAATAGAATTACTCCGTGCCGGAAAGGATTAAGTGTTCGCGGTACTCTTAAAGCTTAAAAATTTAAGAAATTAAATTTTTTTTAGATGTTAAACTACTATCTTTTCTGAATATTTTGATATAATTGTTTCCTTGAAATTCCCTTTAGAACAGAAGTTTTGGTTATTAGAATTATACCCGTTCAATAGCTGAAGAGGCGTTTCCGAAACTTTAAAGTCATTATTTTCCAAATGGCGTTTTTCGGTCATAACGCGCAAGATACCTCAAAAACTTCTGAATAATTTTTCATGAAATTTTCAAAACATATATTTCATGTTAGTCTGTATAAACTGAACCTAAAATTTTCGTTTTATTGTTCAAAAAAAATTTTTACGAGATTTTACTGTTGAAATTTTCAAAATTTTGTATTTGCTAAATGCAACATTGCATTAAAAATTTAAAATGCTTTAAATACAAATTTATTTAAGTTCAGGGAAATATTACAATCTGAAGTCTAAGTAAGCACCAAAATTTTCAATCTAGTTGCAATATTTATTTTATAATCCTGCGCGTAAACTGTTATGCCAATTTTTTGTTCGACAAATGTCTAACAGTTTCGAGCCCCCTATAAATACTAATTCTGTATCTTGCAATTTTTTAAATACATGAAACGAAAGAACATACTTATATCTTTCATCCCAATCAAAATTGTGTTCTAAGATCATATACATTTTAAGACATTAAATGTTGAAAATAGTCTCTTTTTCATTTTTTCCACTTTTTAGAGTCCCGAGACCCCTTAAATTAGTATGTTTTTAACAATTTGACGTTTATTGCTTTTATACTGTTACTGGACATTACATTACACATATATGTCATTAAAAGTTGTTAACTAGGCATAGACTACGCCGCCCCTGTCCTTGTGTATGTCCAAACTGACCGTACCTTTAAGGGTTAATATCTCGGCTAATTATCGATGATTTTTTTCGAAAATCATTATCAACAATACTTTTATTCTTCTGCAACAATAGGTATATTCAGCAATACTCAACAATTTTTCTGAATGCCCGTAAATCGAATTTTGTGTATAACAGAAAAATGCTAATTACTCAAAAACTATGTGACCTAAGGTAATCGCTATAATTTTTCGGGACGGTTTATATTAATGTCTACTACCTCTAATTTTTTTATAATTTTAGTTTCACTAGATTCGGAATTAGATGGGGGGAACATATTTTTGCGCTACATTTTCAACAATATCTTTGAAAATATAATACCTAAAATTAAAAGGAATGTATTTTTGAGTTCAGCGTTACAAAGCTTTCACAGGATACACCACATGATATACAAAGAAAAGATTTTTTTTTTCAAGTAGCATAATTATCCCATCTACTTTTTTACTAAAAATATTTATGAATGTTTATTAATCTGAAAATATGTGGGTCAGTGGTCTTTATTACTTCCCCGAATTTGAACTTCCCACGTTCCATAGTTTACGAGTAAAATGGCTGTGACAGGCAGACAGACAGACGGACGGACAGACACAGGATTGATTTTATAATGGTTCCATTTTTAGGTGCGTTCGTAATTATATAAATACGTAGCACCTATAGTCGTCGTTCAGTCCGTCCGTCTGTCCGTCCGTCTGTCTGTTCGCATATAACAGAGCAAAAACTACCCAACCGAATGGTCTGAAATTTTTAATATATGATTGTTGCAAAATTTTGTCGAGCCATTTCAAATTTTATGAAAATCGGATGTATAGTTTAATTACAGCGACAGTCAAAAGTTTTCCGTTATATTACGGGGAATGGGGAAAAAATTGTTGGAAGTGCATTTTTATGATGTTACAGACTATGCACTTTATGAAGTGCAAAAAATTATACATTCAGTACAATATGGGGTGTAAAAAATAATTATAAAACTAGTTATAGGTCGAACGCACCTCATTTACCACGTTTGACGAGCAATTTATAACTTGTTACTTTTTAAGTACGGAACCCTAAAAACATGCATTAAATGAAACTTTTTAATATGACATTTTTTAATAGTATTGGTAACGTTCATTCTTAATTTAACTTTTACAAAATTCTAAAATTATTACATTTTTTATGCTTAGCCTAGATCAAAAATAAAAATAAATAAATAAACGTATGGGAAAAATCTTCCACCGTTATAGAAATTTATATATAGGTATAAGCAGCGACTGCTGATCAATTAAGGACCTTTCCCGTTTCCAAAACTCCTATCCTCTACAATACTATATAGTAAAATTATGTTCAAATAACGGGTGTCAGAAACAAAACACATTTAAATTGTAATGGAAAAACGATACTAAACATTAATCGCTATACGTTGGTCAGCAATTCCTTTTTAACGAATAGTATCAATTATCTTTTCGGCGTGGGATACAATGCTTTGTAAAAGTCATAAATAGATTTATTTTAAACCATATACAGTACACGCCGCTTAATAAAATCACCGGTTAATAAAATCAGTCGCTTAGTCTGATCAAATTGTGAGGACCGGAAGCAGATCAATACAAACTTCTGTTAAAACTGCCGCTTAATAAAATCAGCATCGCCGGTTAATAAACTCAAAAAATTTCTTCAGCAGCAAAATAATCAGTTTAATCTTCACTGAAGAATTTAAATTTTGCTTTTTTTTCAGATTAAACGTAAACAAAACAAAACAAAAAAATACATTTGATATTCCACAGAGTCTCACCTACTTAGGAACAAACACGCAGATCACATGTCCTAGCAACCAATTCCCCCCCCCCCCCCCGATTTCGTACAAGATTAGTGTAGAAAGAAAAGGGGGAATGAAAGAGGAATGGGGTAAGTGTAGGTAGATGTATGGGGGAGGGAAGATAAATTAATGCATTATTTCAAAGATTATTAGTGCAGTAGTAAGTTTCAAAATTTGTTATTGCAGTGATCACGTGGCTTATTTTTTTTTTCTTTCTGTAATTTTTAAAAGAGAATTTAGTTCAGTTTCATTAAGTTTTGTTTCATTTGAAACGAGTATGCATAGGCGTACCCAGCCTTCTGAACGGGGGGGTGCCCAGACTTCTCAACCTGAACATGTTGGATACAAACAATATCTTATATGGTAAAACCTGCTGAAACGGTACCTTATGAAACCGGTCGAATTTTCGTTTTAGACAGGTTTTCATCTTAGAAGGTATAGTTGTGTGGTATTTCTTTTAAAAAGGGCTCAAACGCGATTTTTGTTTGCGTGAGATGGGATTCAAAGTATCAAAACTAGATCTAATGGTAAAAAAGAAAAAAAAAGAATATGAAAATCTCTTTGCAGCAGTGACATAAGACAGTGACTAAGAGTGGTCGCAAGTGTAAAATCTTCTGGCAACCCAACTTCCTATAAAGATTAAAAAAGGGCTTTAATCATGCTGGAAACATCTATAGGCACCGGGGAACACTGCATGAGATCTAAAATTATCTCAGTCAAAGTCTTGTAGATGAAATTTTGTGGGATGATAAATCTCAGATAACACATGCGGTATACACCAATACATACGCACGAAAGTTTTTCAGAATGTGACTGCATGACTTCTTAGGGATCACCGGAGGGACCCAAGAAATTTTGAAGGAAAGCCTATACAAATAATTATTTTTTTATTATAAATATTATAATATTCATTAATATCGTAATTTCCTGCCTATAATTTGTGGATCAAAAAATCATGTTTCGATCCATAAATTTTATTTCATTATTGAAGTTAAATATTTATTACGATTTAACAAGTTACGTTTTATGGAACAAGATTTCTGGGTTCGAACGTAATTGTTTGATACGCGGATTATAGACCGGGAATGACGGTAATTGATGTTTTTACCACAAAATGTGTTGAATATATGGTCATGATAATATACACTAAATTTTATCAATATAAAATTATACTATCATGATGCGACTGTAATAATAACGATATGTGCTTGTCTGTCTGTGTGTGTGTTTGCGCGAGCGCTGAATTCTGTAAAAACAATGCAGCCCGCACAGCTGTAAGTTTTGACAGGACCTGTGTGCCTGAAGTCATGCATATCGAAGACAATTTCTGGGATTTTTCGATTGATGTTTTATGCGAATTTTTTCGCATTTTGCGGCATTTTTTTTTTTCAAATTAGTAAAAAAGAATCCGATTTCAATATTTTATCCAGTATAAACTATGTCTTCTTTTCAATAATGTGTTTTCGAGATTCTTACAGACCTTACAGCGATTTTTCAATTTTTAACAAATTTTTAATGTTATTTTTAGAGGAGTTTTTTTGCATTTCGTAGTGACTTTTTTTTAACATTCCTAAAAAGAATCCGGTTTAAATCTTTTACCCAATTAGTTAATTTCGTTCCCTGTAGTTTCTTAATCTTTTCCGAATTTTTAATGCGATTTTTGGTGTTGGTTTTCGTGCTTTAAGGCGATTATTTTACTTTTTTTGAAAAAGAAAAAACTCTCCGGTAATTTTTGCAATTGCCGTGATTAAAATCGAATTGGGAGAATGCAAATCAGTTCTTATAATGAAGCTGAAAATTTAATTTGGCTCGAAATAAAAAACGCAATAATTCAAGATTCGCTTCTTTCCAGACGGGAGAGGTCGTAGCTAAAAAAAAAAAAAAAAAAAAAAAAAACCAACGAAACTCCACTAGTCATGAACTTTTCTTTGAGGGATAGGGCTTGAAATAACGAGCGGGATCGCGCGATTTGCACACAGAAAAGGAAAGTCCCGCATAATAAAAAATGCTGTGCAGTATTTCCCCCTCCAAATTCTTTCACAAACCAGTGATTCTTCAGTGAGTATTTTAAATTTTTTTTTTAATCCGCGATTGTTATTTCTTTTATGGAATTTTTCAAAGTCAATTCGTGGCCTCGGAAAATTTTGAGAATTTCTTCAAACGATCGTCGAAAAATATCGGGAATTTCGATAAAAGAGTGCAGAAAATAATCGCGAATTTCGTCAAAAGATGGCTCAAAAAATTACGAATTTCGATAAACGATCGACGAAAAATGTTTGCAAATTTCGTCAAAATGTCGCGGAAAAGAGTAGAGAATTTTGTTAATTGGTACGAAAAGATATCGAGAATTTTCCCGATCGGTCGCGGAAAACTATCGCGAATTTCGACAAATGACCCCAGTAAAAAAGTCAGTTTCGTCAATCGGCCGCAACAGAAAATAAATTTCATCAAAGGATCGCGGTAAAAGCGAGAATTTCGTCAAAGGATCGCAGAAAGAAAAAACGAATTTCGTCAAAAGATCGTAGAAAGAGAACGCAAATTTCATCAAAAGATCGTGCTAAAGAAATGCCGATTTCGTCAAAATATCGCAGTAACAAATACGAATTTTGTCAAATGTTAGTGGTGAAAAGTGCGGATTTCGACAAGAAATCACGTAGAAAGGCGTGAATTTCGTCAAACGATTTGGGAAAAAATTGTAAATATCATGAAATGATTGCAGAATAAAATCGCTAATTTGGTCAAAATTTACTGCACTGGGCTACAAGATTGAAACCGGGTTCCCTTTTCTTACTTTCAAAAGAACGTCTCGAAACGAGAAGAAACTTTAAAAATCGTATAAAAATTTTCAGAGGAAAAAATTACTATACTGACTTGAAAGACTGCAACCATAGTCCTTTTACGAATATCAAAAAATGGCCGCGAAACACGAAATTGAACCAATCAACCAACCTCCAGATTAGTTTGAATTTTCTGTGCTATTATTTTTCATTTTCAAAGGAGGCCGGGTCTGTACACTCCCTCCTATTTCCCCCGGCTAATCGCATTTTAGAATATCGTTTCACATCTGCAATTCCTTTCAAATTTTTTTGCTTTTTTCTAGATTTTAAACTACGAAAGCAAAGAGACAAATACAGTGAAACTTCTTTTAAAAGCGACCCCTATTCAAGGGCCACCTCTATTAAGGGTCAATATTTTCAGGAACGAACATTTTCCACATAGACATAATGTTAAATTTACTCCTATTAGTGGCCGCACTTACCCCTCATAAAGGCCATTTTTTTACATGTGCCTTAAATCGAACAGATGTATTGAATTCCTGAACAAAAAGGTAAGAGTTCAGCAAGCAACTACACTTGCAACAAAGAAGGCAAGGGGAGATGGGGAGGATTTAGTAATACAATGAAGGACCACAAACGTTTCCACAAGTGAGACAAACAGGTCTTCCTCGCACTTTGTTTGACCTTTCAACATATAGGGATTGCATTGGAGGGGAAACTTGACCCTTTGTTGTGGGCACATTAAGGATAACGGGTTATCCAGAAAGCTGATTCCACATTTACTAAAACTGTGAATGCATATTGCAGCACAATTTTTATACCTGTCAGGAAACGTTAACAGAAATAAATAAACTAATATCTTATTCTAAGGCATTAATAAAGGATGCAAATTTAAGTAATTTGTTCCATAAAGTAAAAGAATTATTAGAAAACAAAATTGTCTGCGAAAAAATATGAAAAGTAAACAAACTTCAATAGAAATTTTTTTCAATCATGTATAGAAAATGTTAATAAACAGTTTTTTACCTATATAGGCATTTGATTTCCTTATTTTAGTTGGGGTTATTTTTTGTCTCCCCTATTCAAGGGCCATCCCTCATAAGGGCCAATTTTCAGTGGAACGGCAGGTGGCCCTTAGTGAAACCTACAGTGCAACCTTACAGAGAGGTTTCACTGTAGTTTCTATCCTCGTCAAGAACTTGCGTTAAGGCTGTTCTCAAATCCAATTGGGCAACTTTGTGACATAAGTTTTAACTTATTTTTGTTCGGAAATGCAGGAATCTAACTGGTGTTATTGTTCAGAAACTATGTCATCGAGCTGTTTTTTTTTTTTTTCGTTTTTTTGCAAACGCAATAGATCTTTCAGAAAATAGTGTCAAAGTGGGCGTTTTGAACCGAATTTCCGTGCGAAAGGAGAAAGAGCAATCAAGAAAGGGCGAAAAACGTGCTTGTCATGTGATCCAAATCGCTTCTAACTCAATACATAATTCATTGATCAAAAAATTTAAAACACAGTTCGATTCCAAATCGCTTCCCTGGTCAAGCTTTCCAATTTTATATCTTTCCGTTAAAAAATGAATTTGTAAATGTGTCAGAACGTTTTGCGCTTGTTGAGCAGAGCAGTTGCTAACACACTTAATTTCTCATGAAATTGCAGAAACATGAAAATAGAAAGAATGCTGTTACAAAAAATCTCCTCTAAACAAAAGACGTCAAAGTGGGAATATAAAGCCACCTTTTTGACTTACTATGACTAATACAGATTCTTGTAAATATTCTAGTTTTAAAAAAGATAGAAAACATAATTTTCTTAAAAAAAGAAAGAAAGAATAAAAGAACATGGGTTTCTTTTTTTTATCACATTTCAAAACTTAGGCTATTAGTTTTCTGAACTAAGTTAATTTGTTAAACTAATTAAACTCTGCTTTCACTTCTTCTTTTTTTTCTTTTGTAGATTTCGATTTTTTTTTAAATAATTGTGCTTGAGTCTGCGCAAGCGGGGGGGGGGGGGGGGGTGCCCGGGCACCCAGGGCACCCCCCCTGGTTACGCCTATGGTATGATGTCTAAACGAAAGGATTTCGGCTTGAAGGAAAATGGTTAAATTTTAGAGAATTATGATAATTTACCGAAATGCAGCCAAAGAGAAGCGGCGTCAAAGCTTGGGATTTTCCAATCTGTTTTATGCAATTTGCTTAAGAACAGAGACAATATTAAGTCTGAAATTGTAGCAAACGGAAATTTGAGCTGCAAACGGAAGCGAGAAGGAAAAGCAGAAGACGTCGAGGTCGCCCTTTTAGAATGGTTTAAAAATGCCAGGTTGAAAAAAGTTCCTATTTCTCGCGGAATTTTGTGCGAGAAAGTCAAACAGTTCGCGCAAATGATGAGTGTTGAAAACTTCAGGCCCACTTATTGCTGGTTGTCACGATGGAAAGAACGAAATAATATCGTTTATAGCAAACTGTACACCGAAAAACAGGACGCGGATTTGGACGCTGCAGATTACTGGAAAGCAAACATTTTGTCGGATTTGTTGAAAGGCTATGATACTTCTCAATTCTTTAACACTGATGAAACCGGACTGTTTTATCGGACTTTACCAGAGCACACTCATATATTCAAAACAGACTCCAAAGAAGGATGCAAGAGAATTAAACAATGTATAACTGTTCTTCTGACGTGCAACATGACGGGGACCGTCAAGAAAACAGCTTTAGTGATTGGAGGAAGTAAGAAACCGCGCTGATTTAAAGGAGTGAAGAGTGTACCTGTGGACTACCGCAACAATAAGAAATCATGGATGACATCTCCAATATTCACAGAATTTCTTGTCCAATGAGACAAAAAACTTACGGAAAATATTGCTCTGATTATGGACAATTGCGCTGCTAATCCTCCAGATTTAACATTTAAGCACATAAAAAGAGTGTTTCTTCCACCTAACACCACCAGTGTTATAGAGCCACTTGATCAGGGAATTGTCAAAGCTTTTAAATGTTATTATAGGAAGGAATTGGTCAAAAAAGCAATAACAGAAATCGAAGTATGTGGTTCATCTGCCACTTCTTCTGTAAGCTTCATAGTAAAATCTGCCAGTTTGCTGGATGCAATGCATTACATTAAAATGTCTTGGGACAGTATGTCAAAAGTCACGATTAAAAATTGCTTCTTGGCTTGCGAATTTTAATACGAAGAGTCACAAGAAATTGCCGCTACATCTGAAGATAAGGAATAATTTGAAGAGGATTTCCTTCAATATGTTGAAATTGACGAAAATCTCCCAACTTCGAGTGAAATATTTGATTCACACATAGTAGAGCAGGTCTTATATTCGCAAGTTTCAAGCAGACCAGCTAGTGAGCATGAAGAGTCCGACGTAGACGAAGAGCCAGATCCTCCATCCACTGCTGCTGATGCGCGCAAAGCTCTTCATACACTCAGAGAAATATTAGAGAATCGGGGTGGAGAACAAGAAATGTACAGTCAGTATTACTCTCTTGCTAAAAACATTGAACGTTTGATTGTTCCGACCAAACAAAGATCAGTTTTTCATAAAGTCCAATAACGTAAATAATAATGCATAATTAAATTAATCTTATATGCAGTAAGTATTTATTAATTCTGTATGTAGTAAGTATTTATTAATTTTATATGCATGATAATTATTGATTTTGAATGAATAATTATCTAATTTAAACAAAAAATAATTAATCCTGTTTGTTAATCTGATTAGATGTAACATTTTGCAATTTCTTACCAAGTTTGCGGGGTACCGTCATCGTTTCTAGGTTTTGGAATGTTTGCCGGATATAAAAATCAGCCGGTTATTAAAATCAATTTCCCTCAGAACGAATATGATTTTATTAAGCGGCGGTTACTGTATAATTATATTGAGTAACTGTTCATGATTATCGTCTTCTAAAATTTTCTATAAATTTTACTTTTTAAAATTTGTGAAACCACCTCGATGAATCTCGCTTATGGAACAATATCTAAATTGCAGACTTATCAATAAACAATAAAGTGTTTAACAACTGGTGCAATGCAGAAAGAAATACAAAAATATTTCAAAACATAATAAAAATAATAAATGATCAAGTCTTTCCGACAGAACTTTTTCGTTTATTATCAGGCGCTTAGAAGACGTGCTGTTTTTTTTAAGCAGGCGCAAGACTCATGTCTTTTGAAAAATTTTGCAAGTTTCTTATTTTTAGTGTGTTATTAAAAAGTTTTCGGCGATTGTTTATAGATAAAATTAACTGATTTTTGATGCAAGTAAACTGTAACATTTTTTGTATACTAAATATGTGTTAAATCTCTCCAAAAAGCCAACGTTCCTTGACAATTTACTTTAATTTATTAAATTAAATGTTTCTTAATGCAGTCATTAAATAAATGTACTGATTTGACTTTCGGTGACATTCGTATTTTTAATTTCGTAATTTGACTTTCGTATAATGTTGGGTATTTTCGATCTGCCTTATTGCAGTCCCAGGGATGAAAGCGCTGCGACACATATGGCTGATTTTATTCATTAAAGTTTAATTCTATTATTTGCTTTATTAAATATCAGAAATCTTGTCTTTAAATAAGGCGAGAAATACTATTAAAATTTAGCGGTACCAATTGGTCATTTGTGTGCAGCACTTGCATCCCTGTGAGGTCCAAACAAGATTTCGTCCTCCAATTTTTTTTTTTTTTTTTTTTTTTTTTTTGCTGCGTAACTTATATGTGAAGGAGTATCGAGCATGTCTCAAGAATAAGAAGAAATAACTAATGCATCACGCATTGATTAGGAAACACTTTCCAACACTTCTAAAATACTGCAACGAAATTTCTTTATTTAAAAATGTGGGAGAAGATATCTGAATAAACAATTTAAAAAAAAAAAACATATAACAAAGTTAAACAACCAATTTTACCAATTAGTGCTCACAGTCAATAAGATATTTGAATTCTTTGTATATATGAGCCTGTATATTTTCCATAGATTTGTATACACTCCACATGGTGTGCTAAAATTTAATTCAGTTGTAGGACCAAAACACATTTGAAAATTTGTTATCGGCATTAACAACCCATAAATTGTAACCTGAAATATTTTGAACAACCCTGCATATGATGCATACATTTTTATACACACCACATATTAAGGTGACATGGTACCCTTATATTGATGAAAATGTCGATTTTTCATTTTTTTGTTTAAAATATTCTTTAGCAACTCTAGTATATTGTTACAAAGTTTTGAGATGACCTGATGATTGTACGTGTATCAAAAATACCTTGTAATATCTTGACAGCCCTTTAAATGCTACGCTTTAAAACCTTTAAATCGATTTTTCTCAGTTTACTGTTTCTTGACACAGTACTGTGTTTAAAGCACTAAAACTTCCACCAAATATTTGTCAGATCATTCCATTATTTTTTGTATCCTCAATATTGCGTACTTAATAAAATTGTGAATGGATTTTACAATATAATGAAAAAAAAAAACGAAACGTTGAAGAAATCATGTTTTTTCTGATTTTTTGCCTATATTTGTATATATTTTTTCCTCATAAATTGTTACATTAATTGTAAAATCGAGCCTTAGAATTACAAAATATAATTTGATAAATATCCTGTCAAAAACTCATGGTAGAATTTTGAAAACTATAGAAGAAGATTTATTTTTAAAATACTTTAAATAAAAAAATAAAATAATAAAAAAAACATTAAAATTCTCCATTTTTACCCACAAAACGTTTTCTTCGTGCCAAAATCATTTTTTTAAAGTATTACCTATAGCAGGGGTTCCCAAACTTTTAGACCAACGAACCACTAAACAGAAGTTTTTACTTTCGCGTACCACCAGATCACAAACTTAAAACTAATATAGAAAAACCTGCGTAAACGGAATATGTCTAAAATGAAACATTTTTCCAGTCTTTTATTCTTCCGTCGGAGCATATTTTATTGTATTTAATTGTATGATCACGTTATTAAATTGGTACGTAGAGTGAAAGCTTTATATTAACATTGAAATAAAATGTAGTATTATAATTACATTTTAATAAAATTTACATTATCAATATACAATGTTTTGATAGAAAAAAGCTACAATATTTAATGACATAGTGGCGCCAATTTTTTGTTATATGAATACTCTGTTTACATCAATAGTAAAATATATTGAAGAAAATTTAATAAGAAAATAACCTACATAATAAATTCACTGAAAATAAACTGGTTATTAATGCGAAATCGAAGCTCGGTGAAATAAGTGATATACTACACACGTGCAATACAGTAATTGAAGAAAACTTTTCCTGTTTTTCAGAAAGGATGAAAGATCAACTCAACATATATTGGAACATTAGTTCTATTTATCTAAAAATTCTAATTCAAATTACCCTTAACATAGGAGAAAACAAAACGTTGTCAAAGAAGTAATAACAGAGAGCAAACACCACGGAACCGGCGAACTGGCAAATCAAAAACGAAGAGGCGGGATTGAGCTGTTTTTTTAATTTCACATGCTGTATTTTTTATTTAATTTCGCGTACCAGTAAACAGAGCTTCAGGTACTTGTACTGGTGCGCGTACTATAGTTTGAGAACCCCTGGCCTATAATAATATGTGTATATAGTAAGTAAATTTACATTAGTAAAAAAATCATCAAAAGTTTTCAAAGGGTACCTGTGAATATATTGATGGAAAACTAGACTGAGATATGATTGAAGTGGTTTAGCTGTTTTATTATTTAATTTCGTTCTGCAACTTATTTAGTTTAGTACAAATTTTTATTGATCGACTGGTAATGATTTTTTTATTATTGTAATGCCAAATAAAAGTGTGTAGACCACATTCGCATATACTGTGTCATTAACTCACGATTCTTTCCTAAGAGTAAAAAATAACGTTTTGCATGTTCTTGATCAATTACTGCAAGTTGTTAATTAATCTTGACAGAGAAGTCGATAATACGTATTACGTATTGTATAACGTCTTCGAAATAAAAACTAAAAATAGAACATGCAAGACTTTATTGGATGGGACATACTATCATCTGGTCAACTACTTGTCGAAAACCGTCTAGCAATTTCTCTCTAACTACGATAAACTAAAAAAAAATTACAACCTTTATAATTAATATTTCTGAATCGTCAAAAAGGATCTATGATTTTTTTACTTACATTTATAAAATAATATTTAATAGCATCTACGCCGTTTTGTACATTGTATATACACTCCGTAAAAAAGTAGAAGTACACTCGAGTTTTTTAATTTACTTAATTATGATTTAAATTTACGGTATGATTTTTTTAAGGGTATCATTTTATGCTATTCCTTTTCTTGTGAAATGATAAATAAATTGCTAGCACAATTAATTTACAGAAAACTGAACTTTGCTAATTACCACACTGTAAAAAAAGTAGAAGGACACCCGTGGAAAATTGAATCTGCCGGATGTTTCTGCTATAATTAAGGTAAGGAAGCATTGCTGTTTTATTGTTTTTGTCAAATAAAAAAGTATTTCATAATTGTTAAATAATAATTTATCGTCTGCGATGCTGTTGTTGTCTGCCAAAACTGAGTGCCAGAAATTTTTTTGTCGGAATTAATTTTTGCTTAAATGGCAACTTTCTGTTTTGTTTATGTGTTTTTATTCCATTCTAAGAAGAGTTGTGAAACGATGGGAGTTTGATTAAAAAGTGATACATTTCAATTTCTTTATTAATAGTGTTTTAAGCTATTACGTGTCCGTGGTTTATTTAAAATACAACCAGCGCGGTATCAATAATTTTTAGACTTTTTTTCTCTTTAGAATGCCTAAAGGAATACCTTTAAATAATTTTCAAAAAGGCCAAGCCATGGTATTTAGAAAAGGGGGTAAAAGCATCAGAGAGATTGCTAAATTGCTTAATGTTAGTAAAACTGCAATATCAAACTATCTAAGAAATCCAAAGCATCACGGTACAAAAAAAAGACAGGAAGACCTAAAACACTGACGCCTCGTGATGAAAGAAATATTATCCGAGAGTTGAAAAAGAAAGATTCTGCAATTTCAATGGTTCGAATGCAAGCAGGGCTAACACATGTGTCACGTCAAACTGTATGTAACTATATCAAAATGTCCAAACTCTTCATTTTTAAGAAGAGACAACACCATCCAAAGTGGACAAAAATGCGTGTAGCTAATCGTTTATCTTGGGCGAGAAACCACATGTCTTGGACCACGGAATGGACTTCTGTTATTTTCTCAGATGAGAAAAAGTTCAATTTAGATGGCCCTGATGGATATCAGTTCTATTGGCATTGTATCAAGAATGAGAAAGAATTTTTTTCCGCTCGACATATAGGAGGGGGAAGTTTGATGGTCTGGCTAGCAGTCGGTTATGGTGGAAGAACAAGTTTGGTCTTTTTGAATGGTAAGCAGAACTATAAAGATTACATACGATCGTTGGAATCTGAAATTCTTCCTTATGGTAAAGAATTAGGTGGAGAAAATTGGACATTTCAACAAGATGGAGCAGCGATTCACACAGTTATTGGTGTTAAAAATTTGTTCCACTCAAATAAAGTACGTGATTTGCCATGGCCAGCTAAAAGCCCTAACTTGAACATAGTTGAAAATATATGGGCGACATTAGTTCGTCGCGTATACAATGGAGGAAAACAAGTATGAATCTGTTGTTGAGCTTCGGAATGCACTTAACGATGTTTGGGACAATTTTTGCCAAAGCGAAATACAAGCACTATGTGATTCAATGCCAAACAGAATCTTTCAAGTGATAAAAGCAAATGGAAAGAAAACTTCTTTCTAATACTTTAATTTTCATATAAAATTCTTATGTGTCCTTCTACATTTTTTACAGAACTTTATATAAGCAAGAGAAACTATGTTATGATAAACAAATTCTCTTTGTAATTTACTTTTGATTATTATGATTTTATATTCATTTAGTTATAAAATATTATATAGATAAACAATTTCGCTCTAACTTGATCAATTGTGCTTTTCTTAGAAAAAAGTCTAGTGTCCTTCTACTTTTTTTACGCAGTGTAATTCAAATTTTATTAACAGCTTGTTACTCACATTGTGCGCTACTATAAAAGATTTAACTTCCACCTATTTTTTTGTCAGATACTCTAACAGCTTTTATTCTAAATTAATTTTCCTGCAATTAGTAATTAACAGCTGCATTTCTTGATGCGATTCTGACAGTTTGATACAACAGATAAAAAGTAGTAGTGTCATACAAAAGATTACTAGATCTATTATGAAAAAGATTATATTTATATTTATTTTTCTTCTTATTAAGTAGAAAGCTTTCAAAGTTTGGTTATCGCATTTTGACTTCACGCACAGTTTTGATTTAAGTAAGTGGCTCAGGAGCTATCATGGGTTAAGAAATATCTCTTATTCTTCTTTTATTATGTTAAAAAAATAATATGATACTTAACTTGAATTGTAAAAAGTAACTGTGTGTTAATTTTATAATTAGACCTAATTTCTAATGTAAATGTTAACGTTTTTAATCTTAAATATGAGCTCTCATTAAAAATTTTCCCTCGTAGAAAAAAGTTCTTATGCTTAACGGCTGGCTCTCCGGAAGCGAGGGATGTCCTTTTATTTGATTTGCGTTCCAACATTCAATTAAAATCTCTGATACAAATATTTCAGAAATTGTTTCTAAAGACACACGTTTCTGGATTGCGTGTTTTTCTGGAAAACATTAAAAAAAACACACCAATCAATATTTTGACATTAAAAAAAGCAACATTCTCATTATCTTAAGGTTATAAACCACTTTTGTTTTATACGAAAAATCATTCTCATACACCAGATCTAACAGGGAAGATAACGTATAATAAGAAATAACGTTGGTCATCTTACAATAATAAGAAAAGAAAATCGTTTGGAATGCCGACGCGTGTTTCTGTAATAAAAAAATCGCAAGCTATTCAATTTGTAAGTGATAAGATTATGAGGATAGTACACCTTTAAATCGGGTAAAAGTCCAAAACTTTTTTATTTATTCATATGAAGATTTCGTTCATTTGTAAAGTTTTAATGAAAAATGCATGCATAATTCCTTTAAAAAAACATTATGATAAAAACAACAGCAGCTGTCACCATATGCGACAAAGAGACAACAACTTTATAAAGTCAGTTTATTTAAAGCGGTTATTTTCCTGATTGCGAGCATTATTGGAGAAAATAGCTGAGTAAATTTGCATGAATTTTAATATGCTGCATATTAGATAAATGTACGCGAAATGAACTAAAATTTTGGTTTGCAGTTAGTAAGGAACTTATACCAAGTAAAGCCTCTTCCAGAACATTTAACATCAATCCATCATGCAAGAAACAAAAATAGCGTCAACCAGACCTGACACAAACCACTTGTCGGGTTCGGTTCTGCCAAAATCCGGCAACTCGATCAGATGCACGAATCAACCTCATAGCATACATTTATTCTTTAACTTACTTTTAAATTATGATTGCTCTCCCATTTTTAGGGATACGTTCACCTCTCGAAACCCTTATAGTCTCGTGTCTCTGTCCGTCCGTCACATCTCTGCACTTGCAAACTATTTAAGATACAGACTTTATTATTATTATTTTTTTACATCGAGCTGAATACCCCCTGACATTGCCAAAGTAATAAAATTTTGAAAAAGTCTTAATTAACGCACGTTGTTAATTAAAAACCCCAACTTAAAGAATGGAAAATCTTCATAATTCAACAAAAGCTTTGATTTTATCAAATCGCAACGATTTTCTGTTAGAAGGAGGAGAGTTTACCATAATTTAGAAGGGTTCATGTCTATAAATGTGCTGTGGGTTTTGAAAGACGTCTGTATTTTTTAATCTACGAAGCCTAAAACTTGAAATTTACGCGCTCAAACGCCAAAAATTATTCTCTTTCAGAATTTATTTAAGAAAAATTCGAAAACTCCATCTAGAAGCGGAAAAATCCATTAAAAATTAAAGACAAGCAGTAACAGGTGTTTGAGAAATATTTCATGGTCAGACGGCTGTGAGCTCAGTAGTTTTTATCTGCAGACGGTCGGCACCATAGTAGACGGGGTTTTAAAACGAATGTAAAAGTTTTAAATCATAAAATTTATAGATTGAATTTTTATGGATGCATGCGTAGAATTTTTCGCTGATTTCAGATATGTTAATGTCATGACTGTGTGTAAATTAGTTGCGGAGATATTAATTATTATTTCATTAAATGGATCATTTCTTTCAAACTGTCGTTTTAAAAGGGCCAAGGATTGCTAGAAGGAGAAAGGTAGGGTCTAGAGATGCGGTAGTTAAGAAATAAAGAGTAGTGAAGTTTTTAAAAGGGCCCTCCTCTCAGAATCTAGCGGACCTTAAAACTCGCAACTTGGACAGACACATGTAAAAAAAAATTCCCCTGTCAGAAATTCTAAAAATTATTGTTGTATGTGAATTACAAACTGAGATATTAATTATTGTTTTCACTAATTGGATGACTTCTATTAAATGCTCATTTTAAAAGTTACGTTACGTTAAGTTACGTGATTTTTTATAACTATATTCTTCAAAATGGTGTAGAATTTTTAAAAATACAGCATAAATGTTAGTTATTCAATATAAAAATTTCATAAGTGTTCAGCAAATATCTTAAATTCTTGGTTAAGACCGCCATCCCCTCGACTAATGTATCTATGGATAGGTTGTGTAAATGAGTTTCGTTCAGATACACATTTGTCGAGAAAAGAGTGCGCTCCCTGGAGGTGGAATGTGGAACTAACAGACCGCGATTTTATTTAAATTAGTAAATCTAACAAGACGATATTTTTGAAACTTTAATATAGTTTATAACTCATAATAAAAATTTTAATAAACGAGGACGCGTCAAATTTCAGAGGGAAGGAGGAAGGGCGCTAAACCTTTTTAAAAACTTACCATTTTTTAACATTTTATATGCGGTTTTTTGACGGAGTCCTGAGATGAATGCTAGTTATTTAATATAAAAACTTCAAAAGATTAGTTACCACTATTTTTGAACAGTAATTTCAGAAAATGCCTTACATTTTTTTGCTTAAAATCGCCACTCTCCCTTCCTCTATCCGAACCCTTCTATGCCATCCCGATCTATGTAAAGATTTAATAATTATAAATTAACAATTTGGGTTTATCAATTAAAGTAGTAAGTGTTTTGAAAGGAATATTAAACAAAACGCTCTGTACGATCTGTGATCACACTTACCCACTAGTTTTAAATTAAGAAAATAGAACTCTATTTAATTATTTTTCTTTTTAACACTTTCCAACAAAGTTGAAAGTGTTTATGACTTCGGTTTGTCTGGTCGTCTGGCCGTCTGTCCTCCTGTCCGTCTGTCCGCGTTCTAACTCCCGTAAATATCAGGATTCCCTGAAATTTTTGAATGTTATTAATGTTTATCATAGCACGTTCCCTATTTCAAATGAAGTTTTTGGAACGTTTAGTTCATTTACAGGGACAGTCAAAAGTTTTCCATTACATTACTTCCTCTGGGGAGAAAACGTTTAAAATGATTTTTAATGATGTTACATGCTTTCAAACATATTAAAATTGATATTCATTTATCAAGTGCATTAACATATGCATTCTGTAGAATATGCGGTGCAAAGAACAGTCATTTACAGGGCCACACAAAAGAATTCCGTTACATAATGATATAAGGGTGGAGGGAATTATCTGCGGCGTATTTTAATTATGTTAAATTATTTCATGTGTAATGAAATTGATATACATCGATGATGTTTATTATAACTTATTTTATGTATAATACGATGTGTATAGCGTTTAAAGGGACACGCAAAAGATTTCAGATACTATATTGTATCCGAAGTACTGTACAGTAGCGGTGATTGCTGGAAATACATTTATAATTATATTATGTGCTTTTATGTTTCACTATATTTATGCATAGTACATGGTGTGTATAAATGCTGTAATTCATATACAGGGCTAAACAAAAGAATTCGTAATGGTTACTCGGTATGAGTGCAAATTGCTTATAGGCGGTTTTTAAATGAGTTTTCTAAAATGCTTACTTAGTTCTCTTATATAACTTATTTCCCTAAATAACGAAGTTTTGTTAAAGCATTCAGGAAGTGTTAAAAATTTTTCATAATCTATGCTTAACGCATGATTTTTCTTACTTGTTTATTCTTACATGGAGAAGAGGCATTAAATATCTTATCTAAAACTTCATTGAAATGAAAGTTTTATCTGAAAATAAGAAAAATATATTTCTTACTTCATATAATCGGTATTACATTAAGCAAAACAGCATTTATTATATGTAATTTTTCAGTTCGCATACAGGTAGCTGGGATATCTTCAAAGAAGTTTCTGTCCCTCTTTGTTATCGTTTTAAAAAATGCAGCCTTCTATTTTATTATTATTTTTTTACATCTTAATGAAATATTTTAGATGAAAGAAAAAACTCAGAAAAATAAAAGAAACTTACTCAAAAAAATTTGCATTTGGTTTAGTAAGATTATCTATCCTAATAAATGAATATTTAAGTTGAATTAATACAAACATTCTCAATATGAAATATTCCCTTTGATATTTTTTGAATTTCAAGTACTATTTGCATATTTTAATGTTCACTAAGTAGAGAATTTTTTTGTATGCTTAACGCTTAAGTTGTGTTTTTTTTTCAAGAAATGAAATAAAACAACCATTTCATTAAATTATTGTCTTTTGTTTTCTTGAACTTCCAGAGAACAATGAATTAAAAGAGAGTAAAATACTAAGAACGAAAAAAACATGCATCTCGCGTATTTTAGGAATTAATTCGCAAAACTTTTTACGAATCCTCTTTATTTTTGTACAGGTTATATTTGAAAGGTTGGTTGATTGATTGAGTTTTAATGACACAAAACCCTTCTAGGGACATGCTGTTTCAAGGCAAAGTTAAAGTAAAAACATAGAAATATATTTTAGAAAGCCAGACTAAAAATGGTCATAACAATAAGATGAGAGAAACAATGCAGTTTAATGCAAACAGTAATGATATATGTATAATTAAAATCATTTAATAAAGTCAAAATATCATATTTAAAAGACAACAAAGAAAATAAATAGAAGTAAAATCCGAATTCCGTACTAATACCGAATAAAAACAAGGTTAAAAACCACAGATCATTAAAAAAATTCAAAGTAAAATCAATTAGGCAAATACAGTTTTTTCATAGGCAACCGATTTATAAATGTGCGAATCCGAATCCACAGCCTCTTCCACATATCTTAACAGCTGTTTGGGATCCTTCATATTCTTAATTGATAGGGTAAGACATGATTTCTTTCTTTTTTTTTCACAGTTTTCACTGTAAAGGGGCTTGAGTTGAGAATTTCTTTCTGAGTTTCTCTCTCTCGGTGCACAAGGTTTTTGGCTTGTTTTCTGAGTTGGAAAAACATCAGGTATCTGCAATGCTCTTGCAGATGAAACAGAACATTTTTAGTCTCACGTTTGGCTGACTTTATAGATTGAGCTGAAGATTTTCAACTTATACAGTGAAAGGCGATACCTAGATGCAAATTAGAAAACATATAAAATCGTTAGAATTATATTTTCAGCAACCTAGAAGCTAATTAGAAATCATATAAAATCGTTAGAATTATATTTTCAGCAATTACTATTAATACACGATATTATATGGACTCATTTGTGCATACCTGTATATCATATTTTATTTGACCTAGTGAATCTAAAATTCAATTTAGCTGGAAAACACGTAAAACAACGAAAAATAGTTTTCTGGCAATCACTATATACAGATGGCAATGGGTTTTTACCCTTTGTACTGCTTTGTATATGAAGTTATTTATACTATAATCACATTTCATAATATGGTTAAATTTAATTCAGCTGAAAAAGGCATTTTTCAGTACAACTCACCCATCTATGCAAATTAAGTTTAATTCGTTTGGATAGCCTTACATATGACTAGAATTTATGCACAGCACATAATATACTAAAGTTTAGTTTCAAAAAACGCATAATACATTTCAAAAATCCCTTCTTGCAATTTATGCTCATACATGATAACATATCTGATTTTTTTTTTTCGCAGTCGAATACTGTTGAATGTTTTATGACTGCATAACTGCATATGAACCATATATACTACCCATACCATGTTTTGTAGGAAGTATGATGTACTTTTCATGAACATATCAGTTTTAGAATGTTTGAAAAAGTGTAAGATCATTAAAATGGACTACAAACAATTATCTTTCATAAACCATCATGTATCCCAGCTCTTTTGAGTTACCCTGTAAGTGAACTATAAATACTACACACATCTATTTAAATAAGCAACACGCTTTGGTGAAATTCAAAAGCGTTTATCAATTTAGTAACATTTCAAATACACTTATAAAAATTACAAATAATTATATTGTGAACAGTCAGTCATCGACGTTCTAAAACTTTAAATTGCGTGATATTTAGAAGTTATTATCCAACCATCTGTTAAATAACAGCTTTTAAACACTGTAAAGCTCTTCACGAAATAACGCCGACGAAAAGGGTGAAAAAAAGCATGGACTGCTTCTTTATCTCAGAATGAAAAACATATGAAAGCTCATCCCAAAAAAATCCTATCACCAAAAAGTAAAAAAAATGTTGCATTTCTAATGCTTTTGATTTTGGTAAATCCTGAAGATGAGGCAATAATGACTGCAGAATATAGTGACAATGATAAAATCAGTTGACTGTTAGTTCAAAAGATATTTATTTTTTTATATCCGTAGACGTTTCTGCTCGTAACGTCGAGGATAAGCTCTATTGTATATCTTGAAATCGATCGGAGTTTCATTTTGTATTTAAATGTACGAAATCTTGAGGCAGTGTCTTTGTGCATATTGTGTAATTTCAATAATAACTGGCCGATTTTACGAGAATTACATCTACACTGTAAAAAAAAAATCTGTAAAGTTAGTAAAGTTTTTCTAGGAAACTGGGATTCCTAGAACTTTTTATGTAACGGCAACAACAAAAATACCTGTAACAGCGTTGCCATTACATAAAAAGTTCTCGGAATCCCAGTTTCCTAGAAAAACTTTAGTAACTTTACAGATTTTTTTTTACAGTGTATCTAATATGGCTTTTTCTTATTTTCAATCCGAACATTTACCCCATAAATGAAGTCTTGAAATTGATATTACGCCCGTTACAAGAGAATGAGGCATACGCGAAATAATACGGTATTTAAATAATGTAGTTTTCTGTTCATGTGCACTGTAAAAAAAAAAAATGTAATAAATACTACCAAGCGTTAAAACCCCGATATTCATTTAGAAACACCCCGTACAACTGGTCTGCCAAGTCATATTATGGTGGTATCCTCCTACACACCCGAGAAAAAAAAAACAGCATTCCAATTTTTTTGCAAAGATTACAGATTAATTTAACATTAGGAGGTGCAACCATAAATCTAAATTATTTCTAAACTTCCTGACCTTCCTGTTTCTGAGACTTCCTCTTTGGCATCCTTAGACGAAGTTTATCAAAAAGCAACAAATGCTGTCAAAATTAGTTGCTCGTATTAAACCGGGGGAGGGGGGGTGGCTGTACAAAACAACACCTCAATTGACGATGAAATTCCCAGGTTAAACGGAACACGATTAGTATATTAAAATGCAACTGGTCTGCCAAGTCATATCCTGGTGGAAAACACCAGCAGACTCGATTTTAGTGGTTGATCGATAGGATTATCATTACTTTTTCCGTCACCCAATGGTATGAAAACATGGAGCACTGACAGCAGGAAAACACAATGATAATCCTACCGGTCAGCCATTAAAATCTGGTTTGCAGGTGTTTTCCACTGAGATATAACTTGGCAGACCAGTTGCATTTAAATATGCAAATTGAGTTTTAACTCATCCTGGAATTTCAGCCGTCAACTCAATAAGGTGAAGGTTTGTGTAGCCGCCTCACGCTGTATATTGGAAATTTCAGAGATTCGTACAATTTCAATAATAAGACGACATCCTAAGCTTTATTTTTTAAACATATAATGAAAAAAAGTTACAATTTTCTTTTGTGATAATTTAGAGATTAAAATGTATGGGATTTTTTTTTCTGCCGATTGTACATTTTAACTACCTTGCATAAAAAGCTGCGGGCATTGCTAGTATTTTTATGAATTGCAATAATATTTTCTTAAACAAATTTAGATTGCTATTTTACTTTATCTTAAATTAAATTAACATCTGTACTATTAAAATTTTTGAATGCGTATCTAACATATACAAAGAATCCCTGTAGCAAATAGACAAAATATTCCCTATACATAAAATATATATTAAAGAGGTCATGCCTATGAAATTCTTCTTATGAAAGAAAATGTCTTTTCCCAGCTTTAGAAAAGCCTCTTGGCAATAGCAACTACATTAAATTTGTCCTTATGAGATTTTGTTAGATCACTGTCAAAAATGTGTCTCAAAAGTATTATAGAAGAAACTTCTAAAGATATTGAAGGATATATTTCCCCTGATCTGCTATTTTTAACGCTTCTGGAAAATAACCGTAGTCGTTCAGTAAATACGGCGCCTTACATATACAAATATATTTTTCTTTCAATCTGTCATTTGTCATTTTAAGCTGGACAGTACCGTTTGACCAATTTTAAAATGTGATAAACTGATTAGAGACAAAAATTAGGGGAAAATAACATTATTTCTGAATTGTAATCATCACCTTATTTAATCGAAGAATTTTCCTCTTTATATAAATGAAGATTTCTATTACAATTAGTGGTAATCAAAAGATTTGAGTAACGGAGCAAGCAAACTCTTCCAGTACGTATGTTATATAGAGACATCAGTAAAATATATTATCAAAAGTGTACGAAATCCCCTTTTTTCACCCCAGATTCTTAAACTTTTTTAGGTTGATATAACTGTAAGCATACTTTACGAAATACAACATTAAGAAAAACCCTATTTCTCGAAATCCGTTGTTCACAAAAGGAAGCAGAAAAATGAGGAACTGTATCCAAATATCTGTTGATTAGTGCCAAGGTACGAGTAGCATACACAATATTGCACATACTACTATACTTGGATACACCCTCATCATCTATTTGATTCCTTTTGGGATCAACGGATTTCGAGCTTATTCTATCGACGAAATTTTCAGAATTTTCAAGCTATGTTTTTGAGACATTCACAAAATTTGTTCTATAGGTACACTTAGCTAATACATTATGCACATTATATTTTGATTGCATTCGCGCATGTGCAGTGAAGCATTTTTTAGTAAACCTGCTCATTTTTCATCCAATTATTATTTTTGTAAAATTCTGATTGCAGAGTATTATGTGTAATATTGTTTGTCATATTTTATGAAAAGAACATTTTTTTTATATTAAGAACTCTGCAAATTATAAGCAAAAAACTTGGCAAAATTTGGGACTGTTTTTATAAAAACCTCAATTTTTCAACTAGTATAGATACTATCCTCATGAAAATGAACACCGTTTATTACAATAATTGAGTAACAAATTCCATGATAAAACTTCTGATAATAATAAAATAAAAAATTTAAATTTATTAAAAAAGGGGGTAATTTAAAATCGTCATAAATCGAAACATTATTTGTAGAATTTCAAGATTATTTCATTTAAATAAACAGAAATATATAAGTTTTAATTTCGATTCAACATTTTTAAAAATATGAATTTAAATAAAAATTAAAAATATTTAAAGTAAAAAATTAATGAAAAGGATGTAACATTTTTTAAATCATATTTTCAAAAGTAAATATATTTTTTTTAATTTGCTCAATCAAAAATTAAAGTAAAATAGTTCAAAAATATATGTTCCAAGTTTGAACCATTTATCTTTAACGGTTCTTAACTTATAACAATGTAAATACCAGGAATGGTGAAAAAACGCCTTCATGAAGAAAAGGGCTTTTTCATAAGAAGTCGTTTCCGTGGCAATCATTGCTTGAAAGCTAGATTTTGGAAACGCACCAAAACGAAAAAAATAATATTTCCTGTTCCAATTAAGATAGAAACATGATTTAAAGGTCATTTTAAGCAAAAAAAAAAAAAAAAAAAAAAAGAGAAGATTTTAATGCAATACAGTTTTTTTAGGAAGATTGTAGATTATTGTGTCCAGGACCCCCTTAATTTAACCCTTTTCGCCAAAAATGATATTCAAATGAACGGGTGTTTTGCTTGTATTAGCCGTGATCTTACTTTTGAAAATATTAATGCAGTTTAAATGATGATCCGTTCTTAAACCCTTAAGCACCAAATTAAATTTTTTGATAGTATGGTGAATACCAGACATATTAAATTTCGTCAAATGTAGTTTATGTCGTTATTTTTAATTTCAAATGAATTATTTAATTACATGTAAGGAGATGAAATAAAGACTGATTTATATTATACAAACATAAATTAGGTTAAAAGTAAACAACTAGTACATCTTCATCGCTTGATTCAAAGCTATTCTTTCATTTTTTTCAAGACCTGAGGACATTCCTTTGCATTTCTTATGTAAGCGGGGGAAGGTTTTCCTTAGAGGTTGAAATTACCTCTGGTAAAATTTACAAATTACTGTATTTTGACAAACAGTAGTAATGTAGAATTATTGCTGCTGAAAAGGAACAGTGTTTGATAACAGAAATATTTCAGTATTAATTTTACCCTTTTCGCTAAAAATGATGTTGAAATGAACGGGTGTTTTCTCGAATTAGCCGTGATCCTACTTTTGAAAATATTAATGCAGCTTAAATAATGAACCGTTCTTAACCCCTTAACCTTTTATGTACTGAATGACGAATTCATGAAAATTTTATCTTCTAAAACATTTTTCGTGAATTGTTTAAACTACATTAGAAGATTTACATAATCATTTAAAAATTTTTAGAAGGATTACAGAAGGATTGAAGGATTTAGGAGGATTAATTAAATTTGAATTTATAAGGATTTTGTATAATATTTATAACCCCACACAAATCTTTTATTTTAAATATTTTCTTAGTATTTTGTAGAATTAAGAAATGTACAAATATAATATTCTTAGAATAGAAATATAGAAATATTTCCGAATTGAACCCCCCTCAACGCCAAGAAAGCTGAAAAGATGCAAAGGCAAAAGAAATCATCATTTAAAAAATATTTATATTTTGTGTAACCAATGATGCTTTTGGAAAAAGATAAAGTAATGTATCTACAACTCATTCTAAACTGTATTACAGCTAACGGATGTATTAAATGAATTTTATAACAAGTTATTTCAATGATACGCATAAGTACCGTCAGTAGATAAAAGGTTAAGTACCAAATTTTATTTTTTGATAGCATGCTGAATACGTGACATATTAAATTTCGTCAAATGTAGTTTATGTTTTTATTTTTAATTTCAAGTGAATTATTTAATTACATGTAACGTAAGGAGATGAAGTAAAGATTCATTTATATTATACAAGCAGAAATTAGTTTCAAACTAAACAACTAGTACATCTTCATCGCTTGATTCAAAGATATCATTACTATCGTCTATGTCATCATCAGAATTAGGAACATAATCACTGACAGTACCTGACATAATTAAGTCTATGAAATCACTATCTATCAGAGGTGCAAACAAACCAAAACCGAAACAACTACAAAAGACAAATCAGTAGAATGACCAACACAAAAAGAAATCAACGATGAAGAATGAAAAAGATCAGCTGGAAAACTAATGAGTTTTGTTTTCGACGCGTAACACCATTTATTGGCTGAAAAAACAATCATTGCTATAAAGCCTGTTCAAAACCAATCATAATAGCAATTAACGACGCAAAAAAAATAATGCTTAGAACGTTGCAGTCAGGACTTAAAATTAGATACGCATATACGTCCTGGTATTTCAAATAAAAGAATTAATGGTGTACGCAGGTACATCGTGGTGCTTAATCCGTACGCACACGTGATTATTTTTGTGACGTTAGCATACATGTGGGATAAATATCACCCCATTTTGTCTCTCATTATATTTTTGGCTAAATACGTATTAAAAACAAATTTCCTACAGCATATTGTAAAATGTATCAGTACTCGTCTTTTTATGGGGGGGGGGGGTTGTGCTTTTTATATTTATTTACAGATTTGTAGCAGTTTCTATAAAAATTCAGGTTTTTCTTTGAAAAAATATGCTGCACATTTGCAAAGGATTTATTTTACACCTTAAAACATGAATTATTTCACAAAACTGATATAAATTACATTTAACCCCTCTTATCAATATATAAGAGTAGCTTTCTGTTACTTTTTCATTAAAATTATTTTATTGTGTGTTATCGCGTAAGAAATGAAAGTATCGAAATTAAACGTTCGTACACGCGCGGAATTTTTCAATGCCAAGAGGTACATATTACTCTTCTCCTAACTCGCAAAGAAACGGCATTCCTTTAACCTCTTCAGTCCCTGGGTCCCCGTACGGGGACAACTGTTCTTTTCATAAAAAAAACTAAAAGGTTCGATTTTTTTACATTTTCACATCGCTACTTAATAGTTGAATGTTTTTTGCTTTCATAGGAAACGAATAAATGGCAGCATCGAAGCTGATTCCCACATAAAATAAATGTTATTTTCATCTGAGTTTGCAAAATGCCTAAAAATGCCCAAATGACAGTATGACCAAGAAAGTGAGAAATTTTCATAATTCATTAATAACTTAAATCTTTTACAATAAAAATTTTTGAGGATTTGTAGATTATTTACTTGTTTAAAGCTCTTAAATTTGTGATTGCGTTAATTTAGGTTAATGGTTATTAAATGATATTTTTAAGGGGGATACATATTTTTGGACCTAAATTAATAAGCGCCTAAAGGATCAATTTCAGAAAAGATATTTTTCTGTCATTTACGATGTCATTTTGTTTGGAAAAAACCAATGAATAAGCATTTGTGTTATTATTTTAGCTTCGGAACTGAAGAGGTTAAACACCCCTGTTTAATTGTTAAAAGGACGTTTTAGTATGCTCCGCTCGCACTAGATGGCACCACCAAAAACATACCTACAATATTTGACCCCCTGGGTTTCCTAGCTCCTACTACAAAACGAATAAAGATCATGTTACAAGATCTTTGGAAAGATAAGATTTCGTGGGATGAAGGAATCCCAGACTCCATTCTACAGGTTTGGAATGAGTTTTTATCAGAAATTCATTTGTTAAAGTCAATTGAAATACCCAGATATATTAATTCTTATAATCAAAATTATGTCCAAATTCAGTTACATGGTTTTTGTGATGGCTCAGGTAAAGCTTATGCTGCTGTTACTTATTTACGTGTTGTTACTCCTGACGAAGTATTTGTCAATTTGATTGCAGCTAAAATTAAAGTAAATCGAATAAAACATCAAACACTGCCACGTATTGAGATTTGTTCAACTCTGTTACTAGCCAAGTTATGCTCAGTCATTATCGATACTTTACCAAAATTAAATCTTAAATGCCAAAATTAAGTCTTATATAGCAGTATTTGTCTCTATGTGCACTAAGGAGGTACACTTTGAGTTGGTATCAGACTTCTCTGTGCAAGCCTTGCTAACAGCCTTGAGGCGATTTATCGCGAGTAGAGGTCTAGCGTCTGATGTATATTCAGATAATGTAAAAAACTTCACAGGTCTCGCTAATCAGTTAAAGCTGCTATTCCAATATTTGAGGGAAAATGAAGTTCAAGAATTTCTTTCGAGCCAGAAAATCAATTAGCATTTTATTCCTCCATATGCGCCACACTTTGGTGGGCTATGGGAGGCAGCTGTAAAGCTTACTAAAAATCACATACTAAGAGTATGCAAATCTAGTGTGTTGAATTTTGAAGAATTAACTACTTTGCTATGTCAAATTGAAAGTTGCATAAATTCAAGACCCTTAACCCCTATGTCTTCGGATCCATCAGATCCAGGTGCATTAACTCCACGTCAGTTTTTGATAGGAGCACCCCTCCTTGATATTCCAGAATCTTCGAATACCAGAATTCTAACATTAAATGCTCAGTGGCGCATGATAGAAGAAGCACAGAATCAATGTTGGTGTAGATGGTCAAGTGAATATCTTCAACATCACCAACAGCGTCCAAAATGGATTACTATACAAGCTAGTTTACGAGAAGGAGACTTCGTGATTGTTCACGATCGATTTCAGCCCATGAGATGGAAGTTGGGCCGCATTCTAAAAACTTTTCCTGGACCGGACAATCTTGTACGAGCCGTCCTGATTAAAACAGCTGACTGTGATACCAAGCGTCCCATTTCAAAGGTGTCCCCTCTCCTGCCGGGGAGGCAGAGGATGTTTAATTGTAAAAAGGACTTTTTAGTATGCTCCGCTCACACTAGATGGCAGCATCAAAAAAGATGAAAAAAACTGTCTTTTTGATCAGAACTTTTTACTGCGAATAAATTAGATTTTAATTCATTGTAAAACATATTCTTTTTAACTCTTTTTTAATTTTAAAATTCTTATTGTCATTTTTATGTAATATGTACATTAATCATTGTCTTTTTTCTTTTTAATAGATAATTTTTATTTTCTTTGATTCTTTGCATGCGCTGCAGAACTGCTGACGAATTCGTTCTGTTATGATGCTAGATTCTGAAGTATGAAAGACAATTCTGATTCGATTAAAATATGAAATACAAATCTTATTCTCTTTTATTAGTAGTAGTGAGTAAATTAATTTTACATATTCAAATCTTTCATAATCTACAATATTTGATAATTAAGTTTTCGTAATTCATCTATCGTTCGGCTGGATTCTGCAACGAGAAACAAAAAGGTACTGTTTTCATTTCTGTTTAATTCTGTTCAATAAAGAGAAATTCTATATTCTATCATTCTTAAAACTTTACACCTCCTTCTCAACTTTGACCTTGGAAGGTACAAGGCAGGTCAAAAGTGTCCTCAAAACATTTATCCCCCTTTTCGAAGGAAAAATGTGATTAGGATGAAATCTACTTTACAGGTTAAGAGGTTAACGTCAAAATTCCTCGTTTCAACTGTGTCCTCGTTTTATCCGTGCTCGTGTAAAACGAATTTGACTAGAATTAAAACACTGAAAAATATTTTTTATATCCTAACAACTCAGTTGCGTAAATAGCCAGCCAAAAACGTCTTTTACGCATCTATTATTTTCTACCAAAAAGACTATCCCAGAAAGAGAGACATTTCTTTTACTATTTTTCTTAATTTAACTTCAAGGAGTTTTTCTAACTGTGTGCTTTAAAATTCGAATGTAAATCACGAGTTTATTTTTTACTCTAATTGTAAAGTAAAAGGAAAATTATCTGATTGTTAGCACGTTTCAGAAAAATGTATAAATAGAAAAGACGGTGGTTTTTTAGCGTTCGTTTGTTTCTTTTAGAAAGAACCGAGGTTTAACTATCAGCTCTTCTTTTATCTTTTTTAAAAATTCGTAACATAAATGAAGAAATGTAAATTTACGATAGGTTTTTAATCAGATTTAGAACTAACTTAAATTTCCACGATACATAGCTGTAAAAAAATGCAGTATTTTTTTGTTTTGTTTTGTTTTGTTTTTTTACTAAAATATTATTGGAATTTTATAATGTAAAATTATATTTCAATGACCGGAATTTTTTTATGAAAATTATCTTTAAACATGACTCGTTTCTTAAATTTTCATACACGAAAAATGCATGACTCTTTGGAAAGGGCTAACATTTATACCTTGAAAGTTATTATTAATATTTTATTTCTCCAGATTGGATGTTATTAGCTTCGTAGACAGTATTAATAGCTAAGCAATGCAGTTAAGTATTATTATTTTTTTAAGACGTTAGCTAAAATGTTATAATACATTCTCCTAATTTCTAAAACTATAAATGAAAATTATTAATGATTTTTCAAAAGGAATGAATAATACTTAATTAAAACTCATTCTTGATAGAGTGCAACTTTTTATTATATGCGTATTGAAAATTGCACTGTATGTTTAAATATTAATCTGGTAATGATGTTTTTTGCTTTAAAAACATCTTTTGAAATTTTTAGCGAACGCACTGCAAATAGAGACGTTTTAAAGTTATGCACATATGTGACTGCAAAAGAATTCCGACGCTTAAGTGTCTTAATCTGAAAATTAAGATATTATAGCTGTCTTTATTTAAGACACGTAAGAGTTTTTATGATCATAGTATGAGCGATTTGATTATTCCGTTCTTCTTTCGTAATAACCACCAGGGGGCACTCCCAGTTGCGTATGCATTATAGATTTTTTCGTTCGACCTTGGTGCACGTTGAAACTCAAACTGAAAAAAAAAAATTTGTTCTCGTATATTTTAATTCTTTTTTTGCGGAATGTGAAGTTCTGCGATTTTAATTCGTATTAACTTAGATTATTTAATGAATAGATACATTCGACTTGTGTACTTGACACCAAATGACTCTTATAATCTGTCGTTGATATAAGGACGGGATAGGCACAGAAGTAGACAACACTTGCAGAGTACATCCGGGAATTCTACAAAGTGTGTGCAACGGAGATCAACTTAATATTATTTGGTACTAATTTTTATCAGTAATATTGAGTTATTCTTCTTCCTCTCGTCAAAGCTGGTAAACAACCTTAGTAGAAACAGCACCGAAAACTGACGATAAGTCAAAATTAAAATAATAAAACTTTGTAAAAATCACCATAAATTCCCAAAATACGTAGGACGCTTTTCGAGGTGTAAAATTAAGAGCCCGTCATCAGCTACTGTAAACATGTGTTCGTAAGGGTAAAAGTGCACACAAATGAACAGAAGGGCAAAGGAGGAGATATTACGAAAAGGGCGACAGGTGGCGCTAGCTGTACGGTAAAAACCAATCACAGAGGAGCTTATGCAGAATTGGAAAGTGCTGTCACAAGGATAGAAAACATTTGCAAAAGAGTAAAGGAAATAAACAAAATTAAAATAAATAAAGAGGTAAATAAAAAAATAAATAATAAATAAATGAAATAAACAAATAAATAAATAAATAATAAAAATACAGAAAAATAAATAATATTAATAAAAGAGAGAGAAACAAAAGAAAGTTTTTTTTTCTTTTAAACCATAAAAATGAAAAGAGTGAAAGAATTACAAAAGCAATTTCCAAGCTGAAGAGAGAAAAGGAGATGATGAGAGATCGTTGAAAAATTTATCATAATTTTTTTAAATAAAATAAGCTTCGTGAAAATCCAAGTGAGTGGGAGAAACAGGAAAAGAAACAATTCTGCCATGGAAAAATTAAAACAGTGACTGGAAGTCCTACAATGAGAGGCATTAGAATATTTAGAGATTTCTTGATTTGATATATACTTCTGGTGCTCGCTTAATCTGAACTTTAAAGCTCTCTTAGTTTGATCAATATAACCTAAATTACAAGAACAAGGAATAAAATAAACGCCCCACTCAGTAGGGATAGGATCTTTGAGAGAAGAGGATTTAATTTTATTGATAGGTTTGAATATAACTTTGAAATTGAAACGAGAAGTGGTTTTAGAAATTTTCAAACAAATTTTATTCTCCTCTCTGTCTGAAAATTTCTAAAATCTAACTTTTATTGTTTTAATTGAAACAACTTTAGTCCTGCGAATTATGTTTTGAGGATGCAAAAAAATTTCATTCTTATAATATAATTAGCCGGATATATTAACCCCTTAACTGCCAATGAAATCTGATGCAATTCCCAACGTCTTATGTAATTACATAATTTTGCGATTATACTAGACGAAGATTAGTTTTCTAAAATAAAAGTAAGAAATTGCACAAATTACATTTATGCAAAATGCTGCTCTGATTCGGAAAATTTGTTCTCTCCCATGCGAGGTCCCAAGCGTTTATAATAGTTAGAGATATTTCCTAAAGACGTATATATACGCCTTCTTCTAAAATGATGCGTCTTTTTCCATCACTGTGACAGATGTTTAAATTTCAAATAGAGGAATTTTTCTTACTGCTTGCAACAGCGTTTCAAGTAAGTGTCAAGATTTTCTTTATAGTACTAAACTAGTGTCTTTTATAATTTTCTTCATAGTACTAAAATTAGTGTATTTTATGGTTTCCTTTATAATACTAAAACTACCCAGTGTCGGCATGGGCACAGTGATTTCGGTGAAGTGTCGGTTGCATGTCGCCAACTGAAACATAAGAATCAGCTTTTTCGACTGCAGGTTACCGTAATCGGTCCCCTTATGGTTATATATCGGCAAGCGACTTTCACCGGCAAGTGATGCAGGACCGATATGTGATTTCTGATAGTGGCCCGATTAGATTTGCCAACATCGGTCCAAATTTGGAATTTTTAGTCTTAGCCGACATTTTTTTCTTTTTCTTAATTTCGTTTGAATTTGAGTTTTGATAAGATATGTACATTTCATGTATTTCATATGAAATTCTAACAGTGATAAACAAATAAAAATTCAGAAATAGCTTATATATATTTTTTTTTAAAAGCTGTTATTGAATTCATTTTGAAAGGCTTACAATTATTTGAATCATCAAGAGAGTTTCTTAAATCGCCCCTTAAAATTATTATTCGTTATAAAGTTAATCGTAGAAAAAAAAGGTTCATAAATTAATTATTTTCTAAATATATATTCATTTTAACCCTCCGACTGTCTTGGAAAAGGGCAAAATTGTAATGCTGTTTTCTCGGCATTTTGTTTTAAATGCAAAAAAAAATGATTCTTTGAACATTTTATAAAAAAACTTAATAACGAATATGAGTGCAATCCTTGGAAGTATTAATCATTGTTCAAGGTATTAAAAATACATTAAATCAATAGAATTATATTACTTTAGATATTGCTTGTATTGCAGTGAAACCTGGAGCTCAGTGAACGTATTAACACGCGCTTGTCAGTGAGGGGGATAAAAGTTATAGCGATGTTTCTTATTTTATTTAAAAGCAAATTATTAAAAAAGTGCTTAAAATTATTTTACAAGCTATAAAAATATAAAAAAAAATACCCAACTTAAGCATTAAAATTTAAAAGAAAGATTCAGAAATCTCCCACTTCTAAAAAATTATTTACCAGAAAAAAAAAAGATAAATTAATATTTCTATTTTATTTGATGATTAAAAAATGTTGAGAAGTAAAATAATCATTTTTGCTACTTAATCACTAAAAATATATTCTACATTAAATCATCAAATGATAAAAAATGAACTCTTATTCTAATTAAAAATTTTCTTTTTTTATTAAAATTACCTTTTCTATTTTACAAATATATATTTCTTCAATTAACGCATTTAATTAATTATAATTCCTAAAGAGAAAATTTTATTAAGAGAAAAACCTCTGAAAGTCACTTTTTTTATTTAATAAGCATTCTTAAATTTATAAGAAAGATTCAGAAATAATCCCATTTAAAAATTGTCTTCCAAAAGAAAAAAAATGTAAATTAATATTTTTATTTTATTTTTAAATTAAAAATCTTGATAAGTATCAAATTAATATTGCAACATACTCATTAAATATATGTTCTACTTTAAATCATCAAACGACATAAAATGAATTCTTATTCTAATTAAAAGTTAATAATTACTAACTTTTTATTTATTAAAATACATTTTTCCATGTTAAAAATATATATATTATAAATTAACGCAACGCATGTAATTGCATTATAATCCAAATAGGAAAATTTGATTAATTGAACAAGACCTCTAAAAATATTGTTTTAATACTTAATTATTCTTAAATTTATATCTATTCTTAATTATTCTTAATTATATCTATATCTTAATTAAACTTAAAATTATTCTTAAATACCTTCGCTTTAACAAATTTGCTAAGATATTTATTTCATTCATTTAAATATTAAATTAACTTTTAAATAAACGCGCGTAAGACAATTATAAATAAATAAATAAAAAATAAAATAAAAACAGTTCAAAATTCTCATTTTCCCATCTACTATTTACCTTTAATGAGAAACCATTACATATCGATACGACTTCCCCTTATTACCTCATACAATCCTCCCCTGATCAAGTCTGAATGGTCAAGTGGTTAAGGAGTCTATTTCCTGTACTTGGGTTCGCTGGATCAAACCCAACCTCAGCCAGCACCGAAACACGTACTTTTCAAATATGCATTCCACGATGGCTCATAGATGGCGCCATCAAAAGAGATTTTTTTTTTCAATCGATGCTGGTGTCGGGCTGACTAGTGTCTCGGTGTATCTCGGCTCCCTATGGTGATTTTTCTCCTACCTCTTGGCTGAGGAATTGGTGCTAGTTATTTTTGAGGTTGCTGTATTTCAGACGAAGCACAAGCGCTCGCTCGCGCTATCGTTGAAAAGTCTGTTTAGAACTATTATTTTAACACAATCAAACTGATTGGTAAAGTTATCATACAAATTGAATATTTCCAACTGAGCGAAAAAATGCCCAGGCTGGGAATCGAACCCAGATCCTTGGCTTACAAGGCCAATGCTTTTCCATTTAAGCTAACTGGGCCGACAACCAGCCAGCATATTTCGCTCAGAAAACCTTATTGGTAATAACATCTGGTCTGTCATGTAGACAGCTCAACAGAATAAACCGCAGGTAAAGGAACTCCATATAAACGATGGATACTATTATTGAACTATTATTTTATAGTAGATGAACTATTATTTTAACACAATCAAACTGATTGGTAAAGTTATCATACAAATTGAATATTTCCAACTGAGCGAAAAAATTCAATTGGAAATATTCAGTTGGAAATATTCAATTTGTATGATAACTTTACCAATCAGTTTGATTGTGTTAAAATAATAGTTCATCTACGTATCCATCGTTTATATGGAGTTCCTTTACCTGCGGTTTATTCTGTTGAGCTGTCTACATGACAGACCAGATGTTATTACCAATAAGGTTTTCTGAGCGAAATATGCTGGCTGGTTGTCGGCCCAGTTAGCTTAAATGGAAAAGCATTGGCCTTGTAAGCCAAGGATCTGGGTTCGATTCCCAGCCTGGGCATTTTTTCGCTCAGTTGGAAATATTCAATTTGTATGATAACTTTACCAATCAGTTTGATTGTGTTAAAATAATAGTTCATCTACGTATCCATCGTTTATATGGAGTTCCTTTACCTGCGGTTTATTCTGTAGAGCTGTCTACATGACAGACCAGATGTTATTACCAATAAGGTTTTCTGAGCGAAATATGCTGGCTGGTTGTCGGCCCAGTTAGCTTAAATCGAAAAGCATTGGCCTTGTAAGCCAAGGATCTGGGTTCGATTCCCAGCCTGGGCATTTTTTCACTCAGTTGGAAATATTCAATTTGTATGATAACTTTACCAATCAGTTTGATTGTGTTAAAATAATAGTTCATCTACGTATCCATCGTTTATATGGAGTTCCTTTACCTGCGGTTTATTCTGTTGAGCTGTCTACATGACAGACCAGATGTTATTACCAATAAGGTTTTCTGAGCGAAATATGCTGGCTGGTTGTCGGCCCAGTTAGCTTAAATGGAAAAGCATTGGCCTTGTAAACCAAGGATCTGGGTTCGATTCCCAGCCTGAGCATTTTTTCGCTCAGTTGGAAATATTCAATTTGTATGATAACT
Source organism: Maratus speciosus (assembly GCA_963932465.1). Taxonomy (NCBI): domain Eukaryota; kingdom Metazoa; phylum Arthropoda; class Arachnida; order Araneae; family Salticidae; genus Maratus; species Maratus speciosus. The sequence goes on along the minus strand of OZ010788.1, from coordinate 491,791,559 downwards.
TTACCAATCAGTTTGATTGTGTTAAAATAATAGTTCATCTACGTATCCATCGTTTATATGGAGTTCCTTTACCTGCGGTTTATTCTGTTGAGCTGTCTACATGACAGACCAGATGTTATTACCAATAAGGTTTTCTGAGCGAAATATGCTGGCTGGTTGTCGGCCCAGTTAGCTTAAATCGAAAAGCATTGGCCTTGTAAGCCAAGGATCTGGGTTCGATTCCCAGCCTGGGCATTTTTTCGCTCAGTTGGAAATATTCAATTTGTATGATAACTTTACCAATCAGTTTGATTGTGTTAAAATAATAGTTCATCTACGTATCCATCGTTTATATGGAGTTCCTTTACCTGCGGTTTATTCTGTTGAGCTGTCTACATGACAGACCAGATGTTATTACCAATAAGGTTTTGTGAGCGAAATATGCTGGCTGGTTGTCGGCCCAGTTAGCTTAAATGGAAAAGCATTGGCCTTGTAAGCCAAGGATCTGGGTTCGGTTCCCAGCCTGGGCATTTTTTCGCTCAGTTGGAAATATTCAATTTGTAAGTCTGTTTAGGTTAGATGTTTTTTTTGATCGAAGATGGCGATGGCGGATAATACAGCGATAATTTCATACTCACAAATTTTCACTACTACCATTCTACTATTTCTATACTACAATTCTACTCTCATTATTTATTTATCAATCAGTTGATCGTGTTAAAAATAGTTAAAATGCTATAATTTAATCTTCCGTAATTGGGTAATCTTTTTAAAACAGGGCATATTAGCATGTTTTTAAATAAACAGCAAACACAATTGTATGCGGCATGATCTTTGTAGGTTGGAAGATAGGATTTTAATTTCTTGTGCATTATTAAACACTAGAAAAATTCTTTCCTAAAATTTTCTCAATGTTATGTGAACCGTGGTACCTACAAATAAAAATTCAATAAAATCGCACATTTCTTCTATTAAGGTACAGTAAACACTTCTCAAAAATGATACCATTTTCAGGCATGAAAGTTTTCCTCCTAAAGGTGGAATTTCACCTTTTTAATAATAATTTTGGTCATTTTCTGGATTGATGCAAAAATGCAAAGAAAATATTGGAAGCATATAAGGTGGGGGGGGGGATCTTGAAAATTTAATAATCAAACATTTTGTCTAACTAAAATCCTTGGAGTTTTTTTTTCTGAATTGCTGTGCAAAAGATCTATCAAATCAAAGGGAAGCTTATATTATAATCCTATGAAAGTCGTGTAAATAAATTTGATTAAATTGATTTGATTTATTTAATTGATTTATTTATTGATTTGATTTATTTGATTGATTTATTTATTGATTTGATTTGATTTGATTAATTGATTTGATTCAATACTTTTGATTTAAAATTTTAAATTTGTTTTTAATGCTTTCTAAGCTATGAAAAGAAAATAACAACATACAATTATATTTCATTTTATCCCATAAATAACTGTTAAAATGTGTCTAAATTTTAAAAGTTTGGTGCCATCATATGGGCCGAAAAGATTGTCCATCTTTTTTCCTATTTCCCACTTTCATGCCTGTATTTTAGGCTCTTGAATATCACATCCCCCTCCCCCCAAAAATGCAATTTTATTCTTTAGATTGACATTGATACCTGAATTTTGCAGGCAGGTACATTTTGAATAGTAATCCTGTTTAAGTGTTACTTTATTGAAAACTTTAAGAGAAGATAATCTAAAGCCCCCCCCCCCCCTCCTTGATTAAAAAAAAAGTTTTGGTGGTATGACTTCGAATAATCAAAGGTATTTTAAATTTTGTATGCAGGTAAATCCTTAATAGTATATATGCTAAGAAAATTTGAAGGGTCATAAACAAAAGTGTTACTTTTTTTATCAGGGGAGGGGAGGGGGAAAACATTTTTTGGACCCCACTCATTAAAATTTCAATTGGAGTATTTTCGCATCACTATTAAGGTTATATGTTCATTCAAAATTTCTAGTGTCTATGACTGTTTTAATTCTGAAACAAAGGTATATATATATTTTTTAGAATTTTTCAAATTTAAGTATGACTCTATTCAGAATGTGCCTGCCTACAAAATGCAAGTATTTATGACAATTAGAAGACACATTATCAAAAATGTTATTTTTCCGTGAAGGGGGCGGGGGAGGGAGGCGAAACCCTTTGGAATCCACAAGTTGAAATTTCCGAAATCGGAATATATAATAAGCATTATTACTATTCAGGTTCTATCTGTGTTCAAAATTTCTAGTAAATTGTTTTCGATATAACATTTTTGCTTCGCAAAACTAGCAACACTTCGCCAAACTAGCAATACTTCGCCAAATCTAGCTTCGATTGGACTTAGTTGAATCCAGTCTCTATGATCTCCATAGGGAGCGGAGCTACACCAAGACGCTAGTGTCGGGCTGCGACCGACATTCGTATGGATAGCTATCGGTGTGCTGCCGGCATAGTGTTTTGCTGATACTGGACCGGCTGTGCGTCTACCTGTCGGGCGTCACTCGCCCGGCGTGTCGAAAAAGATACGGAACCGGTACGGCAGCCGGTATCGTGCCGATACCGTCGGTAACGGCAAAGCGGCTGTCGGCCGATTGTTTACCGATAGCTCTGTGTTTGCTGGGTAGTGTCTTTTGTGATTTTCTTTATAGTACTAAATAAAATATTAAATTTAGTTTTGAATCTGTTTGCGAAAAATACACCAAATCTAGAAGTATATATTTTTACACTTATGACCATGTCCTGTATTACAAATTATATCTAAATTCTCACCTATTTTCCCAAATTTAAAGTAATAATACCTCTAAAAAAAAGACATTTTATGTTAAATTCATTCTCTTCTATTCAATAGCAGATATCTCTCAGTAACCAACCAAAGTCAAAATAAAAAAATAAAAATGTTTAGAAGACCGTCTAATGCTTTTAAAAATATATTTCTTCGTCTTCACGAGGTAAACATATTAGTTAATCAGCGTTTCTGCTCTCAACCACAGATTAAAAATAACATAAATAAAGTATATGAAAATATATGACATTGTCATAAGACTCATGCATTATGTGCTGTTAATCTACGAGTAGCTGTAAAACTGCCTGTAAAAATATACATAAATGATTGATTTGAAATCAATTCTAATATTGATTTTTTGATTAATTTTGGTAAAAAAGCAATTTAAAATTTAAAATGGATATTAGTAAAAACACTATAACGAGGTTTTGAACTTAACATTGTGGTTTTTATAAGTATATTTATATGCACTTGAAAAATAGAAAAATGACGAATAGATGAACAGTTTGCTGCATATTTTTAACGGTGTAGAGATAAGGTCTCCGGAGATTCCAAATCTCTTGAATTTCTCCTATAAAAAAAACTACTCTCTATATTCCCAACAAAACGCTAATATATAAAGCCTGCATCCTCTCTATCATTACTTATGCCTCTTCGTCTGGTGTTTCATATGTAAATTTAACATGGAAATCCTTTCTAAAGTTTATAATATAAATTTAAGTACGGTAATTGATCCATTTAAATATTTGATCCTTTATTCAACAGGCCAAAACTTTTCAAAACAAGTTTGTAAGTGGGATCACAGATCGCACAGAGGGTTTTGTTTAATATTCCTTTCAAAACACTTTATCCATTTGCAAAATCTGTTAGTTCCACATTTCGCAACCTGGGGCACACTCTATTCTAAACAAACCTGTATCTGAACGGAACTCCGTTTTAAAAACTATCCGTAGATATATTAGTCGCGGGGATCGGCCCCATAGCACCCGAGATAGGTAGACACCCCTGGCGATAAAAATTGGAACTAAAATATGTACGGCTGTGGTGCATAATATGACAGAGTGGTCAAAGATGTGTCGACAAACGTTAGAAAATTGCACCTCGGGTGAAAATTGTGGAGGTTAGAAAAATTGCTAAAAATACAGAAGTTAGAGCTCGGAGGGATAAATAATATAATACTTTTTGAAATTTTTATGATTTTTCGAGTAATCGCAAGTGTTCTGTTATAAGTATACAAAATTTCATATCTCCAACTTAAGTAGGGGTTGAGTTAGAAAAATTGCTTAAAATACACAAGTTAGAGCCCAGAGGGGTAAATATAAGACTTTTCCAAAATTTTAAGATTTGTCGTTTGATGTGAAGTTTTCAACAATAAGAATCTAAAATTTCAAGTCTTCAACTCAATTAGGGGCTCAGTTAGAAAAAAAAGCTTAAAATGCACAAGTTAGAGCCGAGAGAGGTAAATATAAGACTTTTTCAAAATTTTAAGATTTGTCGTTTGATATGAGGTTTTCAGCTATAAGAATCCAAAATTTCAAGTCTCCAACATATATAGTTTCTGAGAACGGGCTCTGTGACAGACAGACTGAGGAGTGAGACGAATAGGGTTTCGTCAGATGAACGAAAGCCTAAAAATATGCGAAAATATTTATAACATCCCAATGAGATTATTGAACTGCCGGATTACAACGTCTCCTACCACAGCAGTAGAAACACAGCGTTATTCAACATTGATTGAAGATACCTGATTTTCTTTCTATTGTTTTTCTTGAGTTTTGTTGTTGTTGTTGTTGTTGTTGTTGTTGTTTCTGTTGTTTAATATATTTAATTTAAATGTCTTATATCTGTATATATATGTATATATATATATATATATATATGTTATATAAAAATTTTACCTTTTACTATTCATTTAAATTATTCTAAATTGCCGGCCTATTCATCATTTCCTTTTTTTTTAATACGCTCTATTATTTATTTCTAGCTAAATTCCTCTATTTTTAAAACGCGTATCTTAATAATAGATTTATTCCAAAACGTAATCTAAACTTTTAATCCCTTCATTATTCTTTATCGTCTACTAAACTGTAAAGTTCTGAACGCAGTTACTTATTTTTCAAATGTTTATCAAAGCCATTTTTACTTTTTTATTCTATTTCTTTCCTTTTCCCCGCCAGCTGGGAGACAACCTTTTCACATCGAAATCATTTCATTAGCGGCGCTGGGATTCTTTCCTGTGACGTTTCTTGATCGCTCTCCATTGACTGAGTGTCGGATCCCAGTTTCACTTCGAGGCTCGTTCGTGATTTTCGTTGGTTTAGCTTGAAGTTTTCCTTTCAATCGGAATTCCTCCGCGCATTTTCATAAATAGCGAGAGCATGAGTTCAGAAGGAGAGATTTTTGTTTTGTGATTGTTTAGATAATCTGTTACCCGGTGTCCTTAGCCATGTGGAATATTCATTTCGTAAATTAACATCTATTTAGCATGAGTAATTAGTTTAAGCTCGAGTGGAATGCTCTGATTTCTCATCTGCGGGAATTGTTTAGTGTTGGTGTGTTCTGATGGAATAAACAGTTGTTCTATGACTACGTTTCCATGTGTTTAATTGGAAAAACCCCATATTTCTTCATACGCCTTTTTTTGCCACTCACGCTGCCTTGTTTTCATAATGAAATAAGTGTTTGAATGGATTATACCAATATTATCATCGCTCTACAGCTGCTATATTTTCATAGAGTTGATACCTCCGCTAGCAATGCTTGTGCTAAGTGGTAGGATTGCTTACAACATCACCAACGGCTGATTAAAATGTGGTATGACTCCAGTAATACGTAATAAGCACGATGTGATATTTCAACTACACCCATTAAATTGTTTCGTAACATATATATATCTACATCAAAAAACTAAGAAGAAAGAACATTAAAGGGACAACGATCGTCATCAAAGTAGGTGTTCGAAATTACGACCCCGGGCCATGATGCATGAAAGCGCATCTCCGGCGTATGGAAGTTCTAATGTTCTTGAAAATACTGGGAGTGCCCCAGACATCCCCAGCAGCTGCCACGATGCATGCAACAAGTTCCTCAACACTTTCTAACATTGTCCCGGCATTTTTGCAGTACTAAGAATAATAAACATGTTTTCTCTCCCTGTTCGTGTTTTTTCTTTCTTGTGTTTTGTGTCGTCACTACCGCGACAGGAAAGCGTTTTCGACCCTGGGTTGCTATGCAAATCTGAATCCTTGTGATGTCCCCTACCTCCCCCTAAAGTTCGTCCCATTACTTCTGGGACACCCTGTATATATATATATATATGTGTGTGTGTGTGTTACGGTCCATTTGATTAATAGGTTATTATTAATAATTACCAATTAATATCCAAATAAACCGGTTAATATGATTAATTTATGAGAATTTATCTAATTAACCGGTTATTATTAATAATTACCAAATAATATCCAAAAAAACTTAATATGATTAATTTATGAGAATTTCTCAAGTTAACCGATTATTATTAATAATGCCGAATAAAGTTCGGTTAATATAATAAATTTCAACTCGTTTAGCTTGAGATTTTCATTAGGTATACGTACATTAATTCCGTGTCAGCGCCTCACTGTTGTGCAATCGTATAATAGCGTTTGTGAGCACGCAAGTTTGCTTTCGTCCATTGGCAACAGCTTGACTATATCAGTTAATTTTTTATTTTAGATGCAGGTTGCCGCATCTCCCGGGACGCTCCAGTAATGTTTATTTTTCGTCGCAGTTTCGATTTTCCTTTATTCATTGCGGGCGAAGTAATATCAATTGATGCAATTTTTGTTGGGAGTTTTAAATTTATTCAATTAAGAAAGTTAGACACAAAAACATCTGAAAAAGTTCCTTATCACCCAAGTTGTGGAACTGCAGAGATTATGGTCACCATTTTTGGAGCACCGTGCGTCGTGCAAAGAGATAATGTCTAAGAATTTGCAGATAAAATTATTGAAGAAGTTTGAGAAATGTGGAATCTACTCAATATTTTTCACGGAAATCCAAGACACAGTCAATCACAAGGCTTAATTGTAAGAGCAAACCATTGGAATGATCTTATCCACTTGGCTTGAAATAAAGAGTACAAAAATGTGTCTGTACAAGAAATCAGTCTAAAAAGGATATGCAATTCCAGACAGCAATCTCATTCGATGATGAGTATATGCGCAATGAATGATGACAATATCTACGTGGATCGGTAGAATGGAGAGAAATGTTCCAGGTTCAATCAAAAATGGTAATAAGAATTAAACGGTAATTGAAGGAGAGCAACATAATTTTGAAACAGAAAAGAGGGGGGGAAATGTTTCTGTGATGTTGAAATGGAATATTTTGATGAAAACAAGGAAGATCCCTCTTTTTCACGAGGTTAAGTCTCGAAAATTATCAAGAAGCCTGACGCTCAAATAAACAGTCAACTAAATAAGAAAGCGGAAAAAATATTACTGTTTTCGAAGTTCAAATTTCAACGTCAAAATTTCAGTTCCAAGAAAAATACCAGAGGTAGATATGGGTGAGGCTAATTGTTGGAATACAACGTCCATTTATCTTACCCTTTTCTTTCAGCGCATGCGCGTACAGTGACGTTTCTACAAATCCGCTCTGCGAGCGAGATTATTTAGTTCTGTTAAAAAACATGTCAGTGCTTAGTCGCACTTAAGCTATGTATATATTTTTGTCTTCGTGTTAGTGTTAATAAATGTTTATGTCGAGCTATTCTGCTAACTCTGTGTGCCCCCAAAACCAACAAAGTTTATGGGTACCAGAGACGCTACTCACTGCGCTATAAATAGCAGAAATATTTTTTAATTCGAACTTTCGAATCGTAAAGTCTTAAGCCTAAACTGAAACTAAGAACTCTTCTACGTTCTGTCATTAACTGTTTTGATTTGTGGCTGCGAGATATTTTATTTAATCATGTCACATGTTACGACAATTGAAAAGCTCGGCAAAGATAACTTTGATAGCTGGAAACTTCAAATTGAAGCAGTATTAATAAAAAATGATCATTGGGATTATGTAATCGGCAAAGAAGAGAAACCGGCCGAAGGTAGCGCTGATGAAAAGAAATGGCTCCAGGCTGATCAAAAAGCCCGTGCTGATATAATTCTGGCCATAAATCCTAGTGAATTGTGCCACATCAAGCATTGTGCGACTTCAAATTCTGTATGGAATAAATTGAAAGACGTTTATGAATCAAGAGGCCCTGCAAAGAAAGCAACGCTGTTAAAACAGCTTCTGTTTCGAAAGATGAGTTTCAGTGAAACGATGTCTGAACATTTAAATATCTTTTTTGAGATTGTTGATAAATTAAAAGAAATGGAAATAGAAATTGCGGATGATTTGTTATCAATTCTTCTACTCTACAGTGTTCCTGAGAATTTCGAAAATTTTAGATGCGCTATAGAATCGAGGGATGAGTTACCTAAACCCGATTCTTTGAAAATTAAGATGCTAGAAGAGTGGGAAGCTAGAAAAGGAAAAACGACTCATGATTCTCAAAATGCCTATTATATAGAAAACAAGAGAAATAATCAAGAACAGAAGAAAAATGAAAAATGGAAGACTAATACAAATAAAAATTTTCCTGCAGAGAGAAATTATAATAATTTCAAGTGCAATTATTGCTCCAAAATCGGGCATAAAGCTAACGAATGTAGAAAGAAAATAGCGGACAGAAAGCTTACATCTTTAAATAAAGGAAATCAAGGTTCAATTATTAGTTATGAAGAACCGGTTAGTATGGCATTTAACGACGTATATCATGAATCTACTGCATGGTGTTTAGACAGTGGTTGTACATCTCATATGTGCAAAGATAAAAATTTATTTACAGAATTTCATCCTCGTGATAATTCTACAATACAGCTTGCGGTTGATAAAACAGCAAAAATCACAGGAATAGGAACAGTTCTTATTACAGTGCCTAACGGTAGTGGGACTACTAATCTCACACTTAAGAACGTTCTGTGTGTACCCAAGTTAAAATGTAATTTGATTTCAACGTCAAAAGCAACGGATAATAATCGTTCTGTGCTTTTTAAAGAACGATATGCTAAAATAATTGAGCCTAATGGTTCTATACTAGTACAAGCTGTTCGTCAAGGTGATTTATATTATGTACATCCAATCCCCGAAAGAGCTGCAATAGCACAGGTAAGTGATTTTGTAAAATGGCATTTAAAGTTAGGACATTTAAATGAGTCTGATTTAAAGAAACTTAAATCTAATAATATGGTTAGAAATTTAAATTTCAATGATGATGAGTCTCTTAAAGATTGTAAAGTTTGTATTCAACGTAAACAAACTGTCCGCCCTTTTCCTAAACAATCAAATTTTGAAAGTAATGATTTATTATTTCGGATCCATTCAGATTTATGTGGGCCCATGAGAGTCCCTTCCCATGGAGGATCGCGATATTTTGTTACTTTTATTGATGATAAATCACGTTATATTGAAGTTAGTTTTCTTAAAACAAACCAAGGATGAGGTTAAGAATGCATTTGTTAAATACAAAGCAGCAGTCGAAAACCGACTAGGAAAGAAAATAAAATTTCTTCGTACAGATAATGGCTTAGAATATTGCGGCGAAGAATTTGATAAATATATCGAAGAATGCGGTATAAAACGAGAATTTTCTTCCCCTTTAACCCCTCAGCAAAATGGCACCCCTGAGAGATCGAATAGAACGTTAACTGAAATGGCAAGGTGTTTACTATTACAAAGTAATCTTCCACAATCTTTTTGGGCCGAAGCTATAAATTGTGCTGCTTACATACGCAATCGCTGCCCGACACGACGTTTAAGCGAAAATAAAACTCCATATGAAGTATTCTTTGGCATCAAGCCAACTTTATCATACTTCAAAATATTTGGGCAAAAATGTTTCGTACTTAATAAAAGGCAAAATAAAGGAAAATTTGATCCTAGATCAGAAGAACATATCTTTGTAAGTTATTCTAATGAATCAAAAGCATATAGGCTTTGGAACAAGAAATCTAGAAAAATTGTTATAAGCCGTGATGTTCGATTTATCAACGAATTTGAAAATAATCCCTCCTGTAACACCGAAATAAAATTAATTTTTCCTTTCTCTCAAAATAATGAAAATACGAGCGCAAATACAATTACGCAACAATCAGAAATATTTTCAGTCATGAAAACGGAACCAGACAATTCTAGTGGCGACAGTGAAAGAGAAATTGATTCGCAATCTGATGAAATTTCCGACCCCCCTTCTTTCAGAACGCGCGGGAGGCCAAGAAAAATAAAAACAGGTAGAAAAGGGAGACCTCGAAAGGAATATCAAACAATTATTATTCCGAAAGAAGAAAAATCTCAAACTGCAGTAAATAATTCTTTTGACTCTTGTCCTGAATTATTTGAAGCTCTAAATAGTCCGTATAAAAACGAATGGATAAATGCGATAAATATAGAATTTAATTCATTAATGCAAGAAAATGCATGGCAAATAGTAGATAGGCCAAAACATAAGAAAATTATAGGATCTAAGTGGGTTTTAAAAACAAAATATAAGCCAGATGCGTCAATCGAGAAATTTAAAGCGAGATTGGTAGCAAAAGGTTGTACACAAAAACCTGGTATCGATTTTGACGAAAATTTTTCTCCTGTAGCTAGATTAAGTTCAATAAGCACTGCGATCGCATATGGCATCCAAAATGGGTTCACTGCATATCAATTAGATTTTATTATGGCTTATGTAAATGGTGATTTAACTGAAGAAATATACATGGAATTACCTGAAGGTTTTAAAAATGAATCTAATGATGACAAAGTTTGTTTATTAAAAAAATCCCTTTATGGATTAAAACAATCGGGTCGCCAATGGTTCAAAAAACTAGATGAAAAATTGAAACAAATGAAGTTTAAATCACTAAATGCTGATAAATGTGTGTATTTTTCTAAATCTCCCGTTGAAGCTATTATCATTGTTTATGTTGATGATCTCATAATTCTTACTAAATGTAAAGAAGATTATCAATATATTCGAGATTAATTAGCAAAATCATTTAAAATGAAAGATTTAGGTCTATTACACTATTGTTTGGGCATAGAATTTATGCAAAACGGGGACAATATTAAAATTACACAAAAGAAATACATTGAAGATATTCTGAGCAAATTTAATATGCAAGAATCCAAACCAATATCTACACCTTTTGATAATAACGTGAAGCTTACTAAAGATATGTGTCCCAAAACTGAAGAAGAAAAGTCTGAAATGAATAATATTCCCTACCGTCAATTAATAGGATCCCTTATGTATTTATCAGTTGCTACTAGACCGGATATAACTCACGCTGTGAATTTCCTAAGTCAATTTAACAGCAATCCAGGTAAACCTCATTGGATAGCTGCAAAAAGAATTTTGCGATACCTAAAAGGAACCCAAGATCAAGGACTGATCTTTAAGCGTGATTCTGAATCCTTGATTGCATTTGTCGATGCCGATTGGGCGTCGGATGTGAATGACAGAAAATCGTACACTGGCTACATTTTTAAATACGCCAGTGGAGCCATATCGTGGGAATCGAGAAAACATCGAACTGTCGCCTTATCCACAACAGAGGCGGAGTACATGGCATTGTCAGAAGCCGCCAAAGAGATTTTGCATCTCAGACGGTTTTTAAGTGAACTTTCTCCTGAAACAGTGACTGCGCCTACTATAATATTTTGTGATAACCAGTCTGCTCAAAAATTAGTACGAAATCCGGTTTACCATTCGCGCACCAAACACATCGATATTCGACATCATTTTGTGCGTGAAATTTACGATAATGGCGAAATAGAGGTTAAATACCTAGAGACAGAAAATATGCCCGCAGACATTTTAACCAAAGCTTTAAATGCTTATAAACATAAAAAATGTTGTGAAATGATAGGACAAAATGTTTAAAATTTTTCAGCATTATTCTGTATCCTTTTTATATAAGTATATAATTTGTATTTGTAATTTTTATATTAATATTATTTCTCTGTAATTTGCTTAATAGGAGAGCATTGTTTTGTTAAGAAAATGCACGTTGTAAAGGGAGAATTGTTGGAATACAACGTCCATTTATCTTACCCTTTTCTTTCAGCGCATGCGCGTACAGTGACGTTTCTACAAATCCGCTCTGCGAGCGAGATTATTTGGTTCTGTTAAAAAACATGTCAGTGCTTAGTCGCACTTAAGCTATGTATATATTTTTGTCTTCGTGTTAGTGTTAATAAATGTTTATGTCGAGCTATTCTGCTAACTCTGTGTGCCCCCAAAACCAACACTAATAACCAAACTAGCAGTTATAATTTCTAAGGAAAATGAAAACTTACATAAACTTGATACCAAACATGGAATTTTAAATCAACTGTACACAAAGGATGATTTTACTGTATGCAAGGAATCTTTAATTTCAGTTAATGAAGTTCTAGTGAATGCCATAAGTTTAAAAGAATGTGCTCGTAAGAATCCCAACTTAGGTGGTCTAGGATTTCAATATTACAATTGTAAATTGTATATAAGGTTGCTGAAAATGTAAAAAATCAAAAACCCTTTGTAACTCCAAATGCCACAATAGCTCTTCCTGCCAAAATAAATAATTTGTTAAGAATGTAATAAAAATTCAAAAGTCCTTTGTGATTCCAAATGCCACAATAGCCCTTCCTACTAAAATAAATAATTTGTTAGAAATGTAATAATATTGTATTACTAATGTAATTTGTTTGCAATTTGTAGTTCGTTATAAACTAACAATATTGTATTTCGGACCACAATACTGACAAGATGTGTTTCTTCTACTCTTTGATGGCACTCTAATTTGGCACTTCTAGGCGCGTTGGGGACATAATGACCTACCTCTTTTTCTTCTTTTTTTTATTCTATTAGAGTAGTGTAAAAATTGTCTCATTCCGACAATAGCTTATCTTAATATATTTGCTATATGTTAAAATTTATTTAATACAAGTCTAAATTTAAACTTACTACTTATATTCATTGCTAAAAGTATGCATTTTAAAACTGAATTATTTATTCTTTCATTTTTCCACTGTTTAAAATTTTTACATAATTGATTCAGTTATTATATATTTATTATCTTTAATCCCTTAAGCCTTGGCGTTCTATTAATAGGACACATTTTTTGATTGAGTATTATGTTCTCTTAAGAATTATTTTTGTTATTCGCTGCATACAGTTATGATAGTACATGTTCCAGTAAAGGGCATTGCCGTTACTAAGCTTAATTAATCATATTGACCAAACTTCATTGTGTATTATTAATAATAACCGGTAAATATGATTAATATGCAGTATTTATCAAATTTACCAAAAAACGCGGTTATTATTAATAATAACCTAATTTGTCAAATTGACCGTAACATATATATAATAAATAAATAACTACATAAATACTTTATACTTTATAGTATACTTTATTTTTCACTTTTATGTATACAGTTATTAAGAACAGTAAAAAACAAGAAAGAAAAAAATAATGCGTCAAGCATAGATTATGAAATACTTTCCAACACATTCAGAGTAATGTAACAAAACTTCACCGTTTAAGAAGTTCAAATAGGATGCTTTACTGAACCATTTGGAAACGTATAAACACTTTCGAAAACACAATTTCATCAATTCTCATCTACAGTCGAGAAATTATGTGTATTTTATGAGCAGCTCCATATATGCTATATAGATTTGTATCTATAAACTTCATGCATGCAAATATTTAGTTCGGTTTGGAATTACATACCACAGTTGAAAATTCCCCTTCAGCAAGTTCCGCTCATAAGGAGAATGGTACGTGAATTCTTTTGTGTAACTCTGTGTACGATGTATAAAATTTACACACAACCAGTAACATGCAATATATATATTTTTTTTAAATTTAAAAACGCATACCAAAATTGAAAACGCATTTTCAGCAATTATGGCTCAAAGACTGTACTGTAACCTATTTCTTTTGAGTGCCCCTGTAAATGCATGATAAGTGCTATCAATGCCCTATTCTATAGTAATCATCTTGTAGTGAAATTCAGTGATTTATGTCAATTTCAATATATTTGAAATAGTGTAATATCATTAAAATTCACTGCAAACGATTTTCCCCATTGACCATAATGTAACGGAATACTTTTGAGTACCCCTGTAAATGAACTGTTTCATATTGAATACCGAACAGGCCATGGTAAACATCATTAACGTATATCAATAGCATTAAAATCAATGTGTATTTACGCGAGTAAGAGAGTGGACAGACAGACGAGCAGACAAACCGAATTCCAAAACACTTTTAAACTATATTGAAAAGTGTTAAAAAAAAGAGTTCCGTTTGCATTAATCTCCGTTTTTTTTAATAATTCAAAGTTTTATCATTTTACTTTTTACTGTTTCTCCCTTTTTAGAAATTGTAATTACTATATATGTTTTTTAATGCAATTATCCTACCCTAAACGTTTTTATATCTTTAATTTTAATTATTATCCCTCTTATATAAAGTTTGGACTACAGTTAAACTTCTCTTATATAACTTTTTAAGTTTCAGAAATATTTCTTCTCTTAGACAGACCATAAAATTACCATCATCCAGGAAGCCTAAGAAATGCCAATTGTTCAACTGTTCAAGAATTAAAATTAAGAAAACTAAATAGAGTGACCATCGAAGATTTCGTTTTCTATGAATACCAACAATGCCAGTAGATGCTCCTCCTTGATTATAAAAAAGTAAAATTTCTTTATATCTCGAAAACTGTTGATTGGAATGAGGTGTAAACTTGCAGTCATTTACTCAGTCGACGAGAATCGGAACAAAATATGAAGATTGATAATTTCGACGTTTTTATATTTTTAATTTTAATTATTATCCCTCTTATGGACTACAGTTAAACTTCTCTTATATAACTTTTTAAATTTCAGAAATTCTTCTTCTCTTAGACAGACCATAAAATTACCATCATCCAGGAAGCCTAAGAAATGCCAAAATTGTTCAACTGTTCAAGAATTAAAATTAAGAAAACTAAATAGAGTGACCATCGAAGATTTCGTTTTCTATGGATACCAACAATGAAAGTAGATGGTCCCCCTTGATTATAAAAAAGTAAAATTTCTTTATATCTCGAAAATTGTTGATTGGAATGAGGTGTAAACTTGCAGTCATTTACTCAGTCGACGAGAATCGGAACAAAATATGAAGATTGATAATTTCGGAGTTAGTATGGACGCACGGACTGTTGGATTTATCAAAGCTAAGTGCTTCACAGGGTCATTCAGATGATAGTTCAGATTGAAATATGACAATTCTTTTAATAATGTAGAAAAAACCTATTCTAATACTTATAATTAATACTGGTTTAGAAAAATTTGTAAATTTCGTAATACTTTGAAAACCATTTTTTTCATTTAAACACATTTATCTCTTTATTTAAGGGAATAACATACTCTTTATTTTGGCAAAAAGAAATAGTATTTATATCACAACTTTTTCCTTAAAATTAATTTGAATATTTGTGATATATTCTCACGAAGTGCCGTAAAGATCCTGTAATCCAAAAAATATGTGACAAAAGATTTTTGCTTCATTACATTTTGTTGATTCAGGGTTGAAATAGTTAAATTAATTTTTCTCATTCTCTGTTTTTTCAATGTTTCATTATTATTTCAACAAAACTCTAAAGCTCCAACATAAATTATTTCCTTTTGATTCTCCATTCTATTATGGAAGATTACTAACACGTATTTCGAAAAATTGAGGATAGGATTTTACAGTAAAATAAATAGTTTATTTTTCCTGTGAACAAGTATTGTAACTAAATAAACATATTTCCCGTATTTTTACATGTGTCAGGATATCTTGTTTCTTTTTCAGATAAACTAAACTAAACTACTTTTTAAAAAATCTGGTTCTTACAGTTATATAGAATATACTGTGATATGTATTACTTCTAAGAAAAATATGCGAAGAAATATGTTAAAGAAAGATCAAAACAGTAGGAGAAATGTGAGCTTAAAACTTTCTTAAATTGTTAAAAAGTACATTTTTTAAGTTTACAACGATATTCATTTTTAGTTGTTTAAATTGTTTTCATTCATAGAAACTATTTTTAAAAATGATAAAACGATTTTATAGAATACTCAAATAAAAACAAATAATAATTTCAAGAGTATTAATAATCATATCAAGACCTTTAATATATTTTATAGTCTGAGTTGAAACACAAGAACTATAAGAAATTACAAACATATCTCTTATAAATATTTATGGTTCAAAATATTTCTAAATATTAAACTATTCATTGAAAAACACTTTCATATTCATTAGATATACTTTTGTGGATACAACTAAAACCTGAGAATTGAGAAATGGCAAATTCGTACTGATAATTTTTTCTAATGCGTTTGTCGTTTTCAGAATAGCACCATTATTTTAATAATATATATTGTGGCTTCACTCTAAAAAATAAATGCGTAAATTTACACATAAAAACAACTTCTCTCTTGATACAAAAAGGATTTGTCTACATGTGTAAAGTGGCATGTAAATTACCAAATACACGCCTACTGTGTCAATTTCAACATACACATTATTATGAGTATTTTGATGATAACACATTAAGCTGGTTAAATGTATAAAATATTAACAAAAAACTCTGAAATATACAGATTAATGTCTAAATTGCACGTGAGTACACATATATCTGTGTAATATATAAAAATTATGGATTTTGTGTACATAGTACGTAACCTTATGGTTTGGGATGCAAAATTTGAACTAAATATTTTTGTGAACGAAAAACAAATTTACATAGAGAACAAACTCATGTAGTTTGTATGTTTGTTTTCTTTGCAGTAGATTTGCTTTGAGATGACAAAGTAGTGTACCTTTAATTTGCAAGAAACAGGATCGTCTGAAATTATGTTTGCACCATGTCATCTCTTTGTTAGACTTGTTTTAAAGTCCTAAAATTGTATGCATAATTTATGCACAGAACTGTACAATCTAATTAAAATTTCGTTAAAAAACCGAAATTGTGACACCAGTACTATTTCCGTATTTTGTCGAGGGTTTTCTCTATCAATTTCAGTCAGAACGATTCCGAGATAGATTTGCATCAAAGGGAGAAATTCCCTATTTGGTTTAACCCACAGTAAACCAACAATGCTTACTAAAACGGTATATAAACTAAAGAACTGCAGTTCAAAGTCGTACCTTGACCATTCGGCTACTATCACACAAGAAAAGTTCTCAAGTTTCGATATTTATTGAGGGCACATAAGAACACATATTTCTGTGTAATATTCTGTTCTTACACATATTTCTATGTCATATTCTTACACATACTCCTGTGAAAAATTCTGTTCTTATACATATAGCTCTGTAAAATGCGTGCCCATATTTCTGTGTAATATTCTGTTCTTACGCATATAGCTGTGTAATATTGTTACACATGTTTTGGTGTAATATGCAAAATACACAGATATTTGTGTAATAGGCAAAATTTACAAATTTTCATTAACACACCAATTTGTGTAAATCTGTACAGTTTTCTACATTTACACACTTGTTTGAGCTTTTGAATGGATAATAAATTGCGCACTTCCTATAAGCCGATAAACACACATAAATACAGGTACACTTTTACGACAAGTGTGTACATTTTATGACAAAAGTATAATATTACAAATTCGTACATATACTTATGTAAAAGTGACTAATTTGCACATTTATTTTTTGTAGAATAATACTAAAACAGTTATAACACGTCCCTTTTCTATGCACCCTGAATATCACTATGAATGGGTTCATACCGGAATCGTCACACTGCGTTTTAGATGTTTGGCATTGAAAATAAAGTGTGTATCATTTAAAGCTCGCTTACAATTGAATCCCGTTACATTGCGATCTATGTGGAAAATTGTTCCCTATGCATTTTAATGATGTTATAATACTACAAACATAATGAAATTGGTATGTTTCATTGAGGTGAACAAAAGCATGCCTTCTTTTGAGTATAGAATAAGTAGCTTTATAGTTCGTTTACATGAACGCACAAAATGATTCCATTAAATTATGATGTATGGCGACGTTTGCCATGCATTTTAATGATGTTACTTCAAACATAATTAAATTAAAAAGACTCACTGAGATGTGCTACAGTATGTTTTCTATAGATTAAGGAGTGCGTAGCATTTATCTTTATTTACAGCGACGCATAAATAAACGACGCATAATTCGATTACAAGGCATACTAAGATCGATACCATTGTATGAAAAAATTAAACCTTTTAATAATATTCTGTTAATGACGGAAAATGCTTAAAAATTAATGCCTGATACATGATTTTTCTTTCTTTTAATTTATTTTACTAAAACTTTCGTAGATTTTCTTTAATGCAGACTTTGATAATATTTTATGCACAGCTTACAGGAAATAAAAAAAAAATATTTAGAGTTGTTTTCCTATTCCATTAAAGAGAGTGAATAAACTATATTGAGTTTACTAATGATGCAGCATTCCAAATGTTAGAAAATAATTCTGGAGGGCATACGGATTTCAATATTTTATTTACTTAAAACTTAGTCCTTGCATCTAAATTTTTCATTAAATTTGAAAAATTTTCTTCGTATAATATAGTTACTGAGCTCTGTCATGGTGTACAGTATATCATATGGCAAAAAATATTAAGATACCTTTTTTTTCATTTATTATTTTTCATTAAATTGCTTGTTTTGATCTGACGTTTTCTTTCCGATGATGTTTCCGTAAAGTTTATGTAATAAAATAATTATGTTTCTTGCATTTTTGATTCTGAGATGAATTAAATAATTCCACATTTGAAATTTTGTTTTGTGCGTAGTGTCAGAGTTTCTTTACATCTCTGCTCTTTTGTTTCTCACTTGAATCACCTTCATAGTGGTAGCCCTCATCACCTACAAAATAAAAAGAATTATCATGTAACTCCATTTCATTTAGCCAAGTGGAAAAATGTGTTCTGTAACAGAAAGTGAATTTCAAAAATATTGAAGTGAAAACATTTTGTATAATAATTTTTATTTATTTTCTTTGTTTTTCATGGCATTTAAAATATGATTTAAATCACTAAATATTAGAATAAGAATTATTTAAATTATTAAATAATAAAATATTGAACAGGAAAAACTAATGTCACAGATCTTCGACAAATGTTCAATTTCAGTGTTTCAGTTTTCTCATGTGATAGATAACTTCACTGTTCTTTTATCTAATAAATAAAACAATGCCTTTGAAAATTTGACATAAATTCTACTTCCACACGTGTCCTTATTTATCATATGTGTATAGATATATTCATATACATAGATTGACTTTAAATAAAAATTGCTCTAATACATATATACGACCTTACGAAAAACTGAAATTGTTTACATTATTCTCACTGAGACATATTATTGCGGAAATATTTCATTTATATTCATCGGAAGTACTTCTAAAGAAATAAAATTACTGTAGAAACATTGTTTTTGCATTAGAAATGTTGACAATGCAATAGTGAAACATTTCTTGCTATATAGTCCCTCAATATTTGCAAAATGTAAACACTTCAATGTTGGATCAATTTTGTATTTCAACATTCATAATATTGTCCAATACAGTAGATTCCGATTAATTTGGATATATCGGATCTAGCAAAGTTTGTCCCGATGAAGTGATTAGTTAGCAAAAGTAAAGTTAATGATCTTTTTTGGTTTTGTTCTTGAAATTTAGTTCCAAATAAACAGACACTCGAATTAAACAGTATTAAAAATACCCAGAATCTACTGGATGTAATCAATATACACAATATTAGCAATATTTGCTCACCTAAATTTTGCTACAAGGTGCTTATTATTCTTAAAGAATCCTGTTTTTATAAATAATATATGTTTACTAATGTTTGCTAATATATGTTTCTATTGCAAAACTGCATTTAATCGCAAAATCTTTGTCTGACTTTAATACAACGACAAAATGCGAAGATCATCCGTATTCGTAATGTCCCCTTTTAGAAACTGTTAACTTCATTCTATTTTTTTTTATCAATAATACAAGTAAGCAATGAAATCTTTTTTACCAAAATTTAAAAGTATTTCTTACATTTTCGTTAAAAATTTTCATCAATTCTATTGCTTAGGGGAGGAGATGGAAATATAGACCAGGATTACAATATGAACCAGACGATTTACTATTACAATACCTATTCTACGATTTGAAGAAGAATAGTTTTATTTTTGTTTTACAGCGTCCTTTAGATATTAGAACGTCGGTCGATAGTGTCATTTTGGAGTAATAGGTTGTAGTTTGCCTCCATTCAAAATTTTGAAAATATAAGTTTATATTTATATCGAGGGGCGGTGGTGGACCAGTTGGCAGAACATCGCACTCGTAGTAGGACGGTAGCGGGTTCGATGCTCGGTGACAGCTAAAAATCCGCTATATATGCTAATGACACCTGATTCATGTAAAATCCGTCGTGGGTCCAAATTTGTCCAAGTTCCCTAGGAATTATACCTCTGGTGGTGCCTAGTCAGGTGAAGATCTCGTCACCTGATCAATATTCTAAACTAGAATATAGCCCGTCAGAATGACTTGTTTGCATTTTCAAAAAAATTATATAGCATTGCATTATAAAAAGAATTGTGAAGTAATAAATTTTGTCTTGTATGATTAATAGGGTCAGGTGGGGTAAAGTAAAAACAGACCATTTTTCATTGAAATTTAATTGGCAAGAAAATTATTAATTGAATTGGTAAAATACTGATATAAAGTATGCAAATGAACTTCACTCACAAAATTTGAAGAAATATTTCACAAAAACATTCAAATTAGTACTAATAATGTTATTTTAAAACATATTGTCAATTAACTATTTTATCTGATGGTATGTGGTAAAATAAAAGACAATTCCAACAGAAAGTTTATTTGTTTTTATTAATTGCCAAAATAATAATTATATAACTTAAATTTTAAAAAGTTGAACAGAGAAAATCCCGATTTTTTTTTAAACATGCATAAAAGAAACCTGTAATAAATTTTGATAATTAAAAATAATCTTTTATCACATAAGTAAATTGCAACTATTAATTACATTAACAATTTATTTTCCCAAATTCTGTTATTAAATTACAAATTTATTTTCCCTACAAAATACAAAATTTTATTTATTATAATAATGCATTGATATATATACATATATATATATATGTAATACACGGCATTACATATTTCTGATATTCTAATTTCATTTTATAAGAAATATTCATTTCCCCCCCCCACCCCCCAATGTCTTCAGAATTCAAAAACATTTTAAAAAGAAAATTTCTTCTTTTAACTACCGACAGATGGCGCAACAGAGCATATAAACGTTTGTTTTAATATAGTTCAAGACGAATGAATCAATTGTTTGTTTACTTTCATATAGGGATAGATAAAGCTGCCAATCTAATTTTAACTCAAGTTATCGCAGCTGAATATTAGATAATTGAATGTAATCTCTTATAAATATTAATTTATTTTGAATAATCTGTCTAAAAATGTAACTTTTGCGAATAGTGGAAAAGAAAGCACGTTTTACTCAACGTTTTAAGATTGAAAATCAAAATCAACATTCACTCGTGTGTCGTGATGCCACATGTACAACACAAATTCCAAATCCAGAAGCAATTGAATGACTCTTTGAACGAATCATTAAAAAATACGGTCGACATCCGATTTTGCTCTTAAAATATTTGTAAAACAATAATAAAGCTTTTAAATAATTTGAAATACGTTTGTTTTTAGAAAGGAAACGTTAATCCGGTACAAAAAAACTCACGGGAATGAATCACCGAATATAGCTATATTCACTGAACACCATGAAGTGTTCTCATTGGTCAGAAAATAGATAGCCTTGAAAAACAGAGGTAATTTTTCGCGGTATTTTTAACCGTGTATACTGAATTCAAACTGTAAATAAATGTAAACAAAACTGAAAAACTTATTTCAAAATATTAATATGCTTTTGCAAAATATTTTAAGAGCATTTAATGAATAAGTGAAAGAGTCATTCATTTGTTTTTGGATTTGTAATTTGTGCTTATGAATGGCAACGGTAATCGCTTGTATACATCGGAACCCTGTTGTTGGTATCTGGTTATTTTTAAATTAGATCTTAAAGCGTTATAATTGTATACTTTTTGAAGGTTTGAAAAAAATTGAAGAAGAATATGTTACACAACAAATAGATAGACAGATTAAATAAGGCAGTCGGCAAATACGGCATCGGAAGACTTAAGCCTAACGTGGCCGCGTTTGTATTATCAGGAAACGGATGAGTTCAACCCCGGAAGCGTTATACATTTTGTGTCATTCTATGTATAATAACGCAATCAACTGGAGTAGAAATGGCCGCCCTTTGGGTTGATCTAAACGAAGGACTATCACATCTGACCCTGTTGTGGAGAATGGCCTAGTTGCTAAGTTCCCGCCGTAAATAAATAAATATATATATATATGTCGTAGGCTAATTGAGAAATCAGGCTCTCTGCAAACAGCCTAGGCTCTTTGGAAGGAGCCGGACTAATTGGAGAATTTTCCCCTTTTTCCAATTAGCCTGATATTTTTCAGGCTTATTGCAAAGAGCCTAGAAAGCGTTAGGCTAATTGAAAAATGACCACTTATTATCCAATCAGGGTGATTTTTTTCGGGCTTATTAATCTATAACCCGACCAGAACCCGAAAAATAAATTATAACAGACCGTACCCCGATACAAGCAAGACAAAATAATTTCAGTCTGCATGCAACCCGACCCGAACCTGAAAGTTCCATTTGAAAAAACCCGAAATCTGACCCGAACCAAATCTGATAACCGACAAAAATATTCTAAAGCACCATAACCCGATCCGAGTAAGACAAAATAATTTCCTTGGACACGCAACCCGAGCCGAACCTAAAAATTCCATTAGAAATAACCCGAAATCTGACATGAACCAAATCTGAACCCGACAAAAATATTCCAAAGAAACATAACCCGATCCGAGCAAGACAATATAATAATTTCCTTGGACACGCAACCCAAACCGAACCTAAAAATTTCACTTGAAAAAAACCTGAAATCTGACAAGAACTAAATCTGAACCCGACAAGAATATTCCGAAGCACCATAAGCCGATCCGAGCAAGACAAAATAATTTCCGTGAACAAGCAACCAGACCCGAACCTAACAATTCAATTAGAAAACCCCCAAAATCTGACATGAACCAAATCTGAACCCGACAATAATATTCCAAAGAAACATAACCTGATCCGAGCCAGACAAAATAATTTCCGTGACACACAACCCGGTCCAAACCTAAAAATTTTGTTTGAAAAAGAATCCAAAATATGACCCAAACCAAATATGATAATCGACAAAAATATTCTAAAGAACCATAAACCGATCCGAGCAAGACAAAGTAATTTCCGTGGACACGCAGCACGACCCGAACCTAAAAATTTTGTTTGAAAAAAATCCGAAATATGACTTGAACCAAATATGATAACCGACAAAAAATATTCTAATGAATCATAACCCGTTCCGAGCAAGATAAAATAATTTCCTTGGACACGCAACCCGAACCGAACCTAAAAATTTCATTTGAAAAAATCCTGAAATCTGACACAAACCAAATCCGATTCCGACAAAAATATCCCCAAAAACCATAACCAGATCCGAGCAAGAAAAAATAATTTCCGCGGACACGCAACATGACCGGAACATAAAAATTTTGTTTGAAAAAAATCCGAAATATGACCTGAACCAAATATGATAACCGACAAAAAATATTCTAATGAATCATAACCCGTTCCGAGCAAGATAAAATAATTTCCTTGGACACGCAACCCGAACCGAACCTAAAATTTCATTTGAAGAAAACCTGTAATCTGACATGAACCAAATCTGAACCCGAGAAAAATAATTCCAAAAATCCATATCAGATCCGAACAAGAAAAATTATTTCCGTGGGCACGCAACGCCACCAGAACCTAAAAATTCCATTTTAAGTCAACCTGAAACCCGACGCGAAACAAATCTTAACCCGACAAAAATATTCCAAATTTTTAGGTTTGGGTCGGGTTGCGTGTCAACGGAAATTATTTTGTCTTCCTCGGATTGGGTTATGGCTTTTTAGAATATTTTTGTCGGTTATCATATTTGGTACGGGTCACACTTCGGGTTTTTTTCAAACTAAATTTTTAGGTTGGGATCGGGATGCATGTCCACAGAAATTTTGTCTTGCTCGGATCGGGTTATGGATTTTTAGAAGATTTTTATCAGGTTCAGATTCGGTTCGTGTCTAATTTTGCGTTTTTTCTAATGGAATTTTTAGGTTCGGGTCGTGTCGCGTGTGCACGGAAATTAATTTGTCTTGCTCGTATCGGGTTATGGATCTTGGGGATATTTTTGTCGGATTCGAATTTGGTTCGGGTCAGATTTCAGGTTTTTTTCAAATGAAATATTTACGTTCTGTTCGGGTTGCGTGTCCAAAGAAATTATTTTGTCTTGCTTGGATGGGGTTTGGTTATTTAGAATATTTTTGTCAATTATCTTATTTGGTACGGGTCATATTTCGGGTTTTTTCAAACTAAATTTTTAGGTTCCGATCGAGATGCATGTGCACAGAAATTATTCTTTCTTGCTCGGATCAGGTTATGGTTCTTTAGAATATTTTTGTCGGGTTCAGATTCGGTTCGTGTCAGATTTTGCGTTTTTTCAAATGGAATTTTTAGGTTCGGGTCGTGTTGCGTGTCCACGGAAATTATTTTGTCTTGCTCGGATCGGGTTTGGTTATTTAGAATATGTTTGTCGGTTATCTTATTTGGTACGCGTCATATTTCGGGTTGTTTTCAAACTAAATTTTTACGTTCGGATAGGGTTGCGTGTCCACAGAAATTATTTTGTCTTGCTCGGATCGGTTTATGGTTCTTTAGAATATTTTTGTCGATTATCATATTTGGTTTGGGTCATATTTTGGATTTTTTTTTCAAACAAAATTTTTAGGTTTGGACCGGGTTGTGTGTCACGGAAATTATTTTGTCTGGCTCGGATCGGGTTATGTTTCTTTGGAATATTTTTGTCGGGTTCAGATTTGGTTCGTGTCAGATTTCGGATTTTTTCTAATCGAATTTTTAGGTTCGGGTCTGGTTGCATATTCACGGAAATTCTTTTGTCTTGCTCGGATCGGTTTATGGTTCTTTAAAATATTTTTGTCGATTATCATATTTGGTTTGGGTCATATTTTGGATTTTTTTTCAAACAAAATCTTTAGGTTTGGACCGGGTTGTGTGTCACGGAAATTATTTTGTCTGGCTTGGATCGGGTTATGTTTCTTTGGAATATTTTTGTCGGGTTCAGATTTGGTTCATGTCAGATTTCGGATTTTTCGAATCGAATTTTTAGGTTCGGGTCTGGTTGCATATTCACGGAAATTATTTTGTCTTGCTCGGATCGGGTTATGGTTCTTCGGAATATTTTTGTCGCGTTCAGATTTGGTTCATGTCAGATTTCAGGTTTTTTTCAAATGAAATTTTTAGCTTCAATTCGAGATAAGAGTCCAAGGAAATTATTTTGTCTTTCTCGGATCGGGTTATGGTTCTTTAGAATATTTTTGTCGATTATCATATTTGGTTTGGGTCATATTTCGGAATTTTCAAACAAATATTTTAGGTTCGGATAGGGTTTCGAGTCCACGGAAATTATTTTGACTTGCTCGGATCGGGTTATGGTTCTTTGGAATATTTTTGTAGGGTTCAGGTTTTATTTATGTCAGATTTAGGGTTATTTCTAATGGAATTTTTAGGTTCGGAACTGGTTGCGTGTTCACGGAAATTATTTTGTCTTACTCGGATCGGGTTATAGGTTTTTAGAATATTTTTGTCGGTTATCAGATTTGGTTCGGGTCAGATTTCGGGTTTTTTCAATTGGAACTTTCAGGTTCGGGTCGGGTTGCATGTAGACTGAAATTATTTTGTCTTGCTCGGATCGGGGTACGGTCTGTTGTAATTTCATTTTTGAGTTCAGGTTGGGTTATGGGTTAATAAGCCTAAATATCACCCTGATTGGATAATAGGTGGTCATTTTCCAATTAGCCTAACGCTTTCTAGACTCTTTGCAATAAGCCTGAAAATATCAGACTAATTGGAAAAAGGGAGATGATTCTCCAATTAGCCCGGCTCCTTGCAAAGAGCCTGATTTCTCAATTAGCCTACGACATATATATTTCCAATTTTCGCATTTATGAAGTTCCCTTTAACCCTTAAATGCCTGACTTTTGAAAAATCATTGTAATAATGTTTTTCGGCTTTCATTTTTTAAATAAATCATGGGAAAATACTTAAAAAAATCATATTTTGTTTTAAGTATAGTTTACGGCTAAAAAACAGTTTGATACTAATCGGCAATACTGGTCTTTAATTGAAAAAATAATTTTCCTTGATAAAATTCTATATTATTAAACACACAAGAATTTTAGCAACTATAATAAGAAATAAATTTTACTTGCTCACTGCAGATCAAAATAGGGTATTTTGCAAGCTTCCAAACAAAACAAAAAGAACATGTAGCAACATTTGAAAAAATACATTTATCTTTATTCTTAAACAGCATAGATGTTGCCATCTAAATGTTGAAAATCGATTTAATAATATTTTCAGAATGTATTTTATTGGCAACATTAGGCATTATAGCTTCAATATTATTCTAATAGTATTTTTGAGCCTAAATTAGGTATGTTGCCGAAAATCAACACCAGGCAATTAAGGGTTAATTTGTAATTTAAATTGTAATATTAAGACATAATATCTATCTTCAGTGATAATATCTGCATAAATTAAGCAATTAGTGAAGAATTTCAAGTTATTCCACAATTAAATCACAGTTCACGAAATTGTTATAGGGAGAGCATTATTATAAGAAGTCAAGATTCCATTTAAATCATATTAAAGTCATCATATTTCACAAATAAAAGTTTTTACTTTTGTGTTTATCATTTGTAAATAATCATCATCACTAGAACTTTTTGTAGATTATTATTTACAGTTCGAATATATACATAATGTATATTATTTACATATTTACAGATGAAACATATTTAGTTGCTTTGCTCCTTCTAGAAGTCATGATTCTAAATACAATTAAATTTCCAGCAACTATTTTCTTCTATTAAGAAGCCATAAAGAACAATAGCATGATTTTATGCTCGAGATAAATTTTCCTTTTAAAATTAAAACAACATTTCTTCTAATTTTAGAAGACCAAGAGAAAAAATGCAGTCTACTTACTGCGTTCATATTTTACATTCACAAAACCAACTAAAAAAGGAACAAGTAAAAAATGTTTTCAAATATCAATTCTCTCGAAGGTCACGTGATCTTTCGCGGCGCCCGCCTGGCTAAGAGAGACCCGCGAGAGAAGGTTGCAAAATATTCCACAAACTCCCCCCCGATGAACAAGGGTTCATCAAAATGGGGATTCAAATAATTAAAGTAGAAATAAAATTATTCTAAAAAATTATCAGTTACACTATACATAAATACAATACAAATCAAAATATATACTTACATACTGGACTTCAATAAAATAATTAAACAATTTAAAAGATTTGAGAACAAGTTTCTGCTACTAAAAATAGAAAGAACAGTTTAAATCTATACAACTTTTCTAGAATATTCATCACAAAAAAAATTAAACTAAAAATTAGAAATATTATCAAACAAGAAACATTTTTTTTTTTTTTTTTTTTTAAGTGAAAAAAATAAAAATCTTTTTTTTAAAGTCAATAACAAAAAAGAGTTCAAGATTTGTTTAGTCAAATGTCCATGAGAGTTTTTTAGTCTCTTAATGAAATGAAAAATTTTTTTTTTCAGTTCTATTAATAAAAAAGTTCAGAGTTTTTTCACCTCTAAATTATACACAAGAATCAATAGGTCTTTTAATGATGGAATTATTTGCCTTCAGTTCATAAGACCTCATATTTTTTCTAAATCTCTGTCCACAAATACCTAACTTCCAGAAAGTTCTTGATACATGTTCATATGCATAAAAATCACATCATATATTCCAAAGTCAGAAGTTTTATTCTCGTCCGTGTAGTGAGCAGATTGTAAGTTGAGAGGCACTCATTTTTCAAGCGCTTCCAGAAATGATTCAGAAGAGTCTCACGTAAACGGAAGCATTTCACTAAAGATTCTTTGGTTGCTAGTAAAATCAAATCGTTCACTTTTATGGTAGGTAAACACAAGATATGTTTTAGAGGTGCTCTAACTTGTTCACCAGGGCGTGCGTTAGATTTCTTCCAGATTGCACGTTTGTTTAGGACTGATTTTATGCTCTGTCTAGATTTTGAAATCCAAAACTTTTCACAAGTTTGCACTAATGTTCTGGGCACTTCTGAATGAAAAACTTTTTCATGTGCATCTTTCACGATTAATTCAGTCAATTTATGTTTTGCAGGAATCACATCAGGATGTTTTTCATAAAATGAGGAATCAGACTTTTGTAACCGTCCTCGTAGCAACAGCAAAACATCATCTGACAACATAGGATTTAACTGTAGAAGATTCGATTCACTAGGGATACTTTTGTTACATTTCAAGTATTTTGTAACTTCGGGGAAACTTTTTCCCTGCACCAGCTTTAACCAAAAATTTTCAGCATGTAACATTTCCTCAGCTGATAATTCTGAAAATTTTCTTTTTTCTACCTTTAATTTTACATTAGAAATAAATCTAAATATCCATGCAGTTACTCGATACAATTTCTTTAGGGAGCTATATTTTTCAAGATTAAAAATAGGAATTTCATCAGCTTTATTTGTTTGAACAACACAAGAAATGGTTGCTGATTTTCGAGACTTCTCTTTAGAAACATCAGGTAATTGTGTAGCAACAATTTTAACGCTAGGGCACTGATCTTCGGGCAAGGAAAGAAATTCAGGAACATACACATTAGGGTTAGCATCAGGAAAAATATGCAATTGGAGATGCTCCTTTTCCATGATCAGGTTGCTAAAATAGTGTCGGGGAATTTTCAAGTGTGTGAGATCAGGGATTTCTGAAAGCCAATTTTGCCCATTATTTTCTAGTTCACCACAAAAACTTTCATCCCATGATATTCCCATTATCCACAATTGCTGCAAAAGGCATTTGACACGAATAACAAAAGGGGCAATAAATCCGGCTGGATCAAACAACGTGGCTGCAATTTTCAAAATATTGCGTTTAGAAGAATCATTATTTAAATTTTCTAACAAGGGTCGTAATTCTAGTGCAAAATTATCTTCTGTATTGTTCCAGATCAATCCTAAAATTTTCAAGGAAGTATTTGGGGGTTCGAAACTCGAAACAGGAATGTTTTCATCATCTAAAACATTAGAATTCAAGTTAGGGACATGATACAAACATTCGTTTAATGATAGAGAATCACCATATTTAGAAGAAGAATCATAGACTATGCGCATTTTTGTTGTAGTTTTGTCGTCACGGATAACAGGTCTGTCTGGCATGTAATAGGAATTATTAGAATCTTTCTCGGTGCACAATTCTATTACACCCTCATTAAACTGCTCTAGCAAAATGGAGCTATATTCCTTAATTAAAGAATCGTTTTTCAAGAATTTATTTTCTAAACTAGAAAACTGCTTTTTTGCTACTTCAAGATTATTTCTAAGCAATTCACGAGAATTTTTCCACAATAATTTTGCTTCATAACGTCCATTTACGAATTTTAGATTTTCTTTAAATTCTTTTATTACCTCATGATCGGTAATGTTCTTTTCATTGCTTTCAGCAATGCCAATTGATTCAAGATCCCAAAATGCTTTCAGTTGGGTATTTATATTTTCAACTGAAACACGCAAACAAGCTACTTCTTTTTTATTCGACTCTATCTGCCCTTGCACCGTATGACCGAAAATAGTTTCTGCAACGTATAATTCTTTTGTCAATTTTCCCTCGATTCCCTTTAATATTTTCCACAAAAAGTCAGACCCTAGCAAAATATTTATTTCCTGTTCAAGACCTGTATCAGCAGGCTTAAAGCCTCTTGCTCTCATTATGTCTAGAAGTTCTGGTTCTAGTGTTTTCACAGAAGCTCCAGTTATATTATCAACCACAAGAGCTTCGATATTTATCGAGTTAATAGGTTGCACAACACTGGATAATTCTAGAGCAACTACTTCATAACAAGATTCATAAGGGCGTCTCCGCCCAAAAGGATAAACTAATAAATTTTCTCTTCGCAATGGCTTCAATTTTAATTTTTGTACTAGCGATCTCTTCACGAAGCATTTTTCTGAACCACTATCACATAAAACGCGAGCCAACAAGCATTCCTTACCAGCAGACACAGAAACTGTACAAGTCTGCAATAATGTAGATTTATTTTGTTTATATTTTTGTTCTGACATCATAGATACAATTGCACCTTTCATTTCTTTTTCAGGATTTTCTTTTGCTGTTTCTTTAAAACAAAACAAAGTACTATGGGTAGTGTTACCACATTTGGAACAAGGATTAATTTTTGTTCTACAGTTAATTGATAAATGCGACTTAAAAAAGCATTTGTAACAGCGACCTTCTTTCTTTAATTTATATCGTTTCTGTTCACCAGTGAATTCCGAACAATTTAGTCCTACATGATCAGAAGACTTGCAAAATATGCAAAACTGTTTTGTAGATGTATTTAAAGCAGCAGCTGAAGGTATATTTTTCTTTTGAGGAAAATTTTGATATTTACTTGAAGGATTTTCATATTTAGTTTTAGAATTTTCATAAGTCTTGCTTTGGGAATTATTTACTAAATTAGTAGCTTCACGACATCTTAATTCCGTTTTAATAAAATTTATTAAATCGGTGACTTCACAGTCCTTATCGGGGTCACGTTTTCGATGGAAATCTAGTATCAAATTTTCGGGTAATAATCTCAGTAATAAGGGTAGTAATAAATGGCCATAGGAGCCTGATGTTACTCTTAACACATCAAGATTTCTCATACACGTTTCAATATTATCATACAACTTTCTTAAAGAAATAACATTGTTAGAGGATTTCACTGGTTCAAGATTTAGAATTTTATTCATGTAACAGTTTATGATATTTTCCCGCTTACCATACCTCTCTTCTAACAATTTTAAACAAGTAGAATAATTTTGATCTGTCAGTTCAAAACCAGATACAATATTATATGCAGGACCAGACAACAAGGATTTGAGATATTGGAATTTTTCAATTTTTGATAACGATTCGTTTGAATCTATCGCACTAGTAAATAAATTAAAAAATTCTAAGAACTGGCTTGCATCACCAGAAAATTTTTCTATGTTAAGTTTAGGAAGCTTCACAGCCGAAACTGGTTTACTTCCGATTTTTGAATCGTTACTTGATTCTAGCACAACTTTTGGTTCAGTTTCGATTTTACATTTTTTAAGCCTCATCTTAATTTTAAATTTCAAACTGGATATTTTTTCAGAATATTCTTCTACCGATTTTAGTTCTTTTTCATATTCAGTTTTTTTCCTGAATTAGCTCATCCATTTCGGAATCTAATTCCTTTAGTTGAGCTTCCTTTTCATTTACGAGCTCTAATGATTCCATTAATGAGTCGCAATCAGTTTTATCAATATCAACAGATAATAATGTATCACATTTTGTGATTAATTTCGTAATGGCTGCACGAACAGTAGCTCTTTTACTTTTAAGCTTATCAGGCTTATCCATGTTTAAATTTAAATTCAATGTTCAAAATAAATGATTATGAAAAATGTATATTTTCAAAAAATCAACAGTCATGCAGAATAATAAAGGTATTTCTTACCTTTTTTCCCGGGTTTCGGCACCAAAAACTTGAAGAATTTCAAGTTATTCCACAATTAAATCACAGTTCACGAAATTGTTATAGGGAGAGCATTATTATAAGAAGTCAAGATTCCATTTAAATCATATTAAAGTCATCATATTTCACAAATAAAAGTTTTTACTTTTGTGTTTATCATTTGTAAATAATCATCATCACTAGAACTTTTTGTAGATTATTATTTACAGTTCGAATATATACATAATGTATATTATTTACATATTTACAGATGAAACATATTTAGTTGCTTTGCTCCTTCTAGAAGTCATGATTCTAAATACAATTAAATTTCCAGCAACTATTTTCTTCTATTAAGAAGCCATAAAGAACAATAGCATGATTTTATGCTCGAGATAAATTTTCCTTTTAAAATTAAAACAAAATTTCTTCTAATTTTAGAAGACCAAGAGAAAAAATGCAGTCTACTTACTGCGTTCATATTTTACATTCACAAAACCAACTAAAAAAGGAACAAGTAAAAAATGTTTTCAAATATCAATTCTCTCGAAGGTCACGTGATCTTTCGCGGCGCCCGCCTGGCTAAGAGAGACCCGCGAGAGAAGGTTGCAAAATATTCCACAATTAGTTTTAAAATAATATGTCCAGTTTCTAGTATTTTTAATTATGATCCATAATTCAACCCTTTTAAAAAAATCGTTTTGGGGTGAGATTAAAATTAATTATTTTTCTACTGTTATTTATTTTTAAATAGAAAAAAATGTCAAAACTTGATCCTTAAATGCACTAGTAATTGATAATAATGAAATTTTAATATTTTAAATGAACGTATTTGTCTACCTAAAAAAAAGTTTTCCATTATTCCGCTTTCACGCTTTCAGTTTCACTATGAAACGAAAAATCCAGTCTGACTCATTAATTAAAAATTTAATTATAAAAATATCCTATTTTTCAATAGATAAATGATAAAGTTACTCATCAAGACACCAAATGACAATAAGCACAATAGCAGACTACTACTTATTGCTCTATAGAAAGTGGCAACAAGTTGCACGAGAACAAAAGTTCTAAATAGAGGAGGAGACATCATTCTTCGATGAGAAAAAAAACATGTCGTTTTTACCTTTGTGGCACCTACAAAAAACCTTGTTTATAAAATTTGTGATATACGGGTTATTTTAAAGTGTTTACGTGTGTTTTAAAAATATTGCACTTAAATAGATTTTACGTGTGATTTTCCTGTTTCTCCGGACATTTTTGTGGCAAATATTACGTGAGAGGGAGAAAGCTGTGTAATCATTAAGTCTGCACATGCAAAAAGAAGCCTAGAAATATATCTAAAACAGCTCAGAAAAAATATAAATCATTATTTTGAATCCCTGTGTAGGTATTGGAATTTTTTAATTACTTAAAGGTAGTATTTTTCAGGTAAGAAATTGCATTCGATATTTGTGTAATTGAAAGAGATATAATAAACATCCGTCATCTGCCTCATATCCATTCCAAGGAATTAACTCATTTCTTCTGTTTTGTCGTATTCTTCGACCGCAGCTGTAAAGAAAAAATTATCTTTAATAGAAAGAGTTCACATACTTACAGTGTCTGGAAGAATACAGTGTGAAATCAAGTGAAACCGTATCCAAAAAATTATATTTTCACCAGAGGGCGCTATGATCGAGTCTCTTGCTACGAACGAATAGAAATCACTGTGTTTTTACATTATTATGATGCAATGTCAACTACGGGAAACTTATTTTTGAAAGACTAGGGAGGCACCGCCCCCCTGCTCGCTACGCTCACCAACCCCCCGCGTAATCGCTTAGCGATTCTACTCGATATCGCGAAGCAATTCCTATTTTTTAGCAAACCCCAGATTATTGTTTGTGCTTAAAAATAATGTAAATAGTTCAATTAAGCTCTATTCATAAGCTAATGTTACTTTTTATTGCATTGAAATATCTGAATTTGTTGATTTCCAGCAAGCAAGTAAAGGTCTATGGAAATTTGGCGAAATGCTGGAAATAGCGCCAAGTTGGTGTCACTTTTTTCGACTAATTTTGATCGCCAAATTTGGTGATATACCGCCATGTTGGCGAGAAACTTGGTGACGTTTGACGACAGAAACGAGTCCCCCTTGGTAACCTCCCTTATAGCGTCATAAAGTTCTGACCAATCAGATGCATTTCACGGTATCTACGCAGATTTTCATTGGTCCATTTCCAAAGCGTTACTTTTTTTATATATAGAAGGATAAATTTTGTGAAATTAAAAAGATTTATGTTGTAATAAGCGATACATTAGGAATGAACGGATATATTAGGCATATATTAGGTACTAATTTGAAATCGTAAAAGGTGTAAATTAAAACTTTAAAACCAGTAAAAATACGTTTATTTCGACTGTTGACAAGTTTCGACTCTCCTTCGACTTCTCTTTTCAAAACAAATAAATAAAACTATTCTAATTTTGCACTGTCTATGAAACTCCATCATTCAGTTTTCCACGCATTCTTTCATATTATGCACGTTATTTTTTTATTTTACTTGGTGGATTATTTTATTTTTAATTTCATAATCATTGAGTTTTGGAATTTTAAAGTGTTTAACCTGAGTATGGGTCTGTACATGTATAACATTATGAACTTTTTGGCAATTTTGGACCCCTCCCCTTCTTACGATATCATATGTTATTATTCCTAAAGCCTTCCCCGGTCACCTCCTTAATGATATCCTTATCAATGTCTAAAAATTCTCTTTAATTTTACATTTTATTCTTTCATCTTTATTTATACGTTTGGATTGATATAGGTTTATTATTCTCATATTTTACTGATTTAAATGAGGAAAAGTCAAGAAATTATCACTATTTCACATGAAATAACTTTATATGAAATAATACTCTAAGGTAATTCTTACTATTTAAAAGTATATAATATTTTTCTTTGTTACATAATACAAGAATAACATTTTCTTTTAACACTGGTCCCCTGTACGGGGGAAGGAGTAATCAGAACTACTTATCAACAAAACAGGTGGCCAACATTTCTGTATTTTGGAATAAAATAATTTATACTTATTTAATGGTTTTAATAATAAATTTCTATTTTCGTAAAAATAGGTAACAGTCTAAAAACATAAAAGGGCAACCGACTGTTATCAAATGCCAGACACCCCCTCCCCGCTAATCTGATGACGTTATATATGTACAGCCCTATGTGTGATGTAACGTCATAAGAAATAAAAAAAAATAAACAAATAAACTTGATCGAAATATTTTATTTAAAATCATAAGTGGAATATCAAGAAATATGCACGCAGAAAACTAATGTTTTTGCACATTTATTTAATGTGAAAGAAAAGTCAAAACAACGCAATATATCTTTATCAGACTTTTTCATGGCTTTCTGACCAACTAAAGGTGGTAGCATCTATAATTAAATCGCAATAATGTGTTTTATAAGGCTTCATTTCTTTGACGGGTCTTTGCCGACCTTACGTGTGAATAATACCTTACTACATGTGTTTCTACTTATAATTCATAATGCCAAGGAAAAATCAATGGAGAGCATCACTTGTAATTTTTTGTCCAAGCATTATATATTTTTGAAGCTGTATGTTTAGATTGTAATTGAAAGCCTTTGAAGACTTATTGTAGCTGTATGCTGATTATCAATTCATATATTAAACCTTTGCGGTCGTGTTAAAGTGTATACATAGGTGTCATGGTGGTCGTATTTAATTTTCGCTGAACGTACAGTAATACATAATATGCAAGATTATGAAGTAAAAACAAAATTTATTTTTTAAACTTTAGATATATGTAATGTAATAATATGCTTTCATTTTATGTAAATTTTATATTTGATAGTTCTCCATCGTGAGGTAATTTTAAGAATAGTCTCCTATAGGCAGCTCTTAATTGTTCTGTTTGAACATACAAAACAATCTTTTCTCTTTACATCTTACATCTTATCTTTTTTAAACTACTTTCAATTTCACGGTACACTTCTTCGGGTAACGTTCTTTTGGCCATTTTAGAGTAATGAAAAATATTTGATAAATTTAGAGTATCTGAAAAACAGTTTACGAAGCGAAAATACTTAATGACACTTAAATACAATTTGTAATATATTACTTCAAATTCTAGATATTTGAGAAGCCTGTCGAATTAATAAGATCAGCATAGATCTTGGCTGTGCTGGCTGAGAGAAACATACCACTGGAAAGATAATAATAAAAAAAAAAGCTGTGGTGGCAGAGAACATGTATACGACTAAAACGGTAAAAAAGCTTTGGTGGCGGAAAGCAGACATACGACCGCAAAGGCTTAGTAAAATACTGAACAGCGTTACAATTTATGACAATTCTAGAATTTAATAATTTGTCTCTCTTCAAACAACAACCGCAAAAAAATTCTTTGTTTATATCAACAGCTCTCTTTTTGAGTCAATTTGGAATATCCTTAACGGAAATATTCCGCAAGTAACCTTACAATATATACTTATAACATTTCTGAAGATTTTAATAAAATTATTTACCAAGAATTATTAACCGTGAGTAAACTTCAACATCACTTGAACACAGGGTCCGCACGGGTCCTTGAATTTCCAGACTAAGAGATTCTTCATTACCAGTATTTTCTTTTGGAAAACCTCTCCTTAAATAAGGCAAAATTTCGTTCGTTTAGATTAGTTTCAGATTCGTTCGTTAGTTATATTTCTATAAAAAATTACTGATATATAGCATTGAAAATAACGATATGCGTACAAAACCTGCTTTAACCGGAAAAAAATAAATTTCTATATAATAGCGCGATGTTGCAAAATATTTTTTTCTCTACAAATTATGCAGCGGGATGTCCTTAATAACATATTTGAAGAATGTTTTTTGCGATATTGCATTCATTTTTTTTTTAAAGGTCAAGTGCGAGTATTACTTAGAATGTTCTGTAAAATAAATATTTGAATTATTAACGCGCCATTCTTTAAAAAATCATTGTTAAAAGAATAATAATACTTTGTAAAAAATTATACAACGTAGGGTACAGCTGCAAGAAAAATATGAATGGGTATACCATAAAAAATCAAAGAGAAATGAAGCCTAAATAATATCAAATATAGTTATTCTGTATAACTCTTTTTTAAATTATATTTTAATCTGTTGATGATGAACTTAATTCGGCGCTGACAATAAAAGTAGTGAATATTTAAAATTCATTTGGCATTTCATAAAACTAAATTCAGCGTCGTAATAATCTTTTCTTTTACAGTGTATTCAAAACAAATCCTTGTTGAAAGTTTAAACTTGTCATTGCGCTAAGCGCGCTTCGAAAGGCGGTCGCAAAATTGCCACTCCGTCTTGGTCCGTACTGCGTTTTTCCCAAACTAGTTACGAATCATTTATGTAATTAATTCTCATGAAATTAGTCTGTTTTTAACAATTTGACGTTTATTGCTTTTATACTGCTACTGGGTATTGCATTACACAAATATGTCATCAAAATTTGGTACCTGGGCTTTAAAAGCCAATGGTACATAGAGTACGCCGCACCTGTCATTATGTATATCCAAACCGGGTCCAAACCTGGGTATTTAAGGGTTAATATCTCGACTAATTACCAGCATTTTTTTTCGAAAATCATTATCAACAATGCTTTCATACTTCTGCTACGATAGGTACATCCAGCGTTTCTTAGCACCTTTGCTGAATGCCTGCAAATCAAAATTTGTGTGTAACGGAAAATTGCGTTTTTTCTCAAAAATTGTTTGACCTAGGGTAATCGCTATAGTTTTCCTGCAAGGTTTAAATTAACATCTGCTACCTCTGGTTTTTCCATAATTTTAGTTTCGGGAAATTCGGAAATAGAGGGGGGGGGGGGGGGACATATTTTTGCACTACATTTTCGACGATATCTTTGAAGATATAATATCTAAAGTTAAAATAAATGTATTTTTGAGTTCAACGTTACGATAACTTTCACATGATAACCCATACGACATACAAAGGAAATATTTTTTTTTTTTTTTTTAATAACTTAATTAGCTCCCCTGCATTTTTCCTAAAAACATTTGTGCCTGTTTAATAATCTGTAAATATGTGGGTTAATAGTCTTTATTACATCCCCCAATTTGTACTTTCCACGTTCCATAATTTTCGAGTAAAAAGGCTGACAGACAGACACAGGAGTGATCTTACGTATAATGTTTCCGTTTTTACTTTTTAAGTAAGGAACTCTAAAAATGAAGACAAATATGAAAACAAAGCACTTTTTGAAGCAATTACAAACATTCTCAATTCTATACGTCTTAACAATACAGAAAAACCAGTAATTAAGTAAAAATAGTGTCTAAACTTAAAAGTATTCAATATTCAAAATGACATTTATTATATAAGCGGCCCAAAAACCAGCGTTACGGACCTTGACATTTTTATTAATGCCAACATGTATTATTTTGATAAGTTTATTTTATAGATAAATAAACTAAATTTAAATTTTCACCTAAGAAGATTTTTATATTAACTGTGTTATAACCTCTTCAAGGAATATTTTTTCTTCTTTAAAAACCTACATAGATTCGTAACATTCACTGGCATACAGGGAATGATATATAAAAAAGAAGCTTGACATTTTTTCATTATATAGTGAAACCTCTGAATAACAAACACCTGGGGAATGCGGAATTTTTTAGCATGTATCCTCTATTCAGAGGTAAAAGTTCATAAATGTGTTAGGTATCGAAAAAGTGTCCGAAAATAGCTGTTTGTTATTCAGGAATGTTTGTTATGGAAGTTTTTCTGTAATATTTTATGATTTATGTATATAAAACTATTTATTCACTTCCATTTTTTAACAAAAACGTGAAAACGTTAAAGCGTAATTGTTAAACCTAAATATGATTAGAAACATAAATTATCGGGAATTTATTCAAATATAAATAAATATATATATATATATATATATATATATATATATATATATAATTATTATTAAATGTACCTAATTCTTTTTTCAATATCTCAATAAAATGTATTTTACACATTCGACACCTTTTAAAAAACCCCAAAAACCTGGAAAATTAGTAGGCTAATTTCATTTTTTTTCTTTTTCTTTTCTTATGTTCTTTTTTTAAGTTTTTATATAGGCACCCAGTCCTTAAGCTAGAGTTTATGTTAAGGGCGTTTTTTTTTTGTGTGTTAAAAATATGACATTAATATACAAAATAACATTATATATTTACATAATAAGGTAAGGGAAGGCGAATTTATTTTTTTTAATTGAAACGACACTTACCTCTTTTATTTTCTATATCATATGTGTTGATGATTCTCCAAGAAACAAAAATGTATTTCAGCAGAAGGACTTTCGGATAAAGAAATTTATATACAAAGTCATCAGTAAGTAGCAAATAAGGTAAATGCACCTATATTTGGTCACTTACCAGATGTGGACCACTACTTTTTCAGTTTAAAAACAGGCCCAAGATGCATTTCTGAAATGCGACTGAAAGAAATCGGATTCATTAAAATTCTTAAACGGTAACTTTCCATAAACTATTTGGAATAATTGTTTTTTCTAATTAATTTATTTTTTATGTGTTTATTTTCTAGACTGTGTTCAAAAACCGTTTTTTTTTTACAAATTCTTAGAGATTTCATTAAGAGATAAGTTTTATTTAAAACATTGCTTCTTTAATGTTATGTTTCATTTTCAATTAAACTACTGTTGATATAT
Source organism: Maratus speciosus (assembly GCA_963932465.1). Classification (NCBI taxonomy): domain Eukaryota; kingdom Metazoa; phylum Arthropoda; class Arachnida; order Araneae; family Salticidae; genus Maratus; species Maratus speciosus. The sequence continues at coordinate 491,752,178 of OZ010788.1, read as the reverse complement.
TAAAAAGCAGAACAACCAACGTTTAAAATGCACAAATAATACATGAAAAGCAGAAAACAGCTGTTTTGAATCTATTAGCGAGATTCTTCTTCAGTGCAAGATAGGGAAAAAGGAACAGCGTGCTAGAAAAAAGCAAGCTGGCTCAGCCTTGCTTTACGGTACAGCCTTGAGTACGGGGACATCGTTAAGCATTTTCAGAAGAACCTCCTGAGTAAAAATGAGATACTTGCGAGCGTCCAGTCGAGGTGGTAAGGTGTATGGCCACACTAAACTGTTCGTCACGATACCCACTCACACATTAACAGTGAAGCCTTCTCGTGCTGCTCATGGTAGGGTTCCGTATTGGTTGTTGTTCCTGAGATTCTGGTTGATCGTACGCAGTCTGATTATATAATGAGGAAGTCACACGTTACGACCTTGAGAGCTAGCATACAGCGCCACCTATAGATTTCCGTCCATGCATTCCTATGTAATTATGGTTCCTAACGATGTTCTCTACCTCCCCTCCAAGTTTGTACACAAAGTTCTGGGACATCCTGTATATGATTAGAAAGCCACGGAATCTATATTAGAAAGTTGAAATAGAGAATGTTCTTCAGGGTGGTTATAATTAAAGTTACCCTGTTTAGACCTACGTAGAGTCCACTCTGGTTGACAGATATCGATGAAACTGGGAATATAAGTTATATGGACCATGGGGAAATGAAATCTGCAATAAAAAAATTAGTTCAAATTTTGACCACCAGGTGAGAAGGAGGCGCAAGACCAAAAATCTGAAACTGGAAACACAAAACTTTTTTTTATTTACAGCATATGTTTAATGTGCGTTCCATTTGCGTCAAGCACATGTTCAAAGCGTATTATAGCGTGTTCAACAGTAGCGCAAAATCAATTGCAGCAATATGACGAGTTATGCTTGCTTTCAAATCGGGCAGAGTCCATATGCTTTCTCCAAGCACACGATCTTTCAGGAAACCCCACAACCAGAAGTCACACGGATTCAAGTCCGGAGAACGAGGAGGCCAGGTTATCGGAAAACTTATCGAAATTATCCAATCATCTCCAAAGTGGGAACGAAGCAGTGCTGTCACTGCTCGGGTCAGGTGGTGCACGTTCGGTCTTGCATGAATACCGTAGTCTCTAAACACTCTCGCTCTTGTAAGGATGGAATTACCTGCTGCTGAAGGAGATCGCGGTAACGGGTAGCCGTAATGGAACACCTTTTAGGACCCTGAGAAGTGTTCTCCTAAACAATAATGGTACCAAGAATCAAATCAAAAAGTAAAGCCTAAAAAAAGTCAAAAAGTCAAAAAAGTAAAAAAGTCAAAAGTAAAGCTCCATCGTGCAGGAATGTAATCAGGGTGCAAAGACTGATCATGCACAATATTAGGACTGGCTATACCCCATTAGCAAAAGTTCTGAGTATTCACTGCTCCGTCTAGGGTAAAATGTTCCAAGGCCATGCATTCTCAACGGCTATTCTGACCAAACACATTCTCTCAAATTGAGTTCGTGTGTCCGTGTCCGCAGGGTTTAGAGCTTGCACAACGTGAATCTTGTATGGATACCACTTTATAATGGATAGAAGATCCTTTCGTACTGTAGACCAAGGGAGAGACAAAACACACACCGCTCGAGCAGTTGTCGGAGAATATTGGGAAACGGACGCTCTTTCGTCCACGGCAAGAAGAACTTCCCGGGCAGATTCATTTGAAATTCGTTTCCGTCCTCTTTCTTGCAGCACACTCAACTCCCCAGTCTCTTGGAATTTAGACGTCATCTTTTTCAAAACCGACATCTATCGGTCGAAATTCGAATTAATTTTCTTTATTGCAGATTTCATTTCCCCGAGGTCTATATAACTTATATTCCAAGTTTCATTGATATACTTCAATCAGAGCGGAATCTACGTAGGCCGAAACAGGGTAACTTTAATTATAACCACCCTGTATATTCAATCTGCACGATGTCTATTGAAAATAGTGTTCATAAAATTCAACGTTTGTTTACATAAACACAGCAAAAATAGTTAGGTTTATATTATGCCCTGTTCAAGGTATTTGTTTCTTGGACATTTTAATGATGTCATGCTTTTTGAAATATAAAGAATTTGGTGAACATTATAGAAATGTACCAAACCATGCTTCTAATGGCAAATCGTGCGTCTAATTTTTATAGTTCTTTAAACACTCCAAAGAGGAATTTGGATACATTGATGTCTAAGGGTGATAATTGAAAGTGTGTTCTGAATACTTTTTTGCGTATACTAATTAATATAAATTTTAGTGTGCCGTGTATGTAAAATATAAATTTCTCTTTCGAAACTGCACTAAAGATCTCAAATGCAATATCGCAATATGCAAATCGGTTGTTATATTAAAAAAAATTTCATCCAGGTTATACATTTTAAAATTCTGAGAGTTTTTTTATTGACACAAGATGCATTAAATGATTTCTGCAACCAACAGAGTTGTAGTTGCTAACCCTTTACAGGAAAATGATGGGACATTATTATACCAAAATTCTTTAATGAGTTAAAAGGATTTTATGTTGCTATTAAACAATTCGTAACTAATGAGTATAATGTAGCGACCAGTACAGTCTTCTAGACAATAATTGGATAATATCGCTCACCCGCAAGAGTAGCGTCACAACTCGCAAAAAATTCATTTTCCATTTTATTTCTCTAATAGGCCTCCTATAGCTGCGTCTTGGTACAGGAAAAGTTTCATAAGTGTAATTATCCGGAAATTCGATTTGTTACGCTATATCAGGGTTGGCGAACCTATGGCGCGCGTGCCAGAGTTGGCATGCAAGTCAATTTCTCTGGCACGCGAAAATTCAAATTTGGAAATCATTGTACAAATAAATTCCAGTTTTATTTCTATTATATAAATAATTTTTTTTCATATGAACAGACTTTCGCAAATAATGCAATTATTTTTCGAGGAATTAACACATCAAAACAACTTTCTTTTCCAGTGATGCTATGCAGCGTTTTCGACATGAAGTTTGCTTTTCTATATGAATATAAAAAGCTGAAATTTTCAAATGAATAATTCACAGTCACAGCAATAAAATTGGAAATGGACCCAGTAAAATTAACAATATATGAACATGGTATAAAGCAATTTCTATTAAACGTACATCAGCAAAATTCTTATCCATAGATTATTAATACATTGTTTAGTGCAATTTGGAAATTTTTAAACCAGATGTTGCATTAATAATAAGTTAAAAATTACTAAAATAAAATCTAGCATTTTTTTTCACCCCTTATTACGGTACACATAAATAAATCTTAGTTACGAATTAAAAATTCATTCATTTAATGATTAATTCCAAGATACAGATAAATCGAATTTTGGTTCTAAATATTTTTTAATTACTAATGCATGAAGGCAATTGATTTTAAAACCAGTGTTTCGTATAAAAATCGCACTCTTCAAAACCATTTTTGTATAAGTTTGGCACGTCACATTATTAATAGATATTGTTTGTGAATTTCTTGCACGCGCACTTGAAAAGGTTCGCTGAGCCTGCGCTATATAGTCGCCTCAGAGCAATAGTAGGACATCTAGTAATAATAAAAAATGTGATGGCTGACTTACTGCTATGGATAACTGTGTTTGCATCGAGTGGAACAACTTCTGAAAAGCAAAGTTATGTTTAATGCTATATTTCAGATGTGTTTTATAAAAATTCCCTACTGTTTCACTAGATGACCTACTGTTGCCCTGAAGCGAAAATATGTGCATTCGTGACCACGGACGTGAGGGGGGGGGGGGGGGTGTAAATTACTCAACCCTCCAAACCTCGACTATTTCTTCATATATAAGGGTTTTACACTTTTCTGCACATTTTTATGGCTGCATGCAGAGATAAGTACTACAATTTCATGTTACAATAAAAACATGCGAATCTTCTTTTCCCTCTCCTGTGAAATATATTTTTCAAAAGATGTGTCTCTTTTCATGCGAGTGAGCAATATTAGCCATAAGAGATGCACAAACAGTTATTTGGAAAATCACTAAAGGAAGAATATAAAAACTTGCGCTATTTTTTTTTTCAATCTATGAGACAATTGGAATTTAAAGTTAAGTTTCCGTCTTGTCGTATTATTATGAATCTTTGATTTATTATATATATATATATATATATTTTACAGTAAGATTCGTTTATTGCTTTTCAGATATGTTTTTTATAATGAATTAAAACTTGTGTGGAAAAATAAATCACTAGAACTCCAACGTTTAAACACACAATATAAAAAAAAAATTAGTATGAAAACGAACAGACGTACCTTTCATGACTAACATAAACTCACATGCTACTAACAAAACGTACGTCTGTTCGTTTTCATAATACTTAATCTGTATATTGTGTGTTTAAACGTTGGTTTTTTTTTTAGTGATTTATGTTTTATAATATTCTTCAATGTCTCTCTCGTGTTTTCAGATATTTAGTATCTATTAGAAACTCGGAAACATTTAAAATGCTTCATTTAAAACACATTACTACATAGGTGTGATAAAATATATACAAATGTTTTAAAAAATTAAAAGCAGTAGATGTTAAAATGATAAAAGCTACTCCGAGCGCTTTCGGCTAACCTTAAGCCTTTGACAAGGAGAAGAGAATTGAATGATAAAAACACTCGACGCTCGATGTTCACTGCTACACATTGACCGGAAACTCACTTCAAGAAGCCCGCAGGTGGTCGTATCCATTAAACTGAAGGAGGGGGAAGATAGAGAAAGCTCAATGCTCCGAGAGACTGAACTCTCCGGTAATATTAAGTAAATTAAACCAGATACGCGGAATTTAGCATGATAATTCATTACAACAATTTTCTGCTTGCGTTAAAATTTCCAAAGACTCTAAAATAGCACAACTATTAAAATCGGAAGCCTACATAATGACTTTCGCTCTATTGAAAAGGATGTCAATATCTTTAGTTTGAAACAGCCTTGAGAGGTCGGTAGCCGGTCTATTTTTATTAATATCCTGCATATGCTCTTTAACTCTTGTTTGGAATTTTCTTGTGGTCATACCAATGTAATTTAATATTTTATTTGTTTCTTTACTTCTGTATGGGATGATATAAACTCCTGACTTATTTTCCATACTAATAGGATCAACTCTTTTTTGCACAAGATTAATTAATTTGGTGTTATCTCTAGCTATTAACGTTATACTATATTTCCTTAGCATGTATTTTAATTTTTCATATAAACGAGGAATGTAATCAACTGCCATAAATTTAACTTCTTTTTTACTAATATACTCTATTTTAGCTGATTCTGCGTGCTTAAACTTATAAATCAAATTTTCAATAAATTTAGTGGAAAAATCATTACTATTAGCAATTGGCTTAATTTTATCCAGTTCTTCTTGCAGGTGAGTATCAGAGCAAACTTCAAATGCACGTCTAATATAAAACCGGTAAGCTGAAGCTTTATAATGAAATAGAGGGTGGCTATTATAAGGAATTGTATTGCTTGAACGACATGATTTTCTGTAAACTGTCCTATCAATGCAATGAGTTAGTTCATTCCTAGTGAGGGAAACATCCAAAAACGGTAACGTTCTATTTATTTCTAATTCCAAAGTGAATTTTATCTTATTGTCACTATTGTTGGCATGTTCAAGAAAATTCATAAGCGCTGGAAGGCCATGAACCCATATAATTAATATGTCGTCGACAAATCTGACACATAAACTTGGTTTAAAAACTGAATTTGAAATAATCTTGGTCTCCAAAGGTCTAAGTTTTTACTCGGCCAACAAACCAGAAATTGGTGACCCCAAGGGGCCCCATCTGTTTGTTTGTAATAAATATTGTTAAACACAAACACATTATTGTTGGTAATCAGGTTTAAACCAGATATAACGGTATTTTTCATATTGTCACTAAATCCCTGATTGTTATTGATCGAATTTATAATATAGTCCTGCACTTCTTGTACATCTACAGAAGGATAAAGTGATATTATGTTAAGGCTGGCTAAGATGCCATTGTCATTAAGCTTTATATCTTTAATTATTTGAATAAGTTCAAATGTAGACTTAATAACATATTCTGAAGGGTGGAGGATAGAAGTTAAAAATGGTACATGTGCTTTCTGTAGAAAATATGTTGGAGCGGTGCACTTCGAGACTATTGGCCTGAATGGTAAGTCCGCCTTATGGTCTTTCAATCGACCATAAATACGAGGTGTTACAGATGTTTTGTTTAGCTTTAAGTTCTTTTTTAAATAATCGGGCCATGTTCCATGTTTAACCAAATCTTGCACATTTCTATCAATACAGGAATTAGGATCTTTCTTTCGAATAACGCAATTTAAATCCCTAATACAGTTTTCCATTTTATCAATATAATCATCCGATGATAAAACCGCGAGTTTGTTAGACTTGTCCGTAGGTATGATGGCATAGTTAGAATAACATTTGAGTTGTTTAAATAATATAGTGCTATCGATAACATCCCTGCTATTGTATGTTTTCTTAATATGTCTTTGAACATTATTATGCAGCAAACCCTTTATTTCATTTTTATAATTAAGTGGTGCTATTAGCAAATTTATTCACAATCTCTAATTAATATTTCTGGATTAATATTTCTTGGAACCGAATATTTCGGCCCCAATGATAACAATTTATGCAACTTTGAATCAATTTCTTGCCCTGTAATGTTAATATACTCAACTGGTAAAGGTTTAACCCTCTGGGGCGGCCTTGAGCAATTAGAGCGCTTTAATCCGTTAATCTTCCGATAAATAACCCTTTGCTTTAATTTTCTGCACTTCTCTATAAACATTAACAATACAGAGGAATTCATCAAAATCTTTCTGGTTTAAATTACATACCAAATCATCATACAGGTCTCTGACACACTTTGATAAGAAATCTATACGTTTAAACTTATTTCTAATAACGGCTCTTAAACTGCACATTTCAAATTTTTTCAGTGGATACGATATTTCAGTTTAATGGATACGACCACCTGCGGGCTTCCTGAAGTGAGTTTCCGGTTAATGTGCAGCAGTGAACATCGAGCGTCGAGTGTTTTTATCAGTCAATTCTCTTCTCCTTGACAAAGGCTTAAGGTTAGCCGAAAGCGCTCGAGTAGCTTTTTATCATTTTAACATATAGTGTTTTTAATTTTTAAAAACATTTGTATATATTTTATCACACCTATGTAGTAATGTGTTTTAAATGAAGCATTTTAAATGTTTCCATGTTTTTATATAATAAACAAAGGTGAATCTGGCGTTCAAGATTGGACTATTTTATTAAGTCAATTTATTAATAGTATCTATTAATTTTGGAAATTTAATTATATTCTTAAAGTACATAGATTATAATAAAGCATATTTATCTTTCTTAGCAAATCAACTGCTTGTAACCGAAATCAATATTTATCCCATTCCTTGCCACAAAATTTTTTATTAGAATTTTTGGCTCATACTAATATTTTATGATAAAAAGGTCATACTATTGATAAAACTGAAAAAAAAGAAAATTATTTTTATTAATTTAAGAATTATAATACGTTGTAAAACTCATCATTAACAGCAATTAGAAAAAAACAGATGAATCAGATACTAATAAAAAAGAAAAACAGAAGTATAACGTAGAGGGAATTTTTCTAAAATGGAAGTAAATTCATTAAAATAAAAACTTTATGGCTTTATGAAATATTTCAAAACACTTAGCATGTGCAGTGTGCAGTGATTTTGAATTTTTCTGAAACGGTTAATAAATTTTGTTTTCCATTTTTTATGTATAAAAAATTGTGACTTAACAATAAAAATAATTATGATTAACTATAACAAACACGAGAGTTTTTCCGGAAATTATTCATTTGTTTTTATAGTCTAGCAATTCTTAACAAAAGCAAGCCAATGTTAAACCAAGTTAACTAAAGCCAACAGTTTTTCTGAAACATATTGTTGTTCAACATTTATTTTCACAAGAAAAAATTTAAGATAATGGTGAGTTTCCACACTATAAGCTGGAAATGGAGTAAAAAGAATATGCTTAAGCTCGAAACACAAAATTAAATTTTTTAGAGAAGTATTAAGAATTTTACCCGAGTATTCCCTTTAAAAAACAATATTTCATAAAAACTTCAGAATGGTTCCAACAGTGCAACGAGATTTTCATCAATAGCGAAAAAGTTCAATATCGGATATTCTTGGTCGAAATTTTAAAGGCAGAAGAATATCACGCCTTAAAAGTGAATAATTTTTTTAAGAAATGCTATGGTACTTTTAAAAAGAATGATAAAGGCGAGCAATAATACAACCCATATTTTTAAAAATCTTGTAACACTTTCTAAACCATGTTTACAGTGTTTATGCTTCATTACAAGAAGTCAATACCCCGCATTTTTTAAAAATCGACTAAAATATAAATTTTCTAATTTTTTGATTAAAATGAAGTTAGACGTACGTACTCAATTCTCATGTTATTTTCTAAAGTTGTAAAAATTGAAAATATGCAAAAAAGTCTTTTGACTGCAACCGTTTCCTTTTAAAAGATTTACGGATGAAATATTTAAAATCATTTTTATCATTTTGCCCTTTTTTTTTTAAATTTGGCAATATTATCATATTTCTAAAACTTCTATATTTATTTTCAAATTGACTGTTATTTTAATGAACAATCCTAATGATACATATCAAAAAATTAAGAATGTGATTTTTGGTAATATAGAAAATTTATTCCCTAAAAAAAAAGCTTTCTTTCTTTTCTTATGAGTGTGTCCTACGATCGTAAAGATCAGATTTTCTAGTTTTAGAAATAATAAACAAAATGTCATTACTTATGTGTAAATACCGAAAAAATTATTATTTACTTCTTATTTGAAAAAAGTCCTTCCGGCCAGTGCCGGGAGGAAGAGGTAGCTTTCATAATCCTTATTTAAAAAAAGCCAACTTATATCATGCAAACACACGAAGCTCAATTTAGTGGAAACCGAATATAGGAGATTCAATACTAATTTTTATCAATATAATGAATGAGAATTTCGCGAAATTAGTCAGCTTTATCCAAGCTGCTTTTCTTTAAAGTAACTTATATTTGGCTGCCAAATTCGGCAATTTCTTCAAGTGCCTGTCATTTTAAGACAACATGGTGGATGAGGCTAAGCAGTGAACTTGGTCGAGACCTTAGTAATTGCTGTGCACATGCTCACTCACATCGGAATCGGTTAATATATAGGAGTGCTGTCGCATGCAAAAAATCAGATTTTTCAAAATGTCACCCACAGTAGAAATTGAAACTGCTATATCTGAGCCATTTTTTAAGGTAAAGACAAACAAAAAATGCTCCTGAATCCTTATATCAAGATCAAATACTTAAGAAAGAAACCTTTTTCAATTTCTAATTTTTTTGCACCTCACTTTAAATATATATATATATTTTAATTTAATGGCCGCCATTTTGAAACAAGATGGCTGATGAATCTGGCCAGCGAACTTGGTCGAGGTGTTGATGTATACTATCCACATGCCTTCTTACATCGAAATAGGCGAATACGTGTGTTATCGCGTGACAAGTACAAGATCGTTTCAAAATGTTAGCCATGCTAGAAATTCAAAGTGCTATAAATCAACCATTTTTTAAGATATCAACAAAAGAACAAATTTTCAGAAACAAAAACTGCTCCGGAATCTTTGTATCAAGGCCAAACACATAAAAAAAATCTTTTTCATTTTCCAATTTTTCAATACCTCATTTTGAATTTTAAATTTAATTTTTTTACATGGCAACCCTTTTGAAACAAGATGGCGAATGAAGCTGGCCAACGAACTCGGTCGAGACATTGGTATGTACTATGTACAGACCAAGTAACATCCAAATAGGTTCATAAATACGCCTGTTATCGCGTGACAAAAATCAGGTCGTTTTAAAATGTCAGCCACAAGAGAAATTCAAAATGCTATTACTCAGCCATTTTTTTTTAGATATAGACGAAAGAAAAACTGTTCCGGAATCTTTGTATTAAGGTCAAACACATACAAAAAAAATCTTTTTCATTTTCCAATTTTTTGGTATCTCATTTAAATTTTTTTATTTTTTAATTTTTTTAAATGGCCGCCATTTTGAAACAAGATGGCGGATGAAGCTGGCCAACAAACTCGGTCGAGATATTTGTATGTACTATGTACACACCAAGGTACATGCAAGTCGGTTCATAAATACGCCTGTTATTACGTGAGAAAAATCAGGACGTTTCAAAATGTCAGCCTCGCTAGAAATTCAAAATGCTATAACTCAGCCATTTCTTAAGATATGGACGAAACAAAAACTGCTCCCGAATCTTTTTATCAAGGTCAAACACATAAGAAGAAAATATTTTTTCAATTTTCAATTTTTGGTACCACATTTCAAATTTAAATTTTTCTTAAAAATTTAAATGGCCGCCATTTTTAAACAAGATGACGGGAGAAGCTGGCCAACGGACCCGGTCGAGACATTGGTATGTACTATGTATAAACGAAGTTACATTCAAATCGGTTCATAAATACGCCTTTTATCGCGTGACAAAATTCAGGACGTTTCAAAATGTCAGCCACGCTAGAAATTCAAAATGCTATAACTCAGCCATTTTTTAAGACATAGACGAAACAAAAACTGCTCCGAAATCTTTGTATAAAGGTCAAATACATAAGAAAAAAATATTTTTCCATTTTCAATTTTTTGGTACCACATTTCAAGTTTTAAATTTTTAAAAAATTTTTAAATGGCCGCCATTTTGAAACAAAATGGCGGATGAAGCTGGCCAACGAACTCGGTCGAGAGATTGGTATGTGCTATGTACATACCGAATTACATCCAAATCGGTTCATAAATACGCCTTTTATCGCGTAACAAAATTCAGGACGTTTCAAAATGTCAGCCACGCTAGAAATTCAAAATGCTATAACTCAGCCATTTTTTAAGCTATAGACGAAACAAAAACTGCTCCGGAATCTTTGTATAAAGGTCAAATACATAAGAAAAAAATATTTTTCCATTTTTAATTTTTTGGTACCACATTTCAAGTTTTAAATTTTTTTAAAAATTTTAAATGGCCGCCATTTTGAAACAAAACGGCGGATGAAGCTGGCCAACGAACTCGGTCGAGACATTGGTATGTACTATGTACACACCGAATTACATCGAAATCGGTTCATAATTACGGGAGTTACAGTGTGACATAGGTCAGATATATATATATATATATATATATATATCAATTTTGAACGGAGGGTGGTTTCGGGGTCTGGGGGTCATGATCGATGAAAATATACCAAAATTTTTTGAAATCGCTTTCCTCCGAACGGCTGCAATAGGTAGCTTTTTTGTAAAGAAAGCTACCTAAAAGTAAAAATATGTTAAATAAGTAATAATTTTTACTGTACATAAATATTCATTTCATATTATTTTACGCATTTATTTATAAATTAATTAATATTTTGAAAACTTAGTCTTTAGAATCTCTGAGTGTACTTGTAAAAACAGAAAGAATATATTATTTTTTCATCAAAAATTTGAACATTTTAGAAGAATGGTAGTTTTAAACTTTTCTTAAGATTAAAAGCAAAATTATTTGATACATTTAAGTTAGCCGAACGCGGGTGATAAACTACGAAGCATTCTTTCCATCGCTATCATTCGTATTGTAATAAGTTGAACAAACGCAAACCTTTCGCTCATTTCCTTTAAACTGTATAATTTAATTTTAAACACATATCTTACATTCACTTAAAATACATTTCATTCATTTCACATGAAATGCGAAGAAAAAAGGACAGAAAAATAATATGAAACAATACATTAACTAAGACATTTTATGTACCGGGTGTCCCAAAAAGGACTGACTGATTTTAAAATTCAATAACTTGCAAACGGTGACAGATATTTAAAAAATTCTTGCAGGAGGGTTATGCATAAGGTCAAAAGTTTTATTACAGTGATTTTAAATTTTAGTTCGATTTACAAACAATAGATGGCGCTGTAAGCAATAGTCGCTAAATACAGGCTCGATTTTTGGTCCTTTATCTTGTTCCATGCAGAAAAAGGAGATGGAAATGTATTATCCGGGCCACGAAGTACCAAAAATCGAGCCTGAATTTAGCGACTATTGCTTACAGCGCCATCTATTGTTTGTAAATCGAACTAAAATTTAAAATCACTGTAATAAAACTTTTGACCTTATGCATAACCCTCCTGCAAGAATTTTTTAAATATCTGTCACCGTTTGCAAGTTATTGAATTTTAAAATCAGTCAGTCATTTTTGGGACACCCGGTACATTAACACAAATGTTTTGTTTCTAATTCGTATAAACGAAAAATAAAGCTACCACTATACGAGGGGGGAAATGCTATTGGCAAGATTTGCGCTCGGCTAACAAAAAAGTGCAAATTATTTGTCTTAATTTTGCCATATTTACATTTTTCTTTATTAAATCATTTTCATTCATAAAAACATTTAAAAATAAGTCAAATAGATGTTATAATAAACTCAAATGAAATAAAATAAAAAAAATAGTTTAAAGAGTACCAAGCCCTCTTTAATAAATAAAATGTTGTTCATATAGTTTGACCTTAAATAATGAAATGGTTAAAAAAATAAATAAACTTACCCGCTCCAGTACAGTTATATAGAAGATTAATTTTGATTAAATCTTTATCGCTAAATCCTTCCCTTTGGCCTATTTTAACACCTTTCTTGATTGGTACAATTGTTGGTTTACTCTTGTTCTCTGCAAAGTCATGGGGGCCATAATGCATCACAGATTCATAATCGTATGTTTGATTGAACATGTGCAATTCATTTTCTGAATATTTGTTGAAATTTATTACCGATCCTGCAAAATTGTAGAATAAAAAAATACAAAATGCATACAAAAATACATATAATGTTATAATTCAATTAATTTTTTTTAAATCTTACCATTTCTAATATTGTCAAAATCAATTGTGACAAATTCATCTCGATCGGGTCTGTTCTGTTCATGGACGAAACCCAATGCGTGCATCAATTCATGTAATACAATACCCTTCACGAAGCAATTCTCATGCAGTGTTACTCTGTTAACATTATTAGGTAATTTACCAACGACTGCACTACATCTGAAACAAACAAACAAAAAAAAATACATATATATATTTTAAACGGCACTTAAAAAACTCACCTGTTAAACCTTATTTTTACAAAAAAAAATTTGAAGCACGTTTTAATTAGTAGCATTTAGCATTTTAAATGTATTATTAGAAGAGAATTGTATTTAATTGAAATGAAGAAAGTCCAATTTATTCAAACTAATCTTTGATTTAAAGAGATTTAAGTAGATTCTTAAAACTGAACTTTCTTTAATTTAACGGATTGAAATTGGAAAAATATAGTCTTGTATTTTAAACTAATGGTCTATATACCCAAATGGAAAAAAAAAGAGATTTTTTTTTTACTTTTACACATCCTACGATATATGTTACGGAGTTCTGATTCGTCAAGGACTAAAACTGTTGGATGCTTCTGAGATTTGATTCTGACACTGATAATGAATACAGAATATAAATTTTCCCTTTATCGAGGTCATACCCTCCTCCGTCCCGAGACAAATACTACAAGGAACCACAAAAAGATGATTCAAATTTCAAGAAAACGTCTCCAAAGATGTATTAGTCTATATATTGATGCTTATTATACGCAAGTATCTATTAAAAACATCAAGAAGTAATTTTAACATTTCTAGAAACAGTTAATTTAATTTAAAAGGTGTTCTTTAGTGTCTGCTACAGGCGACACCAGCACTGAGGAGGTTAAAGTGTAATGCCCTACACCGATACACCAAAATGCCCCTACATTCCGGGGCGGCTGAAGCAATCCCCTCTATGAAAAAATATATGAAATTAACACTGCAGCGAATTATTCACTCATAATACAGTGAAATAGAAGAACACACAATCAATTACTTTACACCGTGATATTTAGTAGCTCACTGTAAAGGTCGGCGGCCCATGAGGCAGCATAAACTTAACTGCTACTACATAAACTTAAGACATAAATGTTACGTACTTTATTAACTAGTTCGACGTGCCAATCCCAAAATTTTCTTCTATTTCATACATCTTAATATTTCACAAACTAGATACAAATGTTAATACTTCAGTATTATTAGTTCTATACTATACCAAATTTGACTTTAATCTAAAATTTCTCCTCAAGTCAATTAATCAGAGTAAAAACGAGTTAATCTCGATCACTATATTTAATTAAATCACAATGTTTCGTTATTCTGTTGTACGTCAGCTGTTTGCGAATAGCCTGCTTAGTCGGACGAGAAATTCCCGTCGCTACTCGAGCAGCCGATGTGCAATAAAACAAGGAAAAATCCAGTAAAATTCACAAAAATCGCTATTATAGAGCCCCTTCCGGCGGAATATTTTAAAATTCAAGGAGAACCTGCTTCCTATAGCCATAAACATACGCATGAAATTTGGTTCAATTCTATGCATAACTTCATTTTCAGTGGTGCAATGGCTAATCACGGACGCACACACGGACAGAAACACATTTTGTATAAACATGTTTTAGGGTATTTCTGACCTCTACAACCAGTAAATCTGCCTAAATCCAAAAATCGAAGAAATATTCGATTACAATACTTTCTTCTATTTTAGATTGAAAAAAGTAAAAATGCACTATAATAGTTCACTGGTAGATGCATAGACTTACAACTCAAATTTCCATTATACTCTTCGTTTGTTATTTAAATCTCAAATTATGAAAAACAATTTCAACAAATCATCGTCTTAGCTACGAGTAAGAATCGGGTCAGAAAAACACGTTCACGATTCATACATATAACGGAAAACCAACTTTACATTTTCAGAAAACTTCCAACTAAACACACCTAACTTTTCTCAATGAGCCAATTCCAGTTACATTCGAAAGTTCCGAGACGTAAAGGATACGAAGACCACAACTTAAATATTTTTTAAAGGAAAAAATCCTCTTGTTCACAACTTATAACATTCAACTCATACAATTTCTAGTACATGCAAGAGTGAATAATTTCATAGTATTCACAGAAGTTTTTTCTCGCTAAAAAATTATAGATTGGAAATGTTATCATATAAATTATGCGAGTTAAGTCATGGGTAAATTCTTTAAAACTTTATAAATAGAGGGACACCAGCATATGACACTGCCTGCAGTTTAAGATTGTAAAATTGAATGTAAAACAGACAGTAATCCAAATGTACTAAGGGATTTAATATGTTCTATGAAACGGTAACAAAGTCTCTATAGTATCCACAAGAGCAGCGTCAATGTCTATACTAGTACACACAAGAACAGCGTAAAAGTCTCTACCAGTATACACAAGAGTAGCGTATTCATGGAAGTGTTTCTCCCTAAAAAAGAATAGATTGAAAAAGTTATCTCAGAAATGACGTGAGTTAACTCATGGGGAAATTGTTCAAAGCCTTATAGATTTAGGGACGCCAGCATATGACACTGACAGCATTTTAAGTTAATTGAATGTAAAACACAAAGCAATCCAGATGCACTAACTGATTTAATACAATAGATGAAACGGTAAACAAAATATTTTTATTATGAAGAATTAAAATTTAATGCAAGTAAACTATAAATAAAAAAAATATATCACCTACTTTGCCTATTACATTTTGAAAAAAAATTGTATACGTTGAAGTAATAATAATAATATTTTACTTCATAGATGTTTATTTATTTTAATAACAATATTTTACTTCTAAACACGTCTACGGTTATGTACTATAATTACTAATACTTTCATGTAGTTATTCTTTTATGTACCGAAAGGAATGTCTGGAAAGAAAATTTGAAAAAGAATTAGAAAGAAGGATTTAATTAAAAAGAAGATTTGTATTGGAGATCTAATAGAAGAGATTAGAAATAGAAAATTTTAAATAGGTCATTCATAACAGTAGATTCAATATAGCATTCTAAATACTTTGTTTTACAATATTAGGAAGAACGGACAATTTACGAATCTAAATATAATAACACAATGGACAGATTCGCAAACATTTCTGTATGGAGAGCTTTTATGATGTTGAAAAATGTGTAGCTGAATATTTTTACGTTGAAAACAATCTCTCATTTACAGATAAAATCCCAGTAGACTGTGTTTTATTACTTTATAAATTTTAGAAAATATCAGAATACTTGAGCTTTTCAGAGATCCTATTTCTTAACGTTAATACCATTACATACCAAAATATTGTAAATATTTTACAAAAATGAACTATAATTACTATTTAAACAGCCAATTTTAATAAACGTATTTTTTAAATATTAATATTAACGGGAATAGATTATATATATATATATATATATATATATTATATTATATTATATTATATTATATTATATATATATATATATATATATATATATATTATATTGTATTATATATATATATTATAATATATACATATATATATATATACATATATGTTACCGGCCAAACTAGTTTATCCTAACGCCCATAGGATAAACTACTTTTTCCTAGGCCAAACTAGTTTATCCTAACGCCCATAGGATAAATTACTTTTTCCTAGGACAAACTAGTTTGGCCTAACGCTCATAGGATAAACTAGTTTAGCCTGCTATTCATTGGTCCGCACTAGTTTATCCTAGTCCGATCTAGTTTATCCTAGGCGAATTCAATTTGGCGTGATTTTATTGATTCCAAAGACCGCTTCTGCGCCAACCTTCTAGTTTATCCTAGGCCGATGCAATTTGACGTGCTTTTATTGATCCCAACTACCACAATGGCGCCAATCTTGTGTAAAGTAGCATTGCCGTCACCCCTGTATATTATATTTTATTCGATGGGGAGTGGGATACTGCCACCTATATTCCCCATTTCACCGCCGCCGGTAGTTACAAAATATGTTCCATTTGACATATTGTGTGCTGGAGGACCGAAGAAGTGGATGAGAGGTTATCATAAAATTTAGGAGAGGAAGAATTTAGAGGTTTGATTATGTACAGTATAAATTTTTGAAGATTCCAGATTTCTGAAAGAATATCAAATGTAATTCTGATATTCTTAATGGTGCATTTATTCATAAATAATTAAAGCCAAGGGATATTTATGTGATAAAAAGTAAATATAAAAAAAACATTGACTTTCTTTTCTCACATAAATATCACATGGCTTTGAATTAATTATGAATAAATGCACCATTAAGAATATCAGAAGTACATTTGATATTCCTTCAGATATCTGGAATTTTCAAAAATTCGGCGATGTCCCGGTTCCAGTTTGACCTTAAACACATATATTTTTAAGCTACCATTATTCCACAATTAAAATTCTCGTTAAAGAATAGTACATATCCCAACAAAAAGTTTTCGGTAAAAGAAAAGCGCCAAGTTCTTAATGTTTCGGCCAGAA
The DNA here is from genome assembly GCA_963932465.1 of Maratus speciosus. NCBI lineage: Eukaryota > Metazoa > Arthropoda > Arachnida > Araneae > Salticidae > Maratus > Maratus speciosus. The sequence goes on along the minus strand of OZ010788.1, from coordinate 491,734,727 downwards.
AAAGTAGTGATATCTGATGTTCGCACAAGTTAAAAGCCAAACATCCCAAATCTTTCATTGAAAATGGCTTCCTGCGACTTGGCCGTTAATGCCTACAGCATTTCAAAATTAATGATTGGAAATTACGCATTTATGAATTATTTAAATATTAAAAGTAATATTAGAATGCAAAGAGGCAAATTCAGATAAAGACATTATAAGTAAAAGATTTCTGATAACTACCATTCAGTTTCAAGAAACATTAGATTTGATTACAGATCATTTAGTCCACTTGCGGTTTAATTGCCATTTTGTACGGTCAAAAGCTAAAGTCATTAACGTAAAACCCAAGAAATAAAACAAAATTTACTTACTTCATATCTCACAATATGTTACATTATATTTTATTGTATAATATTGAAATCTTGTGTATTGACGAAAGAGATTTTTTTCGTTTGAACATTTATTATAGTTTGTTTGCAAACATTAAGAGGTATTCGATTTATAAACTGTTAAAAGTTGATATTAATTATGTTTTAGCAATTAGGGATATTATCTCCTGAATACAAGTATTTTGTTATTTTTAACTTCTAAGCATTTAAATAGACTGAAGTTGTTTAAATGTTTTTTTCAAATGTGTATTTTATTTCTGTATTCTGTGTCACAAAATGCCTAAAATAATCAAAAAATGTAGTTGGCATGTAGCTCATTTGTACATATTTTAAAATTTGAAAAAATCTCACGAAGGCATTAACGGCCAAGTCGCAGGAAGCCATTTTCAATGAAAGATTTGGGATGTTTGGCTTTTAACTTGTGCGAACATCAGATATCACTACTTTTTCTGGCCGAAACATTAAGAACTTGGCGCTTTTTTTTTTACCGAAAACTTTTTGTTGGGATATCACTACTTTTTGTATGTTTTTTCAAGTTTGTTATTCTAAACTATATTAATATGAAAAAACTTAAATTTCGGTACTTTTATGTTAGCCGGGAGCAAATCTCCTCATTAGCCTTTTGTTTTTTCGCCAATAGAAGTTTTCATTTTTCACTTGTGTAAATTAGAAACAATGCTTTGATTTTCAAATAAAATATTTTGGTTTATGTTATTATTTATTTATTTATTTATTTTTATGTTAAATATTCTATTAAATAAAATGAGGGAAATGCATCTATTTTAAATGAGATGACTGAAAAGTATATATCTTTAAATGAAATGAATGCAATATGAACAATGGGAGTTGGGAACAGTATTTGGCGATTTGCCACTTGCGCCCAGGTAACATAAAAATACCTAAATTTATTTTATTGAGCTTTACGAATTTATACTTTATTTCTTTTTATATTAAAGTACTAGCCGCCTCTAGCAAGCAGCATTTACCGCATTACTTCCATGTTAAACGTTGCACAATGTTACTGTGATTCATAATTTCAGTAATCTTTTCTAATTGGGCTCACTGCCAATTGTTGTATTTTAACTGATACGACTGGGTACAAGTGAAATGGTTCTTATGAAATCATTTGACAATATCTGTATTTGCATTAAACCATATTGATGCTAATATCTTTTTGTTTCACGTTAATCTTTTTCAATAGACTCGATTACGGAAAAATAGAAGGTCTACCGGCTCACTGCCATGATCCATTTGAAAATCTATCATTCTTCTCATCTGATCGTGTTGAAGAATTAGTCAATGTGCCATGGTTTTAAGATTTTAGCTAATTTTACTCGAAACCCGAAAACTAAAATGCGAGGAACCGGATTATAGAAGATTCATTTTAACGTACATAATGATTAACAGGTTACATATTATAGAATTATAATAATCATATGGAGAACTGGCAGTTTCAATGCTTTAATAGTTTCCGTAAATTCTCTTTATATAATACAGAAGTTTTAGCGGTGTAAAGGTTAACAACATAGTCACAGTAAGTATAATAACAGTACAATATAATAACAATAGCAGAGGTTTTGGGCAGTGACGAAACTATTAGCACTTTATAGAAATATTAGTACGTTATATCATTTAACTATTCAGATGATATGCGGAAAAATAAAAATAGATGGCTCGCATTAATAATTAACTCATTGAAAAATAGCCACTAGCGTCAAATATTCGCCAAGCTTGGCGACATTTAGCAAAGTTTCGCCAAATTTGGTAATATATCATTTCAATTCTCAAATTTGGCGACAAAAAAATGTTTTGTTTATTCTGACGTCATAATGATGCATATGTATTATGTATTATACACATACCTATAATATGTATGATGCAAATGTATTACGTATTATATGCATATGTATTACGTATAATATGTATGATGCATAAGCATAAGTTCATTAACATCACTAAAACGCACTTAAAGGAATAGTGTTTCATAAATAGTAGGAATAATTGCCAGATTGACCAGAGTGCTATTGAGATTAGAATACGGACATTTATAATAGACGACTGTACACACCATCACCTCATCGAGTTTACATCTGAAATTTTAGGATTAGTTAAAACTAGATTAGCATATTTAAATGCAACTGGTCTGTTAAGTCATATCTTGGTAGAAACCACCTGAAGTCCTAATTTTAGTGGTTAACTGATAGGTTTACTATTGTATTTTCCTGCATCCAAAGTTTGGAAACATGGAGGAATGGGTGCAGGAGAACACAATGGAAAATCCACCAATTAACCCGAAAAATCGAGTCTGTAGGTGGTTTCCACAAAGATATGACTTGGCAGACCAGTTACATTTCAATACGCTAATCGATATTTAACTAATCCTAAAATTTCAGCAGTCAACTCGATGAGGTGATGATCTGTGCAGACGCCTCCCGGTCTTTAATAAAATTTGTTTTATGGAAGTAAAAGATAGAAAGATGGACAGATAAACTGAAAGATTCGCCTTATTAAGATTTTTGTAAAAGCATATAAAAATTCATTCACTTGAAATCTTGTAACACCTTTATAACTCAGGCTAATTTTCTGTAATCGGGTTTTGGCAACCAACATCTCTTCTATAACTACAATCTTTCTTTTACAGATTTAAAATTAACAATAAATTAACAGTAAGTTGGCTAATAATACAATATAATAACATTAGCAGCGGACTTCGGACGCCACATCTGTCACACATCGTTAAAGATAGTTTATTAGTTACACATTTCATTTAATTAACAGGAGATTTTTAAACTTTCATATGGAATTAGGATATTTTTCCACTACAGGGACCTTGGCATTTTTTAAAAATCTTGGCGCAATTCGGACTTTAGAAACTGAGATATGTTGCCAAATGATATAAACCACTAAGAAAACAAACCTGATGCACTTTTATGTTATTTATATGTATCTATATACATATAAACATTTTATTTATACATATATAAAATATTATTTTTTATATACAGATTATTTATGTTGGTATATAAAAATAAATAAACGGGTTCCTTACATTAAATAAATTGTATACATATGGAAAAAATTGCTTGTGTATATGACACAGTAAATAGGTTGCCAGAAAATACGTTATCAAATTTCCCTTCTCGTCAAGGCTATTTTCTATATTTCGCCAATGCTACTTATATCGGAAACGTACCGAATTGCAGTTATATTTTGTTAAATGTTTTATTGTTTTAATATCGTAAATATATCATAACCTATACTGATTAAACTTTTTAGGTATATTCATTTTTTCTATTTAACAAACATCTTTGGAAAAGCATATATATAAAATGTTATTCTGCTTGAAATCACGTGACCGCCTTCAAAACTCTGTAATCGAGTTTTGGCGACCAACATTGGCACAATTGAATGCGTAGGAACTGTTTACGGCCAAATGAACACCCCCTGTATGAAGGGTTTAGAGGCGGAAATTCTGTGTTTTCAGATTTTTCTGGTTAATTGTGCTACAAACCCGACATACTTGTGAAATTTCATGATTCTACGACTTTTAGAAGTACCTTAGTTATTTGATGATGCGAAGTGAGTCAGTGACAAAAAAGCGCTTTTTCGGAATTTAATATTTCGAAAACTACTAAATATAGAAACATGAAATCGTGGAACCTTAGTTCAGTTTGACCATACGAACATGTGTATAAAAGAAAAATTTCTATATCTCTCCCTAAAACGACGTTATGAGGGGGTGAAAAGTATGCCGAAATGGTTCAGGAAAAGGTAGCTTACGGCTTGTGCGAACTTGGCGGACGCACTGCCGTGCTCCCAGATCCATTTATACGGATGGAGATACAGAAATGTAAAATTTGTTAAAGAATCCGTGTGTGACGAAATCGTGTTTTAAACGGAATTTTTTTTTAATCGGTTCAAACTGGATTTAATAAATCGTTTGAAAAAAACATAATACATTTGCTAGAGACGACGGACCTGCTACAAAAGGAACTTAACTATAACGAAGTTTTTCTCTCTTCTATGTGATTCCGACTTGGAAGGTTTTTCTACATAATATTTTTCAGATTTTCAAGTTTCCAAGCCATGTAAAAAAATAATGGTATTAGTAATTATTTAGATATTTACATACAAACAGAGATTCATTAAAAAATCAATATAGTTTACAATAGAATCATTACTATCGTTAATCCTCATTCTATGGCTTGGAGATTTAAAAATTAAAAAAATTCTATACCATAAAATCTTCTAAGACGGAAATGCATAGAAAAGAAGAAAATTCCGTTATAGGCAGGTTCCCTTATTAGAAAGTTCATCTCTGTTATAAATGCATTATATTCTTTTTAAAAGTACTAATATTCTCATTTTACGTATATCAACATATTTCTTTTTGTTAAACACGGATTCCATCATAGGCAGGTTAGTTTTTCTCAGGTTTTACCGTACTTTAATTTTATTACCTAAAAATGCCTCTACTCATCTTAAAAAAATTAATAAAAATAACTAAAAACAGGAATTCTCCTTTATCAGAATTTGGTGTCGCCCCCGATGAAAAAAAAAATGCAAATAAATATAGATAGTACAAACCTTATTTTAGTTTTAAGACTTAAAACACAAGCTTTTAATTTATATAAAATGACGTCATTCGCATCCGTTGTATAATTCCTCATTTATGATCCAGTCTTAAACAGCATCTACAGTAAAGTATTCATATGACGTCACTATCGCTGAATAATACATAAATCCAAAAAAATAGATGTCGTCATTCAAGAAACTCTACAAAAAAAAAAAAAAAAAAA